>JALMGJ010000003.1:9252500-9960000 GCA_023362775.1 Charina bottae
GACTAGAAGGGTTGTTATTTTAATTTGAAGGACACAGGAAAAATGGCCTTCCAATTAGTACTTCAGGAGTTCAGAAGAGAGATTACTGAGGCTCTTTCAAATATTCAAAGATCGTTGGAATTGCTGTTCGTAACTCTGCAAAACAGAGAGAAAGAGCAGAGAACGGAAACGGAAACACAAAAGAAAAATGCTTTTGAAGTGCAGGAGAAACAGAAGGAGGGAATTTTGAGTATATTAGTTCAGAAGAACATTCTGAAGGCTATACACTATAATCTTGGTATAGATATGTTGTGGCAGTGGAGACAGAGTGAAAATATGGGTGTACAGTTGGATGGATGTTGTGAAATACGTGGAAAGGGAGAGAAGGTTGCTCTGATATTCTATATGAGATATAGAAAAGAGCAGGCTGTATATTGCGAATTTGCCATAGTGTATTGTGATTTTGGCATAACCTAAACAGAAGATATGAGAAACTGTATGGATATAAAGGCTAATGAAAATATGGACTTGAATTGTTATGAGAAATTGTATGGATATATAAAAAGTGATATTCTAAATGTAAGACGCTAAATACAAATATAAGTTGATATTATAGAATATTGTTTTCCTTAGAGATATATTTATGAGAAGATAATGATATGATGAGATGAGATGGAATTAGAATGATGGTTACTACAGGATGATATATATCAATATGTATTGTATGAATATTATAAGAATTGATATATTAGGTATTAGGTTAAGTGATATGACAGATTATGCACTTAGTTTAAATGGACACTACTACAAGGAATGGAAATTATAGATGGATAATTGAGATATAAGAATTCCTTTTTTATGGAGATATATATATATTAGAATTAAATTGTTGAAACATATATGTATGAACATTATAAGAATTGCTAAATTATGTATTAAGTTACATAATATGTTAGGTTATGAGTCATAATATGAATAGAATATATTGTAGTTTATTAGAAGTAAATAAGGCTTTTATTTGTTATACTAATTGGACTTTATTGAAGATAAAAATATGTAGTAATGAACATTCAACATTTAACTACTACTTCAAGGAGTGGAAGCCAAAGATGGATTATTGGGAGACAGTAAGAAAGGTGAAACCTATATGAAGATTAGAAGATTGGATTAAAGAAATCAAAAGGCATATGACAAAGAAAAATTCCTGTATACTGTATGAAGGACTAACATTTAAAATCAATTATTGTACTTTAAGTTCAAAGATAGATTGGAGGACATCTATTTTCTATATTTTCTTTGCTTATTATTTCTTAACTTCACTTTTTCTTTATCTTTTTCTTATTTTGTATTTCTGCTTCTATTTCTTTTTTCTATTCTAACTTTTATTATGTATTGTAAAACTTAATAAAATTCAATAAAAAAAAATCAAGCTGGTTGCCATAATCTTGGTTTTTTTGAGGTTTAACTGCAACCTAGCTTTTGCACTTTCTTCTTTCACCTTCGTCATAAGGCTCCTCAACTCCTCCTCACTTTCAGCCATCAAAGTGGTATCATCTGCATATCTAAGATTGTTAATGTTTCTTCCAGCGATTTTAACTTCAGCCTTGGATTCCTCAAGCCCAGCACGTCGCATGATGTGTTCTGCGTACAGGTTGAATAGGTAGGGTGAGAGTATACAGCCCTGCCGTACTCCTTTCCCAATCTTAAACCAGTCCGTTGTTCTGTGCTCTGTTCTTACCGTTGCTACTTGGTCGTTATACAGATTCCTCAGGAGGCAGACAAGATGACTTGGTATCCCCATACCACCAAGAACTTGCCACAATTTGTTATGATCCACACAGTCAAAGGCTTTAGAATAGTCAATAAAACAGAAATAGATGTTTTTCTGAAACTCCCTTGTTTTCTCCATTATCCAGCGGATATTGGCAATTTGGTCTCTAGTTCCTCTGCCTTTTCTAAACCCAGCTTGTACATCTGGCAATTCTCACTCCATGAATTGCTGGAGTCTACCTTGCAAGATCTTAAGCATTACCTTACTGGCGTGTGAAATAAGTGCCACTGTTCGATAGTTTGAACATTCTTTAGTGCTTCCCTTTTTTGGTATGGGGATATAAGTTGATTTTTTCCAATCTGATGGCCATTCTTGTGTTTTCCAAATTTGCTGGCATATGGCATGCATCACCTTGACAGCATCATCTTGCAAGATTTTAAACAGTTCAGCTGGGATACCGTCGTCTCCTGCTGCCTTGTTATTAGCAATGCTTCTTAAGGCCCATTCAACCTCACTCTTCAGGATGTCTGGCTCTAACTCACTGACCACACCGTCAAAGCTATCTCCAATATTATTATCTTTCCTATACAGATCTTCCGTATATTCTTGCCACCTTTTCTTGATCTCTTCTGCTTCTGTTAGGTCCTTACCATCTTTGTTTTTGATCATACCCATTTTTGCCTGGAATTTTCCTCTGATGTTTCTAATTTTCTGGAAGAGGTCTCTTGTCCTTCCTATTCTATTGTCTTCTTCCACTTCCGCACATTGCTTGTTTAAAAATAATTCCTTATCTCTTCTGGCTAACCTCTGGAATTTTGCATTTAATTGGGCATATCTCCCCTTATCACTGTTGCCTTTTGCTTTCCTTCTTTCTTGGGCTACTTCCAGTGTCTCAGCAGACAGCCATCTTGCCTTCTTGGTTTTCTTTTTCTTTGGGACGTTTTTTGTTGCTGCCTCCTGAACAATGTTGCGAACTTCTGTCCATAGTTCTTCCGGGACCCTATCTACTAAATCTAGTCCCTTAAATCTATTCTTCACCTCCACTGCATATTCCTTAGGAATATTAGTGAGCTCATATCTAACTGATCTGTGGGTCTTCCCTATTCTCTTTAGTCTGATTCTAAACTTTGCAATAAGAAGTTCGTGATCTGAACTACAGTCAGCTCCAGGTCTTGTTTTTACCGACTGTATAGATGTCCGCCACCTTTGGCCGCAAAGGATGTAGTCAATTTTGGTGTCGACCATCTGGTGAAGTCCATGTATAAAGTCGTCTTTTAGGTTGTTGGAAGAGAGTGTTTGTTATGCACAGTGAGTTGTCTTGGCAAAATTCTATCAGCCTATGTCCTGCTTCATTTTGTTCTCCCAGACCATGCTTGCCTGTAATTCCAGGTGTTGTCTGACTACCCACCTTAGCATTCCAGTCTCCTGTAATGAAAATAACATCTCTTTTTGGTGTATTATCCAGTAGGTGCTGCAGATCCTCATAGAACTGATCTACTTCTGCTTCTTCAGCATCTGTGGTTGGGGCGTATATTTGGATCACTGTGATGTTAAATGGCTTACCCTGAATTCGAATTGAGATCATTCTACTGTAGATCTCATATTTTCCACGATGTCCTGAATATCTTGCATAAAAGCTTTGTAGAAGTCAGAAGAAATCTGTTTAAAATTTTGGTGGAAGTCAGAAAAAAATCTGTTTAAAATCTTCCATGTCTCATGCAGTAGATTATGGCGCCCCCTAGGAGCTTGACCAGCGAAAGTCAAAGATATGGAAAAGTTCCAAAATGTATTTAAACAAGCAAAAGTAAGATAAGCAGACAGTTCCCAAGGGAAAGTAGAAACAGAAAGCTGAAGGTTCAAATCAGCCAATTCAATGTGTAGGAAAATGCTAATACCTTCGAATTTAATACAAAAATAAAAACAGGAAGACAATTGTTACTCTCAATCATCCTTTATATTTGGAAGGATAATGAAGTCCAAAATTTAAAAAAGAATTTTTAAAAAGTAATCCCAAAAATAACGATAAACACCAAGACAGCCAGCTTCTCATTGCTGTAGAAAGCCTCTCTTAGGGTTTGTTGTTGTTCAGTCGTTTAGTCGTGTCCGACTCTTCGTGACCTCATGGACCATAGCACGCCAGGCCTTCCTGTCCTCCACCGTCTCCCGGAGTTTACTCAAATTCATGTTCATTACATCGGTGATGCTATCTAACCATCTCATCCTCTGCCGTCCCCTTCTCCTTTTGCCTTCAGTCTTTCCCAGCATCAGGGTCTTTTCCAGTGAGTCCTCTCTTCGCATTAGGTGGCCAAAGTATTTGAGCTTCAGCTTCAGTATCTGTCCTTCCAATGAGCAGTCAGGGTTGATTTCCTTTAGGATTGACTGATTTGACCTCCTTGCAGTCCAAGGGACTCTCAAGAGTCTTCTCCAGCACCACAGTTCGAAAGCGTCAATTCTTCGGCGCTCAGCCTTCCTTATGGTCCAACTCTCACAGCCATACATTACTACTGGGAAAACCATAGCTTTAACTATACGGACCTTTGTCGGCAAGGTGATGTCTCTGCTTTTTAATATGCTATCTAGGTTTGCCATAGCTTTCCTCCCAAGGAGCAAGCGTCTTTTAATTTCATGGCTGCAGTCACCGTCTGCGGTGATCTTGGAGCCCAAGAAAATAAAATCTGTCACTGCTTCCATTTCTTCCCCTTCTATTTGCCAGGAAGTGATGGGACCAGATGCCATGATCTGGGTTTTTTTAATGTTGAGTTTCAAGCCAGCTTTTGCAGTCTCCTCTTTCACCCTCATCAAGAGGCTCTTTAGTTCCTCTTCACTTTCTGCCATTAGGGTAGTATCGTCTGCATATCTGAGGTTGTTGATATTTCTCCCGACAATCTTAACTCCGGCTTGTGATTCATCCAGCCCGGCATTTCTCATGATGTATTCTGCATATAAGTTAAATAAGCACGGTGATAATATACAGCCTTGTCGTACTCCTTTCCCAATTTTGAACCAGTCGGTTGTTCCATGTCCGGTTCTAACTGTTGCTTCTTGACCCGCATACAGGTTTCTCAGGAGACAGGTAAGGTGGTCTGGTACTCCCATCTCTTTAAGACTTTGCCACAGTTTGTTGTGATCCACACAATCAAAGGCTTTAGCATAGTCAATGAAGCAGAAGTAGATGTTTTTCTGGAACTCTCTTGCTTTTTCCATGATCCAGCGAATGTTGGCAATCTGATCTCTAGTTCCTCTGCCTCTTCGAAACCCAGCTTGCACTTCTGGTAGTTCTCGGTTCACATACTGCTGAAGCCTAGCTTGTAGGATTTTGAGCATAACCTTGCTGGCATGTGAAATGAGCGCAATTGTACGGTAGTTTGAACATTCTTTGGCATTGCCTTTCTTTGGAATTGGAACGTAAACTGACCTTACTCTTACTCTTATACGCGTACTCTTAGGGTACGCGTACTTAAAAGAAATATATGAATTGATGGTTTAGAAATGGGGTGGCTGGTCTTAGTGTCCGTTTAAGGCTACAGCACAGCTTGGAAAATGATGACGGCCTCGCCTCCCAGCTAAAAGCTCTTATCAGTCAAATGCAAAATGCTGTTTGCAATCTTCTGGCTACAAGCAGCTGTCCAGAGGACAAATGATGATTCCAGGCATTCCTTTATCTGGAGAATGTTTCTGGGCTTCAGGAAAACCTGCCTGAGCCCGAAAGAAGTTGCCGCATTGTCAGCTCCGCCTGCTTAGCCCGCAGGCACAGCTGTTCAGTCCGCCATTCCCCACTGGAAGCCAGCTGCCATTTTATCCTATCAGATCAAAACAAATCAAAACCTCTAAGATAGTACAGTTAAGACACTGGAGCCATGGGAATAAAATCTGCTATCTTCATCTCTGGCATGTGTGGAGCTCATGTCCAAAAGGCACTCCCCACACATAATTATGACTATTTGCTACTCTATTTTTTTGGGGTGTGTGTGTTCCTCTCACTAACTTCCTATCAGATTTAAAATAGAATGTGTCTATACACAATAGGGTTTTCACTAACACAGAAGAGCATAACCTGGGCAAAAAACCCATTAACCCATTTTCTGGATTCACACAACTCACCTATAAATACCTAGGTTTGCACAACACACTGAACCATAAAAAAATTAATAATGATTAACACTAACCAAGGTTGTGCAAATGAAGTTTTTATTTATTTATTTGTCACATTTATATCACTGCCCATCTCCCCCACAAGAAGGGACCCTGGGCGGTTGTTGCTAAACCTTAACTGACTTGGTTGATTATATTGTATGAACTTAGTCATTATGTTTTATGTCGATAGACGAAGGCCAGACAAATAGGAACTCAGATGAAAGCAGGTGAAAATATGAAACCAGGACTGAAGTTCACCTGAAACAAGGAGACAGATCTTTCTTGCAGTCCAAAATTTCACAGCCATTTTCTCACACTTCATTGAAAGTTAATAGACTTATAGGCTTTTACTTATTTTCTTACCAAAACCACAGGGAGCTTCTGAACATCTCATTCCAGAAGTTTTCTCTCCTACCACAAAATCCCATTTTCAACGGGGGATGCACTTTCCTTTTTTTTTTGTAATTTCCTTTTCTATGCAGTCCTGTTCTAGCTGCTCAGAATTATTCTGACTCTTAAGTGTTAAAGTGCTTGCATGATCTTATAATTACCCTAGTAGGTTGATTTAAGTGAGAATATATATTATAGTGTATGAATCACCACCGGAAAGAGCAACAATTGCAATGAGAATGTGTCCTGAGTGGCTTTGTAGCATTAGATAAGAACGTGATGGTGTTGGTGATAGTGATGAAGATAATGATGAATTTTGTTGTGAGGATCCGAGTTCTAAATCTTCCAAAAGTAACTTAAACACAAGCCATATAGGATATGAATAAGTTCTGTTTAATGAAGATTAGTTTCCAGTTCCAAAGCGAAGTCACAATTAACTTTTCGCGCCTAATTCAGTACCTAAAAGCCCCATTTCCCCCTCCCTACTTCCCCCTCCCTCCTCCCCCCCAAGCACCCGCTAGTAACTTTCCCTGACTTCATCTGTACACCCCCTCACTTGCCCGCGCCGTCTCCTGCCTTCTCCAGATGGTGTGTGTCCTTGATCTCCCCCCCCCTTCCTCCCAAACACCTTCGCCGCGGCCTTGGAAAGAACGTTGGCCGTTTATTTTCGCGCGGCTTTCCTCCAGCACCCCCCCCCTCACTGCTTGCTGCCTGTATCTAACGGCACGATGGGAGAAAGATGGCTCCCATTGTGACATTTGTAAACAACATGGAAAACTAGTGGGGAGTTTAAAAGATGTGAAAAGAGTAGCAAGAACATTCAGTGAATTGGAGAACTGCAAAGCGAAGCCTGAAGCTGCAATATGAGAGAGCTATTGTTCTTGCCAAGGACAAGAATGCTCACTTTCATGATTTTTTCCCAAGCTCATATGTTTAATTAGAGCCTTAGCCAAGTATATTAAAAAATCTGAGATGCTGAGTTCTTTTCTTCCTATTACACTCGAACTGTTTAGATTTTTGTTGGCATCTTAAGATAAAGGGGTGGAGGAAAAAGAAGAGAGCTCTACAATGGACAAAAATACTCAGGAACAGGGGAACAATCCAGTATACTAAAGAGCAATATTAATCCCACAGTTCCAAATAATAACATATCAAGAATTGCTTCCCAACCTGTAGCACAATCGATGGGTTCTAGAGTCTTCATTTACATTATAATTGCGTTGGTGGTTCATTAAACATGGATCTGGATTTCTAGAACCATACCCAGCTATAGATGTCCTTCCTAGATTTAGATGTGGGATGTCCAAGTTCCTACATTGAGCTACCTCTTCTTTTCTTTTCCTTTATCCACTGTAAAATGCCACTGATACCTTTACTACTGCTTACTGCCACTATTACTATTAGTAATTTATTATGAATTTGGTAAGGGGACTTGGGCAAATCATAGGCTTAGCTTCTGTCTCTATTTTTTAAAATTAAGATAATAGTGATTTCTATCTCACAGTTAAGTTGTAAGGCTTAACTTGGTAAATATTGTATTATAGAGTTTGTAGATTTAAAGGGCAAAAAAGCTTTAAAATGCAAATGCTTGTGCCATGAGACAGTTGTTAGTCTTTAAGATGCCCAGTACTCATTGTTCATGTTAGTATTGCTGACTCATCGTTCTGTACTCATGTATTCTTATATTCTTTTTGCAAATTGGATTTTAAAGATATTGTGAGTATACTGTATATGACAAAATATTGTCCTAGAACAGCCTTCCCCAACCCAGTTCCTGATGAATATTTTGGAGGATAGCTTCAGTAACTCTAGTCATCATGGCCAAGACTCATGATCATATGAGGTGTCATCCACAGTCTCTAAAACAGGGGTGGGGAACCTTTTTTATGCCAAGGGCCATTTTGATATTTATAACATCACTCGAGGGCCGGGGGGGTGGGGTTTGCGGGCGGGAGCCAATTGCGTGGAAGGGGGTGGGGTTTGCAGGCGGGAGCCAATTGCGCAGAAGGGGGCGGGGTTTGTGGGCGGGAGCCAATTGCACGGACTGGGGGGCCGCCACGCCTGCCGCCGCAGCGCCCACCACCGCTATGCCTGCTGCAGCGCCCGCCACCACCACACCTGCCGCTGTGCCCGCCACTGCCACGCCCACCATGCCCGCCGCCGCGTCTGCCCCCACCACGTCTGCCACTGACCCCACCGCTGCTGCGCCTGCCGCCACGCCCACTGCCGCGCCTGCTTTTGCCGCGCCTGCTGCACCGCCCGCTGCTGCCCCACCCACCCACCATGCCCACCGCCGCCACGCCCACCACCACGCCCACCATGCCCGCTGCCATTCCTGCCCCCTCCACATCCGCCACTGTGCCCACTGCTGCCACGCCCGCCACACCTGCCCCTGCTGCCGCAGGCCAGACCAATTGCTTTTGCAGACCTTATACGGCCCCCGGGCCTGACGTTGCCCACCCCTGCTCTAAAAGGACTAAAATTTAGGAATACTTGGAACTAATAGCAAACAGATTGTGATCTTTTGGTTGATAAGCTGCAAATCAGTTCATCAGAAATCAGCAACAATTTCTGAGAGTAACATCTAGCAGTAGCAACAACAAAATGACTTTTTCCCCTGTAAGACCAACAAGTAAGGGAGTTTTGTGGAAAAGACTGAATCTTTTAAAACTATTGTATGTTTTTTGCACAAGGCTGATAATTCTTAGAGTTCTGGTCAAAATGAATAAACAAGATGAAGTCTTTCCACCTCAGTTCTAGAATAAATGACATCCTACATTTATTGTGTCATATTTAATTTTAAATTCATAGATGAACTAAATATGCTAGCTGGGACTTCTCAGAATTGTACTTTAATATACCTGGAGGTTTGAAAAAAAATGAACAAATTCTTTCTCTTTCTAAAGAGAGCTAATGTCATGTAGTTAAGATGTCAGACTAAAACAGTGTCAGAGAGTTTGAAAAAGGGACAGGAAATTTACACAAACACATACAAATGCAGTTCTTTATTAATAGTGATATTAATAGTGGTCTCAGTTTAACTATACACACACACAGGTAGTCCTCTCTTAACAACCACAATTGGGACCAGAATTTCGGTTGCTAAACGAAGTGATCATTAAGTGAATCGCTGTGGGCATTAAGTGAACCATGTGGTCGATTAGTGAATCATGCGGTTCCCCATTGTTTTTGCTTGCCAGAAGCTGGCCGAGAAGGTCGAAAATGGCAGTTGTGTGATCATGGGATGCTGCAACAGTCATAAATGTGAACCGGTTGCAAAGCGCCCAAATTGTGATCATGTGACAGTGGGGACGCTGTGATGGTCATAAGTGTGAAAACCGGTCATACGTCTTTTTTTCAACACTGTTGTAAGTCTGAACTGTCACTAAACAAATGGTTGTTAAGTGAGGACTACCTGTACACAAACAATTTCAAACTGAGCTTTTTACAGTGTCTTATCTGTTCCCCTCCTTTCCTCCCTCATACGGATTCTCTCTGTGCTTTCATTTCTGGGCTCACTTCTGTTCTAGGGACAAGAATGGGAAGAGGGAAAAATAACATTTCTCTGGGTTTCTTAGAATCCAGCACCTTTGTTAAGCTGGCTTTGCTGACCTCTGGACTGTTCTCTAAAACCTGCAGTCCTTTTCATCAGCCAGTGGACTTCTCTCTTGGGTTCAGTTTGGTCCTACTGGGTCTCCAACTGCAGATTTCTCCTCCTTGACACAGATACTGAAGATTCCTCCAGTGAGGCGAATCTGCCAACTATGAAGGACGTACCCGAACGGCACCCAGTTTCGGTGTCTGAAATTAAATCTCTCATTGATCAACTTAAGACAGGGAAGGCTCCGGGCGCTGATTTCATCCCTGCAGAACTCCTGAAGAACAATAGGGAGTGGTGGACCCCAGTCCTGGCGGCGCTATTTACCTACATCGATACTACTGGAAATATCCCGGAAGACTGGGGTTTAGCGATTGTTGTCCCAATCTTCAAGAAGGGAAACAGAGATGACCTTTCAAACTATAGACCAATAAGTTTGCTAAATATAATTAGCAAACTCTATGCCAAACACCTACGAGACAAAGTCAAGAACTGGCTGGACCACAATAATTTGATAGCAGAAGAACAAGCTGGTTTTAAAGAGGGGAGAGGCACTATTGACCAATGCCTGGTCTTGCAGCACCTGATTGAAAAATATGTGTCTAATAGAGCGGCATCACTATATGCTGCCTTCATAGACCTAAAGGCAGCCTTTGACTCTGTCACCAGAATCAAGTTATGGGAGAAGTTGGAAGCCGCCTCAATTGATCGTAGGCTTCTCCATTTATTACGTGCCTTACATTCCAACACGACCCTCAAGGTTAGGTGCAACACGCAAGGGACTCTCTCTATGTCGATTATAGCTCAAAAGGGGGTAAAACAGGGGTGCATTTTGGCCCCCCTGCTTTTTAACTTCTATATTAACGACATGGTTAAATGGATAAATAAACCAACCCCCCCCCCCAAAAAAAATAGGGAATCGCAGCATCGCCTTGTTATTGTATGCAGATGACGCAGTAATTCTTTCAAGGACACCAGTAGGTCTTAAAAGAGCCCTGCGAGCATTGCTCCAGTACTGCAATAACGATAAATTGGAAATTAACTTTCAGAAAACTAAAGTTATGGCCTTTGCTAAAAGGCCAAAACTCCGTTCATGGTTCCTTAATGGACATAAAATAGAACAGGTGACCATTTTTAAATATCTGGGTGTTGTCATACACACCAACGGCTCAAGGAATGCACATTGCGAACATGCAGCTTCCGTTGGTCAGAGATCAGCCAACGCCATTCTCAAATTTTTCCACTCGAAAGGAGGACATTATGTCCCAGCTGCAATTAAGCTTTTTCAGGCTAAGTCGCTTGCACAGCTATTGTATGGGACCCAGCTTGGACCCTCATCTTCTAGTTTCATACCTTTGGAGAGAGTTCAATCCAAATTTATAAGAGCAATTTTACAGATCCCTCGTTGTGTTTCTAACGCTCGCTTACGCCTGGAGACAGGACTGGTAAAAGTTGAGTCAAGAATCTGTATAGCTTCCTTAAATCTATGGCTAAAACTCAACTTTTTTCCACAAGGCCTTACACCACTAATTCTCCAAGACAAATTTTCTTCCTCATGGATCAAGGCTGTCGAATATAATCTCACAAAATTAGGTTTTTCTCCGTCTTCAATACTAGAGCTGGGCTACGACAAGGCAAAACAAAGCCTGAGACAAAGGGTAGAGGACATGGAGAGGCAAGCAGATCTAGAGAAAGCCCCGACATTTTTGGCTCCAGACTCTACTAGATATACTGTTACCTCTGCGAGATATCTCAGCCAGCTAGAGACATTGAACCATCGGAAAGCCTTCTCACTTGCACGATGCCATGTCCTCCCCTCAGCTGTCTTGGACGGCAAATATAAAAAAATTCCATTGGATAAAAGGCTCTGTCCTTGTAATTCTGGAGAGATAGAAACTACTGGACATGTCCTTCTACGATGTTCATTCTACAGAGATATTCGAATAAAATTTATTTCCCCGATAATTATGAGGTATCCGGGCCGTTCTGAAACCGAGTATCTTTAGATTTTGCTCAAAGATGAGTGGATTACAGTCACAGCGCAGGTAGCAAGATTCTGCGCAGCAGCACTAAAGAGCCGACGTAACTTAGTGAAAAACTTACCATAAATATTTTACTTTCTTTTATAACTATTCATTTAAAATTTTGATATTAACACTTAATTTTAATAATTAATAACCATAGGATGCCACAAGATATGGAACTCAACATAATGTAAAATAGGCTGTCTTCTTGATTTTATATACAAATGTTAAGTATTTTGCTAAACTAATTTTAGATATGGATTTTATTTATTTTATTATAGCTGAGAACTTTTATTGGCTACATATGGCGTATTTTTATTTGTACTGGTCTATGACTGTAATAAATAAATTGAAATTGACACAGATAGTATTGCCGGCCCACCCTGTACAAAACCAACTTCAGAAATGCCCTACATCCCCCTCCTCCATTACTTAACGCTTCTGCCCTTTTATATGTTTACAGTTCTAAGGGAGACATGCCTGCCTTTCTGGGATTTTATCAGGCAAGAAGCTTCTCAGTGTCTACATGACATTGAGCCTGATTCTGGCCCACAAGAAAAAAAAACTTTTAACCTTGGGACCATTGCGTCATCGCAAGTCCACCAGGACCACTCACTCTGCCGCCCCCTGGTCCTTGGAAATTCTGTGGGTGGTTTTAAGTGTTTCTAAGCCCAATCTACTGCACAAGGTTTATGTTGCAGAATAAAACAAAATGAGTTCCCTGTATGAGTTGTTTTCAGCTCCTTGAAGAAAGGCAGGATATACTGTAAATCTAACAAATAAATCAACTAAAACTAATAGGAGTCCCTGGATACTCATCAACCACCTACAAAGATGACATCGTAGCGTTCTCTTCAATTAGTTAATTTTTTTCTAACTGCAATAGCCAGCAATAAGCCAGTGTGAATGAATGTGTGAAACTCTATTATCTGTCTCAAATCTTCTCTTATTCTGTTATTAATCAGTAACCTTGTTTACATTGTCTGTACAGGACACCATTTTATTACTGATATTCTATTGTCCCAGTACTGTCACTGCTGTCTTGACCCTTGTAAAAAAATATAATGTAAATTCTTCTTCATTTAAAATCCAAAGAAGCGCCACACAACAATACACAGCATTAGACTTGTCAGAGAAGTGAGAATACTTAGACAGGCCACATGTGTTATCATTTGTCTTCATAAGACAATGCTGTGACAAAAGTCACAGTATATAGCTTCAGTTGCAAGAGTACAACCTATCTCAAACTCTCTCTCTCTTTCACCTAGTAAAACATGCGCAGCTGCAGAGGACTGATTGTTTTTTAAAAAGCTTTTTTTTCTTCCAGAATTATATCTGAAATATGTGAAGCACAGTAGGACAGTCTGCTTCAAGAATAAAATTAGAATAATATTTTTAAAAACCTAGGTAGCAATAACACGTAGAAGTACAATATGGAGGTAGGTAGTTTTTAAAATATGTATGTTATTCACAACAGTTTCTTTGAGAAATCCAGGCAATATAGGTAAGTTTTGGATAACTAGAGGGCATAGTTTCCTGACCCTGAGGCTCATGATTAGGCATGGGCATCTGTAGGGAAATCAGATTAGCTTTCCATACAATCTGGAACTCCAAATTTACAGCATCCCAAGTTCTTGGAAAGCTTAAACAGGTACATGGCTCTGTGCAGTGTTTCTGTGAAGATGCCTGCATGTAGTATGATGTGGATGTGATTGAAGAATGGCTATGAGAGAAAGAGAGATTGAAAGATTTTTCAGTTTCTCAGAGTTAGAAATTTGTTGCAGAAGCCTTTGGAAACTATATTGGAAACTACTTTTACACAATATTATGTTTGGTCTAGTGGTTAAGGCAACGGGCTAGAAACCAGGAGCCTGAGAGTTCTAGTCCCGCCTGAGGCATGAAAGCTGGCTGTGGGTGACCTTGGGCCAGTCCCTCTCTCTCAGCCCTAGGAAGGAGCCAATGGGAAACCAGGAGACTGAGAGTTCTAGTCCCGCCTGAGGCATGAAAGCCGGCTGGGTGACCTTGGGCCAGTCCCTCTCTCTCAGCCCAACTCACCTCACAGGGTTGTTGTTGTGGGGAAAATAGGAGGAGGAAGGAGTATTAGGTATGCTCGCCGCCTTGAGTTATTTATAAAAATAATAAAAGGCGGGATAGACAATAAATAAATAAATCTAAATTCTCAGAGCACTGCTCTGGTGTAAAAGGCTCACAAAGAAAGAGCCATCTTGGAGAGCCAATTTGGGGAAAGAAGTAACTACAGTACTCTGAATGTGTGCTGTGAGGAATGGAGTTGTGAGATCAATCATTTTAAAACAAACAAGCCTTTTAATTCTTTTTTTTTTACCAAGCCAAAAAGGAAAGTAGCAACAGCAGCAGGCAAATGAAGGTTTGTTGTCCTTTATTACATGGGGCCCTGCATGTTCTTAGCACAGCCATCATTCACCTGAAATGGCACATTTGGGAAAGGTATTATTTCTTTTCTACAAGAGGCTTCTTTATCTGAAATACGTTTCTTTTGGCATAGTTAGTTATAAAAATATCCCTTATTGTTCTTAATAATAATTCATATTTTCACTGCTGTTGCTATATTTAAAACTGTGACAAGTCATTGTTTTCTACGTAAGTATGAAGTGAACTATGTATGACAAACAAAATGAAGCTCTAATTATTAAAATCCTCCAATTTCTCAGCAGCTAAAATAGGAGAAATTTAAAAAAATGCTACAGCAGGGGTGATGAAGGGATTGCAAAGGGTAGGAAAGCTAAATGTACAGTGAGAAATCAGCTTAAACTGGAGGGTATGAAAAAAAGATTGTAAGACAGTTTGAACAATCCAGGTTAAAGTGAGATGTGGAGATTATCACTGGGGGAAAACAGTGTCAACTGAGGAGAAAATGGTAAAGAAGTCAAACTAATCTTACATATTCCTGTTCCCATTCACAAGGGATTGATGATTTTACCACCTCAATCTCTCTAATCTCTCTCTGTGTGTAGGCAAACCTGCCTGCACATGTGTAAATATATCTGTTCAGTGCAGATATACATTTCTAGAGCAGCCCATCTCTGTTTTAAATTGGAACCTACTCACCCATTTTGTTAAACAGCTACTTGGATTATGAAGACTCAGATAAAGAACAATGCCCTACCAGTGTTTAGGATGCATTTTTTAATACCATGTAGCCAAGTGAAGAAAAAACAATTGGCAGGTTTTTGAATCTAGTCAAAAAAATGACAAAAAGGGGGCAAAGGTTAGGCTGATAAAATTGTAGGGTTTGGTCTGGTGGTCTGGGGCAAATTGTTAATTAGAGAAGCAAATCAAAATTCAGCCAATTGTTTGAATGCAACCCTCTTCATGCTCAAGTGGTTTGCTGAGATTAAATAATGACTTTATTTATATCAACCAAACTCTGTTGACCCTAACTTTGGCTAACATGACAGGTACAATTCCTCTCCTTTACTTCCCTTTGAAATTAGATATGCCAGCTTCAGGTTAGAACAGAGATGAGTTGGGATCCGGGGTCTTCTCTAGAGAGCACAGAGGCTTTGGATCAGCCTATGGAACAGGAACCTCTGGATTTGGTTCCTGACCCACCCGAGGAATGTTTCATAGCAGGGCATATGCTTGCTACTGGCTGTAGTAGTGAATGCTCTGAATATCACAGCAGATGAATAGCTACTATCAGCACTCTGGGCGAGACAATGGGCATCTCTGTTCTGCTACCCAATCCTTCAAAAACCATATGAACCTGATTACTGATCACCCTCCCTGGCACTACTCTTGAAATGCTGAGAATCTCCCTCCAGTTGATGGACAGGAAAGCACAAAGAATAGAAGTCCGTCAGTGTGCCCCAACCATGTGCAAGTTTTAGTGTGTTAAGTCCTAATTAGCTGCATTTAAAAAAAAGAACCTATGAAATACAGTGGCTGAACTGTACTAGAGCACATGGGAGAAAGGCTGGACTAAGCCCCAGAAGCAGATGAGGCAGGAGTTTCACCAATGTCGAAATGCAGAGCTTCAGCATGTCTAATGAGAGATTGCTGTGGGTATGATTATTGGGGCATCCCTTAATTGAGCTGGAAATAAATTGACTTAGCTGTTAAATACAGATCAAATACATCTGTTAAATAGAGACTTGGGATTGCCCAAGTGTAGAGTGGATTTTGGATTAGTGCAAATGCTTGAGCATCAACCTGCCCAAGGAGAATCATGGTCACTACCAGGTCACTTTACCTCTCTGGGTGGCTGTTATGAGGATAAAATAAAGAAGATCCTTGCTTCTGAATACCCAATTTGAAAGTGGTATATATGTAGGTGTTTAGTAATAATAAATAAAAGGAAGGAAGGAGCTAGCACTGGGACCAAGATGTACAACTACTATGATTTCATTCATTCTTTGGCTATGTACCTAAATACATTTAATGTGATATGGCTAGGGATCCTCCTATTTTCCCCAGGCAGCGAGCTTATGCTCAGGAATTATATGATTTTTTGTCTATTTTTGGAAGCAAGGCCCACTGAATACTGTAGAATCTAAATACAAAATACCCATGGCATGAAATGAATTATTTTTTGTTTCCACACGCCTGGCTTTCTAGATAGTAAACCTGCCCCTTACTTAAACTTGCAGCTAATAATTCAAGAAGTACTGTATATCCAGTAGTCTATTGAGCAGACAAAGGGAGACAGCTTTTCAGCTTGATGTCAACTTGGAAATAAGCCTTATTGGCATACAGTGCAACCATAGCTTTCAGTTGAAATTAATATTTGCAAATATTAAAACCTGGCAAGTTTTCCAGGTTTGCTTGTCAATCTTTCTGGACCAACAAATGTCAAGATAAAATTCAAACTTGCAATTTGATCCTATAATAAAGTGCATGCAAATGATTTGTAGGTGGGACCATCTGCCTACCTAAGACAACATGGGAAGCAGAACAGTTTAGTGCTGAATTGCTTCAACTCAGATGCTAGTTAATAGTCTAAAGCAGATGCTAGTCTGCTTTAGACTAGCTCTCAGTTTTGCTTTAATGCAAATATTAAATTTATTTGATTTTTAAAAATCTGTGTCCTTCCTGGAAGCCAGCCAATTTCCTGATTCTGTATCATAACAGCTATGTCAACATTTGAAAGATGAATGTGCTGAACTTGTTGTCTTTCCTCAGTTTTGACACTGGGAGGCTTCACATGAGACATCTCATAAGCTGTCAGCTGTCAAACACTATTACTGTTATGCTAGTTATGGCCAAAACAAACAAATGCGAAGCAAACCACAGTATGTTATATAGATATTATCGAATAGTAAATACTGTTGAATGTCAACTATCAGATGCGATCTGGTGTTAAATATGCATGCCGAGTTTCAAATGCTGTCAACTGTTATGGGTATCAATGGTTTGGATCTGTTTTTGAGGAAGCCTGGTGTTTTCGAAAACCTATCAATAGTGCAGCAATGTAGCCTAATGTTGCTCCTAAAAATGTCCCAGAATTCTTTGCAATGGGTGACTTTGAGCCAGTCCCTCTCTCTCAGCCCAATTCATCTCACAGGGTTGTTGTTGTGGGGAAAATAGGAGGAGGAAGGAGTATTAGGTATGTTCCCTGCCTTGAGTTATTTATAAAAATAATAAAGGCGGGATAAAAAAAATCTAAAAAAATATATGGAGCTGTAGAGGTTCCTTGGCGTGACATAAGTGTGGAAAGCTGTTTGTGAAAGTAAATAGTTTGAAAGCTATTGGGATGTCAATGATGCTAATATACTCAGTTGTACAATCCTGAATGTGTATCAATGCCATTCATGGACTTCCTACTTGATGGAATGTGGGCAAGAGCATGTTGCTTTGTGAGGTAGTTTCTAGGCTAGAGATCCTAGCTTGCATAGAATACACGAGCTTGCTTGGAATAAAACTGGGCTTTGTTTGCATTGTGGCATACTGGCCAAAATGGGCCAAAACTGACTAGGTAAAACATTCATTCATTCATTCATTCATTCATTCATTCATTCATTCATTCATTCATTCATTCATTCATTCATTTTTTATCCTGCCACAATTTCATAACTCTCATCAATTACAATGTCAAAATATAAAGCCATTCTTGCTTCTCTTTGGGACCTGCCTCTCTTTGGGACAGGCTGCCAGTAATTTCTGCCCACTCCATTAAAATATGGAAAAGACCTTCCAGGTCTCTACTTCTAGGCAGTGTCATCTGCAGGGGCCATGGGATAGAGCCTTCTTGATTTCTGCTTCTGTTCTCTAGAACATCATTCCTCTGGAGGATAGATTAGCCCCAGTGCTTGTGAGGATTTGAAAAGCAATTGAAACCTGGCTTTTTCGATGTGGTTTTGGGGTCTGATGTGTTTGATTTTGATCCCTTCTGCAGGAGGGTGTTTATATGGGTTTAGGTCTTTGGTGATGCCTGGGGTATTTTGATTATGCATATTTGTATATTGTTTGAACGTTATTACTGTATTGTGTATATAAAAAGGTAAAGGTTCCCCCCGCACATTTGTGCAGTTGTGTTCGACTCTAGGGGCTGGTGCTCATCTCCGTTTGTTAGCCGAAGAGCCAGCGTTGTCCGAAGACGCTTCCACGGTCATGTGGCCACATGACGCGCACGGAATGCTGTTACCTACCCACCAAAGTGGTACCTATTAATCTACTCGCTTTTGCATGCTTTCAAATTGCTAGGTTGGCAAGAGCTGGAGCTAGTGCGGGAGCTCACTCCACACGCAGGGCTAGGGATTCCAACCTCCGAACTTGCGATCTTCCGATCGACAAGCCTGGCATATATACACTGCTTAATATTTGTCCTATAATCCCCCCAAATAATAATAAAGTAAAATATATAAAACAAATTAAAAATCATGAAACTATGAGAAAAGGAAGGATGTAAAATATAAGAATGAAGGTACTTTGATTTTGTGGTGTGGTGAACATGTAGGTTTAATTATGAATGAAAAGGCTAAAATTTATGTCAGAAGGTATGAATTGGTGTCATCTAGATTGTTGCAGGTGCATAAGAACTTGGAATTCATTGGTTCATAATAGTTACATGTTGCACTCCAATGAATGGTAATAATGACAGAATCAGAGATGAGTTTGGGGGAAAATTGTACAATATTCTGAATGAATGTGATCAAGGGAAATAAATTATTCTGCCAGGTGATATGAAAGAAAGGATGGGAACGAGATGTGAGAGTACAGAAAAAATGATTGGGCCATTCAGAAACCAAAGAATGAATGAGAATGGTGACTGTTTGCTGAATATCTGCTGAGAAAAAAGATGTAACACATGCTTGAAGTGTAATTCTATTCACAAGTACTCAGCAAAGGAACAAATATAGATGTAAACGTCTGATTGATTTGATTGTTTTAAATGAAAGATTGAAAAAAAATAGTGTGGGAATGGTAAAAGTTCATGGTTTTTGATAGTGTCAAGAGTGAATTTGGGGAAAAAAGAACATGGGAGAAAAAAAAGAAGTGCAGGGAGGGGGAGGATCCAACCCAAGAGAGCAAGAATGATTGGAGGAAGAGAAAATACACATATTGTATGAAAAAGTATTACCACCTCCTAACAGAATGAATGGAAACAGAAAGTAAGGAAAGGGGTTTGAAAATTGCTTGGAACAAATTTAAAAGTATTATATTACAGAATGCCACAGAAATGTGTGCAATTACTCTAATGGGAAGGATGTTTGATGGAATGATGCAGTGAAAGAGGCTCCAGATGACAAAAAATACATATAAGAGAATAATTGCTGCTAAAAAGAGGAAGAAGAAGAGGAAGGAGGAAGGAGGAAGGAGGATGGGCATTATATAATGGATACATAGATAAAAAATAGCTGCAAAAATGTAGTCAAAACAGAGCAAGGAATGGTTAAGATGAAAAGAAGTGCAGCAAATCCAGCCCAGCTTTGAAGGCAATAAAAAAATCCTTTGAAAGTGGATGAAAATGTCTAAAGTGTGAATGGAATTAAAAAATAAAAGCTATTAAATGATTTGGGTTGATTCTGAAGTAAGAGAATGCTGGCAGGAGTATTTTCAATACTGCTACAGGAATGATAGTTATATATGGAGGCTATAAAAGCTAGGGTCCAATAAAAATGGATGAAAATGAAGTGATCAGTGATGTGAGAATGTTGAAAAAAGTAAGGCTACAGATATAGATAGTGCAAGTGGAAAAAATTTAAAATATGAATGTGGTTTGTTTTTGAGTGGTTATACAAGTTGTTTAAAATATATGGGAAGACTATCTCTGCTCCTGACAATTGAAAAAATGCCATTAATGTCCCCCTATATGAAGGGAAAGGAAGCAAAAATGCAAAAATTACAGGGGCATTAGTAAAGTGTGCCTGGAAAGGTGTTTGAAAGAATTCTGACTGAAAGGTTGTAAGAGGTGACAGTGGGTAAAAATTGAGAATTGCAGTGTGGTTTTATGCAGGGCCTGTGCAGATAAATTTATGCTCTTCATAAGATCATTGAGAAATGTATGAATGTAGGAAGGAAGTTTATTGCACTTGAGCTGATTTAGAAAAAGAATGCAAGTGAATAGGCTTCATTTTTGGAATATTTTGTGCAAATATGGACTTGAAGTTGGTGGCTGAATGCAGTAAGAGTAGCACAAGATGGAAGTGGAACCTGTATAAGAATGAATGGAAAACTTAGCAAATTATTCAACACTGAGCAAGAAGTAAGATAACAATGTATTGCATCTTTTTGAAAGTGTAAAATATTTATGGACAAATATATATGGAATGCCTGTGATGATGCTGGAGGTGTGTTGCTTGGGACACGAATACCTGTATTTTTATATATAGATGATGCCAAATTATTGGCTGAAAAGCCAAATAATTTTCAGTGAATCTTAGAGTGTATGGTGTAACAAGGAGTATGGATCTGAAAATTAAAATCCAGGTAGTAGTGGCAGAGAAAATGGAGTGTACAATTGCCAATTATTCATAAACGGCAAAAAACTAAAGCAAAAAGATGAACTTGGTAGAATTTTTACTGTGTGCCTAAATGAATGGAGAAATTTGAAGACCTACAAATGTTGGTAGAAAGATAATGAGTAGTATGTTGTGTGTTGTGAGGAATCCATGTTTAAAGAAGTGAAAATTGCATTGTTCTGTTCTCTTTGTTATATAGTAGTGAGAGCTGGGTATGGAAGGAGAAACATAACATTAAATTGAATGCAGTGGGAATGGGTTATGTGCTATCATATGGGTTATGTCCGAAACAAAAAGCAATAGAGTGATGAATGGACTGTGAATGATTATGAATATTCACTTTTGAATGCAAAAGAGTGTGATTAGTACAAAAGAGTACTAACAGTGAGGTGGTTTGGACATGTAGAGAGAATGAATGAGGACTGAATGGCAACAAAATACATGAGGAAAGAATGAAAGGTCTGAGAAGAGGAAGACTAAGGGCAATGTCACATTACAGTCTACGTTGCTTGTCTCCCATGCGCTTCTGCTTCTTTCTTTAGCCAAATTCAGAAATTCTAGTGGGTTGGCAATGAGGCTAAACTGATCCTCAGTCCAGACCATGGCCATTGCAAGACATGATCATCATTCCCCTACTTCTCGCCCTTCCCATCCATGCAGAGAAGGCAAGTGTTACTGGCTGGCCCCTGTGTGGACTGGTCTGCCTGTGCCTGTCCTTTCCTTTTAGGAATTGTTCCCTCCTGTCTCGTCCCCGTGCATTTCCTTTGCTTTCCCAGATACTTGCACCCCTCTGCCTTCACATACTATCTCCTTTGATACCAACGCAGACCCTTTCTTTCCTTTTTTCTTCTCCCCTCTATGGTACCCTCATTGCTCTGATGCTCCAGCAGTGTGATAGGCATGTATGTATGCACTATTGCATGGCACTAATGAAATATTGCAAAATAGCCACTGTGATATATCAGAGTTTGAATTTGTGCCTAACGGGGCATCAGATACAGGAATGTTGTTGTTTATTCATTCAGTCACTTCCGACTCTTCGTGACTTCATGGACCAGCCCACGCCAGAGCTTCCTGTCAGCCGTCACCATCCCCAGCTCCCCCATGGTTGAGTCCGTCACCTCCAGAATATCATCCATCCATCTTGCCCTTGGTCAGCCCCTCTTCCTTTTGCCTTCCACTTTCCCTAGCATCAGCTTCTTCTCCAGGGTATCCTGTCTTCTCATTATGTGGCCAAAGTACTTCAGTTTTGCCTTTAATATCATTCCCTGAAGTGAGCAGTCTGGCTTGATTTCCTGGAGTATGGACTGGTTTGATCTTCTTGCAGTCCAAGGCACTCTCAGAATTTTCCTCCAACACCACAGTTCAAAAGCATCTATCTTCCTTCGCTCAGCCTTCCTTATGGTCCAGCTCTCGCAGCCATAGGTTACTACAGGGAATACCATTGCTTTAACTATGCGGACCTTTGTTGTCAGTGTGATGTCTCTGCTCTTAACTATTTTATCAAGATTTGCCATTGCTCTCCTCCCAAGAAGTAGACGTCTTCTGATTTCCTGGCTGCAGTCAGCATCTGCAGTAATCTTTGCGCCTAGAAATACAAAGTCTGTCACTGCCTCCACTTTTTCTCCCTCTATTTGCCAGTTATCAATCAAGCTGGTTGCCATAATCTTGGTTTTTTTGAGGTTTAGCTGCAACCCAGCTTTTGCACTTTCTTCTTTCACCTTCATCATAAGGCTCCTCAACTCCTCCTCGCTTTCAGCCATCAAAGTGGTATCATCTGCATATCTGAGATTGTTAATGTTTCTTCCAGCGATTTTAACTCCAGCCTTGGATTCCTCAAGCCCAGCACTTCGCATGATGTGTTCTGCGTACAGGTTGAATAGGTAGGGTGAGAGTATACAGCCCTGCCGTACTCCTTTCCCAATCTTAAACCAGTCCGTTGTTCCATGGTCTGTTCTTACCGTTGCTACTTGGTCGTTATACAGATTCCTCAGGAGGCAGACAAGATGACTTGGTATCCCCATACCACCAAGAACTTGCCACAATTTGTTATGATCCACACAGTCAAAGGCTTTAGAATAGTCAATAAAACAGAAATAGATGTTTTTCTGAAACTCCCTGGTTCTCTCCATTATCCAGCGGATATTGGCAATTTGGTCTCTAGTTCCTCTGCCTTTTCTAAACCCAGCTTGTACATCTGGCAATTCTTGCTCCATGAATTGCTGGAGTCTACCTTGCAAGATCTTGAGCATTACCTTACTGGCATGTGAAATAAGTGCCACTGTTCGATAGTTTGAACATTCTTTAGTGCTTCCCTTTTTTGGTATGGGGATATAAGTTGATTTTTTCCAATCTGATGGCCATTCTTGTGTTTTCCAAATTTGCTGGCATATGGCATGCATCACCTTGACAGCATCATCTTGCAAGATTTTAAACAGTTCAGCTGGGATACTGTCGTCTCCTGCTGCCTTGTTATTAGCAATACTTCTTAAGGCCCATTCAACCTCACTCTTCAGGATGTCTGGCTCTAACTCACTGACCACACCGTCAAAGCTATCTCCAATATTATTATCCTTCCTATACAGATCTTCCGTATATTCTTGCCACCTTTTCTTGATCTCTTCTGCTTCTATTAGGCCCTTACCATCTTTGTTTTTGATCATACCCATTTTTGCCTGGAATTTACCTCCGATGTTTCTAATTTTCTGGAAGAGGTCTCTTGTCCTTCCTATTCTATTGTCTTCTTCCACTTCCGCACATTGCTTGTTTAAAAATAATTCCTTATCTCTTCTGGCTAACCTCTGGAATTTTGCATTTAATTGGGCATATCTCCCCCTATCACTGTTGCCTTTTGCTTTCCTTCTTTCTTGGGCTACTTCCAGTGTCTCAGCAGACAGCCATCTTGCCTTCTTGGTTTTCTTTTTCTTTGGGACGTTTTTTGTTGCCGCCTCCTGAACAATGTTGCGAACTTCTGTCCATAGTTCTTCCGGGACCCTATCTACTAAATCTAGTCCCTTAAATCTATTCTTCACCTCCACTGCATATTCCTTAGGAATATTAGTGAGCTCATATCTAACTGATCTGTGGGTCTTCCCTATTCTCTTTAGTCTGATTCTAAATTTTGCAATAAGGATACAGGAATATTCAGAAAATATTCAGCAAAAGTATTGGCAAAGGAAAATTTTAAGGAGAATACATGGGGGTACAAATTAGTTTCTGTTCTAATTAATTTTCTAATAAGTTTGGCTTCAGAGTTCAGTGCGCAATAGACTATTAAGGAATGCATAATAACATATTTACCATATTTACTATGACAATATGGTAAAATGGTGGACAGTATGTCTTTCTGAGTATTTCAGCTGAAGCCACATGGCCAATTCAAACTAATCTGACCTCATATCTCCAGACATGGCAGCTGTCTGCTACAGGGATTTTACTTGTGTGTTGCAAGGTGCAAGCAAAACCTTGCATTTTCAAGTGTTTTGTTATAAGCAGCTTGTCTGTATGCAGAGCCTCACTGTGAAGTTACCCACAGCAGGATTATTTGCAAATGAGCAAATTTAGATAATGAGGCTAATGTGACAGGGAAAAGAGAGCGAGGGAGAGAAAGTGACTGAGATAGCCATCTGAGAGACCTTACTTGGCTCCATTCTTCTGTAGAGGTGTGTGGTACTTACTTCAGACTTATTTATCTTACCAAGTGAATTGTTTTTTCTCTCTGCTTCCGCTTCATTAAATGACCATTTTCACATTCTTCTCACCTTTCTGCAACCATATCTGCTACAGTATATGCTCAAATAGAATGCACAGGGAACAGAAAAACAGGTTAGCTGCCTTGATAATTACCTAACCAAGTTATGGTAGAGAAATGAAGTTAGAGTTAGAGTTAGACTGCTGAGAGACAAGCAGAAATTCTGGAGTGACAAAATACAGGGTCTCAGATATTGATGATATGTAATATTTTAAGAGTGGTATCCATACTTTAAAAGTGTTACTTTCATAGAACATCAGATTTTGTAACCCTGGGTGACCTCTGCAAATGTACAGTATTCTGCACTTTTTTTTCAATATCGGACAAATATTTTCTTTTCTTTTCAATGTGTATTCTCCAGACCAATATTTAAAAATGTTTGTGGATTTTGTTATTGATAAGCATACTGTATATAGACATTTGTAAGACCTTAAAAATATAAGAGAGATCAACTGATGCAATAGTTTGTATTACTAGACAGGGCATACCCTCCCAAGTTGCCCAGTTTTGTGCTACCATCTGCATGATATGCCACACCATTACTTAGGTTTAGAATTTCTTAAAATAGTATTTTATTTTGATTTATTTTAGTATTTTTATTCTTAATTATTTTTAGATCCTATCATACTTGATTTGATTTGATATAGGGCATACCCACTTGTGATTGGATTGCATGGCCTTTTATATTAATGCACTGGAATGGACAGAAGAAAATTAAGCTTGAGTCTGTCTCAACTTATTCCAGCTCAAATTTTGAATTATGGTCCCAATGATTTGGTTCCTGAACAAAACCTTGGAACAGGAGCCCAGCTCAGATTAAAACTCCATCTAAAAAATCATAAACTTTAGAACAATAGAAATTATAAAACATCTTGCTGGCCAGCTCAGAAACCATGCTGCCTAGCCCAACTTCAGGAGTATATGTGTGACTGAGATGGAACACAAAGAGGTGCTTTCCAGAAGGAATAGTTTCCAGAGTCTTCAATCTGGTATTTGTAGTCCCCTGGAAAGATAGTTGATGGCTTGAGGGTGTGGCTCCTGAACAACTTAGATTTGGCCAGACGTTCTCAGACCAGATCAGATATTGAGAACTGAGCAGCTTTTGAATTTTGATATGAATTAGCCTGATCTGTAATCTCTTGGATCAATGAATGGATTAATACCAATCAGATGTTGCTCTTTTCTCAATGTTATGACAGTTCTGGACAGTTTAAACCAATCAAGATGTAACTAAAATGTGAGGTCTAACGTAAAACATGAGTAGAAATACATTTTGGATAATTTTTTTAATGAATATATATTTCAAAGAGCAAGTTCAAATGAATTAAGAAGATTGCTGATTAGTGCAGAAATGAGGCAGAATGACTAATAGATGAACTTATGAAAATATGACATGGACTAGAAATAGACTGATTCACCCATCTCCACTAGGAAATAATAGGCTCTATACCTTAAACTGGCTTTTTTAAAAATAGAATATTTAGAACTACAATGATACAAGCCTGTAAAATCGGCACATAGTATGTATTATGACAACCCATTTATGCATTTTCCTTGTGCACACATGCTTTCTTTTTTTGATTCACATTCTATGACATTTAGAAACCTACAAAGGGGAGAAAAACCTTAGAACTGGAAATGTGATAGCACTAATGTAGAAGAGTGCTGTTATATGCAAGCTTCATACCAGAGACATCACGACATCATGAAAATAGTGTGTATATGTGTATATATAATCTCTATCTATCATCTATCTATCTATCTATCTATCTATCTATCTATCTATCTATCTATCTATCTACCTACCTACCTACCTACCTACCTACCTACCTACCTACCTACCTACCTTAAAAATAAACCAAGAATCAGAAAGAAACATGTACACAAATAAAGGTTCACAGACTAATTCAGATTATTGAGCAAAATGGGCTATTATAAAATAATTTTTCAACCTTGTATTTATATACTACAAAAGGGAGGAAATAGTAATGCTTTAAGAATGTAAACAATTTTGTTTATTGTATTGTCGAAGGCTTTCACGGCCGGAGTTCAATGGCTGTTGTGGGTCTTCCGGGCTGTGTGGCCGTGTTCTGGAAGTTGTGGTTCCTAACGTTTCGCCAGCATCTGTGGCCAGCATCTTCAGAGGGCAGGAGCAAAATCTCTGGCGAATCTGCTGGCGAAACGTTAGGAACCACAACTTCCAGAACATGGCCACACAGCCCGGAAGACCCACAACAGCCAATTTTGTTTATATTGATTTCATTATCTCTTTCTGATTCTAGTATGCTTCAAACAACTGTACTGTACTGAAAAAATCAGGCAAGTGGGCAGACATTGAAAAACTTTATTTTTGTCTTGAGAAGCAGAGAATTGCTCTACAATAGTAAGATATCTTTGAAAATGGATGTGTCTTCCATGACTGTTTGAGTGAGTGATTCTATTTACTAAAGAATGGTTGGGGATTTACTTTCTTGAAAACCATGTTTAACTGTTCGAAAAATATAAGAAAATATGATCTAAGTTGATGTTCTTTTAATTATCAATATGTTACATTAACTTAGATGTCCATTTTATATGATTTGCTAGATAAAGGAGGAGGTTCACCTGTGATTAATGTTTCTCACTTGATGTAATGTGGCTGAAGTAGTCCAGTGTGCAATGGACAGCACGGCTACCACTACACTGAGGTTACCCAACTTGGATTTAGCTACTGATCCTATTAGGCTTCTTCAGAAATCATAGCTCACCACAGACTCCACAACCTGGAGACTAAACATTCAGTATTTGGATTGTATAGAGTTGTTAAAAACCATCCTGTCTGGTCAGTGCTTAAAAGGCAGTGATGGAATTGAATCCTTCCACATCCTGTTTATATTGACTTTTGCTTCACCTCTAGCCTGGTCAGATGAAATAGAAGGCAGAGCAAATGCTGTTTAATGAGAGGGTGTAAGGAAGTATTTTAGCAGATAACATGCATGACCAGTGTAGAAGCCTAGCCCTCTTTTACACCTGACCTCTCTATTCACCACACGTACGATTGCAAACTCCATTTCTTAATTGATGCAGCCCCATTTCTTCATGCCTGTTGATGCAAATCATAACCTCCTTTCCCTATTTCTAATCTAATTTCTACTTGACCATCAGATTTGCCAAATTCTTTGGTTCTGCAGATATACTTCTATTACACCCATTGAGCTGAATTGAGTCAGCATATACCCGACTAGATTTCCTTGATCTTTGTGACATTTGGCTAAGACACACAAACTACTGCATTGTCTTAACTTCTGCCACTGTGCGGGATGCTGCTTACATAAGGGGTGGGGAGTGGGGGGTTGTGGCTCTCTCAAAACCTCTGTGGATTGTCTCCTGTAGCTAACAAGACAGCATCATGAATCCTTTATGGGTTCTGACAGCTAAGACTGAAGATGCTCTGGCAGCCCATTCTTTTTCAAGAAGTACAGCTGTTCTGTAACTGCTTCCTGGCATGCACTGGGACTGCCGTGTGGAGGAGAGGTCTCAGTAGGACTCTGCCTGGTTTAAAGAGAAATTGCTGCTGCACTCGATTGTTAGTTTCTATTTGTGGCTCTTTATTGGCCCTTGGCCATGCTGGGAAAGCAACTGGTGCGATTATATTGTTCTCTCCCTTTCTGCGTCAGCCTGCAGCACCCTTTCTAACCTGAGGCCGGGTGATATACAACTACTGCCTGTAAGCATTGTCAGAAGTGGTATGAGGGTATTATTTATTGTTCCTGCAGCCAATTGAACAGGCATATAAATAAATAAAATGATCACGTTAACTAGAACTTCCCTTTCTCTTCCCTTGCTGTCCTAATATATGCCTTACGGTATAATACTGGGGGATGATCACAAGTTTTCAAGGAATAATGGCAATAATTTGTCAATTTGAATAATAATGATTAAATAAATATTTTATTTTAGTTCAAGACCAGGAACGTAAAAGAAAATATAAGCACAACAACAAACTATAAGCAATGAAATCCATAAAAGAAACTCTAAAATTTATTTATTTATTTATACACACAGACACATACACACGCATGAAAAAATGAACTTACCATTTTTGGATTTGATGATTAAAAAGGGTAGATTATAGAAAGAAGGAAATTATGATGTAACCTTAGAGAGAGAGGGTAAAATATAAATGCATTTATAACTGCTGTTAAGAAGATCGGAAGCCACTTCTTTGTAATTTTCCTCACTTTTTTTTCTCTTTGTCTTTCTTTTCTACTTCTCTTTATTTCTTTTTCACTTACTTTTTAGTTTTCTTTATTCTTCTTACTTTCAACTTAAACTTTGTACTGTTTTTATTCAGTTGAAAACCTCTTTAATAAAAATAATATTTAAAAAAATCTGGAGAGATGTAGCTTGTGGAAGGCTTGCAGATCATTTTTCAGAATTCACATCTAGATAGCCCTTTCCCTGCATGCACATAACCACAGCACAAATATGCCCTAAAAACATCTTTTTCTTTCAGGTTCCCTTAGCTATACCAGTGTTAATGTAGCATTTCCCCCCTTGTTTGGATACCATCCATGGGCAGCTTCAAAGGGGATAAAATCTGTCTGTTTTTGTCACCCATTATCTTGGAGGGAATTCAGGTGATTTCAAGAGAGCCAGTTTGGTCTAGTGGTTAAGGTGCTGGGCTAGAAACCAGGACTCTGTGATTTCTAGTTCCACCTTAGGCATGAAAGCCGGCTGGGCCACTCCCTGTCTCTCAGGCCTAGGAAGGAGCCAATGGCAAACCAGGAGACTGAGAGTTCTAGTCCCGCCTTACGCATGAAAGCCGGCTGGGTGACCTTGGGCCAGTCACACTCTCTCAGCCCACAATGTCAGGCTTAGGTGACAAGCCAGTCGGTTAATTCCTGTCATAACCAATGGATCAACATTCAGTTGATCTGAAAAAAAGAGGACCCTTCACCTGCAGGAAAAACACTAGGAAGAAAAAAAATTCAGGTGATTTCAATGATTAATAGCAGAGGCAATTAAGGCAGGATAGGGGTTGGCACTGGGGGACAACATAATCCATTCCAACATAGTTTTCTGCTGATTCAAATATGGGTGGAGAGCAAAAAAGCATAACACTGATACATGTAAGGGCAACTTAAGCTTGTCTTACTCATTGGCAGGGAATAAGATGAAGGTAATGTCATGGGCACAGGCAGAAGAAAATGTTGCCAGGGCACGCTTGTGCTATGGTTAGGTACAAATAGGGAAAGGCACTATGAAAATTAGAAACAGTTTTGATAGTGGCATCCCCCTTCCCAAAAAACTTAACAATGACAGTAAAGTAGGAGAAAACCTCCCTAGGTAGCCAGCCTTCAAGCACTACACTGCCCATATTTGCAGCCAGTAATATAATCTCAGTAGGTGGTAGCACCCATCTGACCTTATGTGGTCCTGGAAGTGAAGCAGGGTCTGAACTGATTAGCATTTTGATGGGAGGCTGCCAGGGAATTCCAAGGCTAAAGGCCATACTGAACACTCAAAAAACAACATCCCAGAAGAAAGTGATACTAACCCCTTCTGTACTGTTGCTAAGAAAATTAAATGGATGTGTCCATTACTAATGTGTCCATTAAGGGGAAAAGGGAAGTTTGAACATCTTGGGAACCTTTGCAGATCTAATGTAATATGAATAAGGTTATGTGGCAAAGTGATTTAAATCCAGAAGCATAGGGATGCATAATCTACATTTGTCTTGGCTGATACTACGACTTCCATGATTCCTGTTCATTGATCATGTTGAATTATGGAATTTGTAGTTTATGGAGGGTGTTGCCTCCATAAATTATGGAATTTGTAGTTACAGGAGAGTATTGCCCTTGTTAGTGGAGGGCCTATCTGTAAAATGTTAGTAATAAGGCTTGCTTCTTCACATCTAATTGGCAATAAAAGTGGTGACAACGGTCTGGATTTTTTTCCTTACTGCCCTCTGTTCAGTAGTTGAGAAAAGCTGCAAGCTCAATTTATGTTTTTACTGGTTAAAATTTAGTTAATGGATAGACAGGCTGCTTGGAAGGTTAAACGTGAATAGGTATCACATTCACTGATACGGCTTCTCTAATTGATCATATATCATTTACCAAAAGTGCTCCAGCAGGAATAGGTAATCTGATGCTTCCCAGATGCTTCCCACAGTCTTTTGCCAAGAGCTATTGCTGGCCATGGTTAAGTCCAAAACATCGGAAGGGTACCTCTATTATAATAGGGTTGTATAATCTCTATATTTGAGAGAGATTTCACTATTTTTCAACTTGTCTTCTCAGACATTTCTATGTGGAGGAGTAAAAATGGATTCAGGGCATGATTATTTATTTAAAACTTTTCTATGCTAATGTTCAGACAGAAAAGGTTCTTATGGTACTTACAACGATCAGCAAGAAATCAAATGTCACCCTGAAAAAGGAAAGGAACTCCATCTCCTCTGATCTACTTTTTTACGTGGCAATCCATCTGTCTTCATTTTCCTTCCACGTGTGAGCTTGGAGTGTTGTACAGTATGGTCTTATTAAATGCAATTCATTTCATTCTACAGAGCCAGGATCACTTGGGAATAGAATAGGAAACCTCTGGGGGGCTTCCTGCTAGTGTCCTCTTGGGACCCTACTGACTAATTATGGAGTTCCCCTGGTAATGATAGACTGTTTTGTTGAGAAAACCTGCTAGAACAGTACTCTCTGGGCTCATTCCTGCAATTCAAAAATTCATCCCATCTACTTATTCTGAGCCATTTCTTTCAAGCTACCCACAATACTTGCTGACATGTAGATAATACTGTCCTTACACTACTGCACAGGTCAAGTTGTGAGAAAGCCCCTGCAGATGAGAATCAAGGTAAATGCTATAGATTCCAGGGGAAAGTTTGGTATCTAGTTGCACAGTGCCACCTACTGCCTTATACACCATTGTACATTTTTTACCTTTATTCAGGCCTTAAGCACTGCAGCTAACTTAAGAAGACTTCCTGCATTACTGCCTGTGGAAATAATGAGTGTCAGTGGACAAGGAAGACATTAAAATGTGAACCAATTTACCAGCATACGTACCAGAGATGATTAACCAGCCATTGTTGTGTATGTTATGAAACTGCAAACTTTTAGGAAGGTTTTGCTTCCAATAGGCTAAAATGTGATTATGGGTCCTTACCTGGAGTTCTTAACACTTATTATATTAAAGTACTGTATATGCACAAGACAAAAACACCATAAATTTTATGAAGGCAGGGCCATAAAATGGGAAAATGTAAGTGGATGGGTGAGTCCTGGCTCCAGTTTTCCAGTAGTTTAATTTGCTCCTGTTTGATCCCAGCTGTGTTTTCTCCCATATGTTTCTGTTCAACTTTCCTTTCCCTTGCCCTCTACTTTCTCTAGGTCATCAGCTTTATCCTCTTGTCAACCCTAATTGTCCCCTTGCTTCATCTGCCACCTTACCCCAGTTCTCTGCCTCTTTTTCTTCAGACATTCCAAGTGATGGCCAAGATGGTGGGAATGTATATGGAAATATGGCTATGAAGACAGGCTATTGCAGAGTAGGATGGTGAGTGCCTGCCCCAGTTTCTCTTCCTTACATTGAATGACTTTGTCATAAGCTGCATATCTGTGTGAGAATGTCAATGTACCCAATATATAGTGGTAGCTTTTGTTTGGTGAGATCTTGCTGAAGTCTCACTGCAGATATAAGTAACTTTAGCTCTTCAGATCATGTGTCATAGGTGTCACTCCTTTTAAAAAAGAAATGTCTAGTTAAAAATTTAAGCAAACAAACCAGCAGGCTAAGGATTAGGTTAGAATGCTTCCCCAGACATGATGTTTTTCTCGAGCGGAAAGAACTCTTTGTGATGGTCCTGAACCTTTAGCTATTAATTCAGAGACTCTTACTACAAGCCATCAGAGATATGAACGAGTTCTTTATTAAAGCAAGTGAACATTTCCAATGCAAAGACTACAATGAGAAACAGCCTGCACCAAACGGTATTTACATCCTCCACCTTCATACCAGCCCCGCCCCCCCCCCTATTGGGGAAGTCACTCCGTGACAGCCCCTCCCTACGCTCTCACCATTTCCATACTTCCCAGCCACAAATCCTTCACTAACAAGCGGACAGTGCCATTCTGGCGGGCCTTGATGTCAGGCCATTCACTACACAACCCTAATCAACATTCCTAACGGCCCTGCAGGCATGCCAGGCTACTACTACAAAGCATTCCTCATGACCCTGAGGGCATGCCAGACTATTACTACCCCCCATAACTACTCTGGCAGGATGCTCCATCCTGACACTGTTCATGTGGGAAAATATTCAGTCATTTAATGCTGCACAATATAGCCCACTTACTTTGTAAGTGTATTTTGTATTATCATACAATACAAATCAGACACAGATTTACCTACCACCCCACTAGGTTGTAGTTGTAGTTTGGGCAAGTCAGTATCTCTTCAGATCATTTAATACTCTTCAGTTACAAGATAAATGAGTCAATTTTTTTTAAAGAAGTCATATGTTATCTTGCCTATTAGTGTTATGATTTATCTAATCTATCTAATCTATGTATCTATCAGTACTGGGGATTATTTTCTCCAAAAGACTTTGTGGCTGATGGTTGTTTAAGCAAGCGAGGAATAACTTGGTTATGTGCGAACAGAACTTTGTCATCTATCTGATCACATACCAAATATGCTCTAAAAAGAGCTCCTTAATTCTTCATCTTGAAAAATGCAGGATTTGGATGAATGAGACATTTTATGAGAATATACTAAAAAGCAGCTAACCCCATTTACCTGAGCAATAGGAAGCCTCAGGTCTATTTCCTTGCAATAGTTATAGTCAGGTTTGGTCCTACTCTTAACTTTCAGGTCATGGGAGGCAACCATGGGTTACTTCATTTGATAAGGTCTCCCTCCCACCACCCCCAGCTCTGGCTGCTTCTCAGAATAGCAATCCTATTTCTTGCAGTCAGCATGATGGATCCTCTAAATCTCAACTGGCTTTTTCAGAGGAAGAGTGCTTGAGACACGTGCCTGATTTCAGGACCAAGAAGGCTTGCATTGGCTCCTGACTATTGCTAGAGCAACCTGGCTGTTCTAAATGTTTAAAAGCAATGTTTGCTGAAATCAAGTTTTCTTCCACTGTGAAACAGGTTTCTGTTTTTCTATCTTCATTCTTAAGATGCTTGAGAATTTATTTAGATCTCTCTTGGAAGTGATTTTTCATTTATTTTATTATTATGGATGGCAGATGGAGCCATCTTTCCATCACCCTGAAGCTTTCCTGGCTGCCCACACTTCCCAGACTGGGAAACAACAATGGGAGGAATTTCCTTATAATGCCTTTTTTCATAATTGAATTGAAATGGGGGAAGTCATGGAAAGTGCAAGTTGCTGGAGAGATGAAAACACAGTGAAAGACAGGACATTTACATACCTTGCTTCCTTCTGTTAATTAATGAAGGGCAAGAATGCCGCATTACAGCCATAAGAATTATTTTGAAATTCTCTTCTTCTTTAAAATAAATTTCTAAAGCACATTTTTATTTATCAAATGAGAAGTAGTAAATGCAGAATTTTTCTGCACAGAACCTAGTTTGTGGTCTTTAGCTGATTCTGCCATCAATTCCGGAGTGAGCTGACCATGGTCCTGATTTTTTGCAAATAAGCAACCCTTGCTCAAGCTATAACATTTGCAGGCTCCAGCCTGGAAGAGAACAGCAGAACAGTGAGAGGGATGGATGGATGGATGGATGGAGGAGGAGGGCTGGAAAGAGAGAAAGAAAAAGAGGAATAAAAATTGGAAGCATAGTGTCTTTCTAATAACAATATTTATTTGTTTATTATTTAAATTTATATCACCGCCCATCTCCCCCAACGGGGAACTCTATATTTGAAGCAAACCGATAAATAAAGCAGGATGCAGATTGTGCTATGTTTGCAGAGTACCCCATATTCCAATTTTAACTGAGTGCAGCTGAACTTCCCAGATTGCTGACTCTTCCTTCATCTCTGTCCGGACAGAACTTGCTTCATTCTGTCATTCTGTTCCTTTAATGGGTATGACATTAAAAAAAAAGCTGAAGAAAGGGTTTCAGTCATTAAGCACAATTAAGCTTGCATTGCCTCCTATCAAGGGCCAGTTTAGACAAAACTGTAATTATAGTTTCATTCATAATAATCAAACCAGCCAAACTCATAAACATATGATGATTGAACTCACTGAAGCTCCTCCATGACAACTTTAATCCTATATCAATGGATAACAACTGGTTTGTGTCTGTGGATAAAATGGGTCCTGGCCAGATAAGCAGCCTCAGAGGGTCACAAATCAGATTAGGATCAGGATCCTGGGGGAGGTCCTTCTGCCATTTTCCCAGGCAGAACTGAATGCTGTTTGGCTCCCTTTCTCAGCATTACAGCATATCTGATTATATTTAGTTATAATTTAGATTTATGAGGCTACTGAACTCACAGCAACTCTGGGTAGCATGCAGATTTAAAACAAACCCCTAATACATTGAACCAATAAAAAAAAGATGGCTATAGCCAGAAGGAACAAACTTAACATAGACAAACCGAACATAATCCAGTCCAGATGGACACATGCTCCAGCCTAACCTGGGGGAAAAGCCAGGTCTTCAAGATTCACACGAAGGATAGCAGGGTTGTGGGTGTTTGAAACTCCAAGGGATTATTTTCCAGAATGCAAGCACTGCAACACAGAAGACACAATTCTTAGACCCCATCAGATGGCATTAACAGATGGAACCCAGAGAATGCCCACTCTTTGCCAGATTTTCAGGATGGACAGAAACAGTGGGAGAAAGTTGTTCCTCATAAGCTAGGCCCCTTGTAGGTGACAAACAGAATCTTGAACACACCCAGAAACTCACTGGTAACAAGTGCAAGTCCCTCAGCAAAAGTGTTATGCAGGCATGTTGGGGCACACCCAGAATTGCTCACACCACTGCATTTGGATGAGCTGTAACTTCTGAGTGGTCTTCAAGGGCAGCCTCATGAAGAGTCCACACATGAGGTGATGAAGGCATGAATGACTATGAGAAGGGTCTGCCAGTCAAAAAAGGGCACAATTGGCACACCAGACAGACCTGTGCAAAATACTTCCTGGCTACAGCTGCCACCTGCTCTTTGAGAAGGAGCTGCAAGTCCAGGTTCAGATCACATCACAGCTGCCCTGATACAAATGACAGACCTAACACGTGACTGCCCTATGTGAGTCAGGCCCTCGATCACATGGGATGGGTCCATGGTTTCCATGGTAGCCATAAGCTTCTGAGCCACTCCAGACTTTATGTCGAATGAGGGCAAGTTAAAGTCTTCAGCAACATAATTGAATAGCTCAGGCAGAGATATTGCTGCACAGCAGGGAGCCTGATACAGCAACAACAAACATAACTGCTCCAATTTCAATGACAGGATCTCACATCTGGTCTCACATCTGGTTATCTGTGCTGCAGTGCCTATTTGAGCTTCCCAGACAACAACTGCTACACCCCCACCCCGCCCTGGATTCACGGCTGGTGCCACACTCAAAACCCAGGTAGGAACAACTCCAAGAGGAGAACACCACCCTCCAGGCACACCCAGGTTTTGGTGATACATGCCAAGTTGGCCACCTTATCCTTGATAAGATCACGGATGAGGGAAGCCTTGTTACAGATTAACAAAGTATTTAGCAGCAACAAACAGAACCATTTTCCATAAAGATCTGATAATCTGGCATCAGGGCTGAATACTCCCACCCTCATTTTACTAGTTTGAAGTGTATGTGCATGCATGTCTAGTTCTTACTTAATATTTTCCAGATCTCATCTAATTAGGCTGACCATATTTCCTTGAGAGAAAAACGGGACCCTACCCACAGCTCGCCGGACAAAGTGGGCGTGCGTGCTTGCGTGCTTGCGTGCAGGCGAGCGTGCGTGCGTGGAGGCATGCAGGCGTGCGCGTGTGTGCGTGTGTGCGCGCTTTGCCGAGGGAACTTTTAAAAACAGGACAAAATGGATATTTTTATTAAAACAACGGGATGGTCGGGAATTGTTTAAATAACGGGACTGTCCCGTTCAAAACGGGATGTATGGTCAGCCTACATCTAATGGCACACTGAATGCATATTAAAAAACTGGATTGACTTGCTGAGTTCACTAGGTGATCTTTGAGTTTTAGGACTGTTTCATCTGATCTCTTTGCTTTTATTCTTCCCTTCAGATAGATTATCTCAAGGAGCAAACCCTTCAGGCACTATCAATCTGAAATAATTTTATGTGTTTATATGAGTGGGCAACTTTACTGGCACTGTGAATGAGAAATTAAGATCTTTCTGTTCTGCGTGATATGAAATTCTGTATACCTTGGCATGTTGCCTAAGCATTTATCCCTAGCCAAGACTGGCTCTGCTGAAGATACTAGTGTATTACTTTTGCGTCTCCCATAGTAGATTCAACCACATTTTTAAATTTTTAAGTATGTGATGAATAGAGGAACCCCTACTGACTCGGGGGATCTGCTCTCCACACTTTTGAAACCTTGGCTAGTCCTCACCTGTGAACTACATTGGGGACCCACTTCTTATAGAGGGTTTTTTCCTCCCTTCTTCCCTGCATTTCCCCCCAGTTTCTTCTGTTATTTATGCACCCGACTATTAAGAGGAGTAAAGTAGCTGCAGTTTACAGGCAGGGGGATAAGGAATCCAATGCTACAAGTCAGATTTCTATGGGCTACCAAATTCCTGCACTCCTTATGCTCTCTGCTGTGCCTTCATTAGTGTTAATGTAAGAATTAGCCATCAGTAAATCTCCCCTTTTCACCTCAAAATGTATTTGGTTATCCCAGTCCAGAGGAGTTCCTTCAGGCAGGTGTTTGATGCCCTTACTCCCTGGCTTCCTTCTCTTACTCTCTGCCTCCTCCTTAGTGATGAGTGAGTTTTTATAAGCCAGGAAGAGATGTTCCACTGGTGCCATCTCACTTAAGCTTTGATTGTGCTTACTTCTAGCTACATCAGTTGCATTGCAAAGTCACCAACAAGCCATGAGCTATGGAGTATCTGGCAATATCTTGTAAAAATGTTTATTTCTGTATTACTATTTTCAATCAATATCAACAGAATCTGGCGGGATATCAGATTTAATGTGATATTAGCCTCGCTGGGCTATTGTCTGTTTTATTTAATGCCTTCTCTCATCTGATGTCTTTTAGTTTTGTTGAACAGCTTCCATAATTCCCAAGCAAGATGACCAACAGTGATGTTGGATGGGAATCTTGGAAATTATAGATTAACACTGCTGGAGACTGCAGAGTTGGGGCTATCTAAATGCAATTGTGAAAAATGTGTGCATGAGAGAGAAAAGTAAGCTATTTATGGGCATGTCTCCTTCCCCTATAATTCCGCATCCACTCTTTGCATGGAGTAACCAAGAAACACAGAGATGCTATTTTCCATTTCCATTATTCACCTCATCCAGATTAAGATCCACAAAGGACACCTTGCTTGAGGGACCTGACCTTGCTTGAGATGCCCAAATGACATTTATGAAATCCAGTCATTTCCTGCTAGGAACATCATGGAAATGTAAGAAACTGCCTTACACTGAGTCAGACTACAAATCCATCTTGTTCAGTCTTGCCCGAACAAACTGGCAGCAGCTCTTCAGTATTTCAAAGAGTTTTTCTCAGCTATAATTGAATGGGAGCTGAGACTTTTTGCATGTAGGATTTACTCAGCCACTGCATTACTAGTAATCGATGCAGATGCCTGGGCCTGTAGGGCCTGAACACATATTTTATATCACTAACTCTTTCAGGCTCGAGTTCAGCTCACAGGATACCAGTGTGAAATAAGCACCGCCCATATTCTTTAACCAACCAGGCTCTGATCTTGTTGATTTATTATGTTATGTTGGTTTTTAAAAAGGTACAGTAACATGCAGCACATGTGGCTTTATTCAGAGGGCAGCCTCCATTGTGTGCAGCCTCTTCTGCTCCTGTTTAAAATAGGCCATAGGAAGAAGCTTGTTTGTAACTTTTCTCCCCTTGTTTTGCCCCTTCTAGAGTGATGTTCCAGGACGGCATTCATGATGCTCAGCCTTGGCACATGTTCCATAAGTGCTCACATGCTCTCTGAGGCAGGTTCTTTTTCTACTGGAGGAACCACCACTGAGCTGGGCAGTGAAACCCAGAGATGTGTGCTGGCCGTACCGGAGGAAGAAGCATGGCGGAAGCACCGGCTGGGCCTGATGCAGTCTGCTCAGTCCTGTAGCTTGCTGGAGCCAGACAGCCTCATCTCACGTACTGCCAGCTTTGATGCTCTCTATGAGTTGCGATCCCAGGAGGGAGAATCCACGTTGGGTTTGGATGGTAGCAGCACATTTGACTTAGGGCAAAGCCAGCTTATCCCTGTGAGCCCTGAAGTCATCAAACGCCGGCGAGGGGGGCTGATTGAACAGCGAGATATCATCAAAGCTCATGAAGCTCATAAGATGCAGAGCACGCCACAGGCAAGGCGGAAAGAATGGGAGTAAGTACCAGACTGAGTTCAAAGACTATCTTTCCCATCCTGAAAGATTAGCAGGGGACTCTATACTTTGGGTCTTCTCCTTTCCTGAGGTAAGAATGAGAGAGACTCAGTAGCTAAATGGGCTGCTTGGTACAGCCAGGCCATGGAAGCCCATTTCCCATCTCCTAGCATTCTCTTTCCACCCTTTCATTAAAACTGAACTTCCCTCAGATTGTAATAGCTAGCTTTACTTAGTCCTGCTATTCAGATATAAATAACAGTTTCTGTACCTGGGTTATCAGTTTCATTCGTGGGTATGTTTTCTGCTAAGCATGAGTTTACATGTAAAACAGTCCTAGATTCAGTCCTTGATATCTCCATACAGGAAATGCCACTGTCCAAAACCTTGTTGAGCCACTGTCAGACATTCTAGTGAACTTTGCATTCATTGGATTCATTGTTTTGTCTTAGGATAAGCCAGTCTCCCAGGTACATTGTATATCATACTGCATTTTGATCAGGAAAATCTCTATATGTTTTTGTAATAGAGATGGTAAGAGCAATTGGGAAGAGCAAGAAGGATCTTTAAAGCCAAGCCCTTGTTCTGAAACAAGGTTTTCTTTCTCCCAGGTCCTTGAATGCTTGCGTTAATACCACTAGGCCATGGTATAAATAGAAAGAATTATTTGTTGCTGCTGCAAGGCTTGGACTAACCCGTCTTCTTTTTCTAAGCCACATTTAGGAACAATAACCAAATGAACTTGATTAGACTTTTGCACCTGAGAGGTGGCAATTGGGTTAGCATCTTTGATGTGAAGCAGAAAAATCGCATACCTGACATTCTAACACTCTCTCTATTTTGTTATTATTATAAAGTGGACATGGTATTCTCTACATTTATATCTTGAAATAAAATGCAGAATGTTTTCCAAACTAGATTGATTGGCATGCTTGTCACAATAATTTGAATGGCTGCAGCAAGAGAAAGGGATATTATATATACAAGGGAAACCTGCCACTAAATGTTGCCTAATGGGGTACTTCCATTTTTCTGTTTCTCCCTGCCCACAATGCAAGAAGAAGAGGTGGAGGTGGAAGGTGACTTTTAGCTGTGGCCAAAAGGCATAGAAAAGAAAATAATTACAACTACTGTGCACTTATTTATTTTGCCATTTTTGTCTGAAACATAATCCAAAAATTGGCTTTTTGAATCTAGGCTGCATCTATCCTCTATTGAACTCTCAAATGGGTGGTCCTTGAGGGATAAAGGTTTGTTTATGCATTCTTCAGAACCATGGTTTCAGATTTCTGAGGTGTGTGGCCCAAGGCTCTTTTTTATGTTCATAATTTCAACAGTTCACTACATTATCTGTGATTATATAGTAGATGTTTTATTTTGACTATTGCCTTTTTTGAAAAGCTGTCCCTGAGGTCTGATACAGCATCCAGCAAACTTTCTGAGAATGTCTTATCCTTTGCAGGTGGGAGCCAATCACGTGGACCAAGGGGCGGGGTTTGCAGGCGGGAGCCAATCGCGCGGGGCGGGGGGAATATTACATAAGACCCTGTCCCGTTTTTGCCTCAAGGAAATATGGTCAGCCTACTGATACAGTATCCAGCAAACTTTCTGAGAATGTCTTATCCTCATGCCATGTCCACAGAGGCCACAGGACCTGTCAAATGTGCTGAACATGGCTTGCTGAAGATTACCCACCAAGAAAGAGACTGTCTCCATGGCAGCTCTCCCTTGAATACATCAAGGCTGAAGCAGAAAGAATAGCCCCCTTACTTCAGACTCCTGGATTCCACTAGAGAACAAACAGGATCTCAGATCCTTGCTTCCTCCCTGCATTAAGCATTGCTAAGCAACTGGGAATGAAGTTGCATTCCACAGCCCCTGGAGATTCTGGCCACACATTTAAGCAAGGTTGTAAATATGCATTAGGATTTGGAAGCTGGATGCCTGGCAGCTGAGTGTGGCCTCCAGGTCTTGATAGCTGATCTCAGCATTGCTCCTCTCCTGTTTTTCTCTCAACAAATCGGGAGAATAATGGCAGGGATGGCCCCAAATGGTTTTTCTCTGGTGTGCCCCAGCTGCTCTGTCTTGTGCTAGATTCAAAGCACTGGCAATTGGGAGAGAACAGCTGGAGGGAAGAGTCTGTTTTTATTTATGTATTGCATTTATATTTTGCCTTTGCTCAAGAGCTCAAGGTAGTATTCATGGTGATCTCCCCTGATTTAAATGCACAACACAGTTCCTTTGGGCAGGATGGGTTATGATCTGATATTAGATTGGATTAATGTCATTCTTATTGTATTGTGTTTTTTAATTTTAATGTATAAATTGCTTAGAGTTCTCTGTGAGATTGAGTAGCTTACAAGTTTATTGATTGGATGGATGGATGATAGGTACTGTAGATACATAGACAGATAGATAGGTAGAGAGAAAGAGACATGGTGACTGGTCAGACTCACTCATGAACTCTGTGGTTGAAAGAGGATTTGACCTGGACCTTCCCAGTCCATGTCTAACACCTTAATTATTTCAATACATGAGTTCAGCTAAAGTAAAGAAAAATTGGCTTGGCTAAAGTTCTGTTGCAAAATTATTATCACTGATTTCCTCCCAAATATTCTCATTATGACGGTGCACTGTGATACTGACAATTCTCCAGTTCTTCTCAGAATATTTACATATTTTCCAAGTGTTTGATATCTGTATTTAGGAGTTGTAGTGAGCAGTGTCTTCTCGCCAGCAGAACGGATACTTCAGGGAGAACGCATTCCTTCCCCCCTCCCCCATCATGCTCTAGAAAATGTAGTCTGAAGTATGGGGTGGGGATCTACCAGAATAAATTTGTGTGAGAGAGAGGTTGCAGGGAGGGAGGAGAGTAAAGGGAAGTCCTGTTGTGTGAACAGAAGTCCACTTGTACAATGTTGGGTGTTGCTCTTATATATATTCCTTTGCAGTTAGCACCAGATGTCATGTCATGGGAATTAGAATTTCACAGGGTAAACAGTTGATGGCATGCTTCAGTGCTTTTCAGACTTAAAGAAAACTTTCCACCTGTCAATCCCTGTGAGGCTGGCAAACTCAGGAAACATGAACCACTTGAATTTTTGGAAAGATCTTTATTGTTAATAGGATAATGTAATAGAACCTTGAAAACCTGCTACAGCAATTCTCCAGATCAATTTATAAATAGGATAATTAAGGCAGAGTTACTCTTTCTCTTGCTTCCCCCTTCCTCTGGGGTAACATGTCTCTTTTGCAACAGTCCTATTTCCTCTCCTGTATTCATAAAAAAAAGGAAAGTTTCCCCCCGCACATTTGTGCAGTCGTGTCCGACTCTAGGGGCCAGTGCTCATCTCTGTTAGCCGAAGAGCCAGCGTTGTCCGAAGACGCTTCCACGGTCATGTGGCCGCATGACATGCGTGGGACACTGTTACCTACCCACCAAAGTGGTATCTATTCATCTACTTGCATTTGCATGCTTTCAAATTGCTAGGTTGGCAAGAGCTGGAGCTAGTGCGGGAGCTCACTCCATCACGCGGGGCTAGGGATTCGAACCTCCAAACTTGCAATCTTCTGATCGACAAGCCTGGCGTCTTACCCGCTGAGCCACCATGCCCCTTCTCCTGTATTCATAGGGCCTGCTAAATATTCCATCACACCAACTCAGTGACTAGCATGTGTCTGAGTCTGCCATGGAACACCTACACATTTCAAAGGATTCTGGAGCATGTTTTAGAGCAGTGGTAGGCAACCTGGAACCCTCCAGGTATTTTGGACTACAGCTCCTAAAATCCTTTTCTACTGGCCATGCTAGCTTGGGCTGATGGAAGTTGATATTCAAACCAAGTGATGATTCTGGGCCTGGTGTTCTCTCTCAGCGAACTGTTTTGTTGTTGTTGTTCAATCGTTTAGTCGTGTCCGACTCTTCGTGACCTCATGGACCATAGTACGCCAGGCCTTCCTGTCCTCCACTGTCTCCCGGAGTTTACTCAAATTCATGTTCGTTACATCGGTGATGCTATCTAACCATCTCATCCTCTGCCGTCCCCTTCTCCTTTTGCCTTCAGTCTTTCCCAGCATCAGGGTCTTTTCCAGTGAGTCCTCTCTTCGCATTAGGTGGCCAAAGTATTTGAGCTTCAGCTTCAGTATCTCTGTACAGCGGACAAATATGCCCAACATTCCCACATAGCTGCATTTAGTGAAAGGACTGAAAAACATATACAATATTCTTATCATCAGCTTTCCATCTACAGCTTGGTTAGTAAGTACAGTAGTTTAACTGTAATTCCCTCTCCACCTCACCATGATAGTATAGTTATTTTCCTGAAGGCTATTGAATCAGATGCCAGACTTCCCAAAAGGAATACCTAATAGGTATAAAAATTGTCTTAATTTTAATCACTGAATCCAAAATGTATTAACTAGTACATTTTCAGTGTGGGTTGAATAATTCAATCTGTGGCTATATCAATGTTATAATGCCATAATAGTTTATTATATTATAATTATTGTATTAGGAGGTGGACTGGAACTCTGTTTCTTAGCTCAGCCAACCTGCAGAACCCCCATGATGCAGAAGGAGTTGGGAGTGGTTTCTGGCATCCAACAACTAACTTTATTATCACCTTAATTATGCTTTGGAGGTCTGCCTTGCAATTTGCCTGATGGTAACTGCATGCTAGGCATTAATGGATCAGTGGGGAAGGCCCATTTCTCAATGGAGAGCAAATGCTTTTCATGGAAACCCCCCCCCCCCCAAAAAAAAAAAAAAACATCTCTGGGTAGGACTGGAAAAGATTTCCTACAGAGATCAGTATCATCAAAACTGGTCCGTGTTGAAAATACTGAGCACGGGAACCAGATTTACTATAAAATAGCTTCCAATGTTCCTAACACATTGTGCAGGAAAACAGTTGTAGAGCTTCTTCACCACCCCACTGGTATCCCAACCTTCATTCATTCAAGGAATTCAGTTCATGTCAAACTAACCAAGTTTATATTACAGAAAACCTTTTCAAGATAAGTTGAACTGAGGGTATCAATGATTTGCCCAGTGCCAACCACGAAACTAATACTGGTTGGAAATTTAGTACCAGGTGTCTTTGGTTCAAGCTTTACATTCCTGCCACTATATTATCTTGGGGTTAGTGTTAAAAAAAAGTACAGTTCACCTTATAGCTTAGCCCATATTTCCATTTGTTTTTCAAGAATAACTGAAAGGTTGAAATCGGCTGAATTATGAGCTGAACATACAATGAATCAGCCACATGACTGTGCAATTGTGAACAGACCTCATTTACAATTGTTAAGTAATTAACAATCCTGACTATTGATATAGTTATCTACTCTAACCTCCTGCTTCTTTCCTTCTGGTTTGGTATCTAGTATGGATTTATTCACAAGCTATGACAAATTCCAAAGCTGTACAGTATTTCTATAGGTGAAGGGTTGGAAACCTAGAGCCTTATCCTTTGCTGAGGCACTGAGGCTGATGGAAAATCCATAAGCATACAGATGTTATCTGATTTTATTTTGGGATCTGTAGCCAAGACTTATTGTGAGGGGGAAAAGCAGGGACAAATCTCTTGTCTCTTGCTCTTTTGGGAGAATTGCATTGCTGTCCATGCCTGGAGAGATGAACTTCTACAGTGGTGAGTCTATTTTCATCAGGGAGGTCAATCTTCTCTAGCTGGATACCCTCCAGAAATGTTGGAACCACAGCTCCCCAGTTTTCCAGCCACCATGGTTTTCTTACCTTTTCCCTCCTAACACTTCAACCTATTTTTGAAAATTGCTTGCCTTGCCTTGCAATAAGGTTTTAAGATGGGCTCCATTGTTTTCAAGGAGACTATTGAAAAGCCTTGCTGATGTATGGGGAGGATATCATGTCCATTTGTCTATGACAGCAGTCACCTTTTTGGCACCAGGAACTGGTTTCGTGGAAGACAATTTTTCCATGGACCGGGGGGGGGGGGGATGGTTTCGGGATGAAACCATCGGAAGTGGTAAATAAAATAATGGGCGGGCCACGCACGGACTAAAATAAGTGTCGGATTCTGACTTCTCATAAGGAGCGCGCAACCTAGATCCCTCGCATGTGCAGTTTACAGTAGAGTTTGCACTCCTATGAGAATCTAATGCCACCGCTGATCTGACAGGAGGGGGAGCTCGGTGGTAATGCGAGCGATGGGGAGTGGCTGTAAATACAGATGAAGCTTCGATCGCTCGCCCACCGCTCACCTCCTGCTGTGCGGCCCAGTTCCTAAGACGGTACCAGTCCATGGCCCAGGGTTGGGGACCCCTGGTCTATGAGACTGTGGATGGTAAAAGCACACTGGGTGCCAACTGCCCTCCACATGCTTGCCCAGAGTTGGTTTGAGCAAACCCAGTTTCCCATCTGTGGTTCACAGATGGGATAAGACAAGGGAGCACTGCAATCATATTGGGAATGCCTGATTAAGGCTTATATCTCAGGGTCTCTTAATAAGTTACAGGTTTTGTATATATGCCTCTTATGTATTTACAAACAGTTGCAAACATAGATATCATGCAGGTGCCATTGACTTATCGTTCCATGTTAATGTGTGCAGTTGGTAGCAAACTCAGGTTTTTCTCTCTGAATACGGCCCACAATGCTAGCAGGCTAAGAACTGTGCCTCCCCCACCTTCATGCTCCTCATCTCCTTTCTTTATAATTGATACTTGAAGGCTTTCTACTTCCATATTGTATCACCTGCGCTGGTGATGTTTATGCTGTGACAGTGGCACAGGAGAGAGTTGAAGTGGAATAGGGTCTGCTTCATAAGTCAGATCAGTGCCTCATTACTGGTAGCAAACCACCAGGGTGTGCACATGTGCCAAATTAATAAATGATAGGCAGGCAGAAGGAAAAGGAAAGGGGGTCTTTCTTGACATGCAGCTTAGCACCTACAGCGGCTGTTTCTCTAATTAACATCCTGTCGTCTCATTTGATACTGGTGTGGCTCATTAACTGCCTTTGCTTCTTGTTCAGGTGAATCATTTTGGTAAGATGTGATTTGTGATTTTCTGCAACATCCTGAAAGTCCATAGCTCTTCTATACTCCAGTGCACAATTGCAGAACTTTTGACCTACTTCAATGAATACAGCCCACCAGCTTCAAGAATTCCATAAATCAGTATTGTTCCCTTACTTGGCATGTCAAAAAGAAAGTGAAGAAGGATGAGGGGGGGAGAGATAATACATCTAGCAAGTTACAGAACACAGCTCTTGGCTGTGCTTGGCTTGCTGGATCACCAGTTTCATAAGCCTGCACTAGTGTATCTCTTATCCCAAATCTCTTTCACGTGAGTTCTCAAATGCTTTGCTCAGGATCTCTGCACTTCTGGCAGACTTTCAGCATAATGACAAAGCAGAAAGGAAGATTTTACCATTCCCATTCATTTTAGGATGTTTCAAAAGCTTGTAGTGGTATCCTTTACTTCTAATTCAAAGACAGATTTCTTATTATATGGAATTCATTTGATATTATGCTATTCTGAACTCATGAAAATATGGATCTGAATCTCCTTAAGTAGACAGGAACTCTTATCTCACCCATCCTCCTGGATCTTGAGCTTCAGATCTTCTAAGCTTAATGGCAAGTTTATTGAAATTGAGCAGGATTGAAGTTGGCAAGTGTTTCGTCAGTTTAGGGGGGAAACCTTCCTGCAATGAAAAAAAGGGAGTAGCTGTATACAAAATGCCCAGGGTACTGAATTTTTAATTACTATTTTTTCTTACCTTTTGTGTGGAGGTGAGGAGATGGGGCAGTGATTTCCACTCCTTGTTCTCAGCATTTCAAGTCCACAGATGTGAAGAGAATCATAGGTCACTTTCAATCTGCTTCTGAGGATCTGAGGGGTGAAAATGTTGTGATGTGGAAGTGCCCCAAGTTAGTGAGCTGGACTTCCCTGAAAGCAACTCTTCAGCCTTTCACAACCTGCTGACTTCCAACATGGTCAGAGACTGTTGAATTCATGGCAGTTCTCATGCATCACCCCTCCCCTCTCATGGAGTTTGGTACTTTGCTACTTTCAGCATCGGGAGACAGTGGAGGACAGGAAGGCCTGGCATGCTATGGTCCATGAGGTCACGAAGAGTCGGACATGACTAAATGACTGAACAACAACAACTTTTAGCATCAGTGCCATAAAAGCAGTGATTTTGTGTGTGTGTGTGACAATGTGTGTGTGTGTGTGTATTCATTCTTCATTATAATAATATGTCAATTTGTCAACTGCAATCACAATATGAAAATTAGCCATGACCTTGAAACTGAGTTATATTTATTGGTGTGGCCTTCTAAGATACAGAAGCTTCCCACGCCATGTATACAAATCTAAAATGTGAAGTGAATCATGAGTACATAGCATTTAAAATTCTGGCCTAGATACTCCCAACCTCAGTAGCTCCATCTGTTCAAAAAAGCAAGAGATTGGCCTTAAAAGAATAATATTTTTAAAACATATTCACATGTGTATACACATTCAGCTTACTCATACATCTCACTGTCTACATTAGTATGAACTTGTACAATGTCATGTGTCCCCAGCATTGAAACCTGCAACTCTTTTCTCCATGTCATTACCTTATAGAACCATCAGGATCACTAATACTTGTGCATTTACCTTTTATCACATTACATGTTTTAAAAATACTACATGAATTATTGAATGGAACAGCAAGTACTGGGTTGGCAGCTGTACCAACCTGGTCCATTCTCTTCATATAGTGGTTCTTAGGATTCTTCTATTCCTCCTGCCCCCCCCCCCCCGCCTTATCAGTTCCATGGGTTGCCTTTCCTAGCCCTATCCACCAGGAATGCTTCAATGTGAAAAAGAGATAAAGCACATTACATAAATTGGCTTTATTTACTTGTAAGGCCACCTATGCATTCTCACACAGCAATCACACCCTTCTAAACTGAGGAGATTATCTTTGTAACTCAATTTTTTCTACGTATTGTTGATCTGTGTCTTAAATTCAAGAGTAAAATATTTTCATTGGAATATAACTTGCTTTATAAAAGTTTAATTATTTGGTCATCAAATCCAATGTTATTCACTCTGGTAGATAGGGGACCTTCCATCCTTTCTCCTGGATGGGGTTGCACGTCCCCATTCAGGAGAAGTGCACAACCTGGGGGTCCTCTTGGAATCACAGCTCCTGCCCAAAGAGCAGGTGGCAGCTGTGGCCAAGAGGGCCTTTGAACAGCTTCACTGGTGTGCCCTCCAAACAGTCACTCACACCTTTATCACCTCTCACCTCAACTATTTCAGTGCACTGTTCATGGAGCTGCCCTTGAAGAACATACAGAAGCTTACACTGGTCCAGAATACAATGGCGCAAGCAATGGTGGGTCTGCCTAGACATGCCCGTGTGACACTCACTTTCAGTCTGTCAGTTATTGGAGTCTTATACCACTTCAGACACCCACTTTGTGAGATGCAATAGCTGCCAGTGCAATTACCTACTGTCAATTAATAAAAACTCTGGAGATATCAAGGATTGAAACTTGGATCTTGGACAGGTAAAACATGGTCCTATACTACTGAAATATAGGCATTCTGACTCTTTAGAGGGACTGATGAGTGAATGCACACCTGAAGATTCATTCACACATACAGATTAATCACTTGTTGAATGAGATGTGAAGTAAAGACTTCCTCAAGTGAGACATTGAAGATCTAAACTCTAAAATATACACCTTACATATTCTCTATTCAAATAAGGTATTTTCACTAGGGGCCAATTCACCTGATCAACATTCAAATGATATGGTGAAATGCCAAGTACTGAATATGGATGGTTAGTCAGTCTTGTGATACACATTTATCCTAATTTAACAACAGAATATCTTGTAAAATGTCTTGTAAAATGCTCATGTTTCTCCTGCTGATGTAGGTAAACTTGCTCAAGAATCTTGCAGGTTTAGGACTATTCTCACTGCAAGCCAAGATTTGCCACCAGCTGCTCACTTGACAGAAAAAATACATCTAATCCCACCTCCCTGATTAGCATGTGGGCCAGTATGAAACAGTTTCAAAGACATGTTTGGGCTATTCATGATTTTTAAAGTGTTGAGCATTTAGGTCATCTTGGTTATATATCTAAAAATGTGGAGCAGCCTTTATAGTAGTTATACTAAAAAGGCTAAATACAATCTTTTGTCAGTGATAAGTATTGTATGCTGGTCACGTTCTACTGCTCTGTTCTTAATGGCCATAGCTATTATAAATTATCTCATTAATATAACAGACCACTCTTTCATTATTTAGACAGTATGTTCCTTTTGGTTCCAGCAACCAAAAGTTATGGCACTCATATCCTTCCTGTTTTGATATTCATGTCACTAATGTACTTCCCATGGTTTCCAAAGATTTAATTAAATCAGCAAAATACTATGTTAAACTAACGGTTAGCCTGGCTGGAATCCCCCAGAGTTAAAAAAAAAATCACAGGAAAAATCTCAGTAGTTCTTTGGTTTAGAATCTAAACATGACATCAAATATGACATTATTTTGATTGTGTGCTATGTCATTGTTAGAATGAACAAGGTACATGTACCTTCTGATGTATTCACATGTGTCATTCCCTCACTGCTGAATTTTACTGAGTTCTTCTGCCATGTTGTATATATAAAATAAACCTTCTTAACTTAATGTTTTTCAAAGGCTATGGTGCCTGGGGATAGTGAGAGTTGTAATCCACGCACTATGTTGGGATTAACTGCTGAGAGCTTTCTCTGTGAATCAAATCAGACTCATAGTTGTTATTTGACAGGGAAACGCCTTTGCTTTCATTCCCTGATTGTGAGCTTCACAGTAGCATCTATCGGTTCACTTTTGGAAATAGAAGGCTACTCTAGATGGACCAGAATCCAATCTAATAGAGCTGTGTTCTGATAGAACCCGTAAAACAATAAATATCGATCCTTACATTGGAAGTAGCCTTACTATGCTAGAATATTGATTAATCTAACCTGGTACTGTTGGCTCAAAGTGGCAGAGGGGCCCAAGATTGCAGGGTCCTTTCTCAGTCCTAAGTTGCTGTTTAGATTGAAATTTGGGATTCCTTGTAAAGGCCAGCAACTTGGTTTCCTCCAGAAGTTTTGGATTATAGCTCTCACAGGCCTTTACCATTAGCCATGGCTGCTTGGGATTGATGGGAATTGAGGTCCCAAGCATTTAGAAGACATCAAGCTGCCTGTTTCTAATTTCTCTGCATGCAAACTCTTCAGGCCTTCCTCAGGTAGCACATATGTGAACACTGTTATTGCAAGATACGGAGGGCCTAAACAACAAAACCTTAAGTGCTGTTCAAAACAGAAACACAGAGACTCCTCCCCCCACAATTTCTAATTTATGCCAAAGGAAAAACACAACTCTAAAATAAAATTAAGAAGCATGAAACTCCAAGTCAGTGGAAAAGGAGGCAGCCAAACACAATTTCACATATGCTGACTGAAACAAGAATTAAAAGGATGTTGGTTTGTGTTAGAAAAGAGTTGATAAAGACTCCTATGAAACAAAACAGAGGAGATTAATAAGTAGCAAAACAAAATATGCAAATGTTGAGAAGGAAGCTAGAGAGGAATCACAGATTACAGAGCAGTAGTTGCTCAAATTAATACAAATAGAATTAATAGATACTGCAGCAGAAAACAAAAAGTTAAGTGTCTTTTTCTTCTTACACTGGCAGGTGGCATTTGATTCTTAATGTGCAATTTAATTTACAATAGATTACAGACAGGATATATATTATCAGATGTCATTATGTACATTACATTTCATTCCATACTGAATTTCATTAGAATTAAAACCAACTAAAATTTATTTAGTAGAGAGCACTAGTACTGCATTTAGAGGATGCAGAAAATAACATTTCTCCAAATTGTTTCACCAACTTTAAGTCTATGGTGTTGATGGTTCTAAGGCAGGTTTCCAAGGTTTACTGGCCAAGGTAGACAATTTGTTCAGAACTGAAGGGCATAGTAATTTCACATGTACTAGTATTGAAGGTTAACGTGTTCTGTATGTGCATATGAGTATTCCTGAAGAGTCAGTGCCATTGGATTTGGACCTCTGATAACCCTTCTTACTGATTCATGTGCCAATTCACAACTCCCCTTATTTCTCAAAGGATTCTCTGGGCCAAGGCTTAGTGAGGGCATCTGCCAGCATTTCTTCTTATGGCCAGCATTTCAGTTTAATGAGCCCCTCTTCTTGAGCAGCTCACACACAGTGGTATTTGGGGTCTGTGGTGTTCAATCTCATTTTCTGCAACCTTTCTCCATTTGTCTCCTTCCACTGGGAGCATCCTTTCAATGTCCTTTCAAACCCCAACATGTGGGGTTCTTCCATTTGCTCCCTCTTGGCAATGTAGGACAGCCTTCACAGTGGAACTCCTTGTCTGAATCTCTTGGACCAGTGGAGTCCTTGGTGCTCTCTGAGCTTGGTTGTTTGCTTGCAGATGTTTCATTACCCAACTAGGTAATGTCATCAGTGCGATGATGTTACCTAGTCAGGTAATGAAATGTCTGCAAGCCAACAACCAAGCTCAGAGAGCACCAAGGACTCCCAGGTTCAACCCTGAGCTACAGATATTATCTTCTATTGGAACCTCTTGGAGCATCTAGGATATGAAGCTTCAGTTTTCACTTTTGTATCTGCCATGCAGTTGACTTTTGGGCACGCAATGGGAATGTTCTTCAAAACTTGTTGTCTCTGCTTGCTGTTTCCCGGACACAGGAAACAAAATCTGACATCATGGTTACTTTTTCCTCATTTCAACAAAATCAGCAATGCTGCATATTTTAATAGTTTGTGCAGTAGGCAGGATCTAAGAACCGCTATCCCTTGCAGTATTGTGGGTATCCAACCATCAGTTCTTCTTCATTTCTGGAGTTCAGATGTGCGCTCTCTCTCTCTCTCTCTCTCTCTCCCTCTCTCTCCCTCTCTCTCCCTCTCTCTCCCTCTCCCTCCCTCCCCCCCTCCCTCTCTTGCATACACATTAGAACAAAATACTTTTATTGTGCCCTAGGCTGATGTTGCATCTGTGGCTTTCATTATCAGCCTGTTCTGCAAGTAGTTTGCTTTGTTAACATCTTCTCCCCAGTATTTATCTGCCAGCCCTGCATCCTGTGGCAAACACTTCATCATTTCAGTCAAGGAATAATTTTTCCTTTCTGCCACACTATTCCGTCCTGGGGTACAGGTCACTATGATTTTATGTTCAATCCCTTGCTCTTTCTTGCCGGATATATATTCACCCCCAAGGTCTGTGTGCAGTATTTAAGTCTTTCTTCCAAATGTATTGCTTACAGCCACATATTCTTTAAATTTCTCCAGTACTTTTCATTGACCATATAGTAAAATGTGTATCATGTGTAATACTCTATGAATGAGAGGATATATTTGTTTCTGTTTGGTGTGGTGACAAGTATTGGCCCACAAATGTCACTGTGCACTAGTTCTAATGGCTTCTTTTTACTCTTTCTCTTTTCTCTTCCCATGTATCGGCTTCATACCTTTGGCTGTAATCCATTGTGGACACCTGGACCAATTCACACATGGTTGCAACTTCAGTCTTTTGGCTAAGCCCTCCAGTTTACAAAGAACATCTGGGTCTCTATGCCCCATTTTCTGGTGCCATTTGGTTACATTTTTTTGTGATTATAGTTCTTTGCTGCCCTTGCTTTATCTTCTACACAATCTAATTCAAATAGTCCATTTTTTGGAAGGTGCCTTTCATAAGTATTCTCAATTAAATCACAATGATTGCCTTCAAATTTTATATCATATTCTTTATCTGTGTTATATTTTACTGAGAGCAGACCTGACTCCAGATATGGCACATATAAAGCATCTTGAATTGTTCAGTTGAGCATCTCCCCTTTCCCTAATGCAGAAAAGAATCTTACAAAGCCTCTCCTGACTGCAGTGATCTTTTGTTTGTATGCCAAGTAAATGGCAAATTTAAACTCATTCAATTCAAAGAACATCTCTTTCCCTTTTATGAAATTAGAAGCTACGGGATCAAAATAGATAACATCTGGTGGCCCACTTGTTCTCACATCATTTCTGGCCTTTCCTTGTACTGGGCTGAAGTGGCTGAGGTACGTCATTACTGCTAGAATACCAATTAGCAGGTTTGTCTTGTCACTTTTTTTAAGGCAAATTGAGCCACTGCAAATGAAGCTTTTCCTTTCTTTTTTCCTTGCCTTAAAAGCATATTCTAGACTAAGAGCTACATCTTCTCTCTCAAAATTACAAAAAGTAAAGTCTGGGAAGCATTTTATCACAAAATTAATATCTGCTTTCTCTTTCATTTCTGTTGCCTGTATCATAACTTTGTAACTTCTAGGCAATGAATTTAAAATGAAAGTAACTAGCATTTGTATAGTTGAAGGCTTTCACGGCCGGAATCTGATGGTTGTTGTGGGTTTTCCAGGCTGTGTGGCCGTGTTCTGGCAGTTTAGGTTCCTAACATTTCGCCAGTTGCTGTGGCTGGCATCTTCAGAGGACAGGAGCACAGCTAGAAGATTCTCTCTGCGCCCAAGTGAAGGGTGTGTATTCCTGCTGGTGTTTATATCTGCTGAGAGGGTGTGTGTCTTCTGTGGGTCATTTACAAGAGATTAGGAGAGGGTTTATTGTGGTGATTAGGGGGTGTGGTGCTGTCGTGTGTGGGATTAGCACATCTATTGTGTGAGTTGTTTGCATATTTCTGTGGTTGAGTAGAGTTCATTGACCTTTTGCAAGCTGTGTTTTTCAGGACTGGCAGCCAGGTTTTGCTGATCTTTAAGCTTTCTTCTTTTTTATTGAAACTGTGTTGGTGTTTATGTATTTCAATGGCTTCCCTGTATAGTCTAACATAGTGGCTGTTGGTGTTGTCCAGTATTTCTGTGTTTTCAAATAAGATTTGGTGACCAGTTTGTTTGAGAACATGTTCAGCTATTGCAGATTTTTCAGGTTGCTGTAGTCTGCAGTGTCTTTCATGTTCTTTTATCCTGGTGTGGATGCTGCATTTTGTGGTCCCAATGTATACTTGTCCACAGCTGCAGGGTATGTGGTAAACTCCTGCAGTGGTGAGGGGGTCCCTTTTGTCTTTTGCTGATTTTAACATTTGTTGTATTTTTCTGGTGGGTTTGAAGACTGTTTGGAGGTTATGTTTTTTCATTAGTTTTTCCATACAGTCTGTGACTCCTTTAATGTAGGGCAGAAATATTTTGCTTGTGGGGGGCTGTTTTTCTTCAGTTGAGTGCTGTTTTTTCAGTTTGATAGCTCTCCTGATTTCATTCTTGGAGTAGCCATTTGCCTGTAGGGACCAATCCAAATGGTTGAGTTCAGAATTGAGAAATTGAGCTTCACAGTTCTGATTTGCATGATCCACTAGTGTTTTGATGATGCCTCTTTTTTTGTCGTGGGTGGTGATTGGAATTTTTGTGTAGATACCGGTCTGTGTGGGTGGGTTTTCTGTAGATTTTGTGTCCTAATTGCAGGTCTGGTTTGCGTATGACCATGACATTAAAAATGGTAGTTTGACTTCCATTTCTTTTTCCATGGTGAATTGTATATTCGGGTGGATGCTGTTGAGGTGGTTCAGGAATTTCTCTAATTCTTCTTCCCCATGACTCCAAATGGTGAAGGTGTCATCCACGAACTGGTACCAGACTGTTGGTGTGAGGGGTGCCGATTCTAAAGCCTGTTTTTCGACATGTTCCATGTAGAAGTTTGCTATAACCGAGCTGAGGGGGCTTCCCATGGCGACTCCATCTGTTTGTTCATAGAAATCCTTATCCCATTGAAAGTAGCTGGTCGTCAGGCAATGTTGGAATAGCGCCGTGATGTCTTTTGGGAAGATCTGTTCGATGAGTGCCATGGTGTCCTTTATTGGAAGCTTGGTGAACAGGGAGATCACATCAAAGCTGATTAATTTGTCCGTGGGGTTAAGTTTATGGGTGCCGATTTTTTTATGAAGTGTCTTGAGTCTTTTATGTGGGATGAAGTCTGTCCACTGTGGGTCTGTAGAAGAGTAGCCAAATGTTTTGATAATTCAAAATGTGTATATCCTTAATATTTACAATTAACCTTTAATTCAGGGCTTTCCAAAGTGCCGCCGCTGGCGACACACCCGGTGGCAGCGGCGGCGACACGCGCGCGCATGCCGGCGGCGCAGGGGGGCGTGCGGCCATGCGTGCACGCACGGTGGCGGCACGGGGGGGCGTGCGGCGGCGCGGGGGGGCGTGCGGCAGCGCGGGGGTGTGTGGCGGCTGCCGTGCACGCGCGCGCCGCCGCTTCCGGGTGGTGTGGCGACACACTACGCTGTGTGTGGCGACACACTTTTGTGTCGCAACACACAGTTTGGAAAGCTCTGCTTTAATTAATTGATTGATTGATTATGTGTCATCAAGTCATTTTTGACTCCTAGTGACCACATAGATAGATTTTCTTCATGACAACCTAACCCTAACCTGGTCTTTCAGGTCTTCCAATGCTGCACTCATCGCCACTGTAACTGAATCCATCACCTTTAATTTACTCATACATGTAACAGCACATAATCTCAGTTAATGTATTCTCATTGAATTTTCATCTACATTAGTTCTTTTATTTAAGAAATATTAATATGAAGATCTATGTGCAGTTTATCTTATCTAGCCGTGAGTTTAAAAGACACTACCATTTTTAATACCATAGATCAGGACTTCCATTTGGAATTTTGACAGATGGTGGAGGTAGAGATTACCTATATAGCTTTGTTTGTGCTTGTAGCTAATATGTACCAATATGAGCAGTACTGTCTTTACTATTAGATGGGAATCTGCATGTGGCATAAGTATGACTAAGACTAGTCATACTTATCTTCACGTTTTCTACACCTTTTCTACCTTACTAAAAAGTACTACGTGAAAGCCTTAAATAACCAAAGTCATCAATGAGTAGCAGACATTTAAAAAATGGTGATAACCATGGCATATGGAAGGTTTCAACTTAGAATGTAAGAGGAGTAAATGTTAAAGAGCAGGAATGAAGGAAAGTAAAATAGGTATTATGTGAATCTGAGAAAGTAAGAGAAAGTGTAAGGATATAATAGATCTGAATAAAGATGATTTGATCTTGTGGAATGAAGTTGATGAATGCATGCAGGGAAATGAAGTTGTAGTTTTAATTATGAATGAAAAGGCTAAATATCTGTAATATATAATCAAGGGTATGAATTGATGTCATCTACTGTAGGTAGTTATGCATCAACTACTTCATGGGGCGTCTGACCCTATCTAGAACTACCAGAACTAATCTGATGTACAGCAACTCAGTCTAGGAGGGATTTAATCAAAGCTTATTTTGCCCCATCCAGATCTGACAGTTTCCACATCATCTCCAGTTGAAATGAAGTGGTGATGTATAGCTGAGAATAATCAGTTTACTGATGACAACTCACTTCACACTTATGGATGATCTCCCTTAGCAGCTTCATATAGATACTAGGTAGCATGGGGGAAAGTATTGAGCCCTGAGGTATCCTGCACTAGAGTAATCAAGTCCTTGAATGCTATTCTCCCATGACTACAAACTGAAACCATCCACTCAGGTGGGAGCAGATCTATTACAAAACAGTGCCTTTAACCTCCAGCTTTCTCAGGTAGTCCAATAAGATACTATGTTAATGGGATCAAAGGATGCAGAGAGATTCTGGTTTTATTAGATTCCTCAATGGCTTTCAATATCATCAACCATCAATCTTACTGGACCACCTGTGAGAGTTGGGAAGGGAAGATTGGGGGCAGGATGGTAGTTATTGTAAACCATTGGATCCAGGGAAGGGTTCTTCAAGAGTGGGGTCACAACCATCTTCTTCAAAGTAAATGAAATTACTCCCTCCCTCAAAGAAGCATTGACAATTTCTCTGATTTAACAACTCTCCCTCCCTCCCTCCCTGAGTAAGCCAGGAAAAGCCTTAGATCTGAGTCTGCCAAGAGCCCCTTTCACTTCTTCAGCTGCAATTAACTTAAAAGAATCCCAGACAATATCATGAGATCTAGCCTCACTAACCATATTGGTTTCTATTGAACTGGCATCCAGCCCAGAGTGAATGCAACTTTATTCACCAAGAAATCATAAAATCATCCAAAAATTCTTCAGATAACAACAAACATGGGAATGTTGATGAATGTACAAGAAAGGTAGAGTGAATTGCAGAAGTCAAGCAAAGTGAAAAATGACCTGTTTCGTTGATTCTAGATCCTCAGTTTTGAATTTTATTCTCTCATTTAAGACAAAATCCTGCCAGTACTACTTAGTCCTGGGCTATGTATTGAGCGATGCAACTAAAGGCTTTTGGGCTAATTCCTGTTCCCTCCCATTTTCTTATGCAGATACAAAAGAAAAATATATCCCTGTATTTTAATATATAAAATACAGGGATTTGATCAGGCAGGAACACTAATTTCTGGCCAGCGGTTTCTAGGATTATCAGCCCCCAACATGGAAGTGATAGGAAAATCATTCTCTTTTCACACTTCACCTCCATGCAGGCAAGGGTACACAATAAATTCTGTAAGCGAATATTGGCTTTGAGGCAGACAATGTCATGGAACAGGAAGAGTCTCATTCTGTTTGTAGGGACGTGGGATGACTTAGCTGAAATATCAACACCTGTCTTTTATTTGTGCAGTCTGCATTCCTCTTGCTCCCAATTTATGGTGTTTGTGTGTCTCAACAGCAGATATATAACTGGAAACTTTATATAAAAACAAGAGTTTTTGTTTCCTAAATGAAGTAAAGAGCATACCACACAGACTTTTAATGGGTGATTATTTTATGCCTCTTCGGACGTGATACTAAAATGTACTTGCCTAAGGCTCAGTCTAGAAAATTGCAACCTTTTCCCAGAAATATTGTGTCAATCAAGTGAAATGACAAATACTTTTGGGGAATGGCAGGAGATATATGCCATATTTCTAAATGGTGGCCATTAACAAATTGACATTTGAGACACATACTTATTCTCTGACAGAGGTCAGATCCAGATATTTTGAGAATTTTAACAATGAGTATGGATTAGTGGTACTGTTCACCCTTGCATTGTTATGTTCAGACAATCATTTGGGCCTGGCTACTTGAGGGAATGCCTCTCTCCATATGTTTCCACCCATCTGGTGAGGTCAGCTAGAGTGGGCATGTTCCAGGTCCCATCGATGAAGCAGTGTCACCTTGTGGGAACCAGTAATATCTCCCTGGAGATCCATACTACTCCCATCCTTTTGACTTTCTGCAAACTGGAAAAGACTTTGTTGTTCTCCCAGACCCTGGGCTACGATGGTGCCCTTTGTTTTGTTTTTGTTTTAATTTATTTTGTCTTCCTGTCAGCTATATCCCCCCCCCCAATGTATGTGGTTTTCTATTACATTTCTTTAAAATTTTTAATTATAAGCCTCCCAGAGTTCCTGTGGAGATGAATGAATGAATGAATGAATGAATGAATGAATGAATGAATGAAAGAAATTGAAAACATATTGATTGATGCCTTCTCAGATTCCTAGTAATCCTTTTCAGGTATATTAAAAAATACAGGTGGCTATTGATTGATCTGCATGTGAGAAACTTTCTTCTCAGTCTTATATAACTGGTCCATCCATTCCACACTTGCGAAGCTGCACCTGGGATTAAATTATTCAGAGTAGTGGCTCATTTGGCATCCTATAAAGCAGGGAAAGAAGAAAAAAAACCCTAGTGCTCTCTATTTTAGTTTTTAATAGATTTATAAAGGAACACACATATCTAGTTGGGTTGCCATTAATGGGACAGGTTTTGCCCTGAATATTTTTAATAACTTTGGAAAATGGGTGTTGCCTATAGACCTTATACAGTATCATTTTGAATTATGTCATGCTTGGGTATATTTTGACAGTATGGGTTGTTTTTAGAATGCAGAGAAAATCCACTTGCATTTTTCCTTCCTTCCTTCCTTCCTTCCTTCCTTCCTTCCTTCCTTCCTTCCTTCCTTCCTTCCTTCCTTCCTTCCTTCCCACCCAATTTATATGGCTGCCCAGCTACCAAGGGAACTCTCAGCAGTGAACAAAGGAAAAAAGCGTGGTACAATTATCAAGATGGGAAAAAAATGACTAAGTCAAAGCTTCATTAAAAATCTTAAGACCCGTAGATCACATACAACCACTCTAGAGCTCCATTAACATCTTGATCTTTTTCTGGGGGAAAAGCAAGGTCTTCAACATGTTCCTGAAGGCCAGTAGGGTCAGGGCTCTCCATATCTCTGGGTGGAGGTCATTCCACAAGGCAGGAAGCATGACAGAGAAGGCATGCTTCTGAGGCCCCAGCCGGTGACACTGTTTCACCAAAGGGACCCAGAGTACATCTATTCTGCCAAATCTGGTGGAATGGGCAGAAACCATCAGGGATAGAAGGGCAGTTGTGCTGTTACAGGGGCTGAGGAGCTGACTTAGCTGCTAGCCAGGGCTGCTGTGGGGAGATGTAGAGACAGCAGACCCATTGGTCCAGCCTGGTATATACAGTATTGGGGACTAGAGCCCTGGCGGGGTGGTGGTCACCTACCTCCTCAGTTGCTGGGGGACATGCTTGCTGGGGGACATGCTTCTGGTCTAACCCAAAATTGGAGAGGAAGAGGAAGAGGAGGAGGAGGAGGAGGAGGAGGAGGAGAGGTGGAGGTGGAGGTGGAGGTGGAGGTGGAGGAGGAGGAGGAGGAGGAGGAGGAGGAGGAGGAGGAGGGGAGAGGAGAGGAGAGGAGAGGATGGAGAAAAGTTGGAGAGTGAAGTTACGTGAGTGTGCGGAGCAGTTGTTTGTTCATGGTTGGGGAGGGAGAAGAAAAGTCCTTGGGTGGCTTCCCTGGAGGAAGGGAAGTGAAGTTCCGAAGAGACGACATCTTCCCCCAAGACCCAAAACCGGAAGGAGGGAATCAGCTGGCTACAGACAGCATCTTCACGCAAGACCCTAGATGGGAAGAAGGGAATAGACTATCATTGGTGAAGACCTCATCTCTTGGGAAGGACTGGGTACAACACCCTGAGAGAGGTTCTTCCCCCAGTGGAGGAGGAAGTTGTTGTCTGAGTAGATCCAGGAGAAGGCATTGAGCCATGCTGAGCACACTGCAGTAAATCCAGCCCATTCCTTCATTTTCACTCTCTGTTGATAAGCCCAGAAGTGGGGAGGGAGATGAAGTGAAGGGGGAGGAAGTGAAGCAGTTAGCAGGATAGATAGAGGGGAATAGTGTCTGGGAGAGAGACTTAGGGGTAAACCTAACACCGGGATTGTGTTGTGTGCAAAAAACCCTTCACTGTCTTGTGTCAATAGCCATCCTTGCAAAGCTAAATACACCTCCAGTTTTAAAAGAACCTGATCACACTGAGACAGCATACCATGGTGCACCCACTGCTGCAGGTGCTGCTGCATTGTTGGCCAGCTGAAGCTTCCAAATGCTCTTCAAAGGCAGCCAGAAGAGCACTTGTTGTTGTTGTTCAGTCGTTTAGTCGTGTCCGACTCTTCGTGACCCCATGGACCATAGCACGCCAGGCCTTCCTGTCCTCCACTGTCTCCCGGAGTTTACTCAAATTCAGGTTCATTACATTGGTGATGCTATCTAACCATCTCATCCTCTGCTGTCCCCTTCTCCTTTTGCCTTCAGTCTTTCCCAGCATCAGGATCTTTTCCAGTGAGTCCTCTCTTCGCATTAGATGGCCAAAGTATTTGAGCTTCAGCTTCAGTATCTGTCCTTCCAATGAGCAGTCAGGGTTGATTTCCTTTAGGATTGACTGATTTGACCTCCTTGCAGTCCAAGGGACTCTTAAGAGTCTTCAAGAGCACTGCAATAGTCCAAACAGGAGGTATCTAAGGCATGGGTGACCATGAATGGTGCCTCCCAATCTAGGAGCCTGGATTTATTTCTTTGCCAGGAAGAAAGAATAATGAAAGATTGGAACCAGTGCAAAATGACCTAGAATATTTCAGTTTCTCTTATCTAGTCAATGTATGCATATTTGCTTTAAAAATGAATACTCTTATCAAATGTTTTGTACCTACAGTATGAGCCTGTCCATGATACATCTGTGCCTAAAGCATAGGATGGGGTTTGATCAGGTAGTGTCATTTTACTATATTATTACAATTTAGAGCAAAGTAGCATTAATCTGGGCCACTGAAAGGCCTAATTCTTCCTGACCTTCAGAGTGTGCCGATAAAAATCTCTGTACAGAAATTCTGTGTTATGCCAGTCTTCTTTCACTCTATTACTCTCTATAGTTGGAGAATCACATGCAACTCTACTCACTTGGGAAGCTGAGAGAAGTGATGTTGTTGTTGTTTATTCATTCAGTCACTTCCGACTCTTCGTGACTTCATGGACCAGCCCACGCCAGAGCTTCCTGTCGGCCATCACCATCCCCAGCTCCTCTAAGGTCGAGTCCGTCACCTCCAGAATACCATCCATCCATCTTGCCCTTGGTCGGCCCCTCTTCCTTTTGCCTTCCACTTTCCCTAGCATCAGCATCTTCTCCAGGGTATCCTGTCTTCTCATTATGTGGCCAAAGTACTTCAGTTTTGCCTTTAATATCATTCCCTCAAGTGAGCAGTCTGGCTTGATTTCCTGGAGTATGGACTGGTTTGATCTTCTTGCAGTCCAAGGCACTCTCAGAACTCTCCTCCAACACCACAGTTCAAAAGCATCTATCTTCCTTCGCTCGGCCTTCCTTATGGTCCAGCTCTCGCAGCCATAGGTTATTACTATTTATCCCTGGTAAGACGGAGTGGCTGTGGATTGATGGCTCCCGTGGATCCAGGAAGTTGTCATCTCTAGCTCTGGATGGGGTTGCACTACCCCATTCAGACCAAGTGCGTAATTTGGGGGTTCTTCTGGACTCACGGCTCCTGCTCGAAGAGCAGGTGGTAGCCGTGGCCAGGAGAGCTTTTGCACAACTTCGTGTTGTGCGTCAGTTACGCCCTTTCCTGGATCGGGAAGCCCTCCGTACAGTCACTCATGCCCTGGTCATCTCCCATATAGACTATTACAACGCGCTCTACATGGGGCTACCCTTGAGGAGTATCCAGAAGCTTCAATTGGTCCAGAATGCGGCTGCTCGCGCAGTTATTGGTGCGCCTAGATCAGCGCATGTGACACCTCTGTTGCGACAGCTGCACTGGGTGCCTGTGTGCTTCCGGGTCCAATTCAAGGTGTTGGTTATCACCTTTAAAGCCCTACAAGGCATGGGGCCAGGTTACCTGAGGGACCGTCTCATCCCCATAACGTCGAACCGTCCCACTCGGTCATTCAGAGAGGGCATGCTACGGATCCCGTCCGTAAAGGAATGTCACCTGACGGGGTCTAGGCGGCGTGCCTTCTCGGTAACGGCGCCCACCCTTTGGAATATGCTACCCCCGGAAGTGAGGCAGGCCTCATCGCTCCCGGCCTTCAGAAATAACTTAAAGACCTGGTTCTGCCGCCTTGCGTGGGGGGAGGGGGGGAACAGTTCCTCTTGGGGATGGCTGGTGCCATAGGGCCCTTTTAAACATCCAAACATCAAACCACCGCATCTTGGATTTTTATACTTAATTTTAATATATTAGAGTGTTTTATTTGGTTGTTTTAATTGTCGGATTTTAATTTTTGTGTTTTGTAAACCGCCCAGAGTTCCCTTGTGGGGAGATGGAGCGGTATATAAATTGAAACATAAATAAATAAATAAATAAATAAATAAATAAATAAATTACGGGGAACACCATTGCTTTAACTATGCGGACCTTTGTTGTCAGTGTGATGTCTCTGCTCTTAACTATTTTATTGAGATTTGTCATTGCTCTCCTCCCAAGAAGTAAACGTCTTCTGATTTCCTGGCTGCAGTCAGCGTCTGCAGTAATCTTTGCGCCTAGAAATACAAAGTCAGTCACTGTCTCCATGTTTTCTCCCTCTATTTGCCAGTTATCAATCAAGCTGGTTGCCATAATCTTGGTTTTTTTGAGGTTTAACTGCAACCCAGCTTTTGCACTTTCTTCTTTCACCTTCCTCATAAGGCTCCTCAGCTCCTCCTCACTTTCAGCCATCAAAGTGGTATCATCTGCATATCTGAGATTGTTAATGTTTCTTTCAGTGATTTTAACTCCAGCCTTGGATTCATCAAGCCCAGCACATCGCATGATGTGTTCTGCGTACAGGTTGAATAGGTAGGGTGAGAGTATACAACCCTGCCGTACGAGAGAATTGATATAAATAAGTAAGATTCCCAGTAACATCTTGAAGGAGAGTTAGTGCAAATTACACTATATATTTTATAGGGTATATTTTAAAAGTTTCAGTTGCTTGGGATATGTGGATTTATAAAAATGAAAAAAAATGGAAATCAATTTTATAAATGAGTGATTTCCAGTTATTTTAGGAGCACACTTTTGTATAATAAATGAGTGATATTGGCTTTCCTATCTGAACTGCAGCTCAGTTTTTCAAATCATTATCCTTGCATTTTTATAAGATTGAAACAAAAAAATGATTCAGTTCCTAGATTAGTCAACAAAAGACTTAATTGTGATCGTTAAGAAGTTAATTGGTTGCCATTAATGAGTAGAAATGGGCCATGAAACTAGGTGGTGATTTATAGTTCCTCATTTGCAGCACACTCTTCAATATGAGTGTGGCCTTTGGAGTAAAAAGTTCATTGGACACGATCAGTTTTCTGCCACTGACTGAACTCTTATCAATTACTGAGGAAATATTGATGTGCCATAAAAAGCCTTTGGCTTCATTTTATAAAAAGGTCTGCTATCTGGGCCCCGTTTGGACCAACTGAATGGCAGTACTCTGATGTTATTCAAAGAGCAGATTGCCTCTGCTCTTGGCCCATGAAAGCATACTAATTTAAGGTGGTCATTTGTGCCTTAACTCTGGATGGATATGTTCTATGGTCTGTTTGCTTTCTTGGCTATCCATGGTATTCTCAGGAGTCTTCTCCAACATTGATGTTATCCTGCTTTTTTGAAGTCCAAATTTCACATCCGTAGAGCATCACAGGGAAAACCATTGCCTGCACAATTCTGAAGTCTGTAAAACGTGACATGTCATGGCATCTGAATATTTTATCCTTCATTGCTACTCTACTAAGTGCTAGTCTGTGGCATATTTCTTCACTGCTGGTATCTTCGATCCTAAAAGAAAGAAGCTATCTACCACTTCAGTATTTTCATTGTCAATTCTAAGACTGGTTGCTGTCTCTGTTATCATGTGTTCGGTTTTCTTTTTATTTAATCTTAGTCCCATCTCAATAATGCCCTTGTTTAATAAGTCACTTAGTAGGTGGCATCTCAACCATTTAGTGCAAAATATCACTTTCTCATTCAGCACCAAACTTATGCACTCCTGGTTGTTCTCTAGGATTGGAGCATATTTTCTTGGGTGTACCTCAATGTAATTCAACAACTTATGGATCCAGATTGCTTCTTGGTTTTCTAGTGCTACTGCAATACATTCAGTTTTCATGGATGACAATACCACAATAGACTTTCTAGCTAATAGCCCCAGCCCTAAATTGGAAAGGGAGTTCTGTTGTAGACTTATGGTCTGTCTTGCTGCTAGCCTAGACAACATCAATGTGGCCAGTTGGCTTTGGACTTGATGACATGAGTAGAAAGTGGGCCTTTTCCACATTCAGTGTGAAACTACAACCAAATCCAGTTTATCTGCCCGTTTATTAACTACATCCCTTAATAATGTTTGACTCTTGAAAAGCCCTTTTATAAAACCAGATTGTGTAGGATGAGCTATTAAAGTAATATAGTTTGAAGACTTCAGGCCAAATTTTAGCATCCACATTTAGCAAAGAAAGTAGGCAATAACTGGCATGCTCCACAGGATCTTTACCAGCCTTCAAAATCACAGTTATAAAAGCATCACTGAAAGTAGAAGGGAAAACTTTGTACAAAAAGCGTCAGCGTAAACCTCCAGAAAAGAGGAGTGAGAAAGTCCATAAATACCTTATACCAATCAATGGCCATATGGACTTGCAACATTTAACAATTAATTAATTTGATTAATTAGTCTCTTATTTCTTGCAGAGATACTGTAAATAGTGCAGCTAACTAGGCAGCTTGATCCTGATAAATTTTTATCAGATTTTTTTATTTAAAAAATATTTATTTTGTAAATCTGATACAACTGAATTGACATTATAAAGGCAGGAATACAAATAAAAAAAAAACTGATTTATCCATTTTGAATCATTATATATTTTGCCCTGTGAATCCTTAGTTATACAGATAGTCCTCGTTTAGTGACTGCAGTTGGGACTGGCAACCCAGTTGTTAAGCGAAGTGGCTGCTAAGTGAAAATCACATGACCATGACTGTGCTTACAGTTTTACTTCAGTTTTCCTTTGCTTCTTGCTACTTCCTTCAGCTGAACTAGAGTTCTTTCTCTTTCTCTTTGTGGACATCTTGGTATGGGGTAAATAAGCAAGTGAAAATAAGAGCAGAGAGACACTGCAAAAGTCGTAAATCCGAGGACTGATTGTTAAGTTGCTTTTTAGCACCATTGTAACTTTGAACAGTCACTAAACGAAGCAGTCACTAAGCAAGGTCTACCTGTAGTAGCATTGTAGTCTACGTTTAATTTGCTGCTTAAGAACTGAATTTTTTATTTCATATATATCTACTTCATTCCCACCTCCCCCCAAGTCCTAATGTGCTGCCTTATCGTGGTGGGGGAGAAGCGGTGTTCCTGGGAGGGATGAGCCAAGAATGTCAGGAGTGTATGCTAAGAGTATGTATTCATGGCAGAGTCACCCAAGGCATGAAGGTCACCCCAGCTGCCCAGCTAAAGCAAGCAGGCACTTATATTGGACAGCAGTGATATAAGAAGATGCCAGAGGAAGATGCTGAGGCTCTTTCGGGATACTAATGGTGCTTATGACGTGGCTCGATTAAAGCCTTTGGGATGTCTATATATATATATATATATATATATATATATATATATATATATAAAATTGAATTTTGAAATACATATTAAAAGTTAGAACAAGAAATAAAAATGAAAATACAAAGTAAGAAAAAGTAAAAGAAAAGTGTAGTCAGAAAAAATAATAAAGAAAAGAAATATAAAGAATAGATGGCCTCCAATCTATATTTGGTCTTTAAGTACAATAATTTGCTTTAAATGTTAGTCTTTCATACAATACACAGGCACTTTTCTTTGTCATATACACTTCAATTTCTATAATCCAATCTTCTAGTCTTCATGTAAAATTCTCCTTTCTTACAATTCTCCAATAGTCCATCTGTAGTTTCCACCCTTTGAAATAATGTCAGTTTAAGTATTCTTGGCTGCATCACTTTAATATTTTTGTTCACTCTTTCCATTTTTTCATCTATATTTATATCCTTAATAAAGTCCAATTAGTCTTAAATCATATATATAACAGGGAAAGGCCTTATTTCAATTCTAATAGAATGAAGTATATTCTGTTCATATATATCCCTAGAAATAACACTTCTTTAAACATAATTTATATTTAGGCTACAATTATACCATATTCTACATCTACCTACATATTTACCTAATTAACAAATTTTTATAGCTACTTATTCCACTAATACATAACCTAACAACAATTCTCAGTAATATTCATAATAGTAATTATAAAATAAGTCATCCTATAGTAGCATTAATTCTAATTCCAACTCAACATCCCATCTTAGTGATATACTTCTCATTTCTGTATCTCCACAAGAAAAGATTTCTAATTATCATATAGTCTATAACATCAACTTACAGTATATTTATATCACTAATTTTATAATCTTATATCTTACAATTAGAATATCACATTTTTATACATCCATACAGTTTCTCATGTCAATATTTAGCATTTAATATTCCAAACAATTATATTACTAGTTGAAACTTGATTTATTTAATACATTTACATACTCTGTGTCCAATCCAAGTCCATGGTTCCATTCACCTTATTTCCCACATCACACTAAATCTTCTATTCAGGTTATGCCAAATTCACAATATGCAGCCTGTTTTGTTCTGTATCTCGTATAGAATGTCAGAATGATTTTCTCACCCTTTCCCCATATTTCACAATATCTATCCAATTGCATACTCAGATTTTCTCCCTGTCTCCACTGCCTTAATGTGTTTATATCAAAATTATAATGTATATCCTGTTTGAAGAGTGTCAGAATGTTTTTCTGAACTAATGTATTTAAAATTCCCTTCTCCTGTCTCTTTCCTATATCAAATTTTTTTTTCTACTTCTAGTTCTGTCTTTTGTTCCTTTTGCAAAACTATCAATAATAGTTCCAGTGATTTCTTAATTTCTGAAAGAGATTCACTAAATTCTTTTTTAAATTCTTGAATTGCTGTTAAAAATGCCATTCTTCTTCCTTATCCTTCAAGCTGCAGCAACGGCCATTCTAGTCAAAACAAATCATTTCTCATGGAATGAATAGTCAGCTGACCTGTTCGTGGAAAACTACCAGCAAGGTCTATTAAGTAGAAAGTTTTTAAAATAAAAGAAGAATTCCAATAATCCAAAGTAAGGGAGAGAACAATATTTCAAACAGTTTATAAAAGGAAAAATAAAAGATGAATTCCAAATGAGACAGAATCCACTCTGGAAAAAAAAGAGAAAGATAAAAAAGAGAAAATGCAAACGTTTCACTGTGCTTTTGTTCTTCAGGCTGCAAGCTGCTTAACCAAAACAAACAGTTTCTCAGGAAAAAAATAGTCAGCTGGTCTGTCGGGTGGAAAATTACCAGCAAAATCTCTTAAGTCTCAACTAGTTTATCCAATACTCAAAGATAGGGAAACAGTTTCAAACAGTTTGTAAGAAAAAAGGGGGAAGAAAAAATTTCCAACCAATATACAAAAGCAAAATAAATAAATAAATAAACCAATTCACCAATATAAAACTCTTATACTCCCATCTGAGACAGAGTCCTCTGTGATACAAAAGAAAGGTAAAAAAAATGCAAACGTTTCACTATGTTGCAAATATATTTCCACCAAGATCAGTTATAGCAAAGAAAGCATAAAATTGGCCAACATTTTAAGCAAAGTCCAAAGATAAATCTTAGATAATAAAAACGGTCTAATCTTTAAAAAAGTAAAATAAAGTGATCTAAAAGCCAACTGCACGCTCTTGTGTCTCTCAAGAGACTTACGTTCCTTGTAGAGCTTGATACTCCTCCGGCCATTTCACTGCACTCACCCCCCGTTCTCTCCGTGGTGGAAACTACAAAGAAAAACAGGAGGGGGAAATTCCAGCCACCCTGTGAGCAATCTTCTGGTCCCCCCCCCTTCAGGGAGAAGCTTCAGTGGTCTTACAATTTCTGTAGACCCCCGCAAACAAGGAAAATTCAGCCAGGTCTTCAGCACTCTGAAAAACTCTGACTTGTCAAGCTGCCAGCCAGGCTTGGAGTCCTCTCTGGGATGTCTAGTTCTGATGTTGCCATACAGGAAAAGAAAATCCATGCCATGCATAGAATGAAAGAAGCTTGAACGTGGGACACTGAAGCTACAGATGAAATTTTTTTAAAAACAACTCTATGTGATACTTTTTCCCTTCATTTTCCAAAACAACAGCCAGAGCAACAGTGGCTGTGATTAAATTTTCAGCATTACAGCAGTCAGGTATTTCAGTTTAATGCAAAAACTCCATCCCTGGTGAAGTAAGTGATGCAGTGTCCACCCTGTCCTAGTGCCTGGGGGCTGTGAGGGCCTGGATGGGGAACAACAGGCTTCAGTTGAACCCTGGTAAGACCGAGTGGCTGTGGATTGATGGCTTAGTGTCTTCTGGGAAATTATCATCTTTGGTTCTCAATGGGGTAGCACTACCCCGTTCAGAACCGGTGCGTAATCTGGGGGTTCTTCTAGACCAGGGGTCGGCAAACCGCGGCTCGCGAGCCACATGCGGCTCTTTGGCCCCTTGAGTGTGGCTCTTCCCCAGGCAGGCGTGGCAGGCGTGGGGGCAGGCGCGGCAGCAGCATGGTGTGTGTGGTGGCGGGCATGGCGGCAGCAGGCCCTAAGTGTGCGCGATTGGCTCCCGCCCGCAAACCCCGCCGCCTTCCACACAATTGGCCCCCGCCCGCAAACCCCACCCCCTTCCACGCGATTGGCCCCCGCCCGCAAACCCCGCCCCCTTCCACGCAATTGGCCCCTGCCCGCAAACCCCACCCCCTTCCACGCAATTGGCCCCCACCCGCAAACCCCACCCCCTTCCACGCAATTGGCTCCCACCCTCAAACCCTGCCCCCTGGCCCTCGAGTGATATTATAAATTTTATAAATTTTATAAATGTCAAAATGGCTCCTGGCATAAAAAAGTTTGCCGACCCCTGTTCTAGACTCACGACTCCTGCTCGAAGAGCAGGTGGCAGTCATGGCTAGGAGGGCTTTTGCACAACTTCGGTTAGTGTGCCAGTTACGCCCATTCCTGGAGCGCGACGCCCTCCGTACAGTCACTCATGCTCTCGTCATCTCCCATGTAGATTATTGCAATGCGCTCTACATGGGGCTACCCTTGAAGACTATTCGGAAGCTTCAGCTGGTGCAGAATGCGGCCATGCGGGCAGTTTTGGGTGCGCCAAGATCTGCACATGTAACACCGTTGCTCCGTGAACAGCATTGGGTGCCGGTTTGCTTCCGGGTACAATTCAAGGTGTTGGTTATCACCTTTAAAGCCCTACATGGCATGGGACCAGAATACCTGAGGGACCGTCTTATCCCCATGTTATCGACCTGCCCCACCCGGTCATCCAGAGAGGGCCTGCTACGAACCCCATCAATTAGAGAATGCCATCTGATGGGGTCTAGGAGGCGGGCCTTCTCTGTGACAGCGCCCACTCTATGGAACATCTTGCCCCCAGAGTTGAGACAGATTTCCTCCCTCCCGACCTTTAGGAAAGAGCTGAAGACCTGGTTCTGCCGCCTGGCATGGGAAGGAGGAAGGGAGAGTTCCTCATGGGGGTGGCTAATCCCCTAGTTTTAATGTCCTTCTTTTAATGAATACCTCGTCCATCTGGATTTTATAATTATTTATTGTATTGTACATATTGTGGCTTTATATATTTTTAGATTTTATTTTAACTTATTTATTGTGAACCGCCCAGAGTTCCCCATGGGGGGAGATGGGCGGTCATATAGATTAAACAAACAAACAAACAAACAAACAAACAACAAGATCACTCTTGCCATTGTGGTCAGTAGTCTCCTTGCACATCTAGTTAACAAATGGAACATTTACTGCTCCTTAAATAGTTTAATTAATTAGGTAGCCACCTAAATTCTCTGCATATGTTCCACAGATCCAGCATTGCAGTGAAGTCTTGGGGTGAGATTTGGGGTCAATTCTTTCAACCCTTTCTTTGAAGACGATGCCTGCTATAAATGCCCATTTGGCTTTGCCTAAATGGTAGGCAAGGCAAAGCTCATCTCTTGAACCTACGGTATCCGGGCTGTCTCATTTTGATTTGGCCTCTTAAATTAACTTCTGCTTTTCTGAACCACTCATGGTTTAAGCCTATTCTTGCCCCATTGCTCAGCATAGTCGGCAGCTATAGCTGATTTCAACAGTATCATGCCTTAACCACATTTTATGCACATAATGAAATAATCAGTGGGTCTTTCAAGTGCAAAAGATTCCCTTCCCCCACTTGGGCTGAATAATCGTTTCTATGATTTCTTCATTGCCACAGTCTCTGGGGGTTTTATTTTAATATGAACCTTCTGTGCCTTAGCGTAAGGCACAACAAACTGTGTATTAAAAACTAGTGATTTTCTGATTGTTCTTGTGCACTTGATTGTTTGGTCAGCTTTTGTCCTCCATCAGTTTCCTCTCTCTCACACGCACTCAACCAAGCCATCCATGATTCCCTCATGATTCCCTCAGTCCTACACGCGGTAGCAGAACAACCCTGAGGATTTCTTTTGCAAGCATTCCTCGGCTCAACAAGAGCTGGTTTGCTGCAGCTTGCTTCTTAACCACAACTGCTCCCATGCGGCTCTCCCTAGTGGTAAGCAGGCTGCCGTTCAACTTTTCAGTGAAGCCAGGCAAACCGTAGGCTGCACAGTTCCACCACTTTCAGTGAGCTTGCAGCCTTCACAACACCACAGCTGGAGACCACAGCTGGCCTCAGTGGCCATAACAAAGTGACTTTAGAGTTGCATGGGGCCCAGAACCTCAGGCACTCTGCCACATTAAAATGACTTAGGCCTTTTATCCAAATTCACTTTGGACAGGCAGAAGCAGAACAGGAGGAGCAAAATATCATACAGGTAATATAACTGGGAGTTCTGTGACTGTTCCCAGTCCTAAACTCTTGGGCTGGGGGTGGATTAAAATGGAATAAAGGACATTAAAATAAACATGAATTTAAGATAGCATGGAGCATTCTATCTAGACCTTTCTCAGATTAGGAAGATGCTACCTGTTTCCTAGACTACTGCTATTTAATTTGCCTTACTTCCAACAAATACAGCCATTTCTATGTAAGTAAGAAGTGTTGTTGAATAGAGGAAGGGATACCCTGTACCATAGACTGTGATTAACTATAAAAGTAAATAAAAGTTCTCATCATATTATTCCAATCTTTGTATTTAATAAAGCTGATCTCTATCAGGAATGCAAACTGCGATCTTATCTCTTATCTATAAACAAATCTTTAAAGCTTTGTCATTTGGTCCTAGTCATGAAAAATCCCTTAAGAGCTACCAGAAACAACAAATTAAGGATCTTGATCTTTAATCCCTTCAAATAGTGTCCCACTAGTTGATTTCTTATCATTTTCTCTTTATCTCCTCTCAGAAACTCCTTCACAAGTTTAACACATACCAGAAATAACAACTATTTTAGTATTCTGTATAAAGATTTGCATAGAATTTGCTGATATTAAAAAAACCCAATGTGCTAAGTACAGGAAGAGTTGAACCAGCTAACAGTATAGCAGGGACATCTCTGATTCAACTTTCTCTGTATCTGTCCATTTACTAGCAAATTGCAGGCACCATCCGTAATATATAGATCAGATCAGTCTACCATGCAAAGTAGTATTAATATTTAGGAGAAGCTCCATAAAATTGCCAAATATTACTCGTGGCTCTTTATAAGTCTGTTTTTTAGGTAGGCCAAGACAGTATTTGGTGAGTTAACTTGGCAGGAATTTATCCAGTATTATGGGATATATTAATATAAGAATGGCTGTCTGGAATTTGCATTTATAAGATCATAGTGGTGATGATGAGTAAAAATACTTTTCTTCTTAGGAGTTAAAATGTAGTACCTTAGAGGGAGAAAAAGATTATACCCAGGCAACAAGCAGTTTATATCTATAACATGTGTGTTTCTTTTCTTTTTTCTTTTTTTAAAAAACTTTTTGAGTTTGCTGAATAACTTCAGGACTATTTATTTCACCCACGTAGCTCTCATTGGGACATCTGCTGTGTTGTATTAGGTACACCACCTGCTGTGGCTGGCACATGGAAGGCCCTTAGAGCTGATGGTTTTGCCTCATGCTCTTACATGCTGCTTCACCAACAGAAATAATCCAGAAGAAAAATTATTACTTTCCTTTCCTCTTCCTATTATCCACTCCAACAACAACTGGCATCACCTCCTATTATCCACTCCAACAACAACTGGCATCACCTCCAGTTGGGTTGGTCTGATACTGTATATGAGTGATTGACATGAAGCCGGTATGCCAGAATTAGCCCCCGTTGCAGGATTGTGGACAATAACCTGGCCAGAGAACGGTGAACTTGCTATCTGGAAGAGGGGCTGCAAGAAGCTTACAGAAAGCACAGGTTTGATCAGCAGTAAAGTAACACATCCCTCCCCCTGCCCTGCTTTGCCAATTAGATTCATACAAAAACATGAGGAGCTATTAGCAGCGATGGAACACATTTCCTCTAGATCTGTTCATTTTCTTTCTTTCTGGAAATTATAGCTTGCCCCAAGCTGCCATGACTCTGGGCAGCTGACAAAATACAACAATTAAAAAAGAAGTTTAAAAACAAAGGAAGTACGTCTCCAAAAAGAAAAGATCTGGGGGAAAAGCCAATGATCATTCAAAGGACCAAAATTACCACACAAGGAGTCCATCACCCGTTCTAACCCAGGCCCTGGGGGTAGAGTCAGGCTTAAGGGCTCATTTAAGAAATGCCAGGATGGGAGTGGTATGAATCTTTGGCGGTCTGGACCTGCACTTAATACCACTGAGCTATTGTTCTTTTCCAGGGTGTTGACAACTGATTATAGTGATGGTTGTTGTGGGTTTTCCGGGCTGTGTGGAAAAGCCTTCATTGATTATAGTGAATACATGGAAAGAACATTGCAGTGGGGACTGTATCCCCATGATGTAGTCCTATGCTGCTCTGATGACTTCTAATGGAAAACTATGTTCCAACATCAATTCATTACCATAGAAGGAATGAGAAGGAACAAAATACTAACTGTCTGAGATGCTACAGCACCCTAAGCCATATTATAGCTGGCTCGGTTTGGGCTTCGCATTGTTGATGTTGTTGTTCAGTCGTTTAGTCGTGTCCGACTCTTCGTGACCCCATGGACCATAGCACACCAGGCCTTCCTGTCCTCCACTGTCTCCCGGAGTTTGCTCACATTCAGGTTCATTATTTGAGATTAAAAATGTAAAATTTCTGGAAATTTTGAAGCGACAATTTTTCCCCCAGCAAAAATGGAAATTTTGGATACAGATGGAAATTTATGCAATATTTATTTTTTTAGCATTCTAAAAACATAAAGTTGCTTTACAGAAGTATCATGCACAGCTCATAAAATATGCATAGTGTTTAAAATTGAAACATAGTTTATTAAGAGAATAATTATATTTTTATTCATTTGATTTACTTTAAAATGGTTTTAGTTTTAGTTGCAAAGCGAGCTACAGCAGGTGAACTCTAAGGAATTTTTTTTTTTGCTTTCTTAGAAGAAGCAGCGAGGTTAAAAGTTAATAGTGAAACCATTAACATTGTACTAAAACAAAGAAAGCTACATATTCTGGATTATATGTACATAATATGAGAGCCAGTTTGGTGTAGTGGTTAAGGTACTGGGCTAGAAACCAGGAGACAGTGGGTTCTAGTCCCACCAGCTGGGTGACCTTGGGCCAGTCAATCTCTCAGCCCTAGGAAGCAGGCAAGGGCAAACCACCTCCAAAATCTTACCAAGAAAACTGCAGGGACTAGTCCATGCAGTCACCAGGAATCAACAATGACTCAAAGGCACACATAACCGCACACACATTATATATATATATATATATATATATATATATATATATATATATATATATATAAAACATATTCTGTATTAAATAGATTTTTTTTAAAAATATTAATGTTCAGAAAAAGCTGAGCAAAGTGGGGGGACTCAGGTCTCATAAAATAGATATTGTATTATGAAACACTTTAAAATCAGACCTTTTCTGAATCAGAAATATAATTTCTTCTTTTATTTTTAACTTTTTATAATTTCACAGACCTTTGAAAAATGAAGCTTTCCTTATATTGAGACAAGCTTCTCTACCTTTTTACATATTCATTTCCCCCCCTGATTTGGTGCATTTGAATCATAGGCCAACTTCTTTCACGTTTTAACCATTAGGAAATATTGTATCATCTATTTTTCCCATTTTAAAAAAGCTGATGGAAAACAAATCCTGAAATGTCCACTTTTTATATAGGCTTTCACATTTCTGTGTATCACTCCAGCCATATTGATCTGATCAGCCAATCATGGTTTAATCTGATCCACGATCCAGTTATGCATGCATGCCAATAGGCTTTCATAGTGCTTCCTCTTAATGGAGGAATTAGAGGTCCCAATTACAAATTAATTGCTCCCCTTAAGTGATCCCACCACTTTAGTCCTGTGTGTAGCTCTTATCACTGGATCTTGAAGTCATTTACAGTATAAGGAACCTAAACAGAACTTTCATTTGGTCAAAGGCCTCACGATGATAGGTAGCCAAGGTCAAAGAAATGCCTTGCAGTTGTGAATCCAACCAGTGACTGGCTCTTCTGTCATACCTTATTCCTCTTGGCTGCCATAAGGAACTAGGCAAGCTGTTGGGTTGGCTAGAAAAGGACTCACCAGGAGCAGGTGTAGTGATTTTCAGGTGCTCCAGTCCAGAGGTTTCTGACAATAGAGAGATTGGGGAGGATTATAGGAGGATTCCTTTGTGAACCAGAGGCACATCCCAGAGTCATACCTGAGGAAGGAAGGTACTGAATTAAGCCCTTTTCAGCCCTACTAGCCAAGAAGGGGCTGGTGCAATCAGAGACGTCTGGATCAACTGTTAGTGTCTTTTCAGCTGAAATGGATGGTCTCCAAATGTTGGGACTGTCTTCTGTATCTCAGGACAGCCCAGCTATGGTCAGCCCCATTTAAACTGGTCATACATCTTTTCTCTCAGCAAAGCACGCCACTCCCCAGCTAACTCTTGCCTGCAACTTTTTAATTGTTCTAAAAATAGGTATCTGGTGATAGAATCCCAAACTAATCTATCTGCTACAATGATTTGGTCCAACTGGCTTTTATAGTGCTAAATTCACTATTGTCAATATTTTAAGAGCTTTTCCCTCCTAAATTAAAAAAAAGTTTTATTAAAAAAATAGAATTGAGGCTATTTTCCAACTACATTAGTCTATTTTCATATATTGTATAATGAGGAACATACTTAAACAAAGTTATAGCAGACTGATAAATGAGCTAAATGCTGCATTTGCCATACTAGCTTGATATAATTGAGCCTGATATTTCACATTCTTCATACTGTCTTGCAGATAAGATTTTAATGCTGCACCTTGACTGCTATTGTTGTATAGGACTGTTATTATAGAAAGGCCAACTAGTTCTGTTAGGAAACATCTTAGAAGTTTTGAGCCAAGGGCATAGATTATGATTTACCCAGAAGGAAGCTTAGGGTTTCCCCCCCACAAATAATACACTTTTAAATGGGAGGGTAGCCTTAGATTCAGTGAGAATATAGTAACAGAAGTAATCATTTTTTTCTGTCTATTCTTCAGTGCTATAACTTCAAATCTACAGTTGGGCAGTATAATCTCTGTCTCTGTTTCTGTCTCTGTCTCTTCCTTTCAGATTCTGAACCATTTTTCTAAAGGTCTCAACCCCACCCCCCATGATCTCTTTCCAAGAATCCTTGAACCCCTTGGATAATTGATTTACCATGCACAATTTCAAAGCAAAGTTACCCCATTACCATTCTCATCTTTGACCTTTAGCTTTTCCACGCACAGGGATATTTTGATGCAATGCTGCTTTCACAGATCCTCATAAATATAGGAAAAATGTACCACGTGCCTGCTTTTATATGCAGATTTTCAGCAACGCCAGAAAGCTAGAACATGCCAAAGACAGACAAACAGACAGAGACAGACAGAACATTTAAATGATGGGTATGAAATAATACATAATAGGAATCATGCTCATATTAGCTTGGAGATAGAGAACAATTTAACACTGTGATCCTCAGGATTTTGCCTAAATGTACAGATCATTCAATCCATGTTATCTAAATTTACTGCACACACACACTTGTGTTTGTAAAGTCAGGTTCTCTGACTTTTTTCTGTATAGTGCTGGCTACCGGGAAAATCTGTACATTTATGAGTAATTGGAATTTGGGGATTGATTAGCCTGCGGTTCATTGGTGTTACAGAAAATAGCCAGTAGATGGCACCTTAGTTGTATGAAGGAACTTCTTCAGGCAAATGCAATATTTTCTTGGGCCTCTGGAGAATTGTCACCATGTGTACTTCAAATCTCTATAATAAAACAGCAAAAATAAGTTTAGTGTAGGAGACAGATATAAACAAAGAACATCATTTAAATGTTCTTTCTTTACATCTGTCTTTACCTCTATAACTTTCAGATTTCAAATCCCCCAAATGTCCTTTTCCATATATGTTATAATAATCCTAGTAATATCATTGCATGGGGCATGGTGGCTCAGCGGGCAAGACGCCAGGCTTGTCGATCGGAAGATCGCAAGTTCGGAGGTTCGAATCCCTAGCCCTGCGTGCGGAGTGAGCTCCCGCACTAGCTCCAGCTCTTGCCAACCTAGCAATTCGAAAGCATGCAAATGCAAGTAGATGAATAGGTACCACTTCGGTGGGTAGGTAACAGCGTTCCGCGTACGTCATGCTGGCCACATGACCGTGGAAGCATCTTCGGACAACGCTGGCTCTTCGGCTAACAAACGGGGATGAGCACCGGCCCCTAGAGTCGGACACGACTGCACAAATGTGCGGGGGGAACCTTTACCTTTACCTAATATCATTGCAAAGGTTTCCCCCTCCCCTTCACAGGTCCCTTTCGGGGTCACTGATGCTGAGTGATCAAGTTTAGGGGGAACCAAATATTTCTCATGTACACCATCTATGTGATAATGCCCTTATATCACCTTCCTTTGTGTTTGTGGCTTTGTGCTCCTTCCAACTTTTTCTGATCAAACACACTCAAAATGTGACTTAAAGAATAAAAAGACTGGGGCAGTAACACAATTTCTACACATTCCAGTCTGGAATGACGTTTAGGACAGACAAGCCTAAAGAGAGGGAGATTGAGAGAGAGTAGAAATCTAGAGGCATTTTTACCGTTTCACACTTCACCTATTTCTCTTCTGATTAGGATTTTTTTAGCTATGTGTTTTTAAACTTTTGTTTTTGTTTTAAACAAAACATTAGCCCAAAGATACCTACACAAAGGGGCGTGGTGGCTCAGTGGGTAAGACGCCAGGCTTGTTGATCGTAAGATTGCAAGTTCGGAGGTTCGAATCCCTAGCCCTGCGTGCAGAGTGAGCTCCTGCACTAGCTCCAGCTCTTGCCAACCTAGCAATTCGAAAGCATGCAAATGCAAGTAGATGAATAGGTACCACTTCGGTGGGTAGGTAACAGCGTTCCGCGCGTGTCATGCGGCCACATGACCGTGGAAGCGTCTTCGGACAACGCTGGCTCTTTGGCTAACAAACGGAGATGAGCACCGGCCCCTAGAGTCGGACACGACTGCACAAATGTGCGGGGGGCACCTTTACCTTTTTTTTTTTACCTACACAAAAAACACCAGGGCACATATTTTAAATACTGTTTTTTTAAAAAAAATTGTCGTCTTGATATTTCCACCAGGAGCAATTTCTTGACATTCCTTATTCATTCTAATGTTTTAGACTACTTTTTAATATTGATGTAATTTGCAATGCTGTGCAGAATTTCAATAATAAACTGGCTGGGGGGTAGGGAGAGGTTTTTTTTTTTTAATGAATGTTGTACACAGGTAAATGGTCCCTTCCATGTCCATGCAGCTATGACATGTTGCTGATGTCAATAAATGCTATACATTCCAGAGAACTGAAAGTCAGCTTCAGTTCCAGATGTAGTTTATAGCAGAAAACCTATGAGGAGGTACTTCTAGGTTAGAACTATGCCAAGCATTCAGAAAAAGCGCTTTGCAAAATTCATTGTATAAGCCCTCTGCCTTAAAGCATTAAAGCAGCCGTGTCTTCCAGAAATCTGGATGTAGCTGCTTTAAAGCATTTTCTCCAACTGGGTGCACATTTATTTTACAATATTTCTGTAACCACCCACTATCAAGACTCAGGTTGTTAAACATTAACATAAAAATAATTAACATTTCATCAGTGCCAAGCCCATTAAAATCCATTTAAAGTTCAATTAAAACATAATTGAAGGTTACCTGATATCCATTATTTAGGTGCCAAATGCCCTAAATAGTATGGTTTTTATGGCTTAACTAAATTCCTTTAAGTAGAGGAAGCACATTCCATAGAATGGGGTCAATCACGAAGAAGGCCTGCCTTCTGGTCCATGCCCCTCTTACCTTTCATGGGGCAGAACTTCAGAAGGACCTCTTGAGATGCCCGTAGGTAACATGTATAGACCACACTTCTGCTGGGAAGTAAAGGGAAGGGAAGGGAAAGACCTGTGTGCATGCACACATGATTAGGGAAAGTCTTTGAAGGAATCCCACCAAGCCTTTCAGAAGAATGCAGCTGCTTTCAAGAAGGTGTGCTTTTCTTGGGCCAACACGTTTTTTGTATCACTCTTTTCAAGAGCTTTGTAGAGCCCTGTTCCTCAGTCTGGAAGCACCCGATGTAATAAGACCCATTTTCCCATTTATTTTGATAAAATGTCTAGGCCCCCAATGCACTACATATTATCTTTTTCTATGCGTTTTAAATAAAATAAATAAATAAAGGGGGATTACATAATGATGGAGCAAATAAGAGCCAAACACCAAATTAATATTCCAGTGCTACCCAGTTATTGACAAATTAACAAGCAGCAAAATACATGATATAAAATTAAAGAAAAAGAAGAAAAATCCTGATAAATGATTTTATGGATATAAGAACTTAAGAAAATCTGACCAGGTTGCTTAAAAAAATTCCTCTTTTGTTAAAAAAAAAAAAGAGCAAACATTTTGCTAATCCATTGGTGCAAATTAGGAGTAAAGCTTAGCAATTCAATCAAAATATAGCCATAGTAGGGAAAGCATGAATTAATCTTCCTACTCCTGAGCTGCTTCTCCAACAGCAAGATGGTCATGACCAACCCTTCCTGGATCTTTTCTGAAGAGAATATGTGTGCTGTGAGATATTCTGCTTGGCTATTAATACTGTTCAACAGTGTTTTTAGGTCAGGTATTTATGAAATTCATCTAGATATGTCAGTTGATACAGTACAGTAACTGGGAGACAAAGCTGTGAAATAATTCTTTCTTTGATTAGTCCCTATCATGAACTTGGGGCCATGATGCTGAGCTAGGAAGAGCAATTAATTATTTCCTCATGTGAAAACATGACCCGAAATAGCTATGTCTTCAGTCAGTGAAAACATTGTGTTTACTGCAAGGGTGGGAAACAGTGGGCTGGTAATTCTGAATTCATCAGGAGCACTAATCACATCAGTGGTGGAGAGGTTCTTGTTTATAGGCTTGGAAAACTAGGAGAATGATAATCATACACACACATAGTCACACACCCCAGACTTGTAAGGATGTCTTAAATCTTTGGAATCTTTAAGAGTATTCCACAAACATTTAGTATAATACAAGGTAAATCCATACATCCAGATACAGAATGCCAATGCATGCAGACAGCTTACTTCTCTCCTGCCAATAGATAGTCTGATAGCATCCAAGAATTAATCTGAGCTGAAGCTACTTTTCAGGGCTCATTAAAGTAGACCTTAAAGTAGCTGTATAGTGAGTGGTAACATTAGATATGAGATGCCAATATTCCACATGATGCTGAGTATCACTGCTATGCACCTGTGATCTGCTCAAGCCTGATAATTGTAAGAGAAACTCAGCTGATGAGAACCTTTTTTTTCATTGTTGTTTCCCTTGTGGTTTTCCTACTGTGTTGACTGTTCACTTACTGTTCTGCATGGACTGTTTCTTAATGATGGTGATTCTGCTAGTGTGTCTGGGATGGCAAGGGGTTAATATCATAGAGAAGTTATTTTACTACATAATCTCTGAGGGTTCTTTTGATGGTGAATTGGGAGAAACCAACACAGAGCTATGATTTGGTAGAAGGTAAGCTCTTTTAGGTGCAGGAAGGTGGATCTGGCATTCTGATGCAGGATAGCAGATTTGCTGCAGAAATATTGGTTCACCTCCACTATGTATATTGTGAATAAAACAGATTTTAGGAAGCTAGTATAAGTCCCTGTTGTTCTTACCAAGAGGAAACTAACTTTAATAGCACTGTTACTGGCATTTCTCAATGCTAGAAGTGAGCAATATCTACCAAATTAAAAGTTTCATTCCCCATAATCTAAATTCCCCCCATCATACTGTACTCCTCATCATAGTGGTATGTGTGTGTGTGTTCCTGGGAGGGATGAGTAAATAACATTAGGAGTGTATGCCAAGAGTATGTATTCCCAGCAGGGTCACCCAAGGCATGAACGTCATTCCAGCTGTCCAGATGAAGCAAGCAGGCACCTATATTGAGCAGCAGCGATATAGAAAAATGCTAGAGGCAGATAATCACTTTAGTGATGATGGCAAATGCATCAATTCATACTGCGTGGGAGAAGGCAATGGTAAACCACTCCTGTATTTTACCAAGAAAATCACATGGATAGAAAATATAAAATAATTGAATATATAGAGCTGGATGATGGGCCCTTAAGGTAAGGGGACACTCAATGTGTTACAGAGGAAGAGCTGAGGCTCTTTCACAATACTAAAGGTGTTTATGACATGGCTAGATTAAAGCCTTCAGGACGTCTAATTGCAGATGTTGCCATACAGGAAAAGAAAATCCAAAGCTGCAAAGACAGAATTATACTGGGAACGTGGAATGTAAGAAGCAGGAACATGGGAAAGCTCAATATAGTAAAAGATGAAATAAAATGACTACAAATTAACATTTTAGGCATCATTGAATTGAGATGGACAGGGATTGGACACTTTCAGTCAGAAGATCACACTGTTTATTACTCAGGACGTCAAAAACAAAAAAGGAACAGTGTTGCTTTTATAGTTAGGAAGGGTATGCCAAGACAGTACTTGGCTACAATGCAATCAATGACCGAATAATATTGATTAGACTTTGTGGACAACTCTTTAATATGACGATCATTCAAGTTTATGCTCCAACCACTGAAGAAGAGGAGATCAATGAATTTTATGATCAAGTCCAATTTGAAATTGACAGAATACGCAAGCAAGATATGCTGCTTGTGATTAGAGACTGGAATGCCAAAGTTGGAAACATGAAAGAAGAAAATGTAGTTGGATCGTATGGCTTAGGAAACCAAAATGAAGCAGGAGACTGACTTATACATTTCTGCCACTCCTATGATGTCTTCATAGCTAAGACTGCCTTCAAACAACCAAAATGATACCTCTATACATGGACATCACCAGATGGAGTATATAGAAATCAAATTGACTATGTTATTGCTAAAAGGAGGTGGAGGAGCTCAATTATAGCATCAAAGACATGGCCAGGTGCTGACTGCAAAACAGAACATGAACTGCTCATGTGCAAGCTCCATTTTAAGCTAAAGAAGAAGAAGAAATCTAGTTAGTTTCCATGATATGATCTTGAACATATACCCACCATTTTCAAGGAGAACATCAGGAATCACTTTCAAGTCCTGAATTTCATTGATAGAGAACCAGAGGAATTATGGAATGGACTTAAAGAAGTCATTAAGGATGAATGTGAAAAGAGACTGCCAAAAATTAAGAAAGAGAAGAAAGCAAGCTACATGTCAGAGCAAACTGTGGGAATTGCCAAAAAGACAAAAATCTCAGAAAGGAACTTAACAAAGAGTTTCAGAGAGCTATTAGAGGAGATAGGAAGCAGTATTACAACAACATCTGTAAAAACATTGAAGATGGAAACAGGCATGGAAAAACAAGGAAAATCTTTCAAAAGATCTCTGAATTCAGAAGGATGTCCCAACCATGAATTGGTATGCTAAAAGACTCCAGTGGACAGATAGTAACCGATTCAAAGGAGATCAAACAAAGATGGAAGGAGTATATTGAAATACTGTACAGTTGAGATGCCAACATCTAAGACACTGTAGAAGACATTCCCTACTTACAAGAACCTCTAGTACTAGAAGATGACGCTAGATCAGCACTCCAGTTATTACCAAGTCAGAAGGCTACAGGAACTGATGGTGTACCCACTGAAATATGGCAAGCAACAGAAGAAGAGTCAGTCAAGGTTCTAACCAAGCTATGCCAGCAAATCTGGAGAAGAACACATTGGCCAGCTGATTGGAAGAGGTCAATCTACATTCCAATACCCAAAAAAGAAGACTTAACAGAGTGTGCAAACTATTGCACGATATCCTTAATTTCACATGCTAGCAATATAATGATTGGAGTCATCCAATGCAGATTAGAACCCTACATGGAAAAAGAGATGCCAGAAGTTCAAAATGGCTTTAGAAAAGGTTGAGGAACATGAGACATTATTGCTGATGCATGTTGGATAATTGAGAAAGCCAAAGAATTCCCCCCCCCCCAAATTCAGCATGTGCTTCATTGATTATAGAAAGGCCTTCAATTGTATCGATCACATCAAGCTGTTAAATGTGCTCAGAAAAATGGGAATCCCAGAACATCTCATTGCCCTCATGAAAAACTTATATACAGGTCAGGAAACCACCTTGCGGTCAGAACATGGTGAAACAGACTGGCTCCAGGTTGGCAAAGGAGTGCGACAAGGCTGTATACTCTCCCCTTATTTGTTCAACCTATACGCAGAATATATATTAAGGAAGCTGAATTGGAAGAACATGAGTATGGTTTTAAAATTGGAGGAAGAAACATCAATAATCTGCATTATGCTGATGGAACTATCCTGATAGCCAAAAATACAAAGGATCTGCAAGCTCTAGTAATAAAAGTCAAGGAGCACAGTGAAAAAAATGGGATTAAAATTAAATATAAAGAAGTCCAAACTAATGACAACAGGTAGAACAACCAGCTTTTGAATTGGCAATGAAGATATTGAAGTAGTGAATAGCTTCTACCTTTTAGGATCAACCATCAACTGTAAAGGAACAAGCAGTCAAGAAATATGCTGCAGGCTAGCACTCAGTAGAGCAGCCATGAAGGTCTTGGAAAATATATTAAAATGCTGTGATGTCTCTATACTACAAAGATAAGAATTGTGCAAGCTATGGTATTCCCTGTGACACTCTATGCATGCAAAAGTTGGACTTTGAAGAAGCAGGATAGGAAGAGTATTGATGCTTTTGAACTTTGCTGTTGATTCCTGTGAATACTGTGGACAGCCAAGAAAACAAACCAATGGACCATCGAACAAATCAATCCAGAGTTCTCACTTGAGGCACAAATAATCAGGCTCAAATTATCCTACTTCAGAAACATTATGCAAAGACCTAGCTCTCTAGTGGATGGACTTAGTTACAGTGATGATGGATGCACCATTGGAAGACTTGAAAGACCAGGTTAGGGACAGATCATAATGGAGAAAATCTATCTATGTGGTCACTAAGTGTTGACAATGACTTGATGGCACATAATCAATCAATCAATCAATCAAAATTCTAATTCAATTATTTATACCCAGCTCTGAAACATAAATGTGTGTTATCTTCTAAGTAAGCCTCAAAGGGGAACAAATGTACAATAGGAAAGCATCTTCTGGTTTTTTTGGGGGGGTATAATATCTGGTATTTCAGAGTCCAAAGGCTACTGAAATTAATACTCTGAAAATGTTTGTGGCAGTGGAAGCAATATTCACTCCCAATGCCCAGATGTTCTGTTTGTTGACTGCAAATGAACAAGACAATGATAACTTTGATAGCAGTCATATCAAGCCAGTCATATCAAGATACCATTAGGCCAAAACATGAATTTGGCCTGAAACAGGAAGTCATTATTATGGCATTTGGCCACACCATAAACTTGATTAATATAATTATAAAAAGTTGCAAAGGCAGGAACTATAGCATCATTCTTAATGTGCTGGGGAAGGAAGAGCTCTCTCTATTACATTTTATTTGTTTAGTGCACCGGAAAAAATTAATCAGACTTTATTTAGTTATCAATTGATACTCCCAACTGGCCATGTTAGACAACTTATAGCAGCTGGGGACATGTTGGTTTGCACAGTGGAAGGCTGCAATCACATCCTTAGGCAATCTGGATGGCATATTTACTCTGTAGTGATTGAGATGGGCCTTTTAATTAGGGGGCTGATTTGTCCCATATGTGAAGGTTACAGAGTTAATAGTAGCAGCAGTACATCTCCTGGGAAAAAATCCGATTTGAGTTGTTTAGACATCTTGAGAGGAGGGTTTCCCCCCCCCCCCCGCAAAACATCAAACCAATGCTAAGTGTTCTCTGGGAGGGTACTTTAAAGCAAGATTTTAACTACTACCATAAGCCTGTGGATTTCTTTCAGTCAGCTGTAAACTCCCAAGGCTGCCTCCATCCTCCATACAATGTTGAAGGGAATGGCTATTAAGTAGGCAGGTAGGCCACAGAAATGAAGCTGTGGTTGTTTTCGGGAAACCAAAAGGACCTTTACATTCATACAAAAGCCAGTTAAAACAGTTCTGTGTGAAAGGACAGAAACTGATGAGGCTCTTGCAGTACAAAGCCCAGTGCTTCCTACAAAGCAGTGTTTCTCAACCTCAGCAACTTTAAGATGTGTGGACTTCAACTCCCAGAATTCACCAGTCAGCATGACTGACTGGGGATTTCTGGGAGTTGAAGTCCACACATCTTAAAATTGCTGAGGTTGAGAAACACTGCTACAAAGAATGATCTGCAATTTGCATGCTAATTGCAAGTTCCAAAATATTCCTGTGTAGATCTGGGACTATTTAAATCAAGTTTTTCTTTTAAAAAAAGTTATAGTGAAATCCATGTGCATAATGTAGATCGGCTGCTGTTTCTTAAAGCTTTATAGTCTTAATTTTAACAGGGGAGTGGTACAAAAATGGAGAAGGGAGGATATTTATGGATGAATGTGAGCAAATACAGATATGCTAACTTCAGTCTGTTATGGGAACTAGTTGCCAACTTCTTCGTGAAACCTTTGGCTTAATCCCTAATTCAGCCTCTGTATTCGCGGAATGAAAACTGGCCAGTCTAACATCAGCCCAAAAGGGAGTCAGGAGGAGTCAGAAAATTTTAGGCTTCTTAGTTTAAAATCTGTACCAGATAAATTGTTAGAAAGCATTATTAAAAATAAAATTATTAAGCATAAGGGACAAGTCTTGTTAACATTTTTTAGAATATCAGCAAGACTGTGACTAATTATTATTTGGACTTCCAAAAGACGTTGCTGCAGTCCTGAACCAAAGATCCTTAGCAAACTTAGCAATAGAAGAAGAGGGCTTGGCAACTGGTTGAAGACAAAACAAAAAGAGAGTAACAATTAATGGAATGTTTTCAGAATGGAGTGATGTACAAAGGGACTTCTCTCAAGGATTTGTACTGGAGTTAACACCTTTGAATTTGTCCATAAATGAAACGAAATTAAGGGTTTGCAGGGACAAGGCCAAGTTTGCAGACTGTACCAAATTATTTGGGGAGGGATGTGTGTAAAAAGCAAAAGGGATGATGAAGAGATCCAAAAGGGTAGTTCCAAAATGGCACTTGCAGTTCAATATAAGCAAGCACAAATTTGGGGGGGAGCTAACTTCCTTATGCCAGTGGAGGCTTGGCTGCTCAGAAAAAGCTTTTGTGGTCAGGGCTGATATCTTAATGCTTGTATCATAATGACTTGGTATAACTCTACGTTGGGACTTCTTGTGGAATACTCTGTATGGTTGTAAACCAGCAGAAGGTGCAAGTAAGGACAACAAAGTTCATCAAGAGACTTGAAAACATTGTAATGAGGAACAGTCATAATGCTTGGGCTTTTTAGTTTAGAAAAAAGAAGCATAAAGTGGGTACATAATAGAGATTTATAAAATAGTCTGTGGAGAAAGTGGAGAAAGAAATGCTTTTGTCTTTTATAATGGAAGAAACTTGAGGTCATCTAATTAAACCATGGAAGATTTTATTTTTTTGTTTTGGTGCCTTCAAGTCAGTCTTTGACTAGTCCCTGCAGTTTTCTTGGCAAGGTTTTTCAGAAGTGTTTTGCCATTGCCTCCTTCCTAGGGCTGAGAGAGAGTGACTGGCCCAAGGTCACCCAGCTGGCATTGTGCCTAAGGCAGGACTAGAACTCACAGGCTCCTGGTTTCTAGCCTGATGCCTTAACCACTACACCAAACTGGGTTTCCCATGGAAGATTCAGGGTAGGTAAAAAGAAATCCTTTACAAACAATGCATAGCTGAACTATAGAATTTGCTATCACAGATATACTGTAGGGATGGTCATTAGGTTAAAGGGTATTAGATTATGTAATGGAAGATAAAGTTCGTAAGGATCCTAGTTACAATGACTGTGTTTTACCTCCAGTTCTGGTGCTAGTTTCTGGAGAACATCAGTAGGAGGATGCTAATTTATATGCCTTGTTTATAGACTTCTCAAAAATATTTGATCGGTCATTGAAGAAAAAGAACCGCCCAGAGTCCCTCTTTTGGGGGGAGATGGGTGGTGGCAAAATTCGAAATAAATAAATAAATACTGGAGGAGAGAATTGTTTAGTAAATTCCTAATCCAGCATGGCTGTCCTTAAGTTCTTAAATTAGGTTCTGATATGAGATTCTGGTTGACAACCAAATATACATGTTACATCTTTGCATTTAAAATTCTCACTTTCTTTCTGCAAACAGAGGAGGAAAGGGTTAAATTCTGCATCCACAGCTGCTGTGCTCTCAATAATTATGCCTCTCCTCAATTGATGCTATTTGTACTTGTGTGTGTATCATGTCTATGTCTATGTCTAATCTATATCTATCACATTAAATGCAGTCATGCAGTCAACATCACATCTGGAGCTCATCCAATGGAAAGTGTTTTGTAAGTATTTCAGGGATGTCTATGCAGGGACAGGGGTGTCAAAAAAGTCAGGATGGCAGTTGTGACCTCACAAACGAAGCCCTACCCCTTTTTACATGTGTCACAGAGCCAGCTCCCATTAAAAAGAACCGGGGCTTCAATCATATGGTTGCAGCCACCATATTGACATTTTTGTACCCCTTGTGGAAGCCCCTGAGTATGTTGGTACAAAAAGCACTGCTATTCAATCTACTTTTTACTGCATGCCAGGAATGAAGCTAAGAGTGATGTGTCTGTATAAAAAGTAAACATAGTTACTTTCATGAGAGCCAGTTTGGTGTAGTGGTTAAGGCACCATGCTAGAAACCGGAAGACCATGATTCTAGTACCGTCTTAGGCACAAAGCCGTGACCTTGGGCCAGTCACTCTCTCAGCCCTAGGGAGCAGGCAAGGGCTAACCACTCCTGAAAAATCTTGCCAAGAAAACTGCAGGGACTCGTCTAAGCAGTCACCAGGAGTCAACAATAACTCGAAGGCACACACACATGCTTTCAAGACAGTACTTAGTTATTTTCTTCAGGGCTGGGAAAATGCAGCTCCACGATGCTTGTTATATTAACACAAAGGATGAGGATGGCAGAGAAAACAATAATTACAACAACTTTTGCAAGCCCTTGCCCTCTCCCCACTTCCTTCTGACCATCCTGTTCATCTCTGGGTGTCTCCACTGGCAGCTCAAGCTCTCACTTGTACTGTTGGTGGCACCTCCTTCTGCACCTTAGGCTGCCTTTTCAGAGACTGTAAAGCATCCATCAATAAGTTTGGGTGCACATGTGTTTAAGCCTTTAATCAAATTCATTAATTCCAGGGGCACAGAGAAATTGGTTTTGGCTTCTTCCACCAGGCTTGCCCTCTAACCACCAGAGCTAAGCCACTTGCAGGAAAAAGGACAGATTTGCATCCATCAGGGCATCGTATTTAAGGGTGTGGGCGCTTGTGAGATTCAACGCCTCTCCTTCAAACCCTCAACATCAGAAAAAGCAAATGCAAGAAGCAAAGCTTCGCCTTTGCTTTAAAACAAACAACACAAAACAAAACCCCACAGACTTTGATTTTAACTGGCCAAAGACAAGAGTGGTAAGTTCCAAACCAACATTTACTCATCTCTGAAACCTGAGGGTGCTTCCTAAACATATTTATTTCTCCGTAGCAATGAGAATATCTGTCTCCAGTCTCCATCTGGTTTAAAATAAGGTTGATATTTCCATGTCTGAGCCCCACCCACCCCAAAAGAAAAAAATAATCTGTGCCAGTGAGATGTCTAGTCCCTCTGGCAGACTTAAATGTGTCCATCCACATGGATAGCTATCCTTCATCACAATATGTAATTATTGTATGTGGAATTGTAATGCTAATTTATTCATTGTGTGAACAGAAGTCCTTATTATTCCAGATGTTTTCTTCAGAAATAGATGGGTTGATATTGCGAATATTTACTGGCATAAATTGAATTGGAGACTTAATCCCTAATCCTGCTTTCATGACTGGCCTATCATTCCTTCAAGGATTTTACGGTGGAACATGGAGATACAGTATATCATGCTTAGTTTATTAATTACAAATAGGAGTCCCAGAGTTCCTAGTTCATATTTCATCTTGATAATGGCTCACTTTATTATTGTAGGCCAGTCAGTGTTGTGTCTCAATCCATCTGTAATATGGGCATAGGAACCTTATGATAATGGCTGCTAAAACAATATGTGTGCTATTGAATTCCTGTATACATGCATGTTGTTCTTCAACAAATGGAAGCTTTCCTATTCCTTTAATAATAAGAAAAGTGGTTCTAGACCACAGCAAAAGATATACATACACACACACTATATTGTTCCCTTCTGGGGTAAAGAGAGTTATGCAAAAACAGAAAAGGAATAAAAACAGTAAGGGTTTTTTTTTTCTTTTAAGAAAAAGGAGAAGATAATCTTAGGCATTTAGCATTCATTTCCATAGCACTGAAGAACACCACTTTTAACTCTGAAAACTATATTAAAATAGACATCCCAGAAGTTTAGATGCCAAGCACCAGCCCACAGTCCAACAAATTTTACTCCCACCTCAACACACCAAGGTATTTTTTTCTGAGAGATATCCAGGGGCAGATTTCCTCAGAGATCTTTGGCTGGAGATAAATTTCCTTCCAGAGTTGATGAAACCAAGTTATGGCTGGAGAGGGAAGGTGTCGGGATGCAGAAAGGAGTTTTATCTGTCACTTTTGAACTTTCCCTTTTGGAAGTACCTGGACTGTTTAAGGGGTAATGAAGAACACAGACATGTTTCAGACCCAATTCTTTACCCATGTTTTATACCAGTGTGAGGGAAGCAGGAAGCAGCTCTTCCTCAGTGCTTAAAAGCACATGCCCTTAAGTGTAGTTTTGGATCAAATATTGATACCTGTCAGTTCATTAAGGATGGTGTCCTAGATTGTGCAGAATGTGGTACTTACTGGGAGCGGGCAGTACTGCTCAAATCCCACTTGGTGACCCATGCCCCATCTATATGTCTGTCTTAAATAAAGAAGTAGAAATTGCAGAGAGATGGAAATCAACTCTGGCCTCTCTAAATGACCAACTAAGAAACAACTATCTAGCAGGGCATATTTCTTGCTACTCAGCAAGCCTCTGCTCCTATGCAGGACTACAAGGCAATTTCTTTGTTCCTAACAGACCCCTCCCTCCTTCCTGATCTTCCCTGGGAAAATCTAATCTGGTTGCTAAACAGAAGCTACCCTGTGAATCTCTCTGTGTGTAAGAGAGAGAAAGAGAGAGAGAGAATGAATTGAACAGCGCAGAAGCTTAGTCAAAAGCCATTGTTAGCACTCCCCCTCTATATAATTGTATTAATTCTGTTGCAAAAGGTATGTGTGTGGGAGAGCGAGATGGATAGTTCTTCCCCACTCCTTGTGGGGGGGAAATGAGATAATGTTTCTCGTTTCAAAGAGGAAGATGGAGCCGATTGCGAGGAAGTTAAACACTCTGCTTCCTAACTAGATTGGAGGGGGCTGCAACCTGTTTCTCCACCTCTTCTGGTCCACGTTTACCCAACTGCAGGGCTTTTTTTCCCTCTCTCCTTCTTCCTGACAGGCAGATGGAAAGGCTTGCATTGCAACCCTTTCCCGTCCGATTTTGAAAGCCCCTCCGATTCCTCCTGGATTAGATCCTTTTGGGGGTCCGAGAAAGGAGGCGGAGTAGGGGAGAACCCCTATTTTTTTTTTTTTGCTCTACACAAAGCCAGGAGGAGGAGGAGGAGGAGGAGGAGGACGTGTCTGATTTAAAGCTCAGCCTCGGTGCAGAGAGCTCCACGTAAAAAGGGACAGAACCTGAGCTCTCTTCTTAGCAAACACACACACACACACACACACACACACACACACAAACAGAGCCTCCATTTAGTAGGCATCTGACCATTTTCTGAAAAATTGACTATGGCTTTTGCTTGTAGGTTTGACTGATTTCTTGGTGGGGATTGTCCCCCCCCTTTTTTTTTTTTTGAAAAACAAACCCAGTGCTTTGTGTTTTGTATTGAAAGGATTGCATGGCTGGCTATTAGCCGTTGGTTCCAGAGGAATGGAGGAGTCATTCAACGTGTGGGTCTGAACGCATCGCCAAGAGGCAGACGAAAGGGGGTGCTCTCTCTCGGGAACACCACCCTCTCCAACACGCGTGCACACACCTTTCTTGCTGCCAGCTACTTTGTGGAAAGGAGGGGGCCTTGATTGGATCACCTCTCTCTTTTCCTTCCAGGATGGCTCGCTTCGGTGAGGCAATGGCTGGCAGGCTGGGATCTGGAGATGGAGCCACCGAACAGAACAGGAACCGCCAGGGAGCTCCTGCTTCTTCAGGGGGAACCCCAGGAGCATACAAGCAAACCAAGGCTCAACGGGCCAGGACTATGGCATTGTACAATCCCATACCTGTCCGCCAGAATTGCTTCACGGTCAACAGATCTCTCTTCATCTTTGGGGAAGATAACATTGTCAGGAAATATGCCAAGAAGCTCATCGACTGGCCATATCCTTTCTCCTCATCCCTTTCCCCAGCTCTTAGTATATGTTGTGCTATGAATGGCACTTCCTGAATCAGAAACGTGGGCAAAGGTAAGCTCCAACCTCCTGTTCCATTCTCTAGCTGGATCACATGGAAATGGACATGAAGTGCATGCATGCCCCCACTCTCCCTTTCCATCCTCTTGATTTATTTAGGAATGCTTGCATTTTTTCCTGCTGTTGTAACCTGTAATTCTCTTTCCATTGCTTCAGTTCTTTGCATGGGCTGATATGCAATGGGCAGGTTGATATGGCTTAAAAGAACCACAGCCCAGATCGTTGGCTGAAAGAATCTGGAAGAAAGTGCAAGTGATGTGGCCAACTCTAGAAACTAAAAGTTCTCCAACATCTAAGGACATAGTTTGATGGGAAAGTGATGGCTGAGCAAAGGAGAACTTGAGTTCATATTTAATCATTCCTTCTTTGCAATGCCAAGTTTCTCATAATCTCAAGATTATTATTATTATTTCATATTATTTGGAAAGGTTTGCTGGGCCTTGTTCTCTGGACTTCACTACCTAATTTAGTAAAACATTTTGATATGTTGTCAGATATGTTATAAAAATGCATGCTAAATGAGCACTGCAGTGGTTTTGACTGAACTGATTTTGACATGATGCAAGAGTAGGTAAGCTTTTAAGTTGCATAGAACTCTTCATCAGCAAAAAAAAGCGAAATTGAGACCAGAGAAGTTGATCCAGTTGGATGAGTTGCCTTATTACTTAAGATGTAGGCATAGGAAATTGTGGATCCCTTTTCATAAACAACATTTCTTCCTATATTTTGGATAGCAAAACAGAACCATATGCTTCTTTACTCTATGGAATAAATAGTTCATCCTAATACCAATCTGCCATGCATCTTCTTCTTAAAAATAATCTTAATTTTAACCCTGGTGTCTTTTCAGTGCAAATAATAAAGATAATAATTGTACTATTAAAGCATTACACCCTTCCCAAATCACTGTTGTCCAGATCTTTGCCCTGATCTCCAGAAAACTGGGCAACAGAGATCATGACACCTAATCTGGTCTAAGGCAATTAGGAATTAAATCTAAGCATGGCTGTGTACAGTACACCACCCTTGCTATATACACCATCAGCATTAGCTGACCACTTGCCAACTAATGAAATCCTCCCTCCTCTATCCTTTGGGAATCTAAAGCAAAAGACACTGATGCGTAGCACAACTTAACTACTTCAAGCCCACCCACACCCACTATTCTTCCCTGCCAGGCTTTCGTATTGCCAGTTCCCAGTTCAAGTCATTCTGGCAAACAGGTCCTTTCACTGTACTTGCTTAGCACACCCATGCCACCAAGGCAAGGCTGGCTTTCATTATAGATAGAATTACCCTATTTTGTCTCCGTATTGAATTGAACATGTTAAGCAAATCTGATATCACAGTCAAAACTAAGAAAGGTACCAAACGCTTTTAATGGATTTCTAATAAACACGCTATTCAATTCAGAACCATGGATAGCTCCTGAACGTCGGCCTCTCACAATCAGGCAGTTTTCTTACAGTGCCTGCTCTTTGTATAAACACTCAAGATGAATCTATATCTATCTATCTATCTATCTATCTATCTATCTATCTATCTATCTATCTATCTATCTATCTATCTATCTATCTATCATCATTTTTACATGGGGTAACTACTGTAATCTGGAATATACTTATTATGAAGGAGGAAGTAGAAAGTAGCCAAACTAGTATCAAATTAGTACCAAAGGGGTGTGATTTTTGCAATGGTACTGTGTGCTGCATCAGACTTTTCTGGCACTATCTTTGCAGCCCCACCCAGCACCATGCATCTGGTTTGATACAGCACCTTGGAGAGTTTTATTCTTTTTAGCTGTGTGTGTGGCTTGAATATTACAGGGACTTCTGGTGTGTTGTAGTAAGGACTTCTGTGCTTATGCAGATGCATTGTACTTAGTAGTGAAAGCCTCTATGAGTAGGGAGTAGATCACCCAGTGTCAAGGGGGAAAGTAGATTTTATCTCCACCACAAATGAGTTCTTCAACTGCAGGATTTTTATTCCTCCCATGAATGAATGGCAGGCATTCACACAAAACTAGAAGAAAATAAAAGGGACATATTTTGAGATATTACTAAGATGAAATTACTATCATATTTGGAGCAAGAAGTAGTTTTGTTGCCTCTTCAAGGTATTCCAAATTGTACCATGTTTTTCTACTCCCTGTGGAATTCACAAGAACTATTGAGGATTGTTCCTGTCCTGTCATGTAAATTGCACTTTCATCTTCTCAGTCCTACCCTGAGATCTTCCTTTTGGTTATGAGGAAATGTGACTGTAGAGTGTAACAGAATCTTGACTAATTAAGGATGCTGACAGATGGCAATTCATTTTAAATAATATATCTTATCCTTGTTCTGTCAACATGATTTTCCTGTACCTGCTTTTCTCAGGCACTTTTTCATGACAAAGAAATTAATGCCTTTTTCAGAAGTATCAAAGACTTGGATAAGAACCACCTGCAAAGTATTTTAACACCCAGAGTATAGTTCCATTTCTATTAATAAACCAATGTAATAATAAGTAGGCCCTTGCAACAAAATTAAGAGAGCTCATGGTAAGCAAGAGATGCCTTCTGCAGTAAGTGCTCGGACTTTGTGGAAGACATTTTCTTCCTCATAGTTTCAAAAAAGTATTTGTAGAGCAGATCTTCATCTCTCTCATTAAACACTTAACATTTTTAGTTGGAATATAACCAAGTGAGCAAGATGGATAGGTGGACTTAGATCCCTCTTCAGGGACATCGGAAAATAAATGAGTATAACATTGCACCGCATAATTGGCATGAAATATGAAGCCTCTCCTGTTCTGTACTGTTGCCAAGAAAACTATGTGGTTGTGTCCATGTAGTCACTAGGAGTAGGGCTTGACTCAAAGGAGGTTTTACTTTTAGATCTTGATATAAATATTAGGAGACTGGACTTCTGCCGTTGACTATTTAACAAAGGATAACCTTCTACCAATCCAATTTTGCATTCTTGCTCTAGCAACTCCCCTCATGTGCTTTTTGTTTTCAGAATACTAGCCAGTAGCCCCAATATACTGTAGCTGGAGAGATGAATGCCCATGTGGTATTTAGAGAAAGAGAAATGGGCCCCTTTTTATAGAGTTGTGGTGGTTGAAGTGGCTGAGAATGAATAGAATAATCCGTTTTCATAGAATTGCCCCAGGGACTATAAAATAGTCTAGAGAGCCATGCAGAACTTCTCCTTGGTTTTTTAACTCTACATACAGTACAGATCAGAATCGTTGACCTGGGAAGTGACAGGGCTCTCCTTGAAGAAAGCTCTTTGAAGAAAGTATCAGACATTAATATACTTGTTTACCAAGCATTTGCTGCAAAAGCCATAGAATTATTTTTGTCCGTCAATGGAGCTCTGCAACTGGGCACAATAAAAGAATCTGGAATCTTGCTAGTACAAAGTCTTGATTGGTACTAGCTGGCAGAATCTTGGAAACTGTCAGAAATAGTGGTGAAATGGCAACCCAAGACTGGGTTCATCATCATCCAGCTGGCATCATCATTTTTTCTGGTCCTTCCACCCTTTTCTCATTTCACAGCTGTCTTTTTTATGTGTTTGTGTGAGTGAGTGCATCTCCTAGAAGGAAATATGAAGTAGCATATCAAAACAGTTCTACTTGCTTACTTTATTTATACTTATAGAATTTCTGTCCCACTTTGAATTTATTAAAAGCCATCCCAGGGCTATTTTTCTGCTAAGATGAGGATTTATTATACTACAATAAACAATTCAAATAATAAGTTCCTTCTTATGGCTTTGCACTCTCCACAGCCTAGCCACCTATAATCTGGTTTTGCATGATCCTCTGGGATTTACCTTTCCTATACAAACTCCAGAGAAATAAAAAGATGTATATATTAGCCCATTTTTTTCTATTGCGGGGTGTATGGTAAAATCCCATGGAAGAATGGCAGTTTAAGAGTGTTCACTATGCAATTGCAGAATGTTCAACTTGTTTTAGTATTTAGCAGGTTACAGAGGTCAGCTAAAGTGTTTAGTTGCTTGTTGTGCTATAAAGTATTTCAGCTAAAGAACAGAGGCTAGTGTGCTTAATACTGCTAAGGAGTTATTCAACCTTGTTTAAGTTGGTTAAATTTAGCTTTTTAATGTTGGATGAATGCACACTTGTGTGTGTCATTATCTACAGGCCAATATGCATATGCAATAAATTCTCTGAAACACAGTCTGTAAAATAGATTCTTTAAAATGAAAATACTGATTTCCCCCATAAAGCAAACTGCATAAAAAGGAGAAAAGGTGTTATACCAATGACTTCTTCCTTTCTGATTTATATGATATCTTCACATAGAAACATAACAGACAACAAATTATCAAAGTATTAAGTCACAGAACACCTTTAATTGTGAATCTCATGGAAGCATATCCGAATATAGAATTCTGAAGGTCCCTTGGTATGATCCAGAAAACTATGCTTGTGCTCCTAAAACATCATTTTGAAAATGTTTCATGCTATTGTCCTCAAATGCAGAAGACAGTTAGAAATAATGGCGTGAAACATTTTTAAACTTGAAGCTTTAAAAATGAAAATTAGATCCAAGTTGCTGAATTTTCTTTCCTACACTATGTTGCATCTTTAGACCTATGGACTCGACTCATGTTGCTAGAATTGGACAAGGATTTCAAATACATTTTTTAATGCATGAAAAATGGCATAATGATTCTTGATTCTATGTTCTGCTTGATGAAATACACAGAGATATGCACTTCACATTCTCTTGCCAAAATATCACCCATGCAGCTCTTATTGTGTACCTGCTATTTATTATCTTAATGTGTCTCATTGCCAAGAAGTTGCCAAGGTATTAGTCATCTTCAGTTTCTACATTATTGAAGTGATTTGTTACTTTTCTGTGTTATTAATAGCAATCCATTTTTTTACCTTATGGTGTACATTGGAAGCTATTATTTTAACTCTTCCCAGTTCTTCTTCACTAGCAAGAATTGCTTTATCTGGATCACTTTAAGGTACCAAGAGTAAATGGTCTTTGATGGTTATGTTTATTTCACTGGCTGTCTCCATGCCTCAGAGATGTCTGATTTCTATTCTGATGCGCTAAAGAAATACTGAATTCTTCCTCCTTCTTTGTCTCATGGGATGCCAACATTTTGTCTACTGCTTCTCATAAAGAAAGGGATACCACATATGTAGGAAGGTGCAAATTCTGCCATCTCACTGAAGCATTCAAAAGTCCCTAGGAATAAAAATCTGAATGAAATCTGAATGAAATACTAAATGAGTTAGTCATCCTATAAGTATTCATAAGGAGCTCTGAGAACCTGACCTCCTTATGTCTTCTGTCAACATAAACCCTTATTCTCTACTTAAATGTCATCCTGTTTCTGTTTCCTAATCTAACTTCAGTGAACAGTATCCACCCTCTCTTTTTTAGAGGCTAATGAATCAGAAAATGTTCAAAGGGATTTTTAATAGACAGTAGCTTCAAATTACTCTTGTATTAACATATTAAATATTTACTAAGACAGGGGCTACAGCAAAGGCTACCCTTCAAGCAATCACGTTCTAGGATCCATATAGGTCCTGGTTCTCAGGGTAAGAGACTAGAGGTCAATAGAGACCAGAACAAAGTAGATGTGGGTTGCAGTTAGTGGTCAAAGGCTGCAGTTAGTGGCCAAAGGAATCAGAGACAAATAATTTGGTTCAAGATGGCTAAGAAAGTACATTCCAGAGATAGTAATCAGTCAGAATTCAGGTTCCAAAATGTGGCATTTATCTAGGCCTTATATTATAATGGTCCCAACTGAAGAGCAGGTTCTGAGGCTTGTTTTTTATAGGACTAGGTGGTTTGGAACTGGATATTGAGATCAGCTGTGCATTCAACCAGCATTTACATAACCAAATCTGATTTGCTACATAATTATTCATTTACTCCTGTTGGGTGGAAGATACTAGAAAAAAAATGACATTATCATTTGTGCCTGGGTGTGCTCTTGTCCTACAGGCACTCATCAGGCCAGTTGTGGGGAGGGGAGCTTGACTAAGCTGCATAACTGTTTTTCAAACAATTCTGTATCTTTCTTAGGAGAATAATCACAAAGAATAATCAGTTTTGCACTTGGGGAAAATTTTGTGAATGTCACCCGTATAAACTAATTCTAATTAGAATTCTGAAAATGTAGTTGTTTTTTAAAAAATATGAAATGTTTAGTTCCTGCAGATATCTTCATTAGTTTAAATGGCAAATACAATGCTTTCTAAAAGGCTTTGGGGCTAGAAGAAGTCTGAGTTGGGCTTCCATTATCCATAGTTCTCTATTCATCCTGAAGCATTCAACACTGCTCATACATCCCCAACAATCTTATTTCCTCCTTTCCTTCTTGTCTTCCAGCATGCCCACAATGGGATTGAGTACTTCACCCAGGTTGAGCAATATTAAAGTTCATTTGTAACCGTTGGTTGACGCTGAAAGGTTATGGATAGTTATAGAGACCTGGCTCTTCAGAAAGGCTTTGGGGGTAGTGGAATCATAGCAGGTATGATGTTTTCATCACTGGATGCTGATCAGAGGGATGTGATGTTTTTAGCCCTGTGTTCCATATTCTGTAAATTACTTAGAGCCTACATGCAGGAATTAGAGGCCTAGATCAGGGGTCGGCAAACTTTTTATGCCGGGAGCCATTCTGGCATGCTCGTGCACATTTTGAAATGCTTGAGAGCCAGGGGGCGGGGTTCGCGGGCGGGGGCCAATCGCGTGGAAGGGGGCGGGGTTTGCAGGTGGGGGCCAATCGCGTGGAAGGGGCGGGGTTTGTGGGTAGGAGCCAATCGCGCGGAAGGGAGTGCGGTTGGCGCTGGCGCTGGGCTGTGAAGCTGGACGAGCCGCCGGACCTGGAGCGCTTCCGCGCGCAGCTGACCGAGGCCCCGCACCGGTCTTTGGCGCAGCTGAGTGCTGGGCTGTGGAAATGCGCTCCAAAAAGACCGGTGCGGGGCCTTGCTCAGCTGCGCTGGGCTGTTGCCCCGCTCCAGTTCTCGGCCCTGACCTGGGTACTGTCTGGGTACCATCTCCTGGCTGCTGGGAGATGTGGTTCAGCCGCTTCCGGAGAACTGCAGCTTCGCCAACCGCGCCCTCCGGCGCGCCCGGCAGGTGGCAGCCCACCATTTGCTAAATCGCCTCCAGCGAAGACGACCTCCCCCCGCGCGCCTGCAGCAACACGGGCAAAAGGGGAGCGGGCGTGTGTGCATGTGCAAAAGGGTTGAGGAGGTGTAGAGGTGTGCGTGCGCGTGCAAAAGGGCTGAGAAGGGCTCTCCTCTCCCCACCACGCTTGCAAGGTCTCGCCTACCGCTTCTCCCCGGGGCGTCTGCAAAGGGGCGCGCCACTCGCCCCGCGCCCGTCGCTGCAAAGGGCATCTCCCCCGCCATTTACCCGGACGTTCAGGCGCCACAGCAAGAGCGGTGGGGGGGCTCTGCATCCGGAGGCCCGGCTGCAGAAAGAGCGGCAGGCAGAAATCTCTCACCGGGGAGGTGGTCGCCCCCAGGCATCTCTTGGCCCCAAGCCGCAGAATGAACCAGGCTTGCGGCCGATGGAGCAACAGCAGAAGTTGATACTGCTCCTCCGCTTACCAGCGCCAGCGCATTTCCACAGCCCAGCGCTCAGCTGCGCACGGAAGCGCTCCAAAAAGGGGCCGCGTTTCCTCTCCCTCTCCGGTGGGGAGCGTGCAGCGGGGCCTCCAGATGCCTGCAGCAACGCGGGCAAAAGGGGAGCGGGCGTGTGTGCGTGTGCAAAAGGGTTGAGGAGGTGTAGAGGGGAGAAGCGGTAGGCGAGACCTTGCAAGCGTGGTGGGGAGAGGGGAGCCCTTCTCAGCCCTTTTGCACGCGCACGCACACCTCTACACCTCCTCAACCCTTTTGCACACTCACACACGCCCGCTCCCCTTTTGCCCGCGTTGCTGCAGGCATCCGGAGGCCCCGCTGCACGCTCCCCACCGGAGAGGGAGAGGAAACGCGGCCCCTCCCCAGTGACAGGCGCGCGCCCTCTTCCAATGGTTTCTCTCCCTCCTTCTGGGAAGCGGATCTCGGTCTGCTTAAGCCTCAGTGCCTCCGCCGGGAAGAAAGAGTGGCAGGCAGAAATCTCTCACCGGGGAGGTGGTCGCCCCCAGGCATCTCTTGGCCCCAAGCCGCAGAATGAACCAGGCTTGCGGCCGATGGAGCAACAGCAGAAGTTGATATTGCTCCTCCGCTTACCAGCGCCAGCGCATTTCCACAGCCCAGCGCTCAGCTGCGCGCGGAAGCGCTCCAAAAAGGGGCCGCGTTTCCTCTCCCTCTCCAGTGGGGAGCGTGCAGCCGGGCCTCCGGATGCAGAGCCCCCCCACCGCTCTTGCTGTGGCGCCTGAACGTCCGGGTAAACGGCGGGGGAGATGCCCTTTGCAGCGACGGGCGCGGGGCGAGTGGCGCGCCCCTTTGCAGACGCCCCGGGGAGAAGCGGTAGGCGAGAACTTGCAAGCGTGGCGGGGAGAGGGGAGCCCTTCTCAGCCCTTTTGCACGCGCACGCACACCTCTACACCTCCTCAACCCTTTTGCACACGCACACACGCCCGCTCCCCTTTTGCCCGCATTGCTGCAGGCGCGCGGGGGGAGGTCGTCTTCGCTGGAGGCGATTTAGCAAATGGTGGGCAGCCACCTGCCGGGCGCGCCGGAGGGCGCGGTTGGCGAAGCCGCAGCTCTCCGGAAGCGGCTGAACCACATCTCCCAGCAGCCCCAGGCGGGTGGTCAGAGCCGAGAACTGGAGTGGGGCAACAGCCCAGCGCAGCTGAGCGAGGCCCTGTGCCGGTCTTTTTTTCCGCGCCTCTGGGAAGCAGGGCCAATCGGGCTTCGCCTTGCTCAGCCCGCCTCTCTGCTCCCCTTTGGCGCACGCTGATTGGTGGAGGCGTCCTTCCTTCTGAGCCTCCACCAATCAGCGTCTGTTTCTTCCCCAGGGTTCGCGCTGCTTCCGGAGACCGGCTTTCCGGATGTCGGGCGGCAGACAGAGAGAGAGAGCCAGAGCCGAGGGGCCAAAGAGCCAGATCTGGCTCGCGAGCCGCCATTTCCGACCCTTGGCCTAGATAAACGTAAACTTGCCACCTTGATTTTCTGGTTATGAAATTTCTATGTGTACTTTGGAATGAAACAGAAAAGCTGATGGTCTCCTTTTAAAGAAATTTCTGTCCTTTGCTTTTAAAGTAAAACTCCCCAAATGGCAAATTTTGTTTCCAGGGCAGCACTGAGACCGAGGCCTCAAAAACAAGCCTGACTTGAGACTAGTAAAGGATGGGACAAAGACAGCTCAGTGAACACCTTACAGGAAACACAAAATGTCACCTATCCTGTATGCTTAAAAACCTATTTTCCAGCTTGGGAATCTTGGGGTGTAATAGATTTAAAATAAGAGGAGCTGGAAAGACCTTGTTCTAAGATAATTTATATTTTGAATGGGGCCTTCACCATCTAGGCCAAGTTGCGGAGAAAGCCACCCATTGAAGCATTCAGGGAAGGAAGGTGCACAGAAGTGGGAAAAAGCAGGCAGATTAGGGTCAAATGCAGCAAGAAGCAAAGCCAAATTAGTGGTGGTCAGGTAAAGAGTCTGGTTTAACCAAAAAGGCAATTATGTTTGAATTATTATGGGAGGAACTGGATTTGGAGCTCAGGAAAAAGTATGCTGCCTTTCCCCCCTCTATCCAGTAGCTGAGCGTGGATCACAGTTCCTGTGCACAGATTAATAAAAACCCTGCAGATTCTGACATTAAACTATGTTTAGAATTCCAGCGCCATAGGCTCCTGTTGGGCAAGGCTGCCTATCTGTCAGTTCACTGGGATGACTTAGGATACAGCTAACTTTACCAATGTTCTAATGAAAGAGCATTGTAATTGCATATTATTATCAGATAATGCAGCAATGCCTACTTATTTTCTCTTCTGTAATTGTACAGTGAGACAATCAGCTTTAGTATCTTTTAACCACCTCTTGACAACTTGTGTGTTGCTGTCTCAACCGTCTCTTGAGTCCCAATTTTTAAGACAATCGCATTGGTTTTAGAAAGGCCGGTTTCTGCAATCAGCAGAATCAAACTGACTTGTGTGTGTGTGTGTCTGTGTGTGTGTACATGTTCCTCAGCATGCAAAATAGTTCTGTGGTTAGATGTCTGGCATGTCAGAGAGAAGCTAGAACGATCCTTTCTTCCTGGAAGTCTTGTGTTCTGGAGTGTACAGAAATGTTTTCTGCAACAGGGGGAGGTATTCTAATATTTAACAAATAATCTGGAGTTTGATGAGGAACTAAGGTAAGAGTACAAAAAGTATGGCCTGGAGAACGTTGCTCATCAGCATCCCTATTGGGTCCCTCAAAGATCCCCCCAAAGTGAAGGTTTAATGATGCATGATTGATGCCTTAAATGTTGTAGGAGCTTACGGCACCCACTGATCCCTTAAAATCCTCAAACCCTCCCCCCAACATGGTCAAGCTTCACCAGCATTGGAAAAGTAGTTCTTGACAGGCCAAAAAAACCTGCCTTCAGACCAACTGGTGTTGCCTTCCTGGCTTAGGAAAAGCTTTACCTCTTAATTTTGCCAATTGTGCCAAAAGGTCTTTAAATGGATGAATTGGAAGAAAAGTGACTGAGGACTGTAGTCAAGAGGAGAAATGGGGTTGCTTCATCTAAATCCATTTGCCTAGGTAATAAGGATAAAAATATCTAGGAAGTGGTGATTCACTCCTGTATATCTGCTTGGTAAATGTGTAATTATACCAGCACCCTGTGCTGTTTTGCTTTCTAATGTAAATAGAGAGTGATACATAGGATGGAAATATGAGACAATAGTTGTTTGTTCCCTGGGGAGCAAGCAAATTTATCTGGGCATTTTGGGTCAAAAAGCCAGATTTAGTAGCACACAAGGAACTGTCCTTTCCTGTTAATAGATGGAACAATCACTACATTTATTTCTGCTTTTGCTGTGAAGCATCATAATCAGCTGGAAAAAAGATCTTTTGTAGCCAGAGTAAAAATCAGATAAAAACACAGACATTCAACCTCTTGTCTTCTCAGTTTCCTATCAGCCAAGCAGCCGTCAGTGGCCAGGCCTCCTGTTTTGATTTTATTTACATGGTTGCTTGGAAAGTTACAATTGGGTTAGGATGTAAGATGGAAAGTGCAAACCATCAATATCTGCTCAAGTCATCGTCTATTAATCATATTTGACCACAACGAGAGACCCAGAACAAATGTGCTGGCCGCATAAAGGCTAAGCAGAGAGCACTGGATGCTTTACTGAATTATGCATCAGCAGCGCAGGTTCTTGCCAGGACCATGTGGGGACAAATCCTTTACTTTTGTTATGGGTGAAGGTGCAAGCTTCTTTTATACAAATGTTAGAAGTATACCTAATTGAATAATTATATGGTAGTAATGAGTCTGCCCAATTGGTCTTATTGATTCCACAGTCCTGTGTAGCATTGTGTGCAGAATTCAGATTCCTAAACACCTCCCAATTCTTTGGGGGAAAAACAAAAGGATTTCACAGCATAGAATTTCCTAAAGTCATCAAAGTCACACATGTATCCATTCTCAGCCAGGCATCAGTAATTCTGGATGCATGATAATGTCCCTGTTGTATAGAAAAAGCAATCCACTCAAGAAAAAGTTCCTTAGGGCTTGCACCTCAAGTTGAGTGTGCATGTTTGTGGCTACTCTTAGTAGAAAGCAATCTATGGAATCTATGCATCAGGGCCCAAAAAAGACATAGGATTTCTTACCAGGAATTACAGATGGACTTTCATTCACAGTAACATGTACTTTAAGACATAGTGCTAATTCATGTGATTTGGGTGGATAGTATAACAACCACCCAGGGTCCCTCCTTGAGGGGGGAGATGGGCGGTGATAGAAATTTGATAAAATAAAAAAAAATCACAATTAGGATTAAACCTTCTCTATATTGGAGTCATGCATGGCAATTGTCCTGGGGCAGAATTCTGTTTGGCTGGAAAACAGAATCCGCCTTGCTATGTAAAAATATAAGGTGGCCAAATTTTGTTCCATCATTTGATTAAACACTACCGACCTTTCGGAAAGACTTAAAGACCTGGTTCTGCTGCCTTGCCTGGGAGGGAAATGCCAACAGTTCCTCTTGGGGATGGCTGGTCCCATGAAGCCTCCCAGTATTACCATTTTTAACATCTTTTATACTTGGATTTTATATTATTTATTATCTTGTAATTTTATATTTATGTTTTAACTATGTTTTATTGTAAACCGCCCAGGGTCCCCAATGGGGGAGATAGGCGGTAATATAAATTTAATAATAAATAAATAAATAAATAAATAAATAAATAAATAAATAAATAAATTTTCCCCAAAAGAGATTGAACTGAATATCCCAAATTGTTTTTCCTTTATATTCCTTCCATACTGAAATAAATATATTGCTTATAATGTCTTATATTGCCTTTGAGGGTCATGTTTTATATAATATTAAAATATGATTGGCAACCCATAGCCTATATTGCTTCTGAGCCCCTTTTCTGCAGACCTGGAATCACCCAAGGTTATCTTACTACCAGAATTTGGTAGCAAAATGCCTTAAAAGGAATAGCGTTTTATTTTCTGTTGATTTTGTGTGATAGTAAAGAAGGTAGGTATGTTTTTCTTTGTCACTAGTGTCATTTTTAACCATTGTCCCTTCCAGCAGCTACCAGATGACACTAATCAAGATTGTCTACCCATGCATTTAAAGTTATAAAGGAACTCATGAACATATGAATTTTACTAATTTTTTCAGGTTGTGCCTCAAATTTTCCTCAGAGTTCATTGTTTGAAAGCTTTAGATGGAATTTTGAACTCACTTATTTGAGAAAAAAACCCCATTGAATTCAGAGAAGCATACTTCTGAATGGATAGATAAGATTATTGTGTTATATCCACCATCTTTTGGCAGGCCTCAAATATGAAACCTTTTGGTTTTCAGGTTTTAAGCCCTGGACAAACACCACTCCATATTTTTAACAAATGCTGAATTTGAGACAGTTACACTCTTAGTTATTTATTGTTACTTATTATCTTCACCCTTTTAGGTCAAAATCTCACCAGTTGATTCATAACATGTATTAAATCCTAATCAAGAACAAAATAAATAAATTAAAATAGCAACTAAATAATGCATTGGCTGTCTCCAATAATATGCAGATTTAGAAAGTGCTTTTGAGTTATATTTCATCAGCACAGCCTTTATATGTCTACCTGCAGATAAGTCCCATTGAGCTTGATGGGGTTTCCTTCAATGTGTCTAAGCATGCAGTGTTCATTCGCCATGAGAGAGCAGTCCAATGACAGCTCAACCATTTTGGAATGTATAAGTCTACTTTGCAAGCAGACAGAGAAAAGTGAAGAGGATAGAAAATGTACACATATGGAGCAAAGTCGCTTTTCCAGAGCAATTTGAAAAGTAACTACTTTTGGAGTTAATTTTCCCCAGAAATTAGGGAGAGGGACAGGGAAATTAGCCAGAGAGAAGAAATATGGTTTAAGGGTTCCCTCTCCACTATTTGCAGTTTTTATCCTCTCCTTTTTCATTTCATTATTTGTGGGGAAGTCTTCAGAATTCTCACCAGAGAGAGTGACTCTCATGCAATCTAACTGCTCTGAGGTAGTGAGTGTAACAGGTAGCCATACCTATAATGTCATCCATGGCAATATGTGACACTGTATTATTTTGACAAAAGGAGACTCCCCTTGGCTAGTCATTCTGGCTTACTGAGAACCAGTACTTCAGGGTTTTTTTTAAACTGACACATACCTCAAATTCTTAGTGCACAAAGTGCCATGGAGGTCTTTCATACAAGCCCCCATCAAGCTAGATAAAAGATGCTGCACAAGTAAACTGCAAAACTTCAGAAAACTTTCATGAATGAAAGACTAATCAAACATTATGAGGACACATCTAATTAAAGATGTATGCAATTCTATGCATATTAACTCAGAAATATGTTTCATAACTTACATAAAAATTTAGAACTGGCTCTTTAGATAGGTTTTATACCTCTTCAACTGCATGTGGATATATTATCCCACATGGAATAAAAACTCATAGCTTTACATAGTAGAGAAACTTTTAAAAATCAGATTTTTGTAGACCACAGATTCTAATATAATGTGGACATGTCAGATATTCACTTTTTCAGAGTTATTTGTGAGACTTAATTTTACCTAGCATTACTTTCTTTAAAGGATCAAGGGAATTACACTTTGATGAAATTTGGAGAATTCCAGAAGACATCCCTATAACTTGTCACAGAACTGTAAATCGTGGGGAGGGGAAATGACTATCGGTATGATTGAAGCCATAAGGGGCGTGATGGCTCAGCGGGTAAGACGCCAGGCTTGTCGATCGGAAGGTCGCAAGTTTGGAGGTTCGAATCCCTAGCCCTGCGTGACGGAGTGAGCTCCTGCACTCGCCCCAGCTCTTGCCAACCTAGCAATTCGAAAGCATGCAAATGCAAGTAGATAAATAGGTACCACTTCCGTGGGATGGTAATAGCGTTCCGTGCGCGTCATGCCAGCCACATGACCACGGAAGCGTCTTCGGACAGCGCTGGCTCTTCGGCTAAGAAACGGAGATGAGCACCGTCCCCTAGAGTCGGACATGACTGTGCAGGGGAAAGCCTCTACCTTTACTTTTTATGATTGAAGCCTGCAATGTTTCTACAGCCTAAGGCAGAGCTTTCCAAACTTTTCATGTTGGTGACACACTTTTTAGACATGCATCGTTTTGCGACACACTCTTACAGCAGGGCATCATTTCGCGACACACTCTTACAGCAGGGCACATGGCAGGCTCTAGGACCTGCGCGGAATCCTGGCAGGGCTCAGAGGCAGCAGCAGCCAGGACACACCCAGACACTGCAGCCGACACACTAACGTGTCACGACACACAGTTTGGAACGCTCTGGCCTAAGGATAAACATGTTATCTCAGACTTAAAATGACTGTTCAGTCCATGTTCTTGAGCAGCTCATATTAATTAAAATGTGCTGAAAAACTTCCAGGAGTGTTGCGCTCCAAGGCTGTGATATATAATATTTATTTTATTTATTTATTTTATTTTCTATCCCGCTTTTATTATGTTTATAAATAACTCAAGGCGGCGAACGTACCTAATACTCCTTCCTCCTCCTATTTTCCCCACACAACAACCCTGTGAGGTGAGTTGGGCTGAGAGAGAGTGACTGGCTGAAGGTCATCCAGCCGGCTTTCATGCCTAAGGCGGGACTAGAACTCTCAGTCTCCTGGTTTCTAGCCCATTGCCTTAACCACTAGACCAAGGGTCGGAAATGGCGGCTCGCGAGCCAGATCTGGCTCTTTGGCCCCTCGGCTCTGGCTCTCTCTCTCTGTCTGCCGCCCGACATCCGGAAAGCCGGTCTCCGGAAGCAGCGCGAACCCTGGGGAAGAAACAGACGCTGATTGGTGGAGGCTCAGAAGGAAGGACGCCTCCACCAATCAGCGTGCGCCAAAGGGGAGCAGAGAGGCGGGCTGAGCAAGGCGAAGCCCGATTGGCCCTGCTTCCCAGAGGCGCGGAAAAAAAGACCGGCGCGGGGCCTCTCGCTCAGCTGCGCTGGGCTGTTGCCCCACTCCAGTTCTCGGCCCTGACCACCCGCCTGGGGCTGCTGGGAGATGTGGTTCAGCCGCTTCCGGAGAGCTGCGGCTTCGCCAACCACGCCCTCCGGCGCGCCCGGCAGGTGGCTGCCCACCATTTGCTAAATCGCCTCCAGCGAAGACGACCTCCCCCCGCGCGCCTGCAGCAACGCGGGCAAAAGGGGAGCGGGCGTGTGTGCGTGTGCAAAAGGGTTGAGGAGGTGTAGAGGTGTGCGTGCGCGTGCAAAAGGGCTGAGAAGGTCTCCCCTCTCCCCGCCACGCTTGCAAGGTCTCGCCTACTGCTTCTCCCCGGGGCGTCTGCAAAGGGGCGCGCCACTCGCCCCGCGCCCGTCGCTGCAAAGGGCATCTCCCCCGCCGTTTACCCGGACGTTCAGGCGCCACAGCAAGAGCGGTGGGGGGGCTCTGCATCCGGAGGCCCGGCTGCACGCTCCCCACTGGAGAGGGAGAGGAAACGCGGCCCCTTTTTGGAGCGCTTCCGCGCGCAGCTGAGCGCTGGGCTGTGGAAATGCGCTGGCGCTGGTAAGCGGAGGAGCAGTATCAACTTCTGCTGTTGCTCCATCGGCCGCAAGCCTGGTTCATTCTGCGGCTTGGGGCCAAGAGATGCCTGGGGGCGACCACCTCCCCGGTGAGAGATTTCTGCCTGCCGCTCTTTCTGCAGCCGGGCCTCCGGATGCAGAGCCCCCCCACCGCTCTTGCTGTGGCGCCTGAACGTCCGGGTAAACGGCGGGGGAGATGCCCTTTGCAGCGACGGGTGCGGGGCGAGTGGCGCGCCCCTTTGCAGACGCCCCGGGGAGAAGCGGTAGGCGAGACCTTGCAAGCGTGGCGGGGAGAGGGGAGCCCTTCTCAGCCCTTTTGCACACGCACGCACACCTCTACACCTCCTCAACCCTTTTGCACACGCACACACGCCCGCTCCCCTTTTGCCCGCGTTGCTGCAGGCGCGCGGGGGGAGGTCGTCTTCGCTGGAGGCGATTTAGCAAATGGTGGGCAGCCACCTGCCGGGCGCGCCGGAGGGTGCGGTTGGCGAAGCTGCAGTTCTCCGGAAGCGGCTGAACCACATCTCCCAGCAGCCCCAGGCGGGTGGTCAGGGCCGAGAACTGGAGCGGGGCAACAACCCAGCGCAGCTGAGCGAGGCCCCGCGCCGGTCTTTTTGGAGCGCATTTCCACAGCCCAGCGCTCAGCTGCGCCAAAGACCGGTGCGGGGCCTCGGTCAGCTGCGCGCGGAAGCGCTCCAGGTCCGGCGGCTCGTCCAGCTTCACAGCCCAGCGCCAGCGCCAACCGCACTCCCTTCCGCGCGATTGGCTCCTGCCCACAAACCCCGCCCCTTCCACGCGATTGGCCCCCGCCCGCAAACCCCGCCCCCTTCCACGCGATTGGCCCCCGCCCGCCAACCCCGCCCCCTGGCTCTCAAGCATTTCAAAATGTGCACGAGCATGCCAAAATGGCTCCCGGCATAAAAAGTTTGCCGACCCCTGCACTAGACCAAACCACTAGACCAAATATACATGAATTAATGCTTGATTTTGTGTTGATCTTCAGCTGTTAGCAAATAATCATTGAAAATAATTATATGCATTTTTATATCATTGTAAAAAAAACACCCTGCAATCTCATTGGCCCCCATCTAAAATAATTAGAATATCCACTTTGGGGGGGAGTTAGTTTATTCCATCCACATCCTTCCTTTTTGTACCCCTAAGATAATTTTGAAGAAGGTTAAGCCAAAGAGTTCATGACTGAGCCAAGGACATCTACAATCCTTGAGATGGAGTATGGATTTGATTAAAGTCCAGAGCTAGCATCCTACCTCGGCACTATATTGGTTCTCTTATGCAATCTCTGACTTCTTTAAATCTGACCCTACTACAGAATACTTTGAATTGGCTTCTATCTATGAATGTTAACTCAGAACATATATCAGCCACAATACAATATGAATACAGTAGCACTCTTTCACTGACACTGACACAAATCTTGTGATGTGATGTGAGATCTATACCAGTAAAAATACAGCAAAAATAATCAGGGAGCAGTTCTCTCTAGCTGTGCAGAATGCTTTTGTTGTTTTTACACAGTGCTATTTTTTTTAACTTTCATTCATTTGATTTTAAGCTTTCTTTGGGAATGGGTCTTTCTTTTTGACAGCTGAGGCAAACAAGAGAAGGAGAGACACCCTGTCAGATGGTGAATTGAAACTGAGGCAGCGGTCGTCATGGCGATGCCAAGTTGCATCCAATTGCTATGGTAACTGAAGTTTGAAAAAGACAATAAGGCAAGAAAATAAATCACATGATATAACTTTTATTTTAATGAAGAATATAAAATAAGAGCAGTTTTCCAATGAAATAATAATAAAAAAGGGTGGTTTTGTACTGCTATTTGTCCTTATTAAGTCTGTAAAAAAAAGAAAGAAGAAGAATTGTGTAAATCCATGTATGGAGGCAAACTGGTAAGTGAATATGGATAAAATCTTGCAACTAATATACTGGTGCTGGCATTTGTTTAGATTTGTTTTCCCACTCCTGCCTGAAGGGTCAGAGCAGTTTACAACAGTTTAAATCTGCTTGCATAAATTGGCACTTCTGGAAACAAGGTGATTAAAGTACATACATCTGCACGTATCAAACATCCCAGTATCTTACACTAACTTTAAAAACACTCATTTAATTAGGCTACTTTTTGTTTCAATCTCAAACCACAGGCCTGCACTGAAATTGCTGCTGAGACTGTGTAGGTACAGAATGTCCTGAGAAACTGTGCTAGAATTGATTTATTTAAAACCACGATGTATTTTCAAAGGGTACTATGAAAGTCATATGTGCAATTTAATTATATCAAACTCTATATAATGTATGCACTGGAAGGAAGGTAGCTTTGCTAAGATGGCATTTACAACTAGCATTCCCCATGTCCTCCTGTAAATGCAAGTGTGCAGGATGGTATTCTTCAATGAGAGAAAAAAATACAGAAGAAACTAGGGTTTTCAAGTAACCAGACAGATTATGGATTATGTGCACATGATTACCTGCGTGGTCTAAGAATATTTTATTTATTATTTAAATATATATGACCGCCCATCTCCCCCCAAACAGGGGACTCCCCCAAATGGGGGACCAATATTTGGTCATTATCATTAAAAGAAGTAAAAACATTACTATTTCCTTACTAAATGGAGAAAAAAATGCTGTTCCTTCACTTTCAAATGTGAATTAATGGTCAATTTCACCTCACTAAGTCCTTACCTTTCCTTCCCAGCACTTACCTTGTACTCCCAGGAGCTGATGGGATTTGAAGTCCAAAATACCTGGAGGATACTAGGTTGCCTGCCCTTGATACTATGTAAGCCAAGGAATCTGAAAAGAGTAATATACTTTTGAATAGCAGGAGCTGATGAAAACCACCATAGGAGATAACATTCCCTGGCTTGTGTCCTTCCTATTCAGTTGTCCACCATCAGGAATGAAGGGTTAGACTAGGTCTGGTTGAGAAAAACTATGTTCTTATCTGATGGAAACTTTATATGGCTTTTCATGTCCATTTTGTCTAAAATGGTTTAGTGTTCTAAAGGAAGGAGGTAAGTAAAAAGACCAGATTACTGAGACTCTAGGCCTCATCTCTAGTGCTCTACACAGGGTTCCTCAACCTCAGCCATTTAAAGATGTGTGGACTTCAACTCCCAGAATACTCCAGCCAGCATTGCTGGCTGGAGTATTCTGGGAGTTGAAGTCCACACATTTTAAAATGGCTGAGGTTGAGGAACCCTGCTCTAACACACCATGTAATAGGTATACAATAAGCTAGAATCTTGGTTTACTTCCTTCATATGAACAGCTGCTGCCTAGTAGCTGCTATAAGTGAGCAGAATTTGTTGTGGGTTGGTCACCCAAACGGGTTAAGGTAGTCAAATACAAGTTTTCTAAGTAGTCTTCTTTTGTGTTCATGATTGGTTGAGCATGTGGTGGCATGTCTTTGTTTTGTTTGTGTTATCCTTTCTGTTTTTGTCATTTGGACGCTTTCTCATAAGTTGAGCAGAACTGATTCATAACAGCTTTGGCTATCCCAGGTGATTTGTCCAAAAACCAAGAGAATTTAAGTTTATAATGCATCTAGGATGGTGACCTGTTCCTACTTGCTTCTACTGTATGTGTGGGAATGATAGAGAGGGGTCACTCTGTGTAGTGCAGGGTGTAACATGTTCTGAATACTCCTGTCCAGTATTATATTGTTGGGTTACTAATCCTGTTCAGGATTCATTTAATTAAATTCTGATTGGACGCTCCAGAAAGAATCCAGGATGAATAGAATCCTAATTTACTTGTGGAATTTCAGGATTGTAACAGGGAATTGTGTAGATCTAGCATCTGAACTTGTTTTTTTTTTAATGCTCAATTTCACACACTGCTGTTTCCAAAAGTAGTCACAAATAAGCTGGTAAAGAGATGTTATGCTGTGGTCTAAAACTGCTATTATACATTTTCAATATGCAGCTGAAATGAGAGACAAAAAAACAGTAGAGCCTCCTGGCCTCTTCCTTCATCCTGGTCTTTTCATTTTTCCCCTCCTACCACCCCCCTTGCCTGCTGTGAAGAACAAGACTCCAGGTGTGCTGCAGCCTGGCAACCCAAGGATGATACAGAGGACATGGCCAGCTAGCACTTTATTAGGATTGGATTCTTATCTGGTACATATTTCTGTACTTTATGAATATTGTTACCTGATCTGACCCTGAATGATAGGTCAGAGATGAGCACCCAATAAAAAGGGAAGCAATTATAATCCACTAAAATGGATCAACACCAGGTAACTGCACGGAAAATAAATGTTGAAAAAATAAAGGGGACAAACCTTGATATTATCCATAAAGTGTTTTCCATCTTAAACATACATCCTATTTTTAATTAACATGTTTTAAGGCAACAGAGATCTGTCGGCCAGGCCAAAAATTACTTGATGCATTCTGCAGTATTCTACTAGTTAAGATTTTACACATATTTAGTAGATGATAGGGCTGGTATTAGCACCCACCATTTCTGTAGATAGTTCTTTAGAAGCGACACTGTTACGTGAAATATTATATTTACTATTATGTGATTTTCCTTCTGCCTCCCCGACAATAGTAAACCAAAATCTTTCCTGAGTTAGGTCCTGCATGACCTGTGGCCTACTAAGCTGAATACAGTGAACTAGCCATCTATGGAGTTACCAATTGGAACTCTGATGATGGGACAGCTGCCTATCATCCAGTAAATAAAAAACATGAACACTGGTTTTTATATATTACATATATCTAGGGTTTGAAGCATGTCAATCTACAGAAAGGGATTCATATGGTTAACTGTGCCTTCCTTAGAGAAAAGAAAGTTCCATCAGTGAGGAAAAAAAACAAGCTAGACTCTCTTTTTCCCCCTGAGGTGCTTCTATTCTTTAGAGTGAGGATATATAGATGAATTAATAGATGCAGCCCAATCTGGGATTTATTCATTGGCAAGAGTTAAACCTGAAAAGTACGTACCTTGTGCCAGGTCATTACATGTAACCATCTTCTCTCTGGATTAGGCCCTACAAGCTGCCCATCTTTCTCTTTCTCGTTTTGCATATCCCAATGAGGGAAGAAAAGGAAAGGAGGTGTCAACGAGAACATCAAACTTATTTCTTATTTTTGCTGACCTGTCATCGTCTTCATTTTCTGGGAAGAAAATGAGCAAATGATAGGTGTGAGGCAATGCAGTGAAGAGCTGAGTTGCTGAGGAAATGGGTCAACAGTCCCACAGAGGGAAGTATATTAAGCAAATGGAGATAAATCTAGACGAGAGAGACTTTTTAAAATCATTTCCCTAAACAGTTCTGTGTGAAAACCCAGGGCAGGGCAAAGACTCTCATTACTGGGCTCAGAGGGAGGCTTTTATGTTGAATAGGCCTTGAGGGAATTAAAAGTTGTATATGATTAAAACACCTGAGAAGGAAAGTGGGGATGCATGCATGCACGAGGGGATTCATGATAAGGAGCAGTGCACTCTTACATAGTATGGAGCTGCAGATTTGTCTATTGGCTCTGTTTCTTAGGAACATAACTTTTAGTTCACTAAACATGTTGATTGGCCTAATCTTAAGAACACCAGCATAGCCCTGGTGAATCAGGCCAAGGCGCATCTTACTGAATCAAATGCTGATTTTACTTCTCACACTGGCCAGTTAGATGCTTCTGGGGTACCTGGAAACAGGAGCTGTAGATATACGTCTCTCCTACCACCAATATTTGAAGGCATGCTGCCCTCAACCAAAGGTCACATTGAGTCTTCAAGATTAATAGTCCCTGATAGACCTGTTCCCATCCTCTTTTAAAGCCATCCAAGACATTTTGCTCTGAAATTATAGCACAAAATAATATAAAAACTGTCTTCAATGCTGGCAGTGGGACAGTATCTTCTATAGCATCTAAGGTTTACAGGTTTCTTTAAGGAGAAGAATGGATTATGCAGAACCCCCTAGAAAGAGCATTTGTAGGAATGGCTAAAGGATCTGCTATTGTTTTTGTCTCCTCTCCTCCAGCATCTGCTGCCCAAGGCTCCATCCTCCATTGTCTATGGTAGTGCCGACCCTGCATACAGGTAGTCCTGGGTTAATGATGGCAATTGGGACCAGAATTGCTGTTGCTAAGTGACACGGTCATAAATGTGACTGTACCACTTAGTGATGGCAATTCCGGCACTCCTGGTTGCCATCATTAAGCAAATCACCACAGGTCGTTAAATGAGGACATCACGTGGTCACCATTTGTGATGTCCTGCCAGCTTCTCCGTTGAATTTGCTTGTCAGAAGCTGGCAAAGAAGGTCACAAATGGTGACCACATGACCTCAGGATGCTGCAATGTTGTAACTGCAAGCTAGGTGCCAAGCGCCTGGATCGCAATTACATGACCGCAGGGATGCTGCGAAGGCCAGAACTCCAAGGACCGGTTGTAAGTACCACTTGTTCAGCGCTGTCACAAGTTTGAACTGTCACTGAATGAGTGGTCGTTAAGCGACGACCACTGGTAATGTATATTAAATCTTTGAGTTCAGCAAGAAAACAGGCAGTTGTTATTTTCCTCCTGTCCATTCAGTCCTTGATCAAGTCCTCCCTTTCCTCCTACCTGGAAATTCTCTTTTCATGGCAGCAGCAAATGAAGAGGGATCAGGGAACCAACAGTTGCAGGAGCACTAGAGGTTTGAGTGAAACTGGTTAAGGTGTTAGGATGTTGAGATGACATTCCCTTGTTTAGGGGCAGCCTAGCCTGCAGATGACCCTTCAACATCTGCCTTTTACTCCCCAATCCACTGAATCTGAGATGCTGTAGGTGTTTTTACCCATTTCTCTCTTGGTCTTTTTTCTTTTCTTTTTTTTTGCTTGCACTTCTCTCCTACATTATTATATCAGGATAGGGAAGATGATAAAGCCATGGAGGAAATGAGTGGGAGATTCTATTGTACTTTTATTGGTAGTTTCAATGAAGATTGCATGACATAGATATAATGAAATGGCTAGGAAATCTCCTTCTGTGTAATTTCTGGCTGTCCAGCGGTAGTTAAAAGAACATGTGTATGGCCAGTAGAAAAAAAATCTAAATATAATAAAATAACAGTTTAGGAAATCTCTAGTTCATATACATTTTTTTAATGTTAACCTACTTATACATTTGTTAATATACTTTGTATTACATCAAATCAAATCATCAGAATTACACACTAACCAAGGAGACCAGGAGGGTAGTTATATAGAAGAATTTCCATAGGTGCAACCTGTCTTAATATTGGATGGTAAACTAAACTGGCTGAAAATTGTGTGAAAAAAATGGTTTAAAGAAGCTCTTCATTAACCTAATAGCACATGGGAAGTTCCACAGCCTTTTCTTTTCAAAGAAATGCCAGATGATCTGATCAAAGATCATTAACATCTCACCTAGCTTGGCTCTGAAGTTATCCTTCATTTTAATAATGAACTGTATCTTGTTAAATTGCAAATTCTCCTGCACCAATAACTAAAAAAATACATTGTGTTTTATATTTAACTGAATAGCTAAGAAGCAGAATTGATCGACTAACCTAATTTTAAACTATATTGCCTAGGATTGCCAAGCGTACAGAGTAGAATCTAAAAGTGAATTAATGGTCCTCTGTCATCATTAGAGTGTTTAAGGTTCTCCTCCTTTTTCTAAAGATGTTTTGACATTTTTCAAACCTTCATTTACCTTCCTGCCAAGCCTGTTCCTATGTCCCTCCTGCAAAAAAAAGTGAAGTTTTAGCTACGTGAGATGTGCTAGTTTTACATAAGAATAAACTTCACTTTGTAATGCATATAACCTATATGTTGTTTTAAATAAGAGCATAGACAATTTTCATAAAGCATTCAGTTGGGAGGGGAAACATATTATTGCTGAGTGCAGTTTGCCATTTCTCGTTTTACTTCAACCTAGCAATTAACACTAGTGAAACATTTGTTTCCCCTTTCAGCCTTAAAAGTTTGGAAGAACTGAGAAAGAAAGAAAGAAAGAAAGAAAGAAAGAAAGAAAGAAAGAAAGAAAGAAAGAAAGAAAGAAAGAAAGAAAGAAAGAAATAGGGCAGTGGATCTAGTCCAAAGAGTTGCTAGTTGGATAGATGAAAAGTAGGTATGCCCTGAATAAGAAGCAGCAATTACTTAGATGCCATCCCAGGAGAGACAGATGCAGTCTATTATCTATCTATCTAGCTGTTCAGGAGCAACTTTTCAATGGACTTAAACTGATGTTTCCTCCTTAATACTCCACTCCAGTAGCCATGTGCCCTACTTTATGAAAGTCTTCTTTTTAAAGGGTGCCTACTCTATGTCAAATTTAAACATAAAGAATCTTAGAAGGGAAGAGCAGGAAGCTTGAACTAGCCCATCAGTTTCATCTAGATAGCATGCAGTATTGATCTGTAACTAGCCTTTGCCAATGTACTGAGATATACTGTAGTTTTATTCACAGAAAGTATTTATACATTTGCTTTTAAATATGAAAACTAGCACATACTAGTTTTAGGAACCTGTGTCTTTTTTTTTGGGGGGGGGATGATGCAGCATTTATTTCTCCTTGTTTGGAAGAATCACATACTATGTGTATGCAGTACATACAAATTTATGGCAATACTAAGTGTTTTGATGACTAAGAAAATGGGAACTAAAAGAGGATAAATGGGGAGAGGTTTTTTGCTTTGATTTCTCTTTGGCTTCAGAGTGTTCAGGTCTCATTCTGCCAGGCAATCTGCCAAACTTAATAGGGGAGAGGAAGTTCCAATGTGACTTGTTGAGTGCCATGGTTAGAAATCGAGAGGGCTGCGTACTGTGTTTTTGGTTTAAATAGGAATCCCAAAATTGCACTGTAAAATCCATGTCACTTCTGTACTTATGGAAGGGAAGGAATGGAACAGAACCCAATAACGTATTCAGTAGAGAGAAGAGACATGTTTAAGGAAGATATTTAGAACAGAGAAGCATGAAGTAGAGTAAACCTAATTCTTTTCCTAAGACTTTTTTCTGTTTTGTGTAAAAACAAAATCCCCAAAATTGCTTTAATGTTTTTTAAAGAATTATGTTGAAACTCTATTTGCTAGTACATAATATTTTATAAGCCCCTCAGTCTCTAGCACTTTTCTGCAAATGGGAACTGAATGGTCACAGCAGAAGGATCTGGGACTCTTCCTTTCTCAATGACTTGTAATTATTGTTGCTGATGGCGTCAAATCAAGGTTTATATTGGGAATCAGACTGTCAAATTATCAGTTTTGTCATCTTCACTGTACAGTTGTAAAAATGCGTCATCCCCCCCCCCCCAGCACTTTTATATGGATGAGTGGGATTTTCAGCTTAGCCCCCTCAGGTCTCTCAAGCAACATGCCAGAAGACATTCCACATAAGGAAAGTCCCTGGATGCAGCGATCCAGCTCTCACTCCCAGTGGCACATCCCAAGGCATTTATCTGACTCACATTTTCTCCATCCCACCCTGTCCCCCTCCCTCTGTTATTCAGGAAAACAATAACATTGGCTTTTTTTTATTCCACTTGACAGTGGAAGAAAGCAGTCCATAATCTATCTGGCTAGCAAAAAAAAAAAGAAGGCTCCCTCTTCCTGCTGCTAGAAATGCTGGTGCTAGTGATAACTGGAGTGGAGGGGAAGATGCTGCAGAGCAAATTATTCCAGGTTGTGACTAGTGCAACAGTTGGAAAGCAAGGATGAATCACTCTTTTCAGATTTCTGCAACATACACATTCCAATTATTTTCATGAAATAAAAAAAAATCCCTTATTGTCCTGGAATAGCCTGACAAGAATATTTGGACACTGCAGAGATGGAATGTGCCGGAGATGGGAATTGTAAGCCTTTCAGTCCAAGAGGTAGAACTCTTTTAGCTAGGCTGTCAGTGATCAGAAAGAACCAGTTTCTGCAGGCCAGCCAGGGAAATAGTTGCTCCAATAAAAGAGAATATTTGTAGCTCAGGGTTGAACTGTGGAGTCCTTGGTGCTCTCTGGGCCTTGTTGTTTTCTTGCAGACGTTTCATTGCCAGGCTAGGCAACATGTTCAGTGCAAAAAGTAGTTGCTCCTTAGTGCCCTCCTTTCCCTTCATGTCTTTTTGCATCTTTCCGTACAGATCTCTGAGGTCCTGTGAACTGAATAAGGGAGCTTTTGCTAAGAGGGTAGAATTTAACTTCCTGAAAGGTCTGAGGAAGTCAGAAACCACTTCAGGTACAGGAGGGAACAGGAATTTACACAATGTTCTCTCACACGATGGTAAATACTAATAGAAAGCCTCAGGTCTGATCACATGCCATATAAATAGTAAAGTCCTAGCCTTTGGCAACTGGCTGCCTAAGAGTACTTTTTGTGTGCTCCACTTCAGGACCAGCTCACTTGCCATCTCTCCAGCTCATGCAACTAGACCTGGGTGACCCCCGACTCAGCGTAGATGTGTGTATAGCTTCTAGTCAGGTGCCCAGGCTATTCCACTGAGTGCTGACCAATGTTCCTTTAGTCAGGACCAGAGGTTCCTGCAGTCTTGCTTCTGAAAGTCTGCATTTGTTACAGCTGCTACAGTTGCAAGAGGAGGGCTAGGAATCAAAGCAGAAACAAAATTGGACTTCATTGTGTGAGGAAGGAGGGAGATGAACCATGATGCTGAGGAAAAGGAGGATGGGTTGGGGGTCAAAGCCTGCCAGTTCTGATATGAATAATTTAATAGTTTGAGAGATTGGTTCATCCTTGCCTTAATGACCTTGACAACTCAAATTGCCACTTTAAAGTCAATCTCCACCTACACAGCTGATCGGAAAGTGGAAGTCTGCGGCAACAAAATATTAATAATAACAACAATTTTATTTCTCAGCTTTCTAAAGGATCAGAGAGACAGCTTCCCCCTCACACCCACCCTTGACCAACAATGGAGCTGCCAATAATGGACGGTGACATATTGGTCTTTTCAATGGCTCATTCTGAGCACTTAGTTTAATGCACAAAGAACCTCTCGCTTAGCATCAGCATGGGATGAACTCAGATGCCGACTTGCTGTTCTTTGGATGGCAATCAGCCAGGACTTACTTGATGACTGTTTTATGTCGCTGAATTGCCTAGAAAAACTGACAAGACAGATCCCGGGGCCACCACAAAAGGAAATTATACACTTTCCATGGACAATTAATTTATTGAAATCCAATCTACAGCTTTACTGCAACTCATTTATTTATTTGTTTTGTATGTTATTCCATCCTTCCTCTGAGAATTTCCAGGCTGCATACATAAAGTAGCATTATTTTATCTTATCTTCATCACTACCCTGAGAGTTTTATAGGTGTGTGGAACCCTGGTTCTTCCCACTTTTATTTGCAACACCACAAACTATAAACTGCTAGGGTGATTTGATAATAAGAAGACTCTCAAATGCGTACAAAGACTTCTACCATTATACTTGGGTCTTTCCTTCATCACTTGTATAGCTTCCAAATGTTTTATCAGAGTGCTCCACTTTGCTGCTCACCCCAAAAATGAAGGCTTATCTTTCTGGGGTATGTGATATTAAGGAGTATTAAGTAGTGTAGATGTGGCAACAAAAGGGCATGATTGAACAAGGAGTCAATTAATGTAGAGACTTGTTCCATTTCTGCTGTTCTTTTTGTATTCCTTAACATCATTCTGCACGCCTTTTGAATACATGATTCTGGCAACCATCATTGCGAACTGCATCGTTCTGGCCCTGGAGCAGCATCTCCCTGAAGATGATAAGACACCTATGTCTCGCAGATTAGTAAGTTGACTTTGATTTGTTTGATTTTTCCTTTCTTCTAGATAGTACTGCAGTTCTTCCACTGTATAATTTCAATCTCAAGGGTGATAGACCAGTAGTGATTCAGTTTTGTCTAGCAGAAATAGGCTCACCTTCAGACCTTGGGGGTTATAATGGTTTAGAATAGTCCTCCAGTCTTTCAGCAAAGACTGGAGACGTTTGTTGTAACTGCAGTGTTCCAACCCTAGTTGGCACATAGCACTCAGTCAAAAAGGTTCTTACCATTTTGCTGGCTGTGCGGGACAGGAAACTTCAAAATGGCTGTGGCCACACAATACATTAAGCCAAAATTTTGGGGGTATGGAAACAAGGATTTATACCCAAGTCTTGTTGTAGTTTTAAACTCTGTTTTCTGTACACCCTGAATGCAGCCACTCAGAATTTGGACAAGTTAGTAAGCCTAAGAAGTAAATGTTGTGTGGGATGGGGAGATAAGTTAGTGATGCATGCCGACTTGTCATCAGACATTGTGGCTTAGTGGATTATGTCAACACTACCAAAGTTGCACGATATGATCTGAGTCATTGAATTATATTGTTTTTTATTGGTTGTTTTAAACACCTAGCAGGTGTGTGTGTGTGTGTGTGTGTGTGTGTGTGTGTGTGTGTGTGAGAGAGAGAGAGAGAGAGAGAGAGAGAGAGAGAGAGAGAGAGAGAGAACTAGCAACAGAGAAGGTTTTCATTAGTCAGAGGGGGCCCAAGCTTAATATTTGAGATGTTTTAATCCCACATGAAGTGTGGCACTACAGAGGAATTCTTTGGATGTTGACATGCCTGCCCTGCTTAAGAAACATCCTCCTGAAATCAACAGGACTGGTTAGATCATGTCTTGTTAATTAATCAGAACATTAATTAATTAATAATTAATCAGAACTAATTAATCAGAAATCAGTGGTTTTTAATTGACTGAATATATTTTGAAACAGTTCAAGATCATCTCAGTAGATAATCTAAGATTATGACCTTATTAAATCTTACTGAATTCAATTGGACTGAATAAACTTACTTAATGTAAACTCGAAGTGCAATTAGGAAATTCCAAAAATTTCTCCTTGATGTTTGCTAATTTCCATTTCTGGTCTGTTTGTTTCCTCTGTTGTTGTAGGAAAAGACCGAACCGTATTTTATTGGGATCTTTTGCTTTGAAGCTGGCATTAAAATAGTTGCATTGGGATTCGTTTTCCACAAGGGTTCATACCTGCGAAATGGATGGAATGTCATGGATTTCATTGTGGTCCTAAGTGGGTAAGTTTGTCTCATTCATAGTCATTGTATTACTTAAAGCTGCTGTGGCTGTTTTCAGAGTGTTAATGTGTGCAAGAACAATTTCTTTTTTACAGTAAAAGCAGGTTCAAGTAAGAGAAATTGCAATAGGAAGGAAAGACATGCTTAGTCCTTTTTCTAACAATCCTCCTCATTAATCATTCCTCAAGCCTGATCACCCCCACCTCCACAGGACTTTTTGGGGAAAAAAAACCCTGTATCATTCATTCATTCATTAACATGTTTTACAGAAAAGAATGTAAAAATTACAAATGTACAAAAAGGAAAGAAATTCATGAAAAAACTACAAAAACCAAACCAAACCAAACCAAACCAAACCAAACCAAAAAGAACAGAGAGGGGGAAACTATTGATATATATCATATATTAATCTATTATCAAACAAATTTCTAAATCTATCTGGGGGGGGGGAATTAATGATTGTCTAACATTACAAAATATCCTAAAATCTATGCCACAGAAAAACATATTGAGTCATTTTTTTGATTAGTAGATAAAAATGTCTTTTCAAAAACAGATAAATCACACATCTCTTGAATCCAATCCTTAGTATAAGGACTATGACTAATTATAGGCTTTGATTTGTGCCCACTGCAATAGACAAATTTTCTCTGTGAATATGGCTTCATTCTTGTAAGCTATAAAGCAACTAATCTAGCTGTGTCATGTCTGTGATCTTTTGCTGTAAGCAAATTCTTGAATATGGGGGTTAAGTGTCTGGAGAGTTGAGATTTATTGCTGTGTCTGGCATGGAGTTTGACACTAATGTCCTCCATTTCTGAAATTTGTCCCTCTGCCCTTCTCTTCCCAAATCTCTTTGTTGGCAGACCTGAAAGAAGTCTCATCTGAAAAATGAGAGGGAAGAAAAAGTAACATACTAACCAGTCCTCTATAAGGGTTTTATTGGTTCACAGCCCTTCAAATACCCCTCCTCTGTAGGATCAACATGGGAAAAGAGGAAGCATTGGTGCCATGCTTTAAAGGTTCTCCATGTTTTTGTGAGATCAGCAGCCATTCATCCTCATCACAGATTAATTTTCTTGCCTGGTAAGGGGGCAAAGCCTGCTGTGTTTAAGTTGGCCTGGAAGTAAGGCAGATGGCTTTCTTTCCAAAACAACTGAACCAATTTCATCAAGAGATAGCTGAAGCAATATTCAACTTAGTAGCAGATACTTACTTTAGTAGATAGTGTGCAGAAACTGCATTAACATGCAGAACTTGAAAGTTTTCCCTGAATAACTAATTTAAAACACATTTAATAAACCATTTTAAGTTATTAGCACATCCTTTTATATTGATGTCCTTTTAATGTAGAATTGAGTAATGAGCGGCACAACCACTTCATAGAAATTCCAATTATCTGGTGGATGTATTGTTAGGTTCTCCTAAAAATCAGTGTCGTTCATATGTTTCATAGTGCATTAAAAGGCGCAGCGTTAAAAATCCCTATAGGGCACATTTGGGAAATGTTTGGTGAGGATTTTGAGTGCGTGACAGAGATTGTCAGAATTATGTTCTGCTCTGTGAATGCTACCAAAGAAAGTACATTTATGAATTATACACTCAATACTGAATTATCTCTGAAAATGGCAGCAATCTAATTATTCTTTTCTAGACATATGTGCCTTGGTATCTTCTGGGACTTTGGCATGGTATTGCTTTAGACAGAATTATGAACACTTTACAGAATGCTTGCTCAATGGATTACCAGCGATGATCAGATCAAGCTGGTATAACAACAATAATGCATTTCATGTTTTAATATTAGATTGTTCTTTCTCTATCTCTGTGAATTATATAAGTGTCTGTGTGAGTGTAGGCATACATGGACATGACGCATGCAAGAATGCTTGGAAGTATTATGAGTATTTTGGGGCAAAATATAATTTGGGTAGAAAAAGAGTTGGTGCAGTGGTTAAGGCACCAGGCCAGAAACTGGGAGACTGTGACTTCTACTCCCACCTTAGGCACAAAACCAGCTGGGTGACCTTGGGAAAGTCAATGTCTCTGAGCCCTAGGAAGTAGGCAGTAGCAAACCACTTCCGAAAATCTTGCCAAGAAAACTGTAGGGACTAGCTCAGGCAGTCACCAGGAGTTAACACTGACTTGAAGGTACCCTCCCTGCCTCCCCCCCCCAAAAAAAAAACGATTGGGTATCTTATACTGGTCTCTGGACAATAAAACCTCCATGTATGTTTATATAGTCATGGATAACACATAAATGTTATTAGCTAGTTCTCTCAGACTAGCTAGTTCTCTCAGTTCTACTCCTGCTCGCATTGAATATTTATTGGCAGGAGTGGGGGTGGGGAGTAGAAACACATCATGACTTCTGCTGTTTTCTGAAAACGTCCAGTGCAAATTAGAGAAAATACCTACAGGATTGTCCTCTAGGAACTTGACTTAAGAAGACATAGCAGTTTGCTCTTTTCTGGGTGTTTCTCTATGTTGGAAATGTGGCATAGCCAGAAGTGCTTTCTAGAATTAGGAGGGATACTCAGGAGGTCAGTGGGTCTCAGAATGTGATTCCAGATAAGCCATAGTTGCTGTAGCTTTTCATAAAGACCTGATTCCAGATTCACATTTCCAGTAAAAGTATCTCAGGCAATCAAGGATGAGAAAGATCTTTACCTCAGTGTTGGAGATTCACTTCCAACCAAAATAAATAGCACATTGGCAAGAAGGACTAGCTTTATGTTTTAATGTATCTATGATATGTTAGTGCCATATAAGTTTCTTACATATAACATTCTTATCAATAAGCTCACAGAGTTACGAGGTTGAAAAAACATCTTAGCTTGTTGGTAGGCTGACCATATTTCCTTGAGAGAAAACCAGGACCCTAACCTACCCATGGCTCGCCAGACAAAGTGGGCACGCGCAGGCAGGCGGGCGTGCATGTGCGTGCGGGCGTGCAGGCGCGCTTCGCCATGGGAACTTTCAAAAACGGGACAAAATGGACATTTTTCTTAAAACGACGGGACGGTCGGGAATTGTTTAAAAAACAGGACTGTCCTGTTCAAAACGGGACGTATGGTCAGCCTACTTGTTGGGGGCTGAACAAGGAATGACTGAGAGATGAGCATTTGCAATGGATATGATCATAGGTGTCCATTCCTACACCAAAATGACAAAATACGTTTCTTCATGATGTTGCAACAGGTGGAAGATGCACTTGCTATGTCATGGAGCATGTTTGATCATTTGGCCACCCTCCTTGTCTTCCCATAGATGCAAATGGGTATGATGAAGGGGGCTTCCCTCTCTGCCCGCCTACTTGGATTCTATGCTAGATACAGAGGAGGGAGAGAGTGCTTCCTCTCTCCAGTGCTACTACTATCTCAGCTGAATACTGTTCCTGATCGGCTATGGCTGCTAGGCTACTACTTAATAACCTAGGCTGACATACAATGTTTACATATATAATTGGTGAGGTTTTCTCCATCTTCTCCTCTGCTTTATTCTTTCAGGAGGAAAACAGCTTTGTCACTGCCTTCAGGGAAAGTGGGTCTAGCTTCAACAACTGGACAAATACTGTACATGATATTGCTTTTTGTAATATTGCCTATAATAGATCAGGCAAGGCAATCATACTGTGATCTTCTTAACCCCCTGATTGGATTATGGCAAATGACAAAAAGTAGGGGAAAGGAAGTTTGATAATAACTCTGTTGATAGGAATAGGAGTGGACAAACTTGGAGAAGGTAGCAAATACATGTGCATATCTGTATATTTTATTCCAGCCAGCATGGTGCTCTTTGTCTGTGGGAAAAGCACTTTCTTCTTTTTCATCATTACAATGAATGATAAAGTGCATCTGCCTTTCCCCCCAGTCCATTCTGTTAAATAACTAAGTTGAACTATACTAGGATTAATCAAATTATTAGGTCTCTGGCTAATGTTTGATTGAGATAAATAATACTTAATACTGAGGATGTACTGAGTGCCTGACAGTTGGATCTGAATTAGGAATTTATCGATTGTTGGTTACTAATTTTGTCAGTTGTGTTTGGTCTTGGATAGGCTGACCATATGTCCCGTTTTGAATGGGACAGTCCTGTTTTTTTTAGCATTTTTCAACCGTCCCGTCGTTTTCATAAAAATCTCAATTTTGTCCCGTTTTTCAAACCCAGCGGGAATGGCGCAGAAGGAGGATCTGTGCTGGAGCGCGGACCGGGGGGCGGGGTTTGCAGGCAGGAGCCAATTGCGTGGACCGGGTGGCAGGGTTTGCAGGCGGGAGCCAATTGCGCAGACCGGGGGGTGGGGTTTGCAGGCGGGAGCCAATCACGTGGACTGGGGGGCAGGGTTTGCAGGTGGGAGCCAATCGCATGGACTGGGGGGCGGGGACCCCTGTCTTTTTCATGAATACGGAATATTACATAAGACCCCATCCCATTTTGCCATATTGAAATAATGTCAGCCTAGTCTTGGACCGTAAATAAATTTTATTGATTGATTTGTCAATGTTATTAAGCATCACTGTTTGTTATACCATTTGAACTCTACCCCCTTCCCTTCTCCCAGTTTCTTTACTTGTTTAAGCCCTCAAGTTTGTTGTCAGCCATCTTTTTAGCAGGCAATCACAAATGATTTTTTAAAAATACTATTGTAGCTTAGGGTATCTGGATCTGCAGAACCATAACTCCCAGTAACTCCTGCCATTAGAATCTAGCAGCTAGAAATAAATTGCTCAGACTAAAGGGCAGAACTTGGAGAGTAAGATGTAGCTGCCCTGACTCCTGGGTCATTTGAGCAGATACTGTTAGATTAGGATAGAGGCTGCAGGGTTACTTGATGATGCTTGTAGATAACTCTGGGGCTATATCTGACTTCTCCAAGACTGAATGCAATTCTCTTAGCTGTGCAAAGGCCAATGAAACTTGGGATCCAGGTTTCCTCAGAACAATTATGTGTATGAGAGAGTCTGTAATGAGCCTGCCTTCTTTTTTAATGGCACCTCTTATCACAATATTAATTTGAAAACTTATGTGACTCTATCACTTGATACATGATAAGATTCTTATTATAGTCTTTAAGGGAAAACCTGTACAAGTGAAGCAGGTATCATAATATGAACTACTTGTTTCTGTTATAAAATAACATGATTTTTATATTGATTAATGTGCCCTTCCTTGTTTCCATATTAATTTAGTATAATCTATTTCTTAATGGATGTCAGTGCTTTGAGTTCGGCCAAGTCAGGAAACATATACCACAAAAAATACTAGATATAGGCTATAATAACAGAATCTTGAAAGTCTGACAGTGTTTCCCCTCCCCCCCATACCAAAGAGAATCAATGCAGGGCAATCTTTAGTTTCTTTTCTCACACTTCCTTGTTTTCCCAGGCTACCCTCATGTTTTAGTAATGGTCGCCACATATTTTCTCCAAGGTCATCTCTGTGCTGTCTACAATGGATTTGTGTTACCCTAATAGTAGAAAGGGGCGTGGTGGTTGAAGGGGCGTGGTGGCTCAGTGGGTAAGATGCCAGGCTTGTCGATCGGAAGATCGCAAGTTCGGAGGTTCGAATCCCTAGCCCTGCGTGCAGAGTGAGCTCCTGCACTAGCTCCAGCTCTTGCCAACCTAGCAATTCGAAAGCATGCAAATGCAAGTAGATGAATAGGTACCACTTCGGTGGGTAGGTAACAGCGTTCCACGTGTGTCATGCAGCCACATGACCGTGGAAGCATCTTCAGACAACGCTGGCTCTTTGGCTAACAAACGGAGATGAGCACTGGCCCCTAGAGTCGGACACGACTGCACAAATGTGCGGGGGGTACCTTTACTTTTTTTTAATAGTAGAAAGTATTTGTATTTGGAATTCAGAGCCTTATAACTGCAGATAGAGGGAGACAGTTTTGTAGATATGGCAGAAATTATAGTAAACTATTTCTATCAGGGCTTTGTTTTTATAACATTAAGATTATTGCCAAATTATTGGCATGTTTTATTATATATAGCTGGATCAGGTATAGAATGCGCTCTATATTTTCTCTGAGAACAGGTAGGAGGTACATTTTTCAAAGACAGGGTACAAAAAGCCTAAGGAAGTTCATTGCATTGGAAAAGCCCTGTCATTTTCAAGTGGTGCTCCCCTCTGGCATTCTTCACATCTGGCATTTAAATGGTGACAGCATTCTAGAGTAGCTATTTATAGCTCTCATGGGTAGCTGTTTGGGTTATCATCTTTGTTTAAAATCAGGGTATCATTTTTTGCTCTTAAATTTGTTAAAATTCTTCTTCCCAGTATCTTCTGTTATGTAACCAGATTTCAATATTTCAGTGATTTAAATACACCACAAAAACACTGAAACAATGTGTTCAGTGTTTTAAATACACTGAAATGAATACTTGTAATCCATTCCTAATTTCCTTGTACATTACCTTTAAAGAAACATTTTGCCAGTTTTATTAGGATTATTCATTTTATTTAATTGCATATTATAAGCCGAGATAAATATATTTCTGAGAATTAATTACATGCCTAAAAACTATAGAAGTAGTGATTACCTCTCCCTTCCTAAATTGTACCCAGCTGGTCACAACCTGTTGGGAGGCTCCAAAAGTAACCAACTGAGAAAAAGATCAGATTTCATAGAAAACTGAGTTTAGAAAATTAAAAGAAAAGAAAACTAGAAGATAGAGCAAGTACATATTGATGCCCCCGTTCCTCTAAGTAGATGAGTGAATAAATGATAATAATAGATATTAGATCTTAGCTAAAATGCTCATAGGCAATTAGAGTAATGAAAATTGTCCCAAATTCCTTTCTAATCCACTAGGCATTTTTTCAGTAAATATGTTAGACTCAAGTTTCTTATGAGAAACTTGCAATCTACTAAAATGACAGTTTTGAAGCCTTAAATTGTGCGTGACAAACATAGCTTGTAAGAAGGTATGGAGAGAGGGATTATTATTTTTCTCTTGCAGTAATAATGAAAAACCTAACTTCATTTGCAACTCAAAATTGGTCAAACTTTGAAATTGGAATCATTAGCAATCACTAAGTGGGATCAGATATGGAAAAAACATTCATTCCTAATTAGCACAATTATCAACATTAAAAAGATTTTTTATTATTTTTTATTTATTTTATCCCGCCTTTAGTATTTTTATAATTAACTCAAGGTGGTGAACATACCTAATACTCCTTCCTCCTCCTATTTTCCCCACAACAGCAACCCTGTGAGGTGAGTTGGGCTGAGAGAGAGTGACTGGCCCAAGGTCACCCAGCCGGCTTTCATGCCTAAGGTGGGACTAGAACTCTCAGTCTCCTGGTTTGCCATTGGCTCCTTCCTAGGGCTGAGAGACGGACTGGCCCAAGGTCACCCAGCCGGCTTTCATGCCTAAGGCGGGACTAGAACTCTCAGTCTCCTGGTTTGTGATTGGCTCCTTCCTAGGGCTGAGAGTGAGTGACTGGCCCAAGGTCACCCAGCCGGCTTTCATGCCTCAGGCGGGACTAGAACTCTCAGTCTCCTGGTTTCTAGCCCAACACCTTAACCACTAGACCAAACTGGCTCTAAAAAAAAAGTTACCTATTAAGCATGCATACAATATTACCATTCACTGTCTGTGAGAAATAAGACTACTTGATGGAGGAAGAAGCTATGCAGCACTGAAAATGAGAAGTTCCTGATTTACATTTTAGCTCAGACATGAAGTCTCTGAATTGCGTTACAAAAACTGCAATCTGAGCTCCCAAATGGTTTGTAGTGATCAAGGCAAAGACTTGTTAGCTTGGCTTGTTTTTTGCCACAAGAAACTGGTCTATTCCTTTCCATCATAGCTCTCCCAAGATGAAAAGCAGGCAAGGAAATGCAAAAGTAGGTTGACAGGAGACATAATAAGGACAATTGCAGGAGGCCTGAATTTCAGGTAAATGAGGCAGCAAGAAAACCATTAGGGGGCCTGTGTCTGGAGCTTTAAAGGAAGCCCAGATGAAGCTGTGTTGGAGAGCACCTGGTCAAGTGGCATAAAGGGAGGATCAGGAGACTTCAGTCTTGGGAACTAGAGGCTTTTGGAAAATCAGGAATGGACCAAACAGTTTTCCTTGATATGGATGTGGGGAAAAAATAATTGAGGGTCTGTGTCTTAAATAAAGCCTGTTGTAAGTGAAAGTACACAGAAGAGAAGAGCACAAAGCTACAATAACTGCACTTTTTTACGCAAATAACTATAAAGTAGTTCTGCTCTCAGAAGAAGAAGAAAGTAGACTAGGAGTAGGATGAATAGATTCGGCATATATTTTTGATACTCAGGGAAAAGTAGAGGAGCTAGGTGGGGAAAAAATGGTAAGGCTGTTGCACTTTTAAAAGACAGAACTTTAATCAATAGATGATTTCTGTTATAAGCAGGTATTGCACTAGTAGATTTTAACAGTCACCTAGAGAGTATTTTACCAGCTAAGGATAGGAATGCACCAAGTGATTCAAAGGAAAAGTACAAAATGCATCCAGTATGCAAATTTCAATTATTCATTTTCTCCCAGAGAAAATTCACCATCAAATACTGCATACTTCCCTACGTAGTACTAAGTAGATAAGCAAGAATTGTCTCAGGAGTAGATAACTCTATTAGGCCATTAGGAGTTTTGAGAGCAAGTCATGACTGCCACAGAGGCGGGACTGTTACAAGGGGTTCGGGCACCTTAGGCATGCCTTTTTGTGTGTCATCATCACCAAGAGTCAACATTGTCTTGATGTCACTTAATCAATCAATCTTTTAGATAAAGATGCCTACTCACATGTGTGTAACATTGATTTCTTTGGGCAAATCATATTGCTTGAATCTGCTCTGGCCCATTCTTGAGAACAGGAAATAAAGATTCTCTGAAAGATCCCTATAATTAGTCTTACCGAAAAGGAAAAGGGATTAAGGTAGAGAAATCTTAATAACTAGATACTTTCACTTTTCACTCTGAATTGCTAAAGTAAAGCTTTCTTGACTTTTTTTTTTTTTTTGCTAACCAGCTATTGATAGAGAGTTAGCTATTTGTTTCCTTGATAATGGAGGAATGGACAGATGTTCAGAGCTTGCACACTGTTTACTTCCACTGAGATAGCTTTTATAAAGGAAGTTAAATTAACTGAAAATGTAATAAACGGCTGCTTTTCATTGTCTCAAGGCATATAAAAGCGAAAGGAAAAAGACTGAGGCTGAGCTGGGGTTCCATCTAGCTTGGTTATCTGGGAGGAGTTCGATCCTGTTGGTCCTGCTGAAGTGGATGGAGTCCTCATGACTTTTAGCTTGGCCACCTGTATAATAGTTCCATGTCCCTCATGGCTGACTAAGGCCTCCTGGGAGGTGATGTAAAGTTAGGTTTTAGCAGCGGTGAACTCTTCTTTGAGAGAGGGGGCATCCCACCATCTCTTAAGTAGGCAGTGGTTCTGCCCCTCCTCAAGAAGCCATCACAGGACCCAACAGTGCTGCACAATTTTCCAACCTTTTTAAGGAAGGTGTAGAGAAAGTGGTTGCATAGCAGCTCTAGAGAACTCTAGACCCCTTTCAGTCAGGATTCAGGCCTGGGTATGGGACCAAAATGGCTTTGATTGTGCTTGTAGATGACCTCTGGAGAGAACAGGATGGGAGTGGTGCATCTATCCTTGCTCTTCTTGACCTCTCTGTGGTTTTTGATACCATTGATCATGATATCCTTCTGGATTGGCTTCTGGGGTTGGGAGTGGGTGGTACTGTGCTGTGCTGGTTCTCTTCCTTTCTCTGGGGCCAGCTCCAGTTGGTGTTGGGAGAGAGAGTTACAGCCCATGGCCCCTGCTTTGTGGCATGCCACAGGGCTCTGTTCTCTTCCACTCCTGTTTAACATCTACTTGAAACCACTGGGTGAAGTCATCTTATGGCATGGGGTGAGGTATCATCAGTATGCTGATGAAACCCAACTTTGTATCTCCACCCCTGCTGCCCAAGTGATGCCCTGGAGGTTCTTTCTTAGTGCCTGGAGGCTGTGGGGGTTTGGGTGGGGAACAACAGGCTTCAACTGAACCCTAGTAAGACTGAGTGGCTTTGGCTATTAGGGCCCCCTGATGCTGGAGACTTTCCATCTTTAGTTCTGGATGGAACTTCCCTGCCCGAGACAGGACCAGTGCACAATCTAGGGAGTTTCCTGGACTCATGGCTCCTATTTGAAGAGCAGGTGGCAGCCATGGCCAGTGGACCTTTGTACAACTGAAGCATCTGCCTCTCTTTGTACAACTGAAGCATATCTTAATGGGCTTGTTTCTACTCATACATGTAGATGATCTGCAGCATTCCAACCAGTTATCTCCAGCACTTATCTATGCATGTGTGGCATAGTGGTTAAGGCAGAGAGGCTCAGCTTCTAGTCTACCCTCAGAGAAAGAAACTCACTGGCTGCCAAATTCCATGTAGCTGGCAAACTAAGGATAAAAAAACCCACATGGATTTCAGGATTTCTTTTTGGTAGTCTAAGGTGAAAACAGAACCTTGAAAAATTTAAGAGTAAATTCCTTGCCTCAGTTACAGTGAACTGAATCCCCCCCACACATCTCTCACATCTGGACTGTGTTGCCTTTTCTTAGATAAAACAAATGCCTCATCCCACATTCTCTCACACTTGGAGAATTTGGGGCAGTCACTTGCAGTCCAGTCTACTTTACCATATTGTTGGCATGGGGAAAAACCGCAGAAGGAAGTGCTATAGTATATATATTTCCTTGAGCTCCTGAAGGGAAGCTGGGATATAAATCTAAATAGGTTTTGTACTCCCCTGTCCCTCCCCATTTTATTATTCACAGAACCATGTTAATTTCTGTTTACTGGGCCTAGGCCTGGACAGGAGTTAAATTCACCCGTTTCTACTAAGACCCCTTGATAACTTGTCTTCTAAACTGATACCTCCCTTTGATTCTTGATTTTGGACTATTCCAAGCAAGCGTTGCTAACATTAAACTATTTTGGATCCTAATTGCTGAGCAAGTGTCTTCCCTATTTGCTGTTACTTGCATCTCTGCAGAAGTCTGATGCTGTGCCTTTAGCATTGCTTGAAAAACAAGATCTCCTTTTGATAACATGAAATCTCTAAACCTGGCTATACTGATTATCTATACCATTAGTTCAGCTTAGTAAACACTTGTATATAGATCTGTATTATGATGTTAGATTGGTATGTGTATTTAGGTATTAGGTATTATTGCATTTTATAGAATAGAATAGAATAGAATAGAATAGAATAGAATAGAATAGAATAGAATAGAATAGAATACTTTATTGGCCAAGTATGACTAAACAGACAAGGAATTTGTCTTCGGTGCAAGAACTCTCAATAATAAATTATACAATCAAGAAAAGAAAAATTAAGAAAAAATAATAATACAGCTTATTAACTAACACACACTCATATTTAAGGGAGAATTAAGGGACAATAATACTGCATCTGTTATCTAGCATATGTTCACATATATATTATATCTGTTAATATAATATAATATAATATATATATATATATATATATATATATATATATATATATAATATATAATGATATATATTATATCTGTTAATGTAAAAACATTTGTATAGTATGTTCATTATGTCCCCTACATTTGGATATAATGTGATATAAGTGTGATTGAGTTCACACTTAACTTGGTTCCTGAATTGCTGGGTTGGCACAATACACTGAACCATAAACTAGCCAAACTGGCAGAGTTTACGCAGCACTCTAAGGGCTGCCTCCCACCACCTTTGGTAACGTGTTTTCTTCTTGTCCTTGAAAATACGAAACTTGGGAAACTGCTGCCCCCACCCCACCCCACCCCACTGTCCTTCTCACGACACCACCAAAACCAGTCCTGCGAAAATAGTGCCATCTCATGACAGAGGATGGGGCCAGCAGAGGGGCAGGCGTTATGCCTTCGGGATAACTCAAGGGAGCAGGGAGGGGTGTGGAGAAGGGCACAGAAACGGGAAATGGGAGCCTTGAGTATCAGAGCCTGCTTGAAGGGCCTACAACCATGTTGGTGAACATTTAACTTATTTAAAATATCTTTACCCTGCTTTTCTGTTTAAAAAGTTGGCAGAGTGGCGTGTAATGGCACAAAGAAGAAAGAGACTATGCAATGCTGCAAGCTCTGCCTACCATCAGCTCTGGCTTCTATTCTCTATAGATAGCACTCCCATTCCCCGCCCCCATGCCCTTTCATAGGAATTTGTTTCTTCCCACCTGATGTGGTGCAAGGATGCGCAACCTAAGATAGTAGAACAGCATGCAGCCCCAGCCACCTCTAAAAATGCTAGTGAATTGTATTTTTTAATATGAAGGAAGAAGAAAATAAGTAAATTCATGACCTGAAAATAATCATGTAACTATCTTTAATTTAATTTAAATTAAGTTAAGTTAATCAAATGTATTTTTGTCTTGCCCTCCTCCACTACTTCTAGGAGTCCCCAGCATGCCACTCAGTGTGGTTGCTGGCCCACAAAAAGTTGCACATTTCAGATGCAGAGCACATTCTGCTCCTTTACAAGTTGTAGTGGGTGACATCCATGTAAGATCAGGGTAAGAATCTGTGGTCCTCCAGATGCTGCTGATTAGCAAGAGCTCCATCCACAGTGAACAAGGGTAAGTGAAGGTAAGAGTCCTAATTTAGATAGTAAATTGTAAATTATAGATAGTAATCTAGATAGTAAACATCCCTTTGCCTGATAATGTTGTCTTATCATATCCATAAGATGTGATGGATGTCCATATTAAGCCATTTAAAAAGCTGTTTCCATCTTTGCTAGTATAAGAACTGCCAAAGATTCCTTTGCTCTTGGCTTTACAAACCAGCAGTGAGCTTAATTAGTGGCAGTAATAGATTAAAATAACTGCTGGCTTTTCTGTTTCTAAGAGAGAACAGGCTTTATCCTAACACATTTTGCTGCAACCTGAGATACTTTTGCAACAGGCCCAGAAGCTCAGACAGAGAATCCTTTTGATTTTCAAATTAGTACAGATTATTCATGAATAGGAAGGGCATGGTGGCTCAGCGGGTAAGACACCAGGCTTGTCGATCTTCCGATCGCAAGTTTGGAGGTTCGAATCCCTAGCCCCACATGACGGAGTGAGCTCCCGCACTCGCCCCAGCTCTTGCCAGCCTAGCAATTCAAAAGCATGCAAATGCAAGTAGATGAATAGGTACCATTTTGGTGGGTAGGTAACAGTGTTCCGTGTGCGTCATGCCGGCCACATGACCGTGGAAACATCTTCGGACAACGCTGGCTCTTCGGCTAACAAACGGAGATGAGCACCGGCCCCTAGAGTCGGACACGACTGCACGGGGAACCTTTACCTTTTTATTCATGAATAGATGAATTTAGCAGGCACAGAATATCCATCAGCAATGTATAAAATCTGAACCCCAATGCTATGATGTGAGAATAGAGGTGCTACAAGTATACAGAATTATCCAAATTTTCATCCAAGGGCGACTACAGGGCATGTAATACACCGTACCTTTAGATTTCTTGAGAATTATCTAACAAAATGATCCAGTCTATAAAGTCTCGGGCACCAGAATGACTTAGGCTGTTTCTGGTTGGAATCCCAACCTTCTTACGTGACTAAACACTGCATCTGCTCCTTGCAACAGAAATTTAGTGTTATGATAACTGGTACAGACTGGTTCTTCTAGGGGGATCTTTCCTCTGCAGGCAGGAATTCGGATTCCCTATCAATCTATCCCCAGGTGGTTCCTTGGTATTTGCAACTCTTTGTCTCAGGCTGGGTTTCATGTGAGACTCCCTGCTAAGCACAAGACAAAGAATGTAAAGCTTCTGAAAGGATGGGTGGGAGGAGGCCAGAAGAACGTGAATGGGAAATTACTCATAGTTTGGGGGAAGAATGATGTCAGCTGGGATTTTAGGGTACAAAATTGACAATGAGGTAACCCATTAAGGTAAACCAGACTTGTTAAAATTCATCTTCACCTTCTGCTTAAAATCAGAGACCTGGTTCTAGGGTTGCCAGTTGGGGAAAAAACAAATCTTGAAATGTTTCCCCCCCCCCCCCCAGTCATTTGGCCAGGTTTCAGAAGAACTTTACAGGACTGTAAATGTATGTAGCTGACAAAGTGGCTGAGCACCTTAAACGTGTAAGGCACTATAAATCTGGTGGCCTTTAAGCTTAACTCATTTATTTTTGCTTCAACAAATTGTCATAGGATACCTTTATTCCCCTATATTCTTTTATAGTTTTGTATTGGAATATGTAGATTCAATAGCCAGAAAAGCTCCTTATACTGTCTATTTGAAACAGTATGGTTTGATTACTGAGCCCTCTGCTCCCTTCTTAAATAAAAATAACACATGGTTTTTAATCATTGATGAATAAGCCATAATTATTTGGGTCATAGACTTTGGCTTATAATCAATAGTGGCTGGATTCACAAAGGGCACTAAACTACAACAGATAAACCACATTTGATATGTGAACCCAACCAAGGAGTATTTATCTATTTAAAAGACTTGTATGGCTGCTCCCCTGTGTGTTACAACCCTGAGTGGCTCACAGAACCATAATAACGCCAAAGGAAACAGTACAACCAATAGCCAAAACAGCCAAAACCAAATTCTGGCACCCTAACCAGTGCTCCCTAACCCATCAACAATTGCAAAAATTGCAAAAAAAAAAAAAAAAATGGGGCGTGGTGGCTCAGCGGGTAAGACGCCAGGCTTTTGATCTTCCGATCGCAAGTTCAGAGGTTCAAATCCCTAGCCCCGCGCGACAAAGTGAACTCCCGCACTAGCCCCAGCTCTTGCCAACCTAGCAATTCGAAAGCATGCAAAATGCAAGTACCATATTTTCCGGTGTATAAGACGACCGGGCGTATAAGACGACCCCCAACTTTTCCGGCTGGATCAGAAAGCTAGGGCAGGGCAGAGACTGGCACCTCCCTGCTCTGCTTCTTGAATGGGAAGGCGGGGGGGGGGACGCGGCACACATGCATCAGCCAGTCACGCGGATTGGGCAAACCCAGCCAGCAGCCCCTCCGGGAGAACAGCGCTCAGCGCCGCCCCCCTTCTGCCCGCGGTCCAATTCCTCCCAGCAGAGGGAGGTGCCGCAGCAGCCTGGCTGCAGAGTCAGGGTGGGAGGGCGAGGCGGGCGCGTCGCGAGGGCAGAGGTGGCCCCGGCAGACAGGCAGGCCAGCCGGCCTTCCGCGTGCCTGGCTGCGGCTGTGCCAGCAGCTGTTTTCCCAAGAAGGGGCGGCCCGCTTTGAAGATCTCCTGGCCCGGCTCCCGGTGGCGAGCGAGGCAAGGTGGCCTCCCTTCCCAGGCAGAGCGAAGGCGGCACCATTCGCAGCGTCTGCGAAGCCTTTAGGGGTGGGAAGCGAGGTTTCCAGGGCCCGTCCAGCCACCCGGGCGCCCCAGCGTCTCAAGCCGAGGTCCAGCCACCCTGCGCTCAAGGCCAGGGCCACCCGGCAGCCGGCGCAGGGACCGTCCACCGAAAGACGGCCGTTCAGGATGGATGAGCTGCACTCAGGGGGCAGGTGCCCCCCCCCCCGAGGCCTGTCCGCCCTATAAGATGACACCCGGCATATAAGACGACCCCAGACTTTTGAGAAGATTTTCCTGGGTTAAAAAGTCATCTTATACGCCGGAAAATACGGTAGATTAATAGGTACCACTTCGGTGGGTAGGTAACAGCGTTCCGTGCATGTCATGCTGGCCACATGACCGTGGAAGCAACTTTGGACAATGCTGGCTCTTCGGCTAACAAACGGAGATGAGCACCGGCCCCTAGAATCGGATACGACTGCACAAATGTGCGGGGGGAGCCTTTACCTTTTTAACCAGTGCTCCCTAACCCATCAACAATTGCAAACACAATCAATGGGCTCCAGCCTCCCCTCATCCCAGCACCTCAGGGAAGAACCAGCTTTTTAAGGCCTTCCAGAAGGGTTCAGGAGTGGGGGCCTGCTGGATCTCGGGGGATCAAAGGGCAGGAGCTGCTATGGAAAAGGCCTGCTTCCCAGGTCCCGCTAGGTGATAATATTTAAGGAAAGGGACTTGGAGCGTGCTCATCCTATCTGATTTGGTGGAATAGGCAGATACCCTCAGGGAGAGGCAGTCCCACAAATAACCTGATCCTGTGCCATGCAGGGCTTTAAAGGTGATAACCAATACCTTGAATTGTATCCAGAAAGAGACTGGGAGCCAGGGCAGTGTAATATGGACAAACCAAGGGGCGCCAAACCTGCCCGTGCTGTCACATTCTGGTTCCGGATGGTCTTCAAGGGTATCGCTATGCAGTACTCCAAGTGGGAAGTGACCAAGGCATGAGTGGCTGTGAGCAAAGAAATGGGCACAACTGACACACAAGATAAATCTGTGCAAAGGCCACCCCCAGCCATGGCTGCCACCTGCTCCTTGAACAGGAACCACAAGTCCAGGAGGACCTCCAAATTGTATACCACTATCTGGGGAAGTGCCACCACACTGAGAGTCTGACACATCACCAGCTCCAGGGGGGCCAGACACCCAAAGCCACTCCATCTTGCTAGGGATAAGTTAGAGCCAATTCCTCACAGCCTCCAGGCATTGCATCAGCACCTAAACAGCATCACCTGCCAAGCCAGGGGTGGAGATGTATAACTGGGTATCATCTGCATGATGTAGCACATAGCTTTCCAAACTGTGTGTCGCAACACTTTAGTGTGTCGCAACACACAGTTTAGTGTGTTGCGAAACAACCCGGAAGCGGCGGTGGGGGCATGCACAGCGGCGGCGTGGGGGTGCGCGCTGTGGTGGTGGTGTGCATGGCGGCGGCAGCGACAATGGCAGTGGCACGCTATCAGCGCTTCTGTGTTTTAGCGGAAAACACAAGGCCGCTGCTGCATACACCACCACCGCCACGCGCCCCCCTGCACCGCCGCCGTGTATGCCGCTGCCGCCGCCGCTGCCGCCATTGGTGTGTCGCCAATGGCGGCAGTTTGGAAAGCACTGATGTAGCATCTACACATATGTAGAGATAGAGTCTGGCTCCTTGCTCGTGTTTTTGATGGTGAGGCAACTGATAATTCCCATCCCTGAGCAATAATTCTATTTGCACTTCCCAGAATAGTTATTTTTCTGGTTGTGTCCCAGGAATTCCAAAGACAATAGTTCCAAAAATGCCAACAGAGTTGACAAAGACACTAATATCATGTCATCCTGCAGATATGTAAGCAGTCCTTTTTCATTATCATCATTATTATCCTTGTCACTATATTGATGACGATGTCCAGAGCAAGTTGCTCAGGTTATGAGAGCACCATCTTTCCCACAAGCCAATATTAAGGAAGAGGAGACTGATCAAAGTATTTCATTCCTCCTGGAAGATAGGCCATGGTAGCAGGAAGTACTACATAAACCATAAGCAACAGCTGTATCATATACACATACAGGAAGGAGACAGGCCCAAAGGACATGGCTAGGAGGCCCAAGAATCTTCCATCACTCACCACCATCTTCCCCTCATCCAACCACCCACTGTGAGCAGCCCAGCCACCATCACCATCAGGGACACAACTAGGGGGGGGGGCAAGCGGGGCATGTGCCCTGGGTGCCATGCTGGGGGGGGCACCAAAATGACAAAATAACCCATGGGGGGGTGCGGAATCCATGTTTGCCCCGGGTGACACAGACCCTAGTTCCATCCCCTAGTTCCATCCCTGATCACCATTGATGTGTAGTCATGATTTAATTGAAAACATAGGGTATAGATATTTTAATTGATCTTAGCTCTTTATATTGGATTCCCCAGGAGAACCTACTAAAATGCAGAAATAGTTAAGAGGTATCAAACCACATTTAAAACAAACAAACAACAACAAGAAAGAAAACAGAGCTTTGACTCAAAGTATTTTTTTTCCCTTTTAAAATTATTTATTTATTTGTAACATTTATATGATCACCCAAATCAAACAATGTGACTTACGGCGGCATACAAAAGGAAATGACATCAGCAACAAATGTGAACACAAGGAAAGCAACACAATACATTAAAAACTACTAAATAAAATGGCAACCAGACAAAAAATTAAGAGTATTGATGGTCCAACTTGCTGATGGACTAAGTACAACAATGTAACTCAAGGGAGAAAAGAAGTGATGCAAGAACAATATAGTGTCTAATGAGAACTGTCAGGTTGATAGCTGCAAATCAAGCTTTCACTTGCACAAGGACTGCCATATTGGATCAATGTCCACCTTGTTTAGCATTCTGTGGTCACTGGAAGGTCAGGCAGATGTACAGATATGAAAGTAATAGCCTCCTATGTACAGTATATTTTACTGATTGATCTCAATGTACAAGCTCCATTTAGCTGCTATGGCTAATAGTTATTAGTAGGCACATCCTTTTTAGAATTATCCCTCCCTCCCTTAAAAAGCTACATATACTTTCCCTTTCATACACAGTGAATACAGATATCTATATGGACACTAATTTACATGTGGTAGCTATTTAAAAAGTAGTTTGTGTTGGAGAAATATCCTGAGAAAAGCCCTCAGAACCCTTCTCCCTTCTCTGTCATCTAGGTGGGGAGGTTCAGGTCCATTCCTCTCTCAGTCATGACACCGATTAAAAGTTCCCCAGAACTTTATTAAGAATCTCAGAGTCTTGGTTGGACCCACAAGAACAGGTTAAATAAAGTTCCCAGGTGAAAGGCCCTCAAATACACAGCAAGCTTATACATAAGGCATTTTGAAGGGTGCAGTCGCATTGGCTAATCCACATTTGATCAAGTGGAACCCTACACACATCATTTTTATTTGCACATGTGTATAATAGTGGTATTTCCATAGCAACATAGTATATCGTTTGTCCCAATATCTATAGCAGCTCTTTTGCAGCACAGGGTGCAGTTCCACCACATCTGAACTGTGCACACTGCCATTGCACCCATATAAGCATGGTAACTGTTTGCTTATCATATATTCTGTGCTGTTTCAGCTAACTTTAAAGGTAAAGGCTCCCCCCGCACATTTGTGCAGTCGTGTCCGACTCTAGGGGCTGGTGTGCTCATCTCCGTCTGTTAGCCGAAGAGCCAGCATTGTCCGAAGAAGCTTCCACAGTCATGTGGCCGGCATGGCACATGCGGAACACTGTTACCTACCCACTGAAGTGGTACCTATTCATCTACTTGCATTTGCATTAAATTGCTTTCAAATTGCTAGGTTGGCAAGAGCTGGGGCTAGTGCGGGAGCTCACTCCGTCGCGCGGGACTAGGGATTCGAACCTCTGAACTTGCGATCTTCCAATCGACAAGCCTGGCGTCTTACCCGCTGAGCCACCACGCCCCTCAGCTAACCTCACACACTCACTCACTCACTCACACACCTCAGCTAACTTTGCATACTCATAATGAAATCTGTTTGGCTAAGGCTAAGCCTCTTTATTAGGACTAAATTCCTCATGAATCCCTAAAATTCCTCTGAGTTCAACCATCTATTATATTTTTCATTAAGAGTAATTACCAAGTGGATAAAATAAAGGGGGGGATAGGAATTTTAGAAGTTAAAACAATTTAAAATTACAAAACTTCAAGCAATAAAACAGAAGTAGAACAATGACAGAAGCACACTAAATGGCAGGGCAGCATGTTCAGCCAAAGCAGGTAGCTGAGATGGGATAGGAAAATAATTCCAAAACTGAGGCCCCTACATCTAGAAAACTTCCCTTCATGTTGCCACAAATGTTTATCTAGCAAGTCTGAAACATTTCAGAGGGCATCCCCATTCAGCTTTAATTGGTGAATAGATAAATAATGGCTAAAACAATCCAGAATATACTGTATCCAGACTCCAAGCTGCATGCATCTTAGCACTTCAGCATAAGCCTTATGAACTGGGCTCAGTAGCACACAGGTAGTCAGTACGGTTCCTTTAAAATGAGTGTAACAGGCTTGGAATAGATTCTCCGTTTTAGTAATCTGCCTGAGAGAATTTGTACTAGAACTAACTTTAAAGGCAACACTGTATAGAATGTGTTACAATGGTCTAATATTGAGATTACCAGTACATGAATAACCAGGGCTAGAATATCCTTACTGAGGAATAGCCATAGCTGAAAAACCAGGAATACTGTAGTTGGAAAAAAAAAGCAAAAGATTATTTATTTATTTAATTTATCCCCGCCCATCTCCCCAAACAGGGGACTCTGGGCAGTTTACAGCATATAAAAATTTAAAATCTATACAGAGATTACTAAAAAACAACAAATAAAAGAATAATTAAAATCCAAAGATGGTTAGAAGCCGTAGTCTAGATCACAATCCTACGGGGCCAACCAACCCCAAGAGGCACTACCACCTCCGTCGTCCCAGGCCAGGCGGCAGAGCCAGGTCTTAAGAGCCTTCCGGAAGGTCAGGAGTGAGGGGGCCAGCCTCACCTCCGGGGGCAAGATGTTCCATAATGCGGGCGCTATCGCAGAGAATTATCCCCAAATTATGTATACATTCCATCAGAGAGTGTACAACCTCATTCATATCAGAAAAAAAATCCCTAATTTTTGAACAAGGGAACCCCTTATCCATAATGCTGTCATATTAAACTTGATCCTCTGTGTATTGATCTTAATCAAGCTCACTATTTCATCTGGATGCTGGTCTAGGGCTGTATGGATTTTCCTTAACCAGAGGATTGAGATAAATAGTTGGCTATCATCAGTGTCTTAATATACATCATTCCAAATCTCCTAATTCAGTCCCATAACTAGATCTTAACCTGAGTTGGAATAAGAAATGACTGAATCTCTATACAGCCAATACCTTTTCAAGCATCTTCCCTAAGACGGGGATATTGTGAGAATTAGTTCTCACATGGGCCAAAGTAAACAACCAGAAAGTAGATCAAATTGCAGTAGTACCAAAGGAGAGAACAGATGGAAACTATCTTGTGTCAAAAATTAGCTTTGAGCCCTTTTAGTAAAGCGGGTGGGAGAAAGTGGTACAAGAAATTGAATATTAATTGTAATATAAATGGAGCTTGCATTTGATACATAGTAATAACTGGAATTCTTTCATAATAGCCTCATAGTTTTGCCACCTACTTATCTGAGCCTTCATGTCCTGGGAACTATGTTCTTGCAGTATTTTGTCTTGGCAACTGAGAGAGGCCTGACTGTTGTCAGCCACTTCTTGTTATGAAACTACCTTATAACTATGATTTAGGGGAGGATATAGGTGTCAAATAGGAAGAAAGGCCATTCTTGGTTTGATACGGGGCATCTGTGATTGTGCAGCATTTGTGCATGGGGATATTTTGACTGATTTAGCTATATTATCTAAATGTAGTGAAATGGGCAGAGAAAGTCTTGAGCAATACATACACATGGATTGGAAACAGGGTAGTTCAATCTGTTTTACAAGGAAAAATAAAAACTTATGCAACTCTTATAGGATTTTTAAAAGAACACAGTAAATAAATAAGTTTCCAGAAGGTTAGGCAGTATGAATCTATTGCAGTAAAAACAACAAATAGTTTTATGCCATTTTAAAGACCAACAAATTAATGATAGTGTGATAAACCTGTATTTCCAAAACTATATGCTGTGGTCCTGTACAATATCATGAGAGGACTTGTACTATGCTGTAAGAATCCACCTACAGAGGAAGCTGCTTACTACATGTGTATTTGATGTATTGCTTTGCTTTTTCTTCTATTTTATGGTACTTTTCTGCATTAGTTCTGACTTCCAATTGCTCGTATGTAACAATACAACACTTTTACCTGCCTTCAGAGAAGGCTGTTTGTTTTCTATCTAAACAAGGTACAGTACATCTTACAAGCTGCTCTTTCCATCTGGAGTCCATTGCCCAAAGAAGTTGACTGAAATATGCTTCCAGTTTTATTTTTATTTTTAAAATGGGTACCTGTATTTTTAGAAACCTCAGATATAAAGCTATGCATTGATTAACTAGTGCTAGGTTTGGTCACTAGGAGTCAAAAAGCCCATACTTATGGCGAAAATTAAGCATATTCAATCCTTCCAAAGAGAATCTCAGTATTCATAACATTTAAATTGATCCATGGAGTTCAAAATACATTTGTTTTGAAGCAAGGAGAAAGAGATAAGGCTGAAAGAATCCGGGAGGAGGGGGGAATTCTTTTGGACGTGTTGCCTTTCTGCTTAGAAATGTTTGGAACAAAGGGGGCATTCCACTGGTGTCAGAATTCTATCTTTCATATCTCACTGGATTTGCACAAGTCTCTGCCCCTAAAATGGTACTTCCCACTTCTGTCCCATTAACTGAGCCAGAAAGAAGCTATCAAGAGTTACTGAGAAGCCCAGAAGAATTAGCAGTGTTGAAATATTTCAGTCCAATTCAGAACACATACTGTATCATTCAATAACAGGGGGGGGGGGGCAAGCAGGGCATGTGCCCCGGGCACCGCACTGGGGGGGGGGCGCGCCAAAATGCCTCTTCCGATGGCCAGCCCTGAGGGAGGCCCGCGCTCCTGTTGCTGCTGACCGCGGAGAGGCCTGCCAGGGCATTGCGCGGCTGGGCTCGTCCGCTTCCTGGGGCTGGCTGCAGGCTCTGGGGAGGCTGCAGGGCGGTGCCACCCCCCCCCAGCAACGCTCCGGACTGTCCCGCTTGGGAGCGCGGTGGCGGGCATCTCACTCTGCCTGGCCTGCATGGGCAGACGGGAGCGCATTGGGTCCTTCCTCCGGAGCCGGGGGCGTGTGAGAGATCGCAGCCAGGAGCGGGGCGCTTGCCCAGGGGAGCCCAGCGCTGCTTCGTGGAGGGGGGTCTGCATTGGGGGTGCGGGGTGGGGACTCGACCCTGTGCGGGGCACATAATCCATGGGGGGGGGCACGGAATCCATGTTTGCCCCGGGTGACACAGACCCTAGTTGCGGGCCTGCTTACTAAGATGGCCTTGACAATTTTGGTTCCAAAAACAGAGTGAAAACTAAATTGGAAAGGATATAAATAATCAGCCTTACTCAAGGACATCATAAATGCATGTCCAAATCTTGTTCTAACAGAATTGATAAACTGTACAATATTGTTGGGATTTATAGCCCCTTATATCTTCAGTTTTAAAGTGAGCATTACCACCTTTTTCATCCTGGCAAAAATCACTGCTATTTCAAATTTGGATTTATTTATTTATTTATTTATTTATTTATTTATTTATTTATTTATTTATTTAATTTATATAACCGCCCATCTCCCCCAACAGGGAACTCTGGGCGGTTTACAATAAATAAAATTAGATAAAGCATAAAATATAAAATATAAAACCAACAATTTATACAATTAATATCATATAAAATAAAATAAAATCCAAGTGGGAGATAGTATTAATAAAAGAAGGGCATTATAAAATTACGGGATTAACCACCCCCATGAGGAACTATCGTTTCCTCCCTCCCATGCCAGGTGGCAGAACCAGGTCTTCAGTTCTTTTCTAAAGGTCGGGAGGGAGGGGATCTGTCTCAACTCTGGGGATTGAAAACCTTCTGTTAAAAACTGGACCATTTTCTGCTCCAATCCCCTTTCTTGTTTTTTTCAACTACTTGAGAAACTCAAAAAATATTGCACAATATCTTTCTTCAAGTTTATACACCAAATATAGTTCTCCAGACACAACAATATGGGACAGCTTTAGGTTTCAGGATTATGTAAAATGTAGGCCCTTGTGTATGTTACTGATTGAACTCTGGTTTGAAAAAAAACTAACCAGGAACAGGTAACCAGCATAATGTGAAATGGCTTAAAATCCCTGATACTGGGTATCCTGAGAAAAAGTTTCACCTGCTTAATCCCTCCATATCTGACTGTTAATAACAGAAGAATAGGGTCTGGGGAGGGCAGCTAGAAAAAGTATTGAAGAAATTGGGCAAGGGTAATATGATTTAACTGGCATCTGAATTCATTTCATCTAACTCTGTTTCATCTAATTTCATCTAACCGCCCAGGGTCCCTCCTTGTGAGGGAGATGGGCGGGATATAAATATGATTGATTGATTGATTGATAAATAAATAAATAAATAAATAAATAAATAAATAAATAAATAAATGTATTTCATTTTGCTGATGAACAGGGTACGTCTTAAAAGGTGGTTGATGGTGCAAATTGATTATATGATCAGGCAAGGCATCCATTCCATTCCATTCCATTCCATTCCATTCCATTCCATTCCATTCCATTCCATTCCACCTCTCCTTCCGCCTTTGTGAATCATGATGCCTGATTCCTACACGAAGCTTTCCAGTCCTCTCTGTTTCCCAGACAATTAGCAAAGTGTTTGGTCTTCTCATTTGGATGAATATTTAATCTGCCTGCTTTGTGAATGATTCATAGACCATATGCCAGGGTGACAGGATATATGTGTGTGTGTGTGTAACAATCACCTTATGAAAAAAGTACCATTATTTCTCTTCTCCTTCCACCAGTGAGGGAGGAAATAAGGCAATGTATTTGTGTCCTCAGATTTTTTTTTCCTGTCCCCTGCTTCTGTGCCTTTAACGATGGCTTGATCTATGGATATTATCATACGACGAAGCTTATCTCCATGCCTTGAAGAAAATTTTTTCCTGATGATTTCTGCAGATCAAGCTGCTGCTTTAAGGTTTAAGAATCAGTCAGATGATGTTTTTGTCCATTCTGTTGTATGGGAAACTTTAATGGGTGGGACAGTATATATTAGTATTTGTTTTAAGGTGCACATATTTGTTCCAGAAATGTTTCTGTACCCTCTATTTATTCCAGGCAAATTTGGTTGCTGTTATTCATTGCCTTCAGTACACGGGCTTTCCTCCAAACTTCTCATTTTCGATATTCCAACTCCATTCTAAATTCTCCATTTTATTTATACCACTTTTTCCAAGAGCTATCACATCAGTCGGGTCAAGCACTTCTCACATGTAGGCCTATCTCACGATCTTCTTCTTCTTGGTGATCACTCGTAGCCGAGTAAGATTGTCTTCCAGGGGTAAAATCTTAACAGTGGATCCGTAAGTGGCTGTAAAGGCCAATTCTGGAACCGCACAACCTCCCACAATGAGGGCATAGGTCTCACAATAACCACATTTAGAAGGCTAGCATAGAAGTTACTTCCCAGACTGATTAGGGGTCAGGAGACTGATCTATCAATCTGCAAGTTTCCCTGTTATTACCAAACAGAATCACCTTCTCCGTGGTTCATTGGAAGGCTGTTAGGAATAAAATCAGAAAGTCTGTGTACACAGGAATGTATTGGTTCTAAACCAAAAATTGTTCAGTTGCTGGAATTCTTGTTACCTCATCCCTTTCATTTTGATAAATCTTGTTAAAGAGAACTCTCTGAGAATCTTGCTTGGAAAAGCACCTCCTTCACTTTTAGGCAGTTGCCAAAGAGCCTGACCCCTAGCCTCAGTGAGATTTATGGCTGAGCAAAGGTTTGAATCCTCTTCTACTACTGTAATCACTACCTACAGGATTGTAACAAAATAGAAGTTCTTTTCTGAATGTCATAATAGTTACAAAAAAAAGTTTTCAACATGCAACAGCATCTCTCACTAGATGTAGCAAAGAGAGTTGTACATGTAGGCTAGTGAGGCAGAACCAGTTAACTGAACAATATAGATATGGATGGCCTGAAGCACAAGAAGATGATGCTTTCCCTTAATTATTTGTATGTACCCCACCCTGGTAACAGAGCCAAGGTAGGTCTGGATATACAAGAAGGTTGCAGTGACAGTGGAACATCCTAGGTCAGTAATGAGGATACATTTCCCCTTTGTTTCTTATTATTAATTATATGCATGTACACCCATACACATGTTCTAAAGAAAAAAAAATGCCCAAAATTGGACATTTGGGAGGGGCACTATTCCTTCCTTCCTTCCTTCCTTCCTTCCTTCCTTCCTTCCTTCCTTCCTTCCTTCCTTCCTTCCTTCCTTCCTTCCTTCCTTTCTTTCAATGTAACAATTGTAGAAAACAGGATGGTGTTCCATAATTTTACTCTATATGTAAGAACCGGAAATATACAAAACATAACACAGCAGGAAATGTGGAAGTGTCATATAGTTTTGTCTTCCAACACACAAAAGATGTTGTTCTTGGAACTCTAAATGTTTGCATTCAACAGCACAATTGCTGGTGCATGCACTCTGGAAGGCTGTAGCTGCTTATCACTTCAAATGTACATATGTACCCAAAAACATTTATGTATGATCACTTCCCATGCAAGTCTACATACCACTTTCATGTTGACATGCCTCCCTTTTCTTCTCACATCTTGAAGTTTTGTAACTTATGAAATACCCACAAACACCTTATGAAATGCTTGAAAAGCAGGGTAGAGAAAGCACATGGGAAAAATAAGACTAAAACAAACATACAAAAGCTGAAGTGGGGGGAGGAATCATTTCTTTTTCGCAACTCTAATCACAGCTCAGACAGAACTGTTAATCTTTTCTTTATTTAAAAAACTGTAAGAATAGGTGAGACTAGCTGACACAATTGCAACATCACACTCTGCGTAAAAGTGCCAAAAACTCTTCTCTAGAAGGAAATTTAATAATATTGCAGGGTGTTACCTGGATACAAACTTTCAAAATACTGAGTTTGTCTGATTCTATATTGGGCTTGTGTTTTGTGTCATCAGTCTTCACTTGCCCTGCAGTTTAAAACTGATTTTCTTAAATTCAACCACAGCATTTTGTCTGGACAAGGGGTTGGCAAACTTTTTATGCCGGGAGCCATTTTGGCATGCTCGTGCACATTTTGAAATGCTCGAGAGCCAGGGGGCGGGGTTTGCGGGTGGGAGTGCGGTTGGCGCTGGCGCTGGGCTGTGAAGCTGGACGAGCCGCCGGACCTGGAGCGCTTCCGCGCGCAGCTGAGCGAGGCCCCGCGCCGGTCTTTTTGGAGTGCTGAGCGCTGGGCTGTGGAAATGCACTCCAAAAAGACCGGCGCGGGGCCTCGCTCAGCTGCGCGCGGAAGCGCTCCAGGTCCAGCGGCTCGTCCAGCTGAGCGAGGCCCCACGCCGGTCTTTTTGGAGCGCATTTCCACAGCCCAGCGCTCAGCTGCGCGCGGAAGCGCTCCAAAAAGACCGGCGCAGGGCCTCGCTCAGCTGGACGAGCCGCCGGACCTGGAGCGCTTCCGCGCGCAGCTGAGTGCTGGGCTGTGGAAATGCACTCCAAAAAGACCGGCTCGGGGCCTCGCTCAGCTGCGCGCGGAAGCACTCCAGGTCCGGCGGCTCGTCCAGCTGAGCGAGGCCCTGCGCCGGTCTTTTTGGAGCGCTTCCGCGTGCAGCTGAGCGCTGGGCTGTGGAAATGCGCTCCAAAAAGACCATTGCCGGGGGAGGGGGGAGCGGGGAGGGAGGGACGAGGACCCTTGCGCTCCACTCGCTTGTTCCCACCGCAGGAAGAAGCAGGTGGCAGGCAGGCAGGAAGGGGGGGCTGCATTTGGTTGGAACAGGAGTGGTTGGAAAATGTCTCTTGCTGGAGGCACCGTCTCCTGTGGGGGAGAGAGACCCCGTATCATCACATCGACCATCTCTGCTGCTGTTGCTGCCACTGCAATCCACAGGCAGGTAGCTTTGGCGACAGCATCTGTTCCTCCCTCCCTGTGGGGAAAGGACGATCTTCGCTGCACCTCGCCCTTACTGTATCTAGAGCAGTGTTTCTCAACCTTGGGAACTTTAAGGCGCGTGGACTTCAACTCCCAGAATTCCCCAGCCAGCTATGGGGAGTTGAAATTCTGGGAGTTGAAGTCCATGCGTCTTAAAGTTCCCAAGGTTGAGAAACACTGCTCTAGAGACGGCTGCCTTTGATCTCGCTTCTACTCCGCCTGCTAGTGAGCGTGTTATTTTTAATTGGTCTCCTCCCCCGTTTTTGTCCAGAATTTGTCCAGGATTTGTCCAGAAACAAAGCAAGCAGCATAACAGCATAATAATAGTAATAATAATAGCAGCAGCAGCTTCCCTCTCGCAGCCGCCACCGGAGCAGCTTCTGCACCAAGAAAGCCCATTGTTTCCATGGCTGCGCCTCGCTCGCTTGCTCGCTCGCTGGCTGCAGCCACAACAAGGGACCTGGCCTTCCTCTCTCCGTCTCCACTGAAAGTCCTCAGGGCTCCTTCGGGCACCTTGCGACACCTCCCGGGAGTGGTTGCCGTGGCGGTGGCAGCGGCAGCGGGAAGGCTATTGCTCCTTCTGCTCCAAGGTGGCCTCCAGTCTTTGTAATCAGAGGTGGTATTCTGTTTCCACCCGCAGTCCAAGGGATGCAGGGGCGGCGGTGGCCGACTATTAGCGGCTCTCACCCCGCTCTTTCGCGCGCACCCTTTCTTACCTCCCCGCCACCCCCGCTTTTAGTTCCCAGGAGCGAGAAAGAGAATCGCTTCAGCCAGCAATCCAGATCTCCGCATTTCCTCCCGCTTCTCCTAAAAGTATGTGAGGAGGAAAGGAGAGAATGAAGGGAGCTTCTTCCTTCCTCCCATTTTGCTCCCCCTCCTCACAGAGGGGAAGGGAGAAGACCCGCGCTGGTCTTTTTGGAGCGCTTCTGCGCGCAGCTGAGCGAGGCCCCGCGCCGGTCTTTTTGGAGCACATTTCCACAGCCCAGCGCTCAGCTGCGCGCGGAAGCGCTCCAAAAAGACTGGCGCGGGGCCTCACTCAGCTGCGCTGGGCTGTGAAGCTGGACGAGCCGCCGGACCTGGAGTGCTTCCGCGCGCAGCTGAGCGAGGCCCCGCGCCGGTCTTTTTTTCGCGCCTCTGGGTAGCAGGGCCAATCGGGCTTCACCTTGTTCAGCCCGCCTCTCTGCTCCCCTTTGGCACGTGCTGATTGGTGGAGGCATCCTTCTGAGCCTCCACCAATCAGCGTCTGTTTCTTCCCCAGGGTTTGCGCTGCTTCCGGAGACCGGCTTTCCGGATGTCAGGCGGCAGACAGAGAGAGAGAGCCAGAGCCGAGGGGCCAAAGAGCCAGATCTGGCTCAAGAGCCGCCATTTCCGACCCTTGGTCTGGACCATCTTTGTGTGTTGGATAATGGGGACAGCGTGCTACAAAGGTTCTATCCTTATTTGCAGAAATGTTTTGAGAGTAGTATTGAGTTATTGTGACTTCACACCCTGATAGTTATGCCATGGATTGTCACAAGGTATTTTTTTGTCCCCAAAGAGTGATCACTACAAATTTGGGGGTAAAATGTCATCAATATCTGGATGACAGATGTTCTTTTCCATAACATCTGAGTCAAGACACTGATTTTGAACCAATTATGCTGATCTAGGAATTAGGGGTATGGAATACTAATTAAGCATTCTCTTCTGCAAAATACTTTGTGTAAAAATAAATATTGCACTGATCAACTTCCATAATTGTTTTCAAGCTAATTTTCCAATTTGGAAAAGTTGTTTTCCCTATTTTGTTGTAGTGTGATGCATGCTTAGCTCTTTCCACGCCATTTCTCTTGAATATTTCAGACTTATAAGTGTAAAATCTGGCACCTGAAAATGAGAACAATTATTAGTACAAGACTAGCTATCACCATGAGTCCAAATCCTCTATCTTGATCAGTCATCTAATCTGGGTGTCATAGTTCACTGAAAGCATGTTATTCTTTGGATTATTAGGAAGAAACTGGAAATAGTACCGCCAGCACCATAATGTTCTTCTATAAATCACCATTGCAGCCATATTTTTTAATATTCTGTATAGCTGTGTTTGCCTTATCTCAAAGGTGTCCTAGAATTGGAAATGGTAGAGGAAAAGTATACCAAAATGAACAGGTGTGGAGTGCCTTCCCTTATGACAAAGGCTAAAATGTTTGGGACTTTCTGATGTAGAAGATAACTAACATGTATTTATAGTATTTTTTGTAGTATGGAGAAAAATGGTAAAGGAATATTCCTGGCTTTCTGTACTAGAAGTTGAAATTATTCAGTAAAATTGGCAGCAAATTCAGGTCAGACAATAATCCCATAATTACACTATGGTGTTCATTGTCACAGGATTATTGAGATACATTCACTTTTGTCTATTGCAATTATCAATTATTGCAGTTCTTGGCTCTAATAAACATCTAGTCTCACTTGAATTTTTTGACACATATTTGGCTTGTTAAGTCACTATTCACAAAAGTAAATAAATAAACAAGGGACATTATTTTGGCTGGGTAATACATATTTGCTTCCTGCTATGTTACTGCTGTCTTCCTTAATCCATTTCCTGCTGTCATGGACTGATAGAATAATATAAGATTGTTAATGTCCAGCTGAAGATGTATACCTGCCACATTCCCAGTTTATTTTACATCAGTCTCAAGGCCAACATTTTCAGGGAGGCCTTTAAAATGAAGAAATCTGGATGGACTCACCTACTGTAGGTGTTTTAGCAACAAATTATTTGCCAAAAATCAGAAGGAGTCTGATAACACTTTTTGCCAATTTAAATTTAAAATTTAAGAGTATTTGTCAGGACTTTCTTTTTGAATAGAATATCAATATAACTCTTTATGAGCATACCTGGAACATCTGATGTTTAATTAGGTTGTTCCCAATCTCTGATCCATCAGTTGTTGCCAGCATTGTTGTGCATCTTTTTGTCTGTGATACAGTCTTCCATCAGCTTGAATCCCAGGGACGAGGCAAGAGGTATTGAGTAAATATAATTGTCATGAATGCACAGAAAAAAAGTTTAAGTATACAGTTAGTAAATTCACACCTCTTGAGAAGCTCAGTTTTTATTTTCTTAGTAAAGGTAAAGGTTCCCCCCGCACATTTGTGCAGTTGTGTCCGACTCTAGGGGCCGGTGCTCATCTCCATTTGTTAGCCGAAGAGCCAGCACTGTCCGAAGACGCTTCCGCGGTCATGTGGCCGGCATGACGCACGCGGAACGCTGTTACCTACCCACTGAAGTGGTACCTATTAATCTACTTGCATTGGCATGCTTTTGAATTGCTAGGCTGGCAAGAGCTGGGGCGAGTGCGGGAGCTCACTCCATCACGCGGGGCTAGGGATTCGAACCTCCGAACTTGCGATCTTCCGATCGACAAGCCTGGCGTCTTACCCGCTGAGCCACCTTAAAAGCAGTTCTTTATGATTAAGAGGGTATCTTGAGACCTCTGGAAGGTAGGAATGAGATCAGTAGGCCTTTCATGATTCTCATGCAAGTATTCTTAACTTTCCTAATTTGCACTGGGTACTTACTGTGCTAAAAAATACTAGTCTGTGGTATTGGAGTTCTAGGCTCATTTTTGCATTGAGGTGGTTCTTTCTATACTATGATTGTGCCATCTATCCTCTGTTGCTTATAGTTAGACATTTGACATTCAGAAGTAGGCGGATTCTAATCTTGAAGCTTGCCATGCCTACTATCTTCTCATGGGTTTATGTTTCATGAATGTGTCTAATCCTAGGGGGAAAAGAGAGCCAAGTAGAGTTTATGCAAGATGCAAGTGAATCAGAATGAGACATAAGATATGATGTGCCTGATCATAACTCAGTCATAAAAGTTTGTGATTATTTTTAAAACATTTTTCAAAATTTTGTATATAAATAAAAAACCTAGTTGGATTGCATGCTCATCATCCCTCCCTTTCTCTTTTCATGTCTCATGCCTGTTATTGCTTACTAATCTATTTCACCTTTCTTTTTAGTACCATCTTCTCCCACTTTTGATTTAATTAGCTTTTAGCTGCTGCTGCTACTTTCCACTTTGATTTTTTTTTCTGTAGGAGTTAACAATGTATCCTTCTGCCTATATAATCTATAAAAATTAAACCTGCTATCTCTTTTTGGTACTTTTGATGACAAAGCATGAGATCAATGAGACTTTCTTTTAATTGATCAAATTTGGCATTTCTAAGTGAATTGGATGGTGAGATATAATTTAACAATGGCATAATTTTCTAAATATAATTAAAAAATAAACAATAATCTAAACAAGGCATAATTTTTAAAGTTGCTTTTAATTACTAGAAAAGTATGGGTTTATGCTAGAATTTGTGGTTGGATAATCCAGTAGTTATGGATGTACCCCACCCGTTTTCGCTTCAGCATTCTGTAAGAACTTTAGCAGTGCTTTGTCAGGACCAGTGTGGTATAGTGGTTAAAGCAATGGACTAATCCTGGGAAGACCCAGGCTCATTTTCACTATTATCCATGTAAACTCACTGGATGTTAGGGTTATACCCAGTCCACTATAGTAAATCTTTCTCTAGGTGCTCCAAGCTACACTAAAGACCTTTCAAAGAAAAATCATGGAGAAGGATATACTACCTAAATTCTAATTTAATTGTCTCTCATGTGGAAACCAATCACTTTTTATTCATCTATAAAAAAGTGCATAGATAGCATATACAAATATTCTTCTTGATTGGGAAATAAAGCTCTCTCTATATTTTATGTGACAGAGTCTCTGGTACTCTGGCAGTCCAATAAATCTGCATTCCTAATCAACTATTTAAGAACCACAACCAATATCCAGATAAAAGTAGGCTTAGACTTGGTTTGTTAAAATGTTACAATCAAGACAGCCATCTTTGTTGCATTTTTCTGGTAATAGTAATACATCAAGAAAGTGCTTTTGTCATAGAATTAGTATGCCACAACTATGTACTCACATCCTGATTTTGGACAGAAGTATATAAGTTGTGGCATTTGAGTGACAACATCACACATGTTATTTGCCTCCCTTTCTCCCTGCAGATACCCATCAAATCGAATTATCCATTCAGTCATATCTGACCCTTGGCGGTTCCATAAGCCAGCTCTCTCCATGATTTCCGATCTTGTACAGCTTCTTTCAATTGCTTTAAATTTTGGCCTGTGTCTGCTTTGATTACATCCAACCAGCGCATTCTTTGGCGTCCTCGTCGTCTTTTGCCAATGACTGTTCCAAGCATAACGTCTTTTTCCAATGATGTTGTTCTCATGACATGACCGAAGTAACTAAGTCTAAGTTTTGTTATTTTTCCTTCTAGTGTCATGCCCGGTTTTATGCGCTTCAACACTTCTTTATTTGTTATCTTTGCAGTCCAAGGGATTCGCAAGAGCCTCCTCCAACACCATAGTTCAAAAGAATAAATTTTCCTTCTATCCAACTTTTTCATTGTCCAACTTTCACAGCCATAAGTAGTTATGGGGAACACGATAGTGCGGACTAGTCTACACTTAGTCATCAAGCTGACATCCTTACTTTTCCAAATTTGATTCATACTCATCATTGCTGTATGACCCAGCATGATTCGGCGTTTAATTTCTTGGCTACATTCACCATTTTGATTGACCACTGATCCCAAAAAAGGTGAATTCTTCCACGCATTCCACCTCACCTCCATCAATTACTATTTTGATGTTTCCATTCTTTGCAGTTGTCATGAGTTTGGTCTTTTTGATATTCAGAAAGAGGCCAAACTTCTCACTTTCTTCTTTGAGTCTCATGATTAGGTGCTTTAGGCCTTCTTGGGTTTCTGAGATGAGGGTTGTATCATCCGCGTATCTAAGATTATTGATGTTTCTTCCACCAATTTTTACCCCAATTTCTGATTCGTCTAGCCCCCATTTCCTGATGATCACTTTGGCGTACAAGTTGAATAAGAAAGGCAACCTTGTCGCACACCTTTCTTGATCTTGAACCAATCAGTGACACCATATTGAGTTCGTACAGTGGCTTCCTGATTTACATACAGTGATTTCATCAACTTCACTAAATGTAGTGGCACCCCAAGGTCTGCTAGGGCTCTCCATAGATTGTCATGGTCAACACAATCAAAAGCTTTCCTGTAGTCGATGAAGCACATATAAATATTATTTTGATATTCACGATATTTTTCCATTATCCATCGAACATTTGCAATGTGATCACGGGTGCCACAGCCCTGTCGGAAACCAGCTTGGACATCTGGCAGTTCCCTTTTGATGATTGGAGCCAGGCATTGTTGTATGATTTTCAGTAGAATCTTGCTAGTGTGAGATATGAGAGCAACAGTGCGGTAGTTAGAACACTCCTTTGAATCCCCCTTTTTTGGCAATGGAATAAGGACTGATTGTTTCCAGTTATGTGGCCATGTGTTGGTTTCCCAAATTTTCTGGCACAAAGCTCTGATAATTGCAGTTAGTACTGGCCTTAACAATTCAGCAGGGATGTTGTCAACTCCTGGGGCCTTGTTGTTTTGCAGTTGGTTTATTGCCCACTTGACTTCTTCATCAAGGTTGGCTGGTTCTAGTTTATTATTTTTTATTTATTTATCAAATTTATCACCTCCCATCTCTACAAAGTAGACTCTGGGCAGTTAGTTCTGTTTCCTTATCCTCCTCTCTTTGAAGTTGCTCCTCTGTACTAGTAGCATACAGCTCTTCCGCATATTCCCACCATCTATTCATGACACCTTGTTGGTCGGACAATTCTTTCCCTTGCTTATCCTTGATGATACCTTTGCGAGCCTTGAACGGTGCCCGAATCTTTTTGATTTGTGCAAAAGCATTCCTAGTGTGTCCTTTTGTATAGTCTTCCTCTAATTGTTTGCAATGTTTCTCCCAGTAAACTTTGCTATCTTTCCTTGCTGCCCTTTGGAAAACAGCATTCAATCTTCTTACTTCTACACAATTGCCCACTGCTTTAGCTGCCTTTCTTCTTTCGGCTATTTGGATGGTATTCTCTGAGAGCCATCTACACCTTTTCTCTGCCTTCATGCATGGCATGTAATCATCTGCTGTGCCAATGATAAGCAATTGAACTTCTTGCCATAGTTCATCAGGCGTTTTCTCAGCAGTGTCCAAAACTTCAAACCTATTTTTAACTTCAATTGCATATGTGGAAGGAAGTTTAGTGACGTCAAACTTTTTTGGTGGTGTTGTCCTCTTGATGTTACAGAGTTTGACTTTGATCTTGGCCAACAGCAGTTCATGGTCTGAGCCACAGTCTGCACCTGGATAAGTTTTGACTGCCAGAACTGAGCTGGTCCAACGTTGATTGCATAAGACATAGTCTATTTGATTGTGATGAAGTCCATTAGGTGAGGTCCATGTGTATAAACGACGCTTATGCTGTTCAAAACATGTATTCATGATTCAAAACTGGTTTTCTTGGAAAAATTGTACCAATTGATCGCCTGCCTCATTTCTTTCTCCCAGCCCAAAACTTCCAGTGATTCCTACCTCAGTTTGGGTACTGATGCAGATACCCATACTGGTAGTTAAGTTTTCCAGTAAACTTAGTTGCTTTCTGACCTTATTACTCCCAATGACAAGCCAAACCAGAATAAGATACTCAAAACAGCAAAGCACCTTCATGTAATTTACATATTCTCTACATTAATTTGGAATTCTTCATGCAGAAATTGGATTGCTGGAATTTTAGATATTTTTAATGCAGAGGTTCAGATTGCTCATTCATATTTCAAATACCTAAACCAGAGCTTTCCAAACTGTGTGTCGCGACACAAAAGTGTGTCGCCTGCGGGGCCCAGATGTGTTGCGTCAAAATCCGGAAGCGCTGATGGCGCGCCATCAGTGCTTCCGGGTTTTCCCACGGTGACACACCAACGGCGGCGTGTGAAAATTCGAAAGCGGCAGTAGTGCTTCCGGGTTTTTGCACGCTGCCGCAATGGCGGCACTTCCGGGTTTTCCCACGGCAACACACCAACGGCGGCGTGCAAAAACCAAAAGTGGCAGCAGCGCTTCTGGGTTTTTGCGTGCTGCTGCAACGGCGGCACTTCCGGGTTTTCCCGCGGCGACACACCAACGGCGGTTGGTGTGTCGTCGCGGGAAAACTTTGGAAAGCCCTGACCTAAACAATCTCACTTAGTTTCATTAGAGACTTTTTGAAATTCAGTGCATGTTTTGCTCTTGGCTCTTCAGCCTCTGGAAGGCATCAATAGCCTTCCAGCTGCTGTTGAACCATGGACCTCAGCATTCCTCACCATTGGCCATTCTGATCAAGGCTGCTGGGAGTTGTAGTTTAGCACATCTAGAAGGCTATAGTTTCAGCACCATTGTTTTTGAATTGTTCCTTTCTGAATGTCCTTGGCCTTTGGCACATACAGTACAAACGAACTCACAATCAGAAATCATTTAGAACCAAATCTAGGAGTTCGTACAGTTTTAAGCTAAATTTCTCATATAAAAATGCACAACAACAACCCCCAAACCTCTTTAATATTTGCATATTTAGAGAAACTTTCCCTAATTAGTGCAGTATTCTTCCACAGCTGTATTATGAAAAAGGACATGAATAGAATTATGTTTGGTTTTATTTTTGGAAATATAAGTGTTTTCTGGATTCAGGAAATAAGCTGCATTTTTATTTAACTGGCAAGATACCCATAAATGGTGGTTATCAAAAGTAGCTGTAGCTGAATTGATGAGTTAGGCTTGTCTACTTTTCCTTCTGTTGGTGTCTGTTTCTTCCCCCTCTTCATCTCCAAAGCCTTCACATCTGTCCATTGCATCAACTCTATGTTTATGCCTTTACATCACCTTCCCCTCTCCCCATGACTCCTACTCAGTTATATACCTTCTTGATGACCATGCCATTGAGACCCACATGGGCTCTGCTTCTTGGATGTTTCCCTAACAATTAAACTGGAGAATATAAAATGAACTGCTTGATCTATTCCCACCTTTCCAAACTTGTGCCTTTTAGGTGAATTGAACCAACTCCTATAATCCCCCAATGGACATGTTGGCTGGCTTATTATGGGGGCTGAAGTCCAACAGTTCTGGATACCATTTGCTTAGGGTAGTAGCTTTAATGCAGTACTGACACAATTATACTTGTAGTGGTTTGTGGGAATGACCTTGGGAGACAGGGGGAAGAGCCGCAGCCAGGGGAATGATCAGATAAGAGGCAGCTTAGTCTGCAGCAGGAATGTGGGTGTGGCAAACGACTCAGAAGGAGCCCTCCCTAGCTTCTTGGGCTGTATAGGCAACGGGGGAGAAATGTACTTTCAGACTTGCAAGATTCTGTTAATGTAACTTTACAATAAAGTAGAATTAGTTCATCTGGGCATGCTTCCTGTCTGGACTACCTTGCAAGGCTGCCATCAATTTTGCAAGTCAGAAAGTTGTTGTTGTTGTTGTTCAGTCGTTCAGTCGTGTCCGACTCTTTGTGACCTCATGGACCATAGCACGCCAGGCCTTCCTGTCCTCCACTGTCTCCCGGAGTTTACTCAAATTCATGTACATTACATCGGTGATGCTATCTAACCATCTCATCCTCTGCCGTCCCCTTCTCCTTTTGCCTTCAGTCTTTCCCAGCATCAAGGTCTTTTCCAGTGAGTCCTCTCTTCGCATTAGGTGGCCAAAGTCAGAAAGTACAGTGGTGCAATCTAGGTATCTAGGAGGAGGAAGGAGTATTAGGTACGTTCGCCGTCTTGAGTTATTTATAAAAATAATAAAGGCGGTATAGAAAATAAATAAACCACAAAAAGGGGGGTTGGAAGGTTACATGCAGCCCTTTGTTTCCCACCTGCTCTAGAGGTAAAACTAAGTACTGTATATACAGAGGAGCCAGAATCAAGTGAGCTATTTATTTGCCTTTTGGAATTTGAGAAATCTTGTTCTTTATTTCACTTGCCCCTACTGATCAAACAGTAACAATCTGTTACAGGAGAAGCAAAGAGTGATGGAGGGTGAAAAGACCTATTTTTTTCTGACCAACCATTTTTTCCTATTTCTGAGACCTGATTTTATTTTCCTTTCTCAAGTAGCAGGCTTAGAGAAGTGGGAATGAGCTCTTATGACAGACCTGAGTGAGACCTATCATAAGCAGAAATCCACAGGTTGGTGATAACTGCATGTTATGCTCCAGATAATGATAATAATGAAAGAATCAGGCAGGAATGGGTTTTGGGGGAAAGTATGCAATATTCTGAAGGACTGCAATTGGAAGGAAACTTATTCTGCCAGATGACATGAATAGACGTGTGGGGATATGATGATATGGTACAAGAAAAGGTCATTGGATCATTCAGATACCCAGAATGAATGAAAATTGTGACTGAGTATCTGCTTAGAAGAAAGCCAGTTTGGTGTAGTGGTTAAGGCACCGAGCTAGAAACCCGAAGACCATGAGTTCTAGTCCCGCCTGAGGCACAAAGCCAGCTGGGTGTCCTTGGGCCAGTCCCTCTCTCTCAGCCCTAGGAAGGAGGCAATGGCAAACCACTTTTGAAAAACCTTTCCAAGAAAACTGCAGGGATTTTTCCAGGCAGTCACTGAGAATTGGACACGATTGAACAGATTAAAAATAATAATAACCTGCTTAGAAAAATGGCTATTTCTAATATATGGTTTAAGTGTAAGTTCACTCATATCTATATGCATCAGAAAGATAAATTTAAGTCTAAAAGCACATTTTACCTGACTGTTTATGACCATGGCTCCCAAATTGTGTGCCATGGTACCCTCCGATGCTGCAGTGAATTCACAGGGGCACTGTAGGGTATTTTACTGTATAGTAACCTGAACTGTTTGTGAGTTTGCTGTAGTGCCCCAGGGTGCTGTGGCCCACAGTTTGAGAGCTGCTAGGGGTGCAGTGAACTGAGAAAGTTTGGCAACCTTTGGTTTATGATGAAAAACAGAAAATTAGTGAAGGATACAAAAGTGATGAGAGCATCTGAATGTGAGACAGACCATCTCCTGGTAGTGATAAGAGTGAAACTTTGGGAAAAATGGGTACAGATGAAAAGGAAAGAAGAGAAAGAAAGTAGAATGAAAAAGGAAGTATGACAGTCCTATATGAAGGAAGTAGATTAGTCTCCCAATAGAATGAGAAAGTAGACATAAAGAAAGAAGATGTGGAAGCTGCTTAGTATAAAGTGAAAAAAATAACACTACAGAGTTCCCCAGAAGTGTGTGGCTTTATGCTACTGGGAAATATGAAAAATGAAGCTTGGTAGAATAATGCAGAGAAAGAGATTTTGTGTATAAGAGAATGAATTATTGCAAAACTGAGGATGGGAGAAAGGTCTTGTTGCATATTGTGTATATAGAAGAAAAAAATAATTGCAAAGCATGAAGTAAAAGAGAGCAAGGAACAATTAAGATTGAAAGAGAAATGCAGAATGATATTGGTAGAAATAAAAAAATGTTTTGGAAGTGGGTGAAGAGAGCTAAACAAGGAGCCTTCAGCAGAGTGAATATAATTAAAAATAAAAGTGATGAAATGATCTGGGATGGAACTGAAAAGAGTAAATGGTGGAAAGAGTATTTTAGAGATTTGATACTGATGTGCTGAAAAAAGAAGTTGAAATAAATACTATAAATGTTAAGAGTCCAAGAAAACATTGATGAAAAGGTAGTCATAAATGTTGTGAACTATTGAAAAATAAAGCTGCAGATGTATATGGAGAAATCTTAAAATAAAGATATGGTTTCCTAATGCAATCAATGCGTGACCTGTTTAACATGTAAGAGAAGACTACATCTCTGCCTAATGATTGGAAGAATAGCCATATTGTCCCCCTTTAGAAAGGGAAAAATTGCAAAAGTGATTCTAAAACTACAGGAAAATAATTTGCTAAGTGCACCCCAGAAAGACTAATGCTTGTTTGCAGAATTCTGATTGAAAGGGCACAAGAGATGAAAATGAGCAAAATTTGGGAAATCTGGTTCTGCTGGGCAGGGAGTGTGCAGACCAGATTTCTGTTGTTCAGAAAGTCATTGAGAAATATAGGAATATGAACTTTATAGTACATTTGTTGATTTAAAGAAAGCATATGGTAAAACAAAACTTGAATTGTGGATACTTTGCATGAATATGGAATAGAAAGTTTGTTTCTTAATGCAGTAAGAGTGATATATATTGGAAATAAAGAAAGCATGACAGCCAGTTTGGAATAGTGGCTAGAGATTGGAGGATTGTGAGTTCTAGTCCTGCCTTTGACACAAAGCCAGCTGGGTGACTTTGGGCCACTCTCTCTGGCCACTTTGGGTCACTCTCTCTCAGCCCTAGGAAGGAGGCAATGGCAAACCACTTCTGAAATCTTGCCAAGAAAACTGCAGGGACCTGTTCAAGCATTCACCAGGAGTCAAGGCTGAAGGCACAAAAAAGGAAAAAGAAATCTCATATACAAACCAACAAACAAGAAAGCATTCATGAGAATGATTCAGTTTTGAGCAGGAATGAAGGCAAGAATGTGTCCTGTCCCCTAGGTTTTTAATTTATTCATGGACAAACATATAAGAAATGCTTATGGGATTGTTAGAGTGTGTTGATTGTGGGCATGGATATACATGTATTTTTGCATGCTGATGAATGCCATATTTTTGGCTGAGAGGTATGTTGACTGTGGACGTGGATGCATGTGTACTTTTGTATGCAGATGAATGCCATATTGTTGGCCAAGAACCCAAATGATTTGCTGTAAATGTTAGATTGTATAATGCAATGAAGTGTAAGGATCTGAAAATAAATGTATCAAAGATGAAAGAACTTGTGTTTGACAGGGAAAATGGAGGGAAGAATTGCACGTTATAAATGGCGAAATAAATGATCTGGTAGACCTTGGTAGATTTTTTGTAAAGATGGACAGTTATGACAATAAGCCAAAATGCTTGCAACACTGGATAGAAAACTATCGTCACTTGATCCCTTTATGCCTTGAAACTATAAAAGATACTGAGGGTTGGGACTCACTTTAGATTTGTCAGTTTAACTGTGTTGGAAACTGTTTGTTGGTTCTAGCCAATGGTATCATACTAAGCTAATTTTGGAGCTCTCTTAGGTTAAAATAGCAGCCAAAGCTCCATTATCTGAAACAGCAATGTAGGTCCAATAGAGAGTTGCCTGGAAATGGTCTCACAAAATGATCCATTTTGCATGATGAAATTCTAGAGACCATTTGCCAAACGTTCTTTAGAAATCCTCCTAAAGTTTCTTGGTAACACGATTCACCTTTTAGAACCATTAGGAGAGGGAACAGTACCTATTTCTTTTTTCCTAAGGTTTTCTTTGGTTGCCACTGCAGATGTTACCAGTGACAAATGTGTTGGCAGTCTCATCACCATTTTCACAATACCTGAGATTTAGCATCATTGCAGGGCACTATATGTACAAAAGTGGGGTTGGTAATCTAGCCTTTTGAGGGAGAGAGAAAATCTTTCCTTGGTTCACCATGTTCCCACACATGGCATGTTGGAACACTGTTGATGCAATGTATGTTGTGTTTTGTGGGATACATCATCCTTGTCAACCAAATTGTCTTTTCACGGAGGAGGGATCACATGGCGCCCTACTTTCCATCTTTATTCTACTGCTGTTAGGTATTTAAAAGGGTTAAAGCTGGAATAGCTAAAAGCTATTGGGACTGTCTATTTGGGACTGTCCATGTTAATTACTTTCCAGTGGCTCTGGAAAGTTCTGTGCCTTTAGATACTGTATATAGATATAGAGATGCAAAGATAATATAAATTGTTGCCTCTTGTTTGTTTTTCTCTCTCTCTCCCTGCTTTTGCCTGCTTTTTTTTTTACTGTATCCCATTTTGCCAGTTAACAGTTTTTGATGTTTGCTATTGTTTAATAAATAAACATCAAGCTCTATTTTTTGCAAGTCGAACTGAGTGGTGTGTGTGCTTGCTTTGATGTGGATATAAAGATTTACTGGGAGTGTGCTAGATACACATTTCAGTGAAAATTACCCACTGTGATTTTTTAACGGTGTTAGGCTGAAAGTGTATTTAAAAATGGTGGAAAAGAAAGGTGAGGTGAAATGCTTGATTCAGAATTAAAAGAAAGTCCTACTTTTCAGGACATTATAACTGCCCATATTAACTGTTAAGGATTAATTATTCTTAGTTGCTTGTTAGAGAGCAAGATGCATTTATCTCCACTGAAAATGGTGCATTTAAATATACCGAATTGTGCTTCAAATCAAAATGCCAGTATTAGCTGTGTTTCTATTTGACACCAGCTTTTTCTCCAATCTAATAAGTCATATAAATAAAGAGTGTAGGATATTAAAATGAGAGCCAGAGATATCCTTGAACAAACATATTCTATGAGAAATTATGAAGAATAAAGTTCGAGGTGGCAAACATCCATTTTATCTGCCTTAACAGTGCAGTCCTTCTTTTTTAAGGTCCCTTTCATTTGTTTGTTACTGAGATTTCTTTGTATTGGGGAACACGCCTCAGTAATAAAGGACACCATTTGAGAATTTCTGACAGTTGTTTTCTTTAATCAGGAAAATCCCAAATGGGGTCATTTTCAGATTGTATGTTCCAGAATAGAGTGTGTGTAGTGGTAGGAAAAAAATAGCTGACCGAACCAAGCCAAGAGGATTGAACTCTATGGCTTGAGTCTCCTCTCATGATTTGAATGACAGTCTCTGAGTTTCTTTCAACTTGCTTTCTTAAACTGACTTATCTCTAAATAGCTTGGCTGAACAAATTGGAGCTTGTGACTGAATTCTCTTGTGTAGAAGAAGAGACGCTGTGATATAATAGTTAAGATGTTGGACCAAAGTTCAAACACACCCTTATCCATGGAAGCTCATTGGGTGACTTGCCACTATCTCTTAGTCCATTCTACTCCCTAGGATTGTTATCGGGGAGGAAGTACTATTTATGTTAGTTAGTCCTACTGAAGGAAAGGCAGATCATAAATGTAATGAATAAATACTAAATAAAGCTTGCACACATGAAGATCTTTCTCATAATGTACTGTGCTGGTTCTCCTCCTCCCTCTGGGGTCAGTTCCAGTTGGTGTTGATTGGGAGTAAGAGCAGGTGGCAGCCATGGCCAGGAGACCCTTTGTACAACTTCATGTCGTGCACCAGTTATGCCCATTCCTAGACTGGGAGGCTCTGCTCTCAGTCACTCATGCCCTCGACACCTCTCAAATAGATTACTATAATGGGGCTGTCTTTGAAGAGAATCCAGAAGATGCAGCTGGGCAAAATATGGCAGCATGGGCAGTTATGTGCACTCCTTGATCAGCGCATGTTACACCTCTGCACCTCAAACTGCATTGGTTGCCAGTATGCTTCCAGGTTCAATTCATGGCGCTGGTAATAATGGCAAGGGTATTTGCTATATGGCAAGGGACTGGGTTATCCGAGGGATGGCCTCTCCCCAGTGACATCTACCTGACCCATTAGGTCCAGCAAGGAGGGGCCTGTTACGGGGCCTGTCTACGGGAGAGTATCATCTGGTTGGACCCAGGAAGAGAGCTTTTTCTGCCTTGGTGCCTGCCCTTTGGAACATCATCCCCCTGGAACTAAGTTGGGACTTAGATTGGTCCCAACCCTGCTGGCCTTTAGGAAGGCCTTGAAGACATGGCTCTACCACCATGCTTGAGGGTCTGGTACTGGTGGAGAGCTTCTACAATGGTTATGCTGAATGTGACCTAGTGAAGGATTAATTTTTCTTTAAATGTGGTTTTATTGATGGTTTTTATATGTTTGTATATTTGTTTTTTACCTGTTCTATTTGATTGTTGTTTTTTAATTATTGTGAGCTGCCCAGAGTCACTTAGGTGAGATGGGCAGCTATACAAATCAAATAAATAATAATGCCTGTCCTTAATGGGCCATGTCATTACTGTATGTGGCATTGGTATTCCAGGGGCATCACTGGCAACAAAAAGACATAGAGGGCAAAGTCATTCCCAGTTTTCTCCAAAGGTACATCTAGAACAACAACAGAACATCACAGTGTATGCAGAAACACTGTTGTCACTGCATCAAGAGAATTTTTTTTAAAAATGGGACAGCCTTTGTCACAGAGCAGCTTTTCAGAAAAAAATTATCTGACCCTCCTGAAATATTATAATTGCTCTTATTGCCTTTTACAATGGCAGAAGATCACTTGCACACACACAGATGTACACAGTCTGCAAATCAGCCTTCAAAAGTAGAAAGTTGTTCTTGGCACAGTGGCCAAAGAGTAAAGGAATTTTATTTTAGATTGGTAGCACATCAGAAATTCCAGAATATTTTTCAGAGGTACATCCACAAACAGTGTAGTTGTCATTAAGTCTGAGCATTTCTAACACAGTCACTGAAGAAATTATAGGCCATCTATTCTCGTCTTCTCCAATGTTCCTATATTCCATCAATCCATCTTGAACAAAGACTTCTTTTGGGTCTAGATTCACATAATCTGTTTCACAACCCACTCTTCCCCATATTTTATGATATGCCTAGTCCACCCACTATGCATAGTCACATTTTATTATATTAATCATCAGCAGGTTTTATTTTCTCTTAGCTTTCGATTGTACTAGCAGTGTTCCATTGCTGAACATTGAATAAAATCGCTTTAGATAAGTAGTTTAGAAATGATCCATTAGCTGTATTTATAAGTGCTACTCAGACCACATCCTACAATGCCATGAATTCTGGTAATTACCCGTAACCTGAGAAGTTGTGTGGATGGGTTTGTTACTCAAGATTTAGATCTCTCTCTTTCTCTCTCTCTCTCTCTCTCTCTCTCTCTCTCTCTCTCTCTCTCTCTCTCTCTCTCTCTCTCTCTCTCTCTCTCTCTTAGATGAAGATTTTTAATTCACAAGTTTATCTTTTGGGTTTAAACAAGGAAAAGGAAAAAGGAAAATATCTGCAAGTGCAGACCAGGCAATATGTTTGGACAATTAATGATGGTGAATGAATCCAGAAAGCACAATAATTCCCTCTTAGTCCAACTCTAAAGTTTGGGAGCAAATTGGTCACCCATAAATCAAAAGAATTATGAAACTGGGCAAACCTAGGTTAATTTTAGCTAGTAATTTTAATATAATTGTTGTTGTGTTATTGTTTGGCCCATAAGCAGAAAAGAAGAGCTAATAAACATAAACCAGATATTTCAGAGCAGAAAGAAACACTTTGGGGGATCAACTTTTCTTGAGACTGATTGCTAGAAAAACAGAAATGGTTAAACCATAAGTTTTAAAAGTTGAATCTTGTCTCTGACTTCTAATGTTTCTGTCTTAATTCTTTAGTCTGGAAGTCATGATGAAACTAAAACGGGAAAATGTTTGGAGCTTTTCAGATTTCTAAAAACACAAAGAAAGTATATTCTTCTTCTCTTCAATAGAACTCCATTTAGAATTCTCTCACCAGAATTCCTGCATTGTGGGAACTAACGTTTCTGTTGCTAGAATTCAACTTTGCATGCAATGGCTTTCTGCACCTATAAACCTGTTGGCCACTACAGGCAATAGATGTAGAGCTAATTAACAGGGGCACTTTGTACTTGTCCTGTATCTTCTGTTCTTGCTGAAAAGACCTATTTTGCATGTCTCTGTGTTAAATGTCTTGTATTGGTTTCTCAGGTCTTTTATCGCTTCCTTCAACCTCCATTCAGTTCTTGTTATCTCAGGACTCCATCCAATGCAGTTCAGAACAAGTTACCCGACTTGTTCTCTCTCTGTCATAGAAGAAACCATACTACAGGCTCTTAGCAATAGATAACTTTCCTATCATTATGCTATTCGCTAAATAAAGTTTTTCTGTAATTTTTTTTATACATGTACCACCCTTAGGAATATTATCTCTCTCTCCACCTATTTCTTCTGCTGCATAGAGCTATCTGTCATCATCCAACAATTGTCACTTGCTATTATTTTAGCAATTAAAATGTCTTTTGATTAGTGAAGTAAGGCCTCCTATTCGGCATTCTGATTATTGTTCTGCAAGCAAATGTATATTAACAGTTGAACTACTGTTGATACTAGAATCACCTTTATTACAATAGCTCAGTATATCAGTCTACAACTTGTGTTTTTAAAAATCTTTGATTTCAGTGGCCATTTTCACATAGTGGAGGGAAATAAAAAATAAAGAATAATCTGTATTCTTTTCTTCATTTGAGACATAAAATGAAATTCAATATACATATTCTAAACCTCAGCTAGAACCCTACAGTTTTGTTCAAAGAGGATGTAAGATAAATAAAAAACATAATTCACTGTGTGTAGCTTGAATCATGTCAACTGGATTTCTATTTTCTCAGTGGAAACGTTTCGCTCCTTATCCAAGGAGCTTCTTCAGTCTAAGCAAAGTTAGTAAGGGAATCCTAAATATGTTTCTAGGTAGCTGTGTGACCTTACACCTGGGGCTAGGTCATGGTTATATTGAGATGTTATTTTAAGTCCTTTTATCATCTAAAGGAGGATCGTTAAGATCACCATGCTGCTGTTGTATCCCCCATCTTCCTCCCTGCTTTGTCTTCTGTGCCTAGGAAGATTAAGACCATTTCACAAGCTCAACAGCAGCATGGTGATCTTAACGATCCTCCTTTAGATGATAAAAGGACTTAAAATAACATCTCAATATAACCATGACCTAGCCCCAGGTGTAAGGTCACACAGCTACCTAGAAACATATTTAGGATTCCCTTACTAACTTTGCTCAGACTGAAGAAGCTCCTTGGATAAGGAGCGAAACGTTTCCACTGAGAAAATAGAAATCCAGTTGACATGATTCAAGCTACAGACAATTCCACCTGGATGACTGAGAACCTGCATAGACATAATTCACTGTGAACTTTTCTTTTGAAGGGTAAGGTACCAAAATGAAAGTTGGTGAATTTGTTTTAAATGTCATACAGAAATTCTAAGTATGAACCTCAGGACAGCCTCTACAGTATGTTTACATTTTTTAGAGAGGCAAAAAAAAAAAAAAAAAGGTAATTCCCCCTAAAATAAACACCACGAGAAAATAAGCCTCTCAGCACATCTATCTGACATTTGAAGTCAGGTGTTTCTAGCTGAGTCTTGCTAATGCAGAAATTCTGGAGAAATCAAAAAATTTTATGAATATGTATAAACAAGAACAAGTGGTACCTGGTGTAACAAATATTCTCGTTTCTCCCAGATAAAATCATAGAGTTGGAAGGAGCCACTTAGACTGTTAAGTGCAACACATTGTTCAGTGTTGGAATCCAAATTAAAGTATCTCCAACTCTTCACCCAAGTCTTTGGCGAGAGGGAGGGAGACCCCTCACCTCACGGTGCTGCTTGCCATCTTCTATGTCGTATTGATTTTATTGTAATTTCTTTGTTTGATTATTGTGAGCTGCCAGAGTCACTGAGAGTCAGATGGCATACACATTTAATATATTATTATTATTATTATTATTATTATTATTATTATTATTATTATTCTCTGCTTGGACACATCTAATGAAAGTGAGCAAACCACCTCTGTGGATAACTTTACAGACAAACTGCTGTTCCCGTTAGGAAGTATTTTTCTAACATTCAGACACAGTCTGCTTTTCTGTAACTGTTCTGCACTCTGGAATGCGAAAGAAAAGATATTGGTGTACTGCTATGTAACATCCTTTCAGGTAGTTGAAATGTGTTTTCAACCCTCGGCCATCTTTTCTTAAGGCTTAATATATCCAGCTCCTTCAAAATATTTTCTTCATAGGATTTAGTTTCTAGTCTCCTGATCATGCTCCCTGCCCTTCTCTGAACCAATTGCCATTTCTCTGAATCCTTCTTAAATGTAAGTGTGATAGGCGAAACTGGACATAGTTCTTGAGATAGAGTCTGACCAAAGCAGAAAAAAAATGATTACTTCCTCTGATTTGGACATTATGTTTCTGTTAATGCAGCCTAAAATTGCAGTTGCCTTTTCGTAGCCGTATCTGCTGGCTTATATTTTTTGCAATCAACTATTATTCCATGAACGTTTTCGTAAGTACTCTTACTGAACCACATATCCACCATCCTACACCTGTGCATTTGATTTTTGTTTCCCAAATGAACATCTCTGCATTAGTCTGAGTTAAATTTAATTCTGTTACCTTCAGCCCATTTCTCCAGCCTAGCAAGTTGGTTTTGAATTTTATTTCCATCTTCTAATTTGCTATCTTATCCAACCTGTGTCATCTGCAAACTTGATAAGGATTCCCTGTCCCTCTTCATCAAAATTAGTAATAAATTAGTAAAAATATAAAAAATAGGTTAAAAAAATTAAAAAGTAGTAATAATATTAAAATATTATTATAGTGTGTGTGTGTATGTGTGTGTGTATTATTATTATTATTATAAAAATTAGTAATAATATATGTAAGGACCCAAGACTGATGTTTGTGGCACCTACATTTCTCCACTTTGATCAGGAACCACTGATGAGCCCTTTGAATACAATTTTGAATAAACTATGTATCCATTATAGGAATTAAGGAAATTTATGATTTAGTGAAGACCTATAATTTATTGCCAAGTCTGCGTGTGAAGTCTGATACCACAAGCTCTTCCTTATACAAATTAAATCTTACATGCCTTCCTGTACTAAGATCTCAAGCTCATGTTTTTTATTTTCCACTCTCAATGGCCATTTCTGTTTTGGCTGTCAGACAGGACAGAACTTCACTCAGCAGCCAAAGTTTTCTCTGTTTTGACCCTGCTAGGGATTAGCAACCTTGTGAAATGTGCTTCATGAGATTCCTGTTCCTACTGGTAACGTCCACCACCTCCCAGCACAATGATCCCTACCATCCCTCACACTCCAGCAGATGTCTGCCCGATGCAGCCAAGGCTACGTCCTTGTCCCGTGTTTTCCAGCAGAAAGTGGAATAAGCCCTTTTCTACGTGATTGTTCTATATCACACGGAGGAAGAGCTTGAGGAACGCCATTGATCTCTGGGGCTGTTGCTGTGTTCCATGCTTTCCAGAGGGCTCACAATGACTTTTCTGGTGATTTTGGGGTTGGAGAGAGCTACTGCTGGAGGGATCTGTGCTTGGGCAGCAAAGAGGAGAAGCACAAGGAAGGCAAGGGATTCACTGGGGGCAGAATCCCTTCCTTGCTTCTCCCTCTTCCAATGGCCCCCCCAACCACAATAGCAGAAACCACCACCCCACGCACACGTGAGGGCAGCAACTTTGCACTGTCATGTCTGAGGCACAAGAGGAATGCTATGGGGAAGCAGTTTCTCAAGCAGCATGCTTCTTTTCAGTTTTGAGGACAGGAGAAAAGCACATGGCAAGGAGTGTGAGGAAGAGCCCTAAGCCTGCCCACAGGTCACCTGGTCACAGGTTTACAGATGTACTACATTTCTATTTCAGTGATAGAATTATGTCTAGATCGCACCTATCCACATTTAATACAAATCTACCACTCCTTTGTCCCATTTAATCAGCAAGTAAGTAACTGCCACACCTGCTGGTATGGGTAAAGACGCTTAAAAAATGGAATTGAAAAGGGGGAACTGAATCTGAGTGCAGTTTGTGGCTTCCTGATTCTCCCATAGAATCCAGCCCACACAGCCACTGAGCATGGCTTCCATGGAGTTGTTGGCAAGACTTTATAGCAGTCAGTCTGACAGGAACCTCAGCCCCAGCCAACTTTTCTGGTTAACCTAATGATGGATCGGCTAACTATACCTCTCAATTCACCCCTTTCAGATTTGTCATAATAAACAGAAGACGAAGAGGGGGAACAAATCTGTTGCCACAGCGAATTCAGTTGATGTGAAATAGTTTCTCCTGTCTTGGTATCCTAGGAAACAGAACTGTTGTTACTGAAGGGAGCCAGTTTTTTTTTTTAAATCCAACTGTATACTGGAGAGAGGGAAATAATAATAATAAAAAATAAAGGTGGTTAATTGCCCAGCAAGGGAGGCATTGCCAAGAGTAATGCTGGCCTGTAATTAGGTGAATTAGTAGAACAATGACCCAATTTTCTCTGGTTTCAGGGCAGCTGCACAAAACTTGAAAGGCTGATTCCTTAATTCAGGCGGTGCAGTCTGCGTGTGCTCTGTTTTTCTCTATTTGGAGCCTCCTCCAATTTCTTACAAACTCACCAAGCTACATTCAGACACCTAGTCTGTGCCGTGGGATGTTTTCTGTCAGTACCAGCTGAGAAGGCAAATGATGGAGACCTGGAGGCAGTCACTGGGGACTCTGTCAACCCGGGTTTAGACTATCCCAGTGCACTGTGAGTTTATAAACTCTTGCACAGAATGTAGTAACCTATCTCCTAAAAAGGGTAGTTTACTTGCTGACATGTACGGTATGCTAGCTCTCTGTTCTCTTTCAGGCACCATTCAAGGTGCATGAATCCAACCAGACATGTTTGAGAGCCAATACAAAGTGATTGTGTTAGGGGCATAATGTAAAAATGTTGCCAATCCTCTTGGCCTAATTATTATGAGATTTTATGGCCTTTTCTTCTTTTTCTTTCTATACTCAACCCTGTACCTACAGTAGGATATACCAGATATCTTTTGGGGCATGTTAAGTCATTATCACATCTCAGTGAGCTTCAGTCCTAAAAATCTGATTCTCACTTTTTTTTTCTTGTCTCCACTTGATTTCTGCTTTCCCTGCATAGCACAGGATCCTTTTGCCTGTTTTTTTGGGTGGGGGTGCAGTGGGGAAGGATATGTTTCTTTACTTCCTTCTTGTATCATTGCCTACCCATCACTGTAGTTTTTGTGCATGTAGATGCACATGTATGTATAAACTTTTGGAAAGTGAAACACCCTCCAATTTTTCTATTGAAACAACCATCTTGCCTGATTCCTTCAAAAGAGCATATAAGAAGCCAAGCAGAATGAACGGAGTTAAAAGGAAATGCATTTATAACATAATAGTCAAAATTAAAGATCAACAAAGAATCTGATGGATTACCAATCTTTTTGCAAAAATTGGTAGTCAGATCTTAGACAGATGATGCCCCAATTCCTTTGAAGAGATGCTAATTTCAGCAGATACAGGTACAATATTGGGGCTTATCCACTGGGTCTAGATTTGCTGAAGGAGCCAACTTTGGTAATGCTGACCCTTATTTCAGTCCTTGTGTCTCCTGTTCATCTTTCTGCTAAAACCTTGTGTCGTTCATTTAGCACCTTATGACACTGATGTTTTAAAGGAGCATGTGCCCCTTGTTTTGAGGAATATTGATCTTGACATATTGTCACTTGTTACCTGAGGAAGGAATCCTGCCTTAATAGAACTGTCTCCAAGTTGGGCAGATTGTACCCTGTGGAAAGATTAAATTGATGTCAGAAAGTAGCAATTTTCAACAGCCAACACCTCAACTACTTTAGGAGCCTAGGATTTAATTATACAAAATGACAAATGGGCTGGCACACCTATGTTGGGTTGAAGGAAATAACTTTTCATGGCCTTGTGCAGTATAGTGATTAAGTGAACTAAACATATCTCCCACCCCAAATTAACAAAATGAAAAGATCAATATAAGTATAAATACCTACATGGAATTAATTCAATTGTTGGGCTTATCATTAAAACTGGACCATAGAGCAACACTGTGTCGTCTTCTCGTTTTTAGAGCACAAAGACTTTTTAAAAATAATACTAATTTTCATTTCACTTTTTAATACCTTAAAAAGCTGCATTGTTGAATTCCATTCAAGCACAACGTGTCTATGAAGGTTCTCACTCATCCAGGTGGACTTGTCTGTAGCTTGAATCATGTCAACTGGATTTCTATTTTCTCAGTGGAAACGTTTCACTCCTTATCCAAGGAGCTTCTTCAGTCTGAGCAAAGTTAGTAAGGGAATCCTAAAATATGTTGCTGTGTGACCTTACACCTGGGGCTAGGTCATGGTTATTTTTTGAGATGTTATTTCTAAGTCCTTTTATCATCTAAAGAAGGATCGTTAAGATCACCATGCTGCTGTTGAGCTTGCGAAATGGTCTTAATCTTCCAAGGCACAGAAGACAAAGCAAAGTCTCAGCCTGAGACTCAGAGTAAACGGAAGAACCTGGTCATTCCCTACATGGCTGGCGTGTCTGAAAAGATAAAACGGATATTTGGCAAACACCACATACCTGTATATTTCAAACCCACCAACACACTGAGACAGAGGCTTGTACACCCCAAAGATCAAATTCCAAAACACAAGAAAAGCAATGTAGTTTATGCAATCCAGTGCAGTGAGGAGTGCTCTGAACTCTACATTGGAGAAACCAAACAACCTATGTACAGGAGGATGGCCCAACACAGGAGAAGTAACACCACAGGACCAGAGTCAGCAGTTTATCTTCATCTAAAGGAAAAAGGACACTCATTTGAGGACATTAATGTTCACATTTTAGACAGAGAAGATAGGTGGTTTGAGAGAGGGGTCAAGGAATCCATTTATGCCAACTTGGAAAATCCTTCCTTGAATAGAGGTGGGGGCCTCAGGCACAATCTTTCCCCTATCTTCCTCCCTGCTTTGTCTTCTGTGCCTAGGAAGATTAAGACCATTTCACAAGCTCAACAGCAGCATGGTAATCTTAACGATCCTCCTTTAGATGATAAAGGGACTTAGAAATAACATCTCAAAAAATAACCATGACCTAGCCCCAGGTGTAAGGTCACACAGCAACATATTTAAGGATTCCCTTACTAACTTTGCTCAGACTGAAGAAGCTCCTTGGATAAGGAGTGAATGTTTCCACTGAGAAAATAGAAATCCAGTTGACATGATTCAAGCTACAGACATTCAAGCACAACATCTCCTAAAGAAACAAAATTTCAGGAACCTTAGAGCTGCTAAAGGGCCATACTGTTTGTTGTTGTTCAGTCGTTAAGTCGTGTCCAACTCTTCGTGACCCCATGGACCATAGCACACCAGGCCTTCCTGTCTTCCTGTCATACTGTTTAGTTAACACATACTTCAGTTGTGTATATTGCCAGATATATAACGAAGGCAAGTCAAACTCAAAGGACAATCTTGCAAAATCTTTAAAACAACCATTAAAAATAAACTGATTTAAAGTATTAATCCCTCGTTTAGCCCAAGCATTCCAATAAAACGTCTTCCCCACTATTTTCAGATTTAAGTTATTCCACAACATCAGCTTCTCGTGTGATTTGGGATCAAATCATAACTGCTTACTATTAAGGACCAAATATGCCTAGCTACTTTTCAAGCATGAAATGAAGATCTTGGTTTAATATTCCTAGACCCTAACACCTGCCAAATGGGCCCAGAGAGAAAAGTAATCATAATAAGTCTAATTCCAGAAAAATGTGGATGTTAAGGTAAAAGCCCAATGATACAGTTGAAAATTTGGTAGTTAAAGCCACCATCCTCTAAGGTAACTGGGGCATGGCAAAAGCTATTCTAGGGGTTTTAGCCGGCCATAAATTTTTTCTCATTCAGTTATTCATGTGTATCAAATATCTAATGGGAATTAACATGGAATCCTTAAAATATACAGTCATCCCAATGTAATATTCATTTTAACAACATTAATATTAACAAGAGTTTTAACCATCAAGTTATAGCCATTGAGATTGCATTGATACATTTAGACATATTTCATTCAACATATTGTGATAAACTTCAGGAGAGATGTAAACCCAAGTATTTTATAGTATTTGTATAAACTCTAAATCAGAGCTTTGCAAACTGTGGGACGCGACACAAAAGTGTATCGCCACACACAGTCTGGTGTGTCGCCACACAACCCGGAAGCGCTGATCATCATCAGCGCTTCCGGGTTTTCCCGCGGCGACACACCAACGGCGGCGTGCAAAAAACGAAAGCGACAGCAGCGCTTCTGGGTTTTTGCGCGCTGCCGCAACGGCAGCACTTCTGGGTTTTCCGAACGGCGGTTGGTGTGTCACCGCGGGAAAACTTTGGAAAGCCCTGCTCTAAATGATAATCTCCCATTATAACCGCCCAGAGTTGCTCTTTGAGTGAGATGGGCAGTGACAAAATTCAAAATATAAATAAATAAATAAATAATCTATAGATATAATAGATCCCAAGGGCAACAAATTACTTATCCCAATTAATAATGTAGCCAGAATAAAAACCATATTGCTGTATAACTTCAGCAAGTGTTTTCTGAACAGTAGTGAGGAAATGGGATTTATATGATCATGGTTGGCTCCAGAGAATGGCAATACTAAGCTTATAGACTTCTCAAAGTCTTCAGAAAAGTTAAGTTCTTTCAACCAGGGCCCAAACATCATTTTGAGGAACCTGTTCAAAATTATAACATGAACCTTCTCTGACAGACATATTTTAAATCAATTTTAATAAAATGCAAAGAAATTGGAGATTATGAACTAATGTGGAATCCCTTTTTAGAATTTCTACAAAAGGACTACAATATAAAATTACCATTGTGAAACTGGGAAAATCAAAAGGAAAAATAGTACAAAGAAAACAAACGTTAAATATGTATGAACAAACTGAAAAGGAATATTAGAAATGTAAAAAATAAACTACACGTGGAAAGAAAGAAAAAGTGAAATATGCAAAGAGATAAAGTATAAATATATTAAAGAAATATTAAAGGGAGGGAGAAATATAATAGAAATATAGTAAATATTAAATAAATGCAAAAAGGTTTCTTCGTAAAAGAGACAGGAAGTCTTTTTTAAATTAATTGTTTTATGTGTAACTTTGTTTGTTGTTATATGTAAGTAGGTCTTTTATGTGTTGTAAATCTTTGTAAATGTATCTATCTTTATGTTGTATATTTTAAACAATAAAACTATTTTTTTAAAAAAGACATATTTTAAATCCATAGACAATTATAATTTATATTCACAGTTCATATATATGTCAGTGTGTATACAGTATATGAATTAGAGAGGCAGCATGGTGCAGTGGTTAAGGTGTAAATTGGCACCAGGGAGACCAAGGTTCTAGTCTATGCTCTGCAACAGAAGCTAGGTGGGTGACTTTGGGGCAGTCACTTTGTCTCAGCCCAATCTACCTGACACATAGGAGAAAAACAGGAGTAATTGCCTAGAGCTTTGGCACAGAAGGCAGGATATAAATCCTACAAATAAATAAAATAAATAAGAGATGTTTGTTTATATGCATTTAGCTATGTACAGTAAATCCTAGAGCATCATTAGTCTCCACTGTTCCTTGAGCCAATATCCTTGATTATTTATTTAATTTATATCTTGTGTTTCAACTAAATTTGAGCAGTCAAGGAAGCTAACAATAAAAGAAATGAGAAGTAAAATAGGTAATGTCAGTTAAAACCAGTGCATAGATCAATTGGCGAAGAAACGCTTGGTGAAAAGCTTTTCCTTTCCTGGCTGTTCTTCAAAAGGAAGAGTTTTTTTTTCTTCATAAGTTTTATTGAATTTTAAAGTACATATTAAGAGCTAATACAAAAAAAGAAATAGAAATACAAAGTAAGAAAAAAGAAAAGAAAAAGTGAAGTCAAAAAATAACAAACAAAGAAAATATAGAAAATAGATGTCCTCCAATTTATCCTTGAACTTTAAGTACAACAATTAACTTTAAATGTTAGTCCTTCATACAATACACAGGAACTTTTCTTTGTCATATACCCTATGATTTCTATAATCCAATCTTCTGTTCTTCATATAGGTTTCGCCTTTCTTGATATCTTCCAACAATCCATCTCTGGTTTCTACTCCTTGGAATAGTAATCAAATGTTCATTGTTGCATCAATTAAATGTTTTCCATTTGCTCTTTCCATTTTTACATCTATATTTATATCTTCAATAAAGTCCAATTAGTATAACAAATAAAGGCCTTATCTACGTCTAATAAAATACAGTATATTCTGTTCATATTATGACTATATATTCCATTAATACATAATCTAACATATTACATAACATAATACATAATATAGCAAAAATGCAAAACCTAACATAACATATAACCTAATACATACAACATATTCTTGTAATAACCTACATTCTAATTCCATCTCATCATCTCATTGTCTTCTCATAAATGTATCTCCAGAAAGAGTAATATATAATATCAACATATTTATATTTATAATCTTGTATCTTACACTTAAAATATCATGTTTTTATGCATCTATACAGTTTCTCATATCTGCGCTTACTCTGTGTACAATACCAGATCCACATTTTCATTAACCTTGCATTCCAAATCAATATCAATAAATCTCCTGTTTAGGTTATGCCAATATCACAATATGCAACTTGTTTATTTCTATAACTCATGTGGGATGTCAAAATGTTTATTTTGCCATATCTATCGAGCTTGCAGGGACTTGTAAGATTGGGGTGGGGCCAAGATGGCGATGAGGCAGCATTTGCTGGAAAGAGCTCCTCTAAAGTTTACTTTTTAGTAGTTTATTTTTATACTTTATTTTAAAATTTTTATATATTTAACTATTTTTAACTATTTTTAACCACTTTTATCATCATTTTATAACAGACAGGCAACTTTTTAGTTTTAATTTATCAACATTTTAAATTAGCTCTCAGGAATGGGGAAAAGGAAAAAGAGGCAGCGTGCGCACTCCGCAGCACAGAAGCCACTGAAGCAGCAGAAAATGGATAATTATACAACAAGTAAAGAGACTGCTGTAGTAAGTAACTTAACCTTGGACTCCTTATCAGGTAGAGCTAACTTACAGAGCTCAGTGGAATGGGATAGTCAACAGCTCTTAGAACTTTCCTCCTGCCTTACAGAAAATGTCTCCCCCTCCCAGACTACAGCAGCTTGCTCGGCAGCTGCTATGCTTATGCAGGAGGGAGTTGTTATGGACTTAAAAAGGGAGAATGCAAGAGACTTTATATCTAGACAGTGCTTGCTTACCGCACAGACAGTGGTTTCAATCTTCGAACTTCTAACATCAATTAAGGATCAGGTTGACTCCCTGAAGGAGTCCGTTGTAAAATTCATTAAGAACTATCCAAATAAAACAGAACGAAACAGGAAGATATCTACTACTACTCCCACCAACAGTCATCAAGGGGTTAATACAGAAAATAAAGCTGGCTCTACTCCCAAAACCGAAAGGAGGGGAAAGAATAGCTCTAAAGAAAATAGCTCTCAACCAGGAAAAAGGCAGAGAGGAGATCCATGTAGTTATTACTTACAAACCAAACAGATTACCTTGCAGATTTATGATAATAAAATGAATAGAGGGAGATGGGGTGATAGGAGAGCTGTTATGCTCTCGTTGAGTCTGCTGCTACGATGCGAACGCTCTCTGATAGACTTAGTGCATGCTGAATGGCTGCCATCCAGAAGAGACTATATCCGAGTTTTGTTAATATTTAAGCAGCCTATAGTTCCCAGCATGCTTTTTAAAATGAAGCCTTTCCTGAGTACTTTTTCAATATTTCCAATACGTGTTTTTAGCTCAGAGAAAGTGAGTCCTCTCCTTGATCAGTCTTTGAAAGGGGGTAATATTGCTTTAAGTTCTGATGGCAGTAGCAAACATACAGATAATCATGAAGTTGCTACAACAGCAATGACCCTGAGGGAGGAAATGCCAGAAGAAACGCTGATTGACTTATTTGGGGAGTTACCACAATCAGAGCAATCAGATGTTATACAAAGACTGGATGAATTAAGAGAGACATTGAAAACAACACAATCTATGGCAAAGCCATTAATAAATATGGCATTACTAAGTACTCAGGCCTGTGAAAATATATCTGTTCAACAAAATACTACTACTTCAACAGAAAAGAAATGTCTAGAAACACAGGCTGATTGTGAGGAAATGGCATTGCTCAATCCAGTCCCAGATAATTTGCAGAAAGTTAAAGTATCTTGTGTGTTAAAATCGGATGCTGGTGGTGGAATAGAACTGAGTCCTAAGGATTCTATTTCCAACCAAATGTTGTCTCAAATGAGTCCCGCATACGCTAGATCTACAGCATTTGAAGGAGAAGTTCAAAATGGGTTATGGAAAGAACTAAAGGCTGGAACATCCTTACCTGTTAGTGAGGACTTTGTTTGTTTGGATGCTGATTCTACTTTGACTCTTCAACCTGTTAAAGTATTTCATCATAATTGTCTTGCTCCCCAATCTCTGTTGGCGCTTCCCCATCAACAAGACAATGACGAAGGCAGACAACTTGTAAATCAATGTGTCTTCTTCGATACAGAAGGCATTCTAGACAACATCACCCCTGCCGATTGACTAAAAGCCTCATGTACTCTAACCCAAAATTTCAAGTCTCCAATGGGGCCGCCTGCCAACATCAATTGCAAGGTTTTTCTCCACCTACTGACTTGGAACATTGCCGGTTGGAAAAATCGAGTATCTGATGGAGACTTGTTGGAATTTCTCTCTGGCTTTGATTTTATAGCTCTTCAAGAAACTTGGCTGTCCAAAGAGGAAGAAAGGATCCACATTCCAGGATTTAATTCCTGGTCAGTCCCGGCAGTGAAACACAAGACTAAAGGAAGGGCATCGGGAGGATTGTCGATACTTGCCAAGGCTGAGTTGGGTTGGCAAGGCCAGGAACTGGTGTTTGGTTTTGATTCTCCTTTCTATTTGGTGGTTAAATTTTCGTATGAAGCAGTTGTAGTAGTACTAGTGAACATTTATCTGCCACCATATTCATCTCCATACTTTTCTCCCAACATTTGGGTAAATTTAGAAAATTTACTGTTGAAGATAAACCTTAATTACCCCAATGCTATTGTAATTTTAGCGGGAGATTTTAATGCCAGAGTGGGGGCTTCTTTATTTGATTTTGTACGACTGGGTGTTATTCCTGAGGACTACCTTATTAACAACCCACCCTGGCGTTCTAGAGATTCCAAAAGGAACATGGCGGGTTCTCAGTTGGTCTCACTAATTTATAAATGTAACCTTCATATTTTAGGAGGCAAAGAATCTGATTTTATATATCCGTTTACATTTCATACAGGAAACTCTAGTAGTGTCCTAGATTATATTTGTGTTTCTCGAAATAAGTCTGGGTTATTTTCAGATATTCAAGCCCATGTGAGAGAAGACAGCGATCATCAGCCGATTACAGTTTATTTTGCAGCCAGATCAGATATTAGATCATTTATGACTTATGATAAGAGGTTACTAGCCAATATTGAAATTAGGCAAAACAGAAGACTTAGGTGGCACAAGGTAGATACAAAGGCAATAACAACCTATCTAAACTCAGAGCAGGTTCAGTCTTGGAGAAATTCTATTTCAACTCCTTTTCAATGCCCAGACAAGATCTTGACACAATATGCTCTTTTGTCTAGCTCGTTGAGGAAATTTTTGATAGATAAAGTTCCTGCTAGAAATCATTCTCAAAACAGTATGAACTGGTTTGATTCTGATTGTCTACATACTAGGAAACATTTAAGGGCAGCAATGCGTATGGCCCAGAGTTATCCTAGTATAAAAAATCAATCCAAAATGCTACAAATCAGGAGGGAATATAAGAAACTTATTGTGTCCAAAAAAGCTCTTTATACAGCTAAAATATGGGCAGACTTGGAATTATCAGCAAAAGGAACTAATTCAATATTTTTTTGGAATTCCGTCTCGGGTTTATTGAAGGAACGCAATTTTCAACTTGACATTCCTATACCTGCCTCAGTCTGGGAGGATTTCTATACAAGTTTATTTACTGAGTTAAACCAAAGACCCTTGCAGGAAAGTATAATTGATCCTACTTATTTTGAAAACCTCCCTCTTTGGCCCTCAGTGTCAGTGGCAGAAGTCAAATCTATCATCCATTCCTTGAAACCCAACAAGGCTCCAGGAGAGGACTTTTTACCACCAGAACTTTTTAAAACCCATACTGACTGGTGGGCCCCATTACTTGCAGGTTTGTTTTCTTATATAAACAACACAGGATTCATTCCAGTAGGATGGGAAGTAGCAATTGTTGTCCCTATATTTAAAAAAGGAAATAGGACTGAGCCACAAAATTATAGACCAATCAGTCTTATAGGAATTGCTGCAAAAATGTATGCCAAACACCTCTTGGGCAAAATAGAGGACTGGGTAATTAGGACAAACCTCCTTGTAGAGGAACAAACTGGTTTTAGACCAGATCGCTCCACAATAGATAATTGTTTCACATTACATCATCTTATTTCAAAACAATTGGCAAATGGTAAAAAAGTGTTCGCTGCTTTTATAGATTTTACCGCAGCTTTTGATTCCATAGATAGAAACATTTTATGGAAGAAATTAATTAATTTAAATATGGAGCCCAGACTTTTATTCCTGGTAAAGGCCCTCTATTCAAATACTTATTTAAAAGTAAGAACTGGTGTAAATGGCTCTTTAACCAAAAGTATTCCTACTCATAGAGGTGTCAGGCAGGGTTGTATCTTAGCTCCAATGCTCTTCAATCTTTATATTAATGATATTCCAGGGTTTATGCGTACCGTAGATACTCACATGTTAAAAATTCATGGCATATTTGTGAATGTCCTATTATATGCAGATGATATGATTTTGATGGCACATTCACAAGTTGGCCTGAGAAGACTCCTGAAAAAGTTGAATGTCTATTGTGTTCATAACTCTTTAACTATAAATAAGTCTAAATCTAAAGTGATGGTTTTTGGTAAAAGAAAAAGGATGAAATATAAATGGCAAATAAATGGGGAGCCTATAGAACAAGTGAATTCTTTCACTTACCTAGGAGTGGTTTTTACTGATACTGGAGCCTGGGACAATCATTTCAGAAGGACCGCAGGGAGGGCTGAGGTCTGTGCCAAAAGGCTATCTAAACTGTATAATTATAAATATCCCGGCACTTTGACCCCTATTCTGAAAGTATTTAGAGCAAAAATTGTCCCAATGTTGACTTATGGTGCGGAAGTGTGGGGTCTTACAAATTCTGCTGCACTTGAATATGTTCAAACCCGCTTTTTAAGAAGTATACTGGGAGTTGATAAAAATACGTCAGCACCCGCAATTAGAGCAGAAACAGGTATCCACTCTATACATAGCCAGACAGTATCAAAGGTCTTTTCTTACTGGCAGAAGGTCCATTCAATGGACCATGATAGGCTTCCCAAATTATGCCTACTTGAACAAATGAGTTTGGATTTTACCACATCCTGGTTAAAACATCTCACTAAAGTTATTACACAATATGGATTTTCCATTCAACAGGTACTCATAACTGCACCGCAGGCAAAAGATATTTTTAAACAGCGAGCCCTGGATATCAGTGCCCAATTGGACATGGAGACATTGGCAAAAAATGGTTCATTAAAATGGTTAGCTAAGAATAAAACTATTTTTAAATTTGAAAAATACCTGTCGATGAGTCTAACACAAAATCTGAGAAGGGCCTATTCCAGGGCTAGGTTTGAATTGTTGGACTCTATGGTTAAATATGGACGTTTTCATCATTTGCCATATGATGAGAGGACTTGTGTATGTGGGGACCCAGCCATAGAAGATATTGCCCATGTTTTGTTCGACTGCAAATTATATGATTCACTTAGGATTAAATTCCTGTCTCCTTTGTTAGAAAGAACAGCACACTGGGATTCTAATCACAGATTATCTTATTTTCTTTCGGGCTCAAATACTTTTATTGTGAATAGGACTGCCAAGTTTGTAGACAAGGCAGTTCACCAGAGAGCCCATTATATGGAAAAGATTGGAGTGCCATGTAGGGGTGATGAACTCATTTGAATTCTGATTAGATATACATGTATTGTATTTATTATTATTTCAGGTTATTCAATTATCTTATTTCCTATTTTGGTGTATTTTTATCAATTTTATCAGTTAAATTGAATTGTATTGTATTCTTGTTATCTTATTTTATCTTTGATATGGTCGTAAGACTAATCAATAAAGTTGTTGCTTGCTTGCTTGCTTGCCATATCTATCAATTTGCATATTAAAATCTTCCTGTCTCAGCTGCCACAATGTATTTATGCCCAAACGTTTAATAGACCACTTCCTGTAAAATATCATAATCTTCTTCTGTACCAATACATTCAAAGTCCTCTTTCCCTGTTTCTCTACTGGTTCGAAAGGTCTTTCCTCTGTTTCTAAATCTGTCCCTTGTATCTTCTGTTCCTGAGCCACCAAAACTATTAATATACGTTCTATGGATTTCTTAATTTCCAAAAAATTTTGCTGGTTTCTTCCTTAAAATCCTGAAGTGCTGTGAGAAATGCCATTCCACCTACACCCCCGCCTGATTGTATTTGTTGTTCAAACCGTAATCAGCTGCCGTAGCCAAAACAAAGAATTTTCTCAGGGAGCAGGGAACAGCTGTTCTATTATTTATCAATAATGTCTATTTATTTAAGTGAGAAAAGCTTTTAAAGTAAAAGATGAAAAATTCCACAGAGCAGTATTTCAAACAGTGTGTAAAAGGAAAGATGAAAATATATTCCAAATGAGAGATAGTCCTTTCTAAAAAAAAGTAGAAAAATAAAAAGGTAAAGAGGCACACATTCTCTATACTTTATTCTTTATTCTTCTTTATTCTTCAGGCTGCAAGCTGCTTAACCCAAACAAACAATTTCTCAAAAGTCAGTTAGTTTGTCGAGTGAGAAATACCAACAAAGTCTCTTAAGTCCCAATTTCTCTGATACAAAAGAAAGGCAGAAAAATACAAACTTGTTCACTATGTTGCCAAAATAAAATCTATCAAACTTCCACCAAAATTAATTATAGCAAAGAAAACACAAAATTAGCCAACATTTTGAACGAAGTCCAAAGATAAATTTTAGATAATAAAAATGTACTAATCTAAAAAAGAAAACTAATGTAAAGTGATCTAAAAGCTGGCTGTCACTCTTGTGTCTCCCGAGAGACTTACGTTCTCTGCAGAGCTAGGATCCTCTTTCGGCCATTCCACTGCATTCACCCCCGTTCTTCTCCGCGGTGGAAACAACAAATTAAAACAGGAGTGGGCAATTACAATGGCTCTGTGAGCAATCTTCTGGTTCCCCCTTCTCCAGGGGGAAACTTCAGTGGTCTGTAGACCCCTGCAAACAAGATAGAAAGTTAGCCAGGTCTCAGAGCTCAGAGCTCTGAGAAACTCTGACTTGTCGAGCTGCCAGCCAGGCTTGGAATCCTGGTTGGAAGAGTTGATACTAAAGCAACTCCTGAAGGAGGACATTCTATAGCCTGGAAGCAGTGTGGGAGAAGACCTTTGGCGTGCCAGGTCTTCTGCAGCATGGTTCCTCCTTTCCTTGGTCCACAGGGAACTACAGGAGTGATAGGTCTTGAGAGAGTATTTAACAGCGGGAGGCACAGGTCTCTAGCCTATCACACTGCATACTCTAGTTTTAATCACATGGCCATATACTCGCTATCCTTTAGAAAGGGATTTTTCAGTAGCTCTCTGTTGCCTGTTCTGTCATAATGCTGCTTCTATGATTGAATCTAGCAAAACATACACGATGTCGACAAGCATTTAAACAGCTGGGTTTACTTAAATACCTTCAAGCAGAAGCTACATTTTAGCTTGATCATTTCTTCCTGGTAATGAGGTAGTCTGGTCGTGGACCTCTTAGTATTTTTACATCTTAAAGTTGCCAAATTTGAATAACACTGCACTAGATATAAGATCTGCCCCCTCCCTCCTAATATTTAGAAAAAGTGTGAAACCCTGGCATTTTCAAAGAGCATTTAGGGCCTGAAATGTGAGCTGTGGGAGGTATCTGAGTTAGACAATGAGGTTTTGTTGATATATGTTGCTAGGTGTTTGACAATAAGTATGGGATTACAGATTGTTGTGGTTGAACTATCTACAGTATGTGTTGATGTTTCATGATTATGGGGAGTTTTATGATTATTGTGTTAATACTGTTTTTTACAGTACTGCTTATGAAATGCTTAGAGTTCTATGAAGTGTCACAGAAGCACCCTAAGTAAGTAAGTAAGTAAGTAAGTAAGTAAGTAAGTAAGTAAGTTTAAAAACTAGCCCAGTGAGTGAAGCAGAATTTATCCCTCTATGGCTCCTGTGTGCCCTCTGCCCAGACTCCAGCAGTTTTAGCAGCAGCAGCAGCAGCAGCAGCGATAACTCTCCATCACCAAATATTTACATCCCTGCCTGACAAATAAGATGGAAATTCCAGCAAATTTACCATTTTCCTTGCTCAGTGTGACATCTTTCTAAGAATTTTCCCATGGACTAATCTCATGTAAGATTTATATTTGGCCTCTTGGCAGAGGGAGCTGCAAAATGAGCAATCCCTCTCCTGATACAGAGAAACCCAGAGCTGGACAACAATACCAATTTCATGACCCTCCTGAGGGCTACCTTTGAACCTGTTAAAGAGGTGACTACTGTACCAACTCAGAAATCTGTTCTGTACGACAGGATAAGTGCTCTGTGGAATTGTATGTTGCTGATTTTCAGGTGTTAGTTCAGAATGTTGGCTGGAATGACAGTGAATAGCATTGACCAAAGATGGACACGCTCATTCATCAGGGTACCTTGGAGTTGTTACAGGATCTGCATTAATCCAGTTCTGCTTGGGGACTGATGTAAGACTCAAGGAATTGCAGCAGAGGATAAGCAAAGAGGAAGATGCCACTCTTTTCTATCATTCCATCCTTCCCCTTTTGAATATTGAACTTCTGCAGCTGGGAACTAGTAGATCTCCATTCTCTACCTAAGGAAAATGTCTAAGTTGTGGAGATTTGGCTGTTTCACGAAGAAGTGGTTTGTCATGACTCCTTCTTCCAAGGCATCAGTGAAGTGTTGCCCTTGTGAGGAAGAGGCTATTTTGCAAGTAGATCCTCTTAATGCATCATAACTGGCTTGTGGGAAAACAGGTTGGTGCCAGTCTCAAATGGCTCAGAAGCTGGGACATTGGGAGCCCAAATATGTGGTGTTCCACATCAAAATTTAGTCATTTCTATGTGACGTGTCTGGCCCAGACTGGCTTGTAATACATCTGAAGATCTTCAATGGATTTTGGTGCCACATAAATATGTCTTGCCAACTAAGCTGTCAGTTCCCCTGCAAGAGTGAAGACTGTTGATCTCAGACCCCTACAAGGCACATCTCAGAGTACAAAGATCCTTGGCTATTGTAATTAATGATCAGTGCATAGATGATCAGGATTCAGGGGATGGTTTGTAATCTCTGTTTTCAGTGGAAAAAAAAGTCTGGCTGGTCACAGGAAAGTTATTAGAAAAAATAAGGAAGATTCTGCCCTAAAGTATTAAGGAATAAATTGGTTCTAAATTCCAATAGAAGAGAATTCCATGGTTCTAAATTGGAAACAGCTCAGTTGTTGATTCTTGTAATTCTATCTGGTTCATCTCAATAAATATAATTTTAAATACTGTTAAAAGTGTCTCATCAATCAATCAATCAATCAATCAATCAATCTTGTTTGGAAGAATCACTTTTCGTTGAGGCAGCAGCCAAAAACTTAACAGCTACACACCATGTACAACTGTCAAGAGTCACCAAAACCTTATTTGGATTCCTCATTACATTTTTTTACCGTTTTGGGAAATCCTGAAACCTGAAATCATTGGGGAGCTTTGCCATTTTCCCCTTATCTCTGAATTCTTTGAATGATTGCAGAAAGCACACATTTTTACCAAGTTTGATTTCAGAGGGGCTTACAATCTAATTTGCATGAAAGACAGTCTTGCTATTCAATAGTCCTTGATCTTGTTATGGGAAGTTGGAATATACAGTAGATGTACCATTCAGACAGCTTCTCAGTCTTCATGAGATTTATAAATTGTATTTTTCAAACCTGTTGGACAGGTTTTTAATTATTTATTTGGATTGATTTCCTGATTTCCTGTAAGGATCTAGCTATTTACATCAAACAGCTTTTGTGGTTCTTCGGTGACTTTTATGTTAAGCTAGAGAAATGTGCCTTTAATTTGCCTGCCTTGGATTATAGTAGTTCCTCAAGGAGAAATGGTTTCTGCCACAGCTGAGTCTATTCTATCTTGGAAAATCCCAGCCTCCAATACACATGGGTGTTCAAGGATGTAATGTGATACCTTCTTTTTAACATAAGGTTATCCCTAATTCTGTTGCACTCATCATGCTGCTCATTTGGCTTACCAAGGAAGAGGATCTCTATATGTGAGATTTATGCTCCAGAGGTATTTCCTCTTACTCAAGTTAACTTTCACTTCTCAGCTCATTCTCCGCCATCCAGTTCATTTGCAAACTTCCGATAGACTCACACAAAACCAGGTCAAGGTGGCACAATTATTTTCTCATTTTAACGTTTGCATCTTTTATATCCCTAGTTTGCAGAATAGGCAAGCTGATGCTTTATTGTGCAAGCTATAATATGTCCTTCCTTACAACTTCTCTCCTACCGCCATGTATGTTTACAGAACTTTGCCACCCTGCCACCAAATTCCAGGGGCTGGAAGGAAGGCTGATCAAATCTGTACTCAACAAGAACAGAAACCCATATGTGCCGGCTCAGATAGATGACCTTTCTGATGAGATTTCATTTCTTCACGCTCTCTCTTTCTTTAAGAACAGGGAGAACTATGTAATAGCAACTGGCTGTACATCCCTTTTTCCTTGAGGGAGGAGGTCTTTCAATTCTGCCATAACAGCCTGCCAACTGAAAATTTTTGAGTATTAAAATAATTTTTGAGTATTAAAATAATCCTCCTCCTGCTCCATGACTTTGCATGATGTGAAGCAATGTAGAGCTGACCTTCAGAATAGGAAAGGAATGAGCAAGCTGTTAAAGGGGGGACTTGTGAAAAGATTACTCAGTCGTGAGAAAGAGGAGATAGTGAAAAAGAAACTCAAAATTACACTGCTTAAATTTTAGTATAAAACAATACAGTACTATCATACTGCAATAAAGAGTATCCCTGGAATCCTTGCTGTGCCTGTTTCTTAACCTCACCTGCCCCAAAGGACTGACACGTGGTCTCATGTTCCAGCAAACATCAAGGCCTTTGGTTATTTTTGCTATACATGTTATCATGACAGACCCCTGACCACCAAGCCAGCTAAGTGTTGGGACAGAGTGTTTACTTCTTGGGAGCAGAGCAATGACAAATCTCAATAAAATAGTTAAGAGCAGAGACATCACACTGACAACAAAGGTCTGCATAGTTAAAGCAATGGTATTCCCTGTAGTAACCTATGACTGTGAGAGCTGGACCATAAGGAAGGCTGAGCGAAGGAAGATAGATGCTTTTGAACTGTGGTGTTGGAGGAAAATTCTGAGAGTGCCTTGGACTGCAAGAAGATCAAACCAGTCCATACCCCAGGAAATCAAGCCAGACTGCTCACTTGAGGGAATGATATTAAAGGCAAAACTGAAGTACTTTGGCCACATAATGAGAAGACAGGATACCCTGGAGAAGATGCTGATGCTAGGGAAAGTGGAAGGCAAAAGGAAGAGGGGCCGACCAAGGGCAAGATGGATGGGTGATATTCTGGAGGTGATGGACTTGACCTTGGGGAAGCTGGGGGTGGCGACGGCCAACAGGAAGCTCTGGCGTGGGCTGGTCCATGAAGTCACGAAGAGTCGGAAGCGACTGAACGAATAAACAACAAAAAACATATGTTAGGGCCAGAAAGCCGCTCTGGTAGTAATTCATCTTTTTTCTAAGCCACCTTATTTCATTCCTTGTCATGGCTTTCCCACCGTTCCTGAGACTGTCCATCTGCTTATTCACCAAACCTTCTGGGACAAGACTTGCTCAATCATCATATCTCAAAAGAGATCAATAATTAACAGCATGTTTTTGGAAGGTATTATTTCAGGTAATAGTTGTTAAGTTGACCTGGACCTGTCTTCAACCTCTCATCCACAATTGTATGGAGAAACACAGAGGACATATGCTACCTTGGAGCAATACCTTCATTGTTATGTAAACTATCAGCAAGATAACTGGCCTAAACTTTTACCTATGGGTGAATTAACTTAAAGTAACTCAGTTCATGTGTCTAGTCAGTTGTCTCCAGTTCAAGCTATCTATGGCTACTACTCTGCCTGTCACTGAATACTACCTAACTGTTGCCCATTTCAGAGTTGTGTTTTCTCCAGAAACTACAGGTCCACTTTGTGCCTCCTCAAGAAGTAACTAAATTGTGCCAAAGCCTCTTACAAGCACTCTGCTGACCATCATCGCCATAAAGGTCTACTCATTGTGGTCAGTGACCATGTGTGGCTTTCTACTAGGTTTCTCCCCTCTACTAGACCATCTGGACTTCCCTGTTGCTAGTTCCTGAGTGCTGGTTGTGTTTCCAGAGAGGGTTTTATTACCTTGCCTTGGATGAAGCTCTGACACATTTTTGGTGTTCTGCCTGTTATAATTCCCACCACATTATTCTTTATACTGCTTTTAAAAAAAACTTTATATTGATTTAGGGAAAATATAGCCTTTTACCAAGTCCTTTCCTTATATGGCTAGAATCTGCAGTGTTGTTATGTACCATCCGAAGAAGAGAAGCACTTAAATCATATCTGTTTGCAATATATATTACTAGCCTCCTCCATTGATTCCATTTTCAAATCCTTCTCAGTTGGAGGTATATGGTTATGGATCTTTTCAAATATACTTAACAATTCTTAAATTATTTTAGTGGGTGCATTCAAGTCTGGATGCAGATTTAATTGGACTTAGCACCTTTTAAAATTACTGTGACTTTCTTCAGGTAGGAACTATACTGGAGTCCTTTTGTGTTTCAGGCAAAAGGCAGTTTCTTTTCAGTAGTAGCAATGTGCAAATTGGAACATCCCATTCTATTTTCAATATGCACATTCTGGCCTTGGAATGGGCCATTATGAGTGTACTGGAAATGACTCCATCTCAAAAGTATTTGGATTGGTCTGTTTTAGAGCAGTATACTTTGAATGGTCCATTCCAAAGTCAAAATGGGACATTCTATAGACAGAACATTTTGACCACAAAATATTTTAAACACCTCTTCTCAGTGGATGCATGACATAAAATACAATGTTTAGAATATGAATATGAGGCACACACATCTTAATATGGGAGGAGTAGGAGATGCAACAAAGGGACACATATTTTGGATGATCAGTAACACAATACTGTAACTGCAAGATCAAATTGCTGTTTTGGTTTCGTGTTTTAGTTCAATTTTCTTTGCGTAATTATGTACATTTCAAACAATTGCATTCATTCCAACACATTCAGTGTAGTGCTTTTTTAAAAATCTTTCCTGTTAATCTTCAATTTCATATACCAAGCTTATCAGGGAATCTCTTCTAGTTCATTTATTCATTCATTCATTTGGTTAATAAAATTTATGTTCTGAATTTTCATTTTCTTTTAATAATCCAAAGTTATGTACGTGTGGGTGTGTGTATGTTTTAAGCAAGGTAGTCACTTCTGTAACACTGCGAGGAAACTCACCAGTTTATCTCTATTATAAAAGTTGCGGGCACCTTCCCTTAGTAGTGTCTCCCAAATAAAACTGACAGTGACTTTGAAACTTTGAAACATGTTGTACGTGGCACGGCATAAAGCCACTGTTACTCAGAAAGACTGTAATAAAAGCATTCAGGGAAAACCATGATTTTTGGAGAGAAATAGCACAGAGTGGATGTGGACGAAATGGAACATATGCTTCGTGCTCCATTAGTGATGTTGCAATCACGTTGCTAGGATATAATCCATCCTTACTCGTGATTAACTTTTCATATTGCTTCCAACGGGATCTATGTGCAGCTGAGTTTCAATAGATCTAATCAATTTCCTCTCCACTATTAAAAATGCTTCAGGTGACAGATGCTGGAAACCATTATTAAACCATGCTGAAGCAAAGTCAGTACAGTACATATCCTATGCATCTTAAAAGGCAGTCCTTGGTGCATCTTTCCTTATCTAATTCTCCCAGAATTCCCAGCCATCATGCAGCTGCAGTTCCAACATATTTGGAGACCACCAGGTAGGAGAAGCTTGCATTAGTGCAGGGATAGGTAATCCATGGACTGTATGCAGCCTTTAGTACATAATTTACAGCCCCAGACTGGGTGGTGCTCTACATTTCAAACTTTGGGGCTTGTTTTAGGGGGGCGGGGTAAAAGTTCAAGGGATAAAAGTGGTATCTTAAAAACCATAGAGACTTACAATACCAATAACACCCCTTCAACATTTTTTAACTTCCACACAATTGGGCTGCTTTTTGCAGCGTTAAGGGGCAATATTAGTGCCTTAAGTGAAAATTGTGACTTTCTCAAGTATTTTGCTAAATTCTTGCCCCAATTCCCAAGACTTTAATGTTCAAGCCTCTTGGTAAAGATCTGGTATATTGAGTTTACAACTCCTAATTTTAATGCCAGGCACAGACTGAGCTGGAAAATGTGAGTTCCAAAGCTAGTGTGTATTTTTTAATTGCTGCTCAGCTAAGATTAGGCTAAGAAATGGTTGTTGACTCACAGCATAGGGTAAGGTGGACCAATTCTGGCTGTCAGGTGCCTGGTGTGTGTAACGCCCCCTCCTGCAGGGGGGAGGGAGGCTGGCAGGCATATGTGCATTGCCCAAGAGCTATGTTTAGTAACTTTTGTTTCTTCCTGTTTGTTTCTAGCATCCTGGCAACAGCAGGAGCACATTTTAACACCCATGTGGACCTGCGGACTCTGCGGGCGGTACGAGTGCTCAGACCCTTGAAGCTTGTCTCAGGCATTCCTAGTAAGCATCTGGTTTATCTCCCCCACCTTGCCCTACTGTGGTTCTCCTTCCTTGCAGAGCAGCACTGGTGTTTCCAGTGGACACTTTTATTTCCCTGTAGTACTGTATATGCAGGGAAATACTTCATTAGAGTCAGGAGATTTGCATACAATTCCAGAGTGACATTTAAGAAATTATTTGATGTTAAATAAAACAAGCTGAGGTATCTCTGATCCTGAGATACAGGAAGGGAGTTGGTAGACTGGTAATCTAGAGGAAAGGAGCATCACCTGGTTAGCTCTGAATATACTTATAAGGTGATGCTGGAAAAGGAGAATGCTGAGAAGATGAGACCTAGAGAATTAGTCTCATCTACTACATCTATTTCTCATGTGTTTAGAATACCGTATGCATATAACTACTTGGTGAGCTAGCTGTGTGGACCATCCCACCAGGAGCAACAATTATCTTACCAGATTACCATACCAGACCTGCCCAAATTGGTCTGAAATCTAATGAGTCAGGATAGTGTCAGGGCTGGCAATCATGACATTGCAACTGGATCTGGCAAAAAGGAGGAGACATATTAGGGCAGCCAATGTTAAGGTGAGCTAATAACCCATTGATCAGGCCCATGTGCTTTGAGAAGATCTCCAGTTCTGCTTGATAAAGATTACAAGTGGTCCTCACTTAACCACTCGTTTAGCGACCATTCGAACTTACATCAGTACTGAATGAATGATACTTACCACCAGACCTTGAAGTTCTGGCCATTGCAGCATCCCCACAGTCACATGATTGCCATTTGCAACCTTCACTGCTGGCTTCCAACAAGCAAAGTCAATGGGGAAGCTGGCAGGAGGTTGCAAATGTTGACCACATGACATTGCACTTAACAACGGCACGGGCTTTGCTTGAAGATGGCAACCGGAACTGCCGTCACTAAGCAGCACGGTCAAGTGATGTCTCACTGTTCGAGCGTATCACTTAGCAATGGAAATTGCAGTCCCAATTGTTGTAGTTAACCAAGGGCTACCTGTACTTGCTTGCACTAAGGAAAAAAGGCAGAGTTTTCATTTTGGAGTCAGAGGAAATTCCTGAGAGCCAATGTAGTATAGTGATTAGGGCATTGGACTTGCACTGGGGAAACCCAGGTTCTAGTCCACCCTCACCCATGAAAGTTTACTGGGTGACTTTGGATCAGTTACTGTCTCTCAACCCAACCCACCTCACAGGGTTATTGCGGTAAGGAAAATAGCTCCTTGAGCTTCTGACTGAAAGACAAGAGATAACTCTAATAAACCCGCCATCACCAGTTCTGAGTCAGCAATTTACAGTTCTTCTTCATAGTGCTGCACAATCTCCATCCACTCACTTAAAATATATGATGGCCATATCCAGGGCCACTGGGTGCCAAGTAAAATTTAGGTCCCAAGACTTGCACACATTTTAAAAAGCTACATGCAGATATATTTGTTTCACAAGCACTTGGGAAAGAGAATCTTTTCTTTTCAGATGTATTCGTTTATTAATTTTACAAGTACAATCCAAGAAAAAACAAGGTAGGAATAAAAATAAATAAACAGGAGATAAAAAGAGTTACAAACTTTATAAAAGTACTGTAGCTACAAAAGTTTCCAAGTGACACCATATAGATTTACATATTACAATAGTTTATATCAATTCAAAGTTCTATGTCAATACAAAAATAAGTCGGTATTAAAATTAGGTTATTATGCAACAATGATCAACTATAATCAGAACAATTCAAATTATAAGTAATAAACTGAGGTAATTTTTGCCTAATCTAGAAAATTTGGCAAATGTAACAAATCATAAAAAAATTGAATATTACAATCTTACATTAGGGAAAACCCAAACTTTGGAGAACTTTGGAGGAAACAGACTATTTTCTTCTGGGCAAAACATAACACTTTGGGAGGCCTGTTCTAATGGGAAAGAACCTGCTGCTTTGAGGGAGGAAAATTTGCTTTCTCCTCCTTCAGCGACATGTTGTTTGCCTGCCTGCTAGAGTCCTGCCTTCCCTTGATTATAATATTGTATTTGCCAGACCATAACAATTTTTCTGAACGTGTTTCACAGTGTGACACTTTCTTGTCTCTCTGCTTCTCCCAAGTGAATAACGTGCTGATTGGTGCTTCTTTTTATTTGCACTTTTCTTCTTTTTCTTTACCCAAGGTTTACAGATTGTACTGAAGTCCATCATGAAGGCAATGGTGCCTCTGCTCCAGATTGGTCTCCTCCTCTTTTTTGCAATCCTGATGTTTGCCATTATTGGCCTGGAATTTTATAGTGGAAAGCTACACCAGGCTTGCTATGTAAACAATTCAGGTAAGAGGACTTGCTATCCCTTTTCCGACTTTATTCTAGTCCTGGAATTATAAAATACAGCTATGGATCTAATTTACCTACAGTGCTTCACAAAGATTTGTTCTGTAGGTCTGAACATGCCCTCTGGGCAAAAATACTTACTGTAATTTGGGTAACAAAAGTGGTTTGAAACAAAACATGTTTTTTTGTTGGGATTTTTTTCCCCATGGCCTGTTAAACATGAATCTTGAATACTTCTGTTCATGGTTGTGTTTCATGCCAACTCCTGATGATAGAAGGCAAAAATAGTAAAAAAATTAAAATCCAGAATAAACTGTACTTTTTTGCTTTCCTCTCCAGTCTCCTCAATTCTCCCTGGCAATAGTATCTTTCCACACCCAGGCCAGCTCTTCTCTGAACACAAGACACAAGAGCAGCTCAAGCCTTCAATTGTCATATTAAAGAACAAAATACGCATTTCATAAAAACTAATACAAGCAAACCCTACATAAAAGTCCACAACTGCTCCATCAAAACTCCACGGACAAAACCCTTACAAACCCAGAACATACCCTGTATCACCTTTCGCTATCTGCTATCCCCCCCCCCCCATACACACCTCTTCTTTCTTTGCAGGATGCCAACTTTCTTCCTTTTCATTTTAAATTAAATTAATTAAATTACATGTAAATGTTAAATTATTTATTTAAAATATCTATTTTAAATCTAAGGAATTTTAAAATATAATCAGGGAGTCAGGGAGTGTCAAGAGATGTCTATGCATGGGAGATGTCTATGTTTTTCCTCCTTCATTTTTTCTAAATGGATGCCATTCCCATATGTGGCCAAAGTTAAAACACGAGATTTGGGAACAAAATCTAATGCCAGGTTGGGCTAAACCTCTGTGAAGAAGATGCGGTGTGTTTCAGTGTGATAACTATAGACGCGCCTTCTTCTCCATTCTGCAATAAAAAAGCTACAGAACTGTAAAACCTTTCTTAGGATCAACTAAACTGTCCTTTCTTAGGACCAACTGAACTGTCACAGTCCTCAAAAATACAGCTTCCAAAGGAATCTATTCCAGTGCAGCTATTTTCAATTTTTACAACACTTTTATTCTTTCAAACCTAGTGGAAAGTTGGAAAAAATATGTAGAGGTGCTCAAGATGCTGTCTATCAGCACACTCATTCTCTAAACAGTGAAGAGATCAGAACCAGATTTGGTGTAGGGAGAGAAATCAGCAAAAAAAAAAAAAAGTTGCAAGTTTGAAAATGGGCCCAATCAAGCTGGGGACTGCAGGAAGAAAAAAAAAAGAACTTGCAAATGGTGGGATTTCCCCAGCTTTTTCAAGAAGGCTAGAAGTGGTAAGATTTGGGAATGACTTATTTGGGTGCCTCTTTCAGTAGAGTGATTAAGATAGGGAAACGTGTGCTTCTTCATCCTCCCATACATATATGATCAACTCTGGATTTAGCTCTGTATTAATATTATAAACATTCAGTCTTCGGTGAGTTGGATGATGTAGGTGACATATATTGGAGGTTATATTAAGACTGACTTCCAGTTTGTTTTTAATTATTATTAAATGTAGCTTGATACTAACAATTCCTCTTTCCTTGGAATGCTTGCTACGTGGACAGCATTTCCATTTCTACCTCAGTGAACCCTTTTAGTGTAAAAATTACTTCTGCTAATACACCTCTGTTGCTGAGAATTTTAGGGCCCAGAGCCAGCTCAGATAAATCACTGACCTCATTGTCACACATTGACATCCTAAAGTTGAGTGATGTGGATATTGTGAAGATAAGGAAGGACACATTTGCTATTATTTGATTGACTGATTATGTGTCATCAAGTCGTTTTCGACTCCTAGCGAAGACATAGATAGATCTTCTCCATGACAATCTATCCTTAACCTGTTCTTTCAAGTCTCTCAACGGTGCACCCATCGCCACTGTAACTGGGTCCATCCACCTTGCTGCTGGCCATCCTCTTCTTCTCTTTCCTTCCACCTTTCCCAGCATTAGACTCTTTTCCAGAGAGCTAAGTCTTTGCATAATGTGTCTGATGTAGGATAATTTGAGCCTGGCCATTTGTGCCTTGAGTGAGAGCTCTGGGTTGATTTGTTTGTTGATCCATCAGTTTGTTTTCCTGGCTGTCCACGGTATTCTCAGGAGTCTTCTCCAACAGCAAAGTTCAAAAGCATCAATACTCTTCCTATCCTGCTTCTTCAAAGTCCAACTTTTGCATGCATAGAGTGTCACAGGGAATACCATAGCATGCACAATTCTTATCTTTGTAGTATAGAGACATCACAGCATTTTAATATATTTTCCAAGACCTTCATGGCTGCTCTACTGAGTGCTAGCCTGCAGCATATTTCTTGACTGCTTGTTCCTTTACAGTTGATGGTTGATCCTAAAAGGTAGAAGCTATTCACTACTTCAATATCTTCATTGCCAATTCAAAAGCTGGTTGTTCTACCTGTTGTCATTAGTTTGGTCTTCTTTATATTTAATTTTAATCCCATTTTTTTCACTGTGCTCCTTGACTTTTATTACTAGAGCTTGCAGATCCTTTGTATTTTTGGCTATCAGGATAGTTCCATCAGCATAATGCAGATTATTGATGTTTCTTCCTCCAATTTTAAAACCATACTCATGTTCTTCCAATTCAGCTTCCTTAATATATATTCTGCGTATAGGTTGAACAAATAAGGGGAGAGTATACAGCCTTGTCTCACTCCTTTGCCATCCTGCAGCCAGTCTGTTTCACCATGTTCTGACTGTAAGGTGGTTTCCTGACCTGTATATAAGTTTTTCATGAGGACAATGAGATGTTCTGGGATTCCCATTTTTCTGAGCACATTTCACAGCTTGATCTGATCGATACAATTGAAGGCCTTTCTATAATCAATGAAGCACATGCTGAATTTGGGGGGGGATTCTTTGGCTTTCTCAATTATCCAACATGCATCAGCAATAATGTCTCATGTTCTTCAACCTTTTCATAAGCCATTTTGAACTTCTGGCATCTCTTTTTCCATGTAGGGCTCTAATCTGCATTGGATGATTCCAAGCATTATGTTGCTAGCATGTGAAATTAAGGATATTGTGCAATAGTTTGCACACTCTGTTAAGTCTTCTTTTCTGGGTATTGGAATGCAGATTGACCTCTTTCAATCAGCTGACCACTGTGTTCTTCTCCAGATTTGCTGGCATAGCTTGGTTAGAACCTTGACTGATTCTTCTTCTGTTGCTTGCCATATTTCAGTGGGTACACCATCAGTTCCTGTAGCCTTCTGACTTGGTAATGACTGGAGTGCTGATCTAGCTTCATCTTCTAGTACTAGAGGTTCTTGTAAGTAGGGAATGTCTTCTATGCTGTCTTAGATGTTGGCATCTCAACTGTACAGTATTTCAATATACTCCTTCCATCTTTGTTTGATCTCCTTTGAATCGGTTACTATCTGTCCACTGGAGTCTTTTAACATACCAATTCATGGTTGGGACATCCTTCTGAATTCAGAGATCTTTTGAAAGATTTTCCTTGTTTTTCCATGCCTGTTTCCATCTTCAATGTCTTTACAGATGTTGTTGTAATACTGCTTCCTATCTCCTCTAATAGCTCTCTGAAACTCTTTGTTAAGTTCCTTTCTGAGATTTTTTTTTCTTTCTTGGCTTTGGCTTCTCTTTTCTTCTTGGCAATTCCCACAGTTTGCTCTGACATGTAGCTTGCTTTCTTCTCTTTCTTAATTTTTTGCAGTCTCTTTTCACATTCATCCTTAATTACTTCTTTAAGTCCATTCCATAATTCCTCTGGTTCTCTATCAATGAAGTTCAGGACTTGAAAGTGATTCCTGATGTTCTCCTTGAAAATGGTGGGTATATGTTCAAGATCATATCGTGGAAACTAACTAGATTTCTTCTTCTTCTTTAGCTTAAAATGGAGCTTGCATGTGAGCAGTTCATGTTTATTTATTTATTTATTTATTATTTGGATTTATCCCCGCCCATCTCTACCGTGGTAGACTCTGGGCGGTTTACAACCACCATGTTCTGTTCTGCAGTCAGCACCTGGCCATGTCTTTGATGCTATAATTGAGCTCCTCCACCTCCTTTTAGCAATAACATAGTCAATTTGATTTCTATATACTCCATCTGGTGATGTCCATGTATAGAGGTATCATTTTGGTTGTTTGAAGGCAGTGTTAGCTATGAAGACATCATAGGAGTGGCAGAAATGTATAAGTCAGTCTCCTGCTTCATTTTGGTTTCCTAAGCCATACGATCCAACTACATTTTCTTCTTTCATGTTTCCAACTTTGGAATTCCAGTCTCTAATCACAAGCAGCATATCTTGCTTGCGTATTCTGTCAATTTCAAATTGGACTTGATCATAAAATTCATTGATCTCCTCTTCTTCGGTGGTTGGAGCATAAACTTGAATGATCGTCATATTAAAGGGTTGTCCACAAAGTCTAATCAATATTATTCGGTCATTGATTGCATTGTAGCCAAGTACTGTCTTGGCATACCCTTCCTAACTATAAAAGCAACACTGTTCCTTTTTTGTTTTTGACGTCCTGAGTAATAAACAGTGTGATCTTCTGACTGAAAGTGTCCAATCCCTGTCCATCTCAATTCAATGATGCCTAAAATGTTAATTTGTAGTCATTTTATTTCATCTTTTACTATATTGAGCTTTCTTGTGTTCATGCTTCTTACATTCCACGTTCCCAGTATAATTCTGTCTTTGCAGCTTTGGATTTTCTTTTCCTGTATGGCAACATCTGCAATTAGACGTCCTGAAGGCTTTAATCTAGCTATGTCATGAACACCTTTAGCATTGTGAAAGAGCCTCAGCTCTTCCTCAGTATCATGTTGAGTGCCATCCAATCTTAGGGGCCCATCATGCAGCACTATATTGTCAATCATTTTATATTTTCTACCCATTTGGTTTTCTTGGTAAAAATACAGGAGTGGTTTACCATTGCCTTCTCCCACGCAGTGTGAATTGATGCCTTTGCCACTGTCACTAAAGTGATGACCTGCCTCTGGCATGTTCTTATATCGCTGCTGCACTTTATTTATTTATTTATTTATTTATTTATTTATTTATTTATTTATTTGATTTATCACTGCCCAACCCCCACAAGGGGACTCTGGGCGGTTTACAGTAAATTATAGGTGCCTGCTTGGTTTAGCTGGGCCTTGGGTGACCCTGCTGGGAATATATATTCTTGGCATATACTCCCAATGTTCTTCACTCCTCCCTCCCAGGAACACCCACCACCACAATGAAGCAGCACAGCAGGACTTGGGGGTGGGGTGCTATTACATTAGGAATACAGCTGTGACCAGAAATAGTGACTAGAAGCAGAACATGCTTACATATGCTCTCCCTTTGGGCCGCTGCTCTGCCTGATAGCCATCAATCCTCTCTAGCTAAAAAGGAAAGATGAGTACAATGGTCAGGTGGAAAGATGGATCCTACCTGACTTCTGATCATAATGGTAAGCAGGAAGCTAAGAGCCAAGGATGTCAAAAGTCAGTAATTCCCTGGGTCTTGGCACTGAGAACATCCCTGACACTGACCTAACTGATCACCATGCAAGGAACCCAAGGTTTCCTGGGAGAGAGGAACTATATAGACCCAGTGTCATGCAGTCATCACGATGCTAGATTTGAACCAGGGTGACTGGGTGATTTGGGCCAGTTGTCCTCTCTCAAACCAGCCTACTTCACAGTGTTTTTGTGCTGATGTTTTAAATTAGGGGGCAGGGAAATCTCATGTTCTTCACCTTGTGCTGTCAAAGGAAAAGGGAAAATATAAATAAAACAAAAACATAAAAGAACTTCCTGTTTTATTGTAACTTTCTTGGTGGACATTGCTCCTTTATATGTGTATATTGAAAATGATTTACCTCTGTCTGACTGCAGGTGAATTACAAGAGCTGGACCCGCCGCATCCCTGTGGGGTACAGGGATGCCCTGCAGGTTATGAGTGCAGAGACTGGATTGGTCCCAATGATGGGATCACTCAGTTTGACAACATCCTCTTTGCTGTGTTGACTGTCTTCCAGTGCATTACCATGGAAGGATGGACTACAGTGCTGTACAATGTGAGTAAGATAAATGAGGAAGCAGGGGGCTGGTGCAGAGTTGCTCTACTGGCTGGCTACAACGGACTAATCATTTCATTGCATTCCTGACCGTGTCTCATGGTGAGAAAAAGCCTTGCCCAATTTATCCAGCCTGTGACTTGCCCACTGGAAATTACTTTGCTTGGTTTGGACTCCTATTGCCTTAAGGTGCATTTAAGCTCATAATATGTTTGAGCAGTGTATGAATTGCTAGTTCCTCATGCATTATTTTAAAAAGCAATGCTTCTCCCTCCTTTCACCATAACTTTTAGTACAGTAACACCAGATCAGCATTCAATTTCCAAATGTTGTCAATTCAAATAACATTTATTGTTTGCAATACACTTGTATAAATGCTATCCTACTAATTTTCAGACAAATGTTGCTGGCCGTTAGGTCAGCACTGATCCACCTAAGCCACAAATCTTTCTGTGTTGGCAAATCATTGTCTCTGCCAGCATCCACATCCACCATAAAAATATCCCACCCTGCAAGTTAGTGTCCCACTTCTGGGTATTGTGTCATGATACCAACTCTATTAAAAAGCTACTGTATAATTTCACCCTTCTTCAACTACTGAAGAAGTTCTTACTGCTTCTTTCAGGACTGTCACTGTTGCTTCTGATCATAAATGTGAAAGAATCAGTTTAATACCTGCGTTTGAGTAGAGATATTTTCTTTCGTTCTTTTTCCACTTTTGCTATATGGCATGCTCTATAAACCCGTACAGCTGCTGTCAAAATATTGGCCAAGCAGGAACTCGCAAGGCATATAAGTTTATAACAGAAATTAAGCTTCTAACAGAGTAAATCTGTTGCAGGCAAGCAGAGTTGGTAATTATCTAAACGAAGGCTTTGCAGTGTTCTCCATCAAATTCTTCCTGTCCTTTCGCATCTCCTCCTCCCCTTCCTTGTCATGAACTGCACTACTCTGTGTATTGAAGCAGAATAATTGCATTATAAGTACTTGACACACTCCTGTAGGAATTTGATCATGTAACTGTGCTTAAAGGCCTGGCAGACACCCACGAGTGAGGTAGGCAGTGAGGAGAATATCACTTTTAATGATGGTGCTGAACTTCAGGCATAGTGGCGATGCTCTCCCTGTTGGGAAGGAGCGGTGCCGCCAAGCACTGGATTAGTACCTTCCCCCTTTTTACTGGGAAACAAAGCCCTTGATTCTTGGTTCCCGCTGCCTGTGCTACTGCAAATAGCTACAAATACCAACTCTTGGCAACTTGGCAGAGTTACTGTAGAGACTAATGATTAGGGTTCTGTCTGCATGTGAGAGACAGAAAGATTGGACTCTTACAAGCTGCTTTCAGTTTTGAGACTAGAAGTAAAATGGACCTTGGAAAGTACATTCATTTATTGTATCTTATTTATTTGATTTTAAGGCAATTTCCCCAGAACAGTAAACTTGGGTAGAAAGAAGTCTATGAACACAAATTCTGTATACTGCAATTTCCCTATCAGTAGGGAAGTAGGGTGGCTGACTTCCAATCTGGCTTTCCCCCCAGGAACTGGGGCCAGCAGGTTGATGGAGCTGGCGTTGTGCAGTTGATTTATGGATATGAGTTTTATTGGGGTTTCGATGCTGTTTTTCACTTAAATAGTTTTTATAACAGTATTGTGTTTTTACTCTTGTTTGACACCCAAAGTTCCTTCTGGTAGATGGGCAGCCATATAAATTTGTTTAATAAATAAATATAGCTACAAGAACTGGGCTGAAAATATCTGGATAGCAGCAAAGAGATACAGAAACTCTAGTTCTCTCTGGCCGTATAGTAGTCACCAGGAGTTTTGGAACACTGATATGGCAACCCTAACATAGACAGAAATACAGATACTGCAGAAATGTTGCATTCCATGAGTTTAATTCCCAGGTAAATACATTTCTGCTATGCCAGGAATGGATCTGTTAAGCCCACGTAAGCTAGAGATGAAACTGGAGAAGAGATCCTTAGTGTAAACAGGTAGTCCTCATTTAGTGAGTGCCTTGTACAGAGACCATTTGCAATTACGATGGTGATGAAAAAGTAACTTTGTGACCAATCCTTGCATTTATGACCTTTGGAAGTCTGTAAAACAAAGGATAGCTGAAGTAAGATCATAAGGACAGTCATGGTTTTACTTAGCGACTGCTTTGCTTAATGACCAACTTGCCGGTCCAAATTGTGGTCACTAAATGAGGACTACCTGTATTGAGCTTCTCTCTGTGACATGAAGAATCAGAGTCCTTAATGCTGGGTTATATATAGAAGGAAAATTGCATGCTTGCTCTGGTAAGGTAAGAGTTCTGTGGTTTTCACTCCAAGGAAAGTAAGCTTAGGACTTCAGGGTGCTAGTCCCATTCTCTTTTCATTCCACTTCACTTGTAGCGGTCTTTAGTGGAGAGTTTCTTTGTCTATGGAATGAATGAATGAATGAATGAAATGAATCTTTGTCTGTGGAGGTTTTCCACTGATTGAGCATCCTGATTTCCAAAGTCCTCATTTGTATAGAAGGTCTGTATGGATAAAGGAGGCTCTGCATTGCAACAGTCATCTTTTGATGGGGGAGTGAAAAGAGGAAGCAGCAACTTCCCTTCTTTCCTGCTACTTCCCACCTCCTTCCCATTCGCTAGCTGTCAGCATATTTGATTATTAAGATCACTCCTCCCTAAATTCATAGATAATTATTTAGAGGGAAACCTCATCTTCCTTTCCAGAAAATACAATAATTCCAGATTTTAAAAACTGAGATTTGTAGGTAAAATTTTCATTACCAAAACTCAAACTTTGTACAATTTATGTATATTTGAATGGGGCTATTTTGAGGCTGGAGCTCTACCATTTCGGCTCTGACAAATTCAGTAATGTTATTTCTGTTTGGAGCTACATAGAGTGGGTAGTTGGCATGACTAGATGAAGAAAGTAATATTTTTCTAAACTAATTCATCTATGTTTGTGCTTGAAGTGTTATTTTTAAATTTTGACTGGAGTGAATTTTTTTTGTATAAGCGTTGTAAAATAACAGTAAACGTGCAATATAACGTGAGACTGGCCCCTTCACTCCTGGCCTTTCGGAAGGCCCTTAAGACCTGGCTCTGCCGCCTGGCCTGGGACGACAGAGGCGGTAGTGCCTCCTGGGGTTGGCTGGCCCCATAGCAGTACGATCTGTGCTACAGTCCCCAATCCATCTTGGATTTTATTTATTTTTTATATTTTTTAGATATCTTCTATTTTGTATGGTTTTTAAATTTTGATTATTGTAGCCCGCCCAGAGTCCCTTCCATGGGAGATGGGCGGGGAATAAATTGAAATAATAAATAAATAAATAAATAAATAAATAAATAACGTCCTCTTTTTACATTCACTATTCCACTTTTATGTCCCTGCTTATAATTCCCTTTGATAATTACTCATCCATTTATGGTTTGGTATCTCTTCTCTAGAGGAAATGGATACAGTACATATCATTGCATAAGCCATCCAACCAGGGAGAAATTAAAACTGCCTCTATTCATCAGGTGGGAATTCTCAGCTAGACTGCCATCTACTTTGGGTCAGTCACTTTGACTTTAAGAAAAACTGCAACGAATACAACGTTTTCTTTGTGCAGACAGAAATGCTTAATGTGTTTTACACTGAACTTTAATGGTGCTTGATGGACATTTCAGTTAAAGTGGAAAAAATTATTATGCTTCTGAAAAACGGGGAGGGGGAATGAGTTCTGGAAGGATTAAGGCGATTCGTGCAACAAATTTATTCATCCTTCAGGCAGACCCATAGTTTTCCCTGATCTCTCTTTGCCCTGCTAAATTTATTATTTGTAATCACTTTGAATTCAGCATCAATGCTTTCAAGCACTTTTTCCCCTCAAAGGCTTTGCAATTGACTGGAGCCCTACTTGGGCAGGAGACTGAGGTGGGATTGAGTTGGTGAAACTCAATGCATCACTTCAGACTAAAGTAGGAGACACAATTTCTGCTACATGTAGAAATTCTATGCAAGTGGTTAAGACGCCAGGCTTGTCGATCGCAAGTTCGGAGGTTCGAATCCCTAGCCCCGCGTGACGGAGTGAGCTCCCGCACTCGCCCCAGCTCTTGCCAACCTAGCAATTTGAAAGCATGCAAATGCACGTAGATGAATAGGTACCACTTCGGTGGGATGGTAACAGCATTCCGTGCGCGTCATGCCAGCCACATGACCGCAGAAGCGTGTTCAGACAGCGCTGGCTCTTTGGCTAAGAAACGGAGATGAGCACCGGCCCCTAGAGTCGGACACGACTGTGCAGGGGAAAACCTTTACCTTACCTTAAAGAACTGAAAATCAAAGAAAGGTATATTAGGAAGTCTACTCCCAGCTGTGATAGTGTTCTACTTTCAGGTAAAAAAATATAAACCATCTAAAGAAATGTAGCCCATTTTTTTCACATTAGGATTCTATCACTCCATTCCGATGTATACTTAGATAAACCAGTACTAATGCTAAGCATATCAGCTTTGAGCCAAGAGTTTCTGTACTTGCTGCCACAATGGGGAGGTGGGAACAAGCATTCAAGACTTATTTTGTTTCATTTCTCTTTTCATCCCTCAAATTATTTATTATTATTCAATATTTGTAACCCACCCCCATCCAAAAAGGACTCCGTGCAGGGTACTACAAAGTCAAAAATAGCATCTGATATAAATTATAGTATCTGCTATAAATTATTGGCATAATAATATAATAGCATCTGATATAAATTATTTAATTATCATCAAAAAACTAAGCAAAGTCCCTACTGGCACCCGATAAACTAATCTAAAGGCCAAATGCCTGCTGGAACAACACTGTTTGGCTAGTTTTCAAAATGCCGGTGGGTAGGGGCCATCTAGGGAGAGAGTATTCCATAAAATGGATGTTGCTGCTCTCTAAGATCTTTGGAGCTATCAAACTCATGAAACAAGAACAACTTGGATTTCTAGAATGTCTTTATCGCTCACAGGGTAACTTAATAGAATCATGAAAGCCTGCCAAAGCAATTCTCCAGATCAACTTACACTTAACAAAATTAAGGTGGAGTGCAGGGGAAATAAGGTGAGTCTTTCTCACACTTCTCCCTCTCTTGGTCTAAGGAAGTTTTTCTGTAACAATCCTATTCCCTTCTCCACATTTGCAGGGTCTGGTAGACATTCCATCACAGCCACTGAGAAAGCCTATTGCTGGCTTATACCCTACGGATCTTGTGAGAGGGGTGACCTGCCAGCAGGTCCTCTCTTGATGATCAGACCAGATGGGCAGATTCAGTTCTAGAAAGGTGTTGCCTGATATCTCCTGGTGCTGCCTGAAGCTCCATAAAGGGCTTTAAAGGTGATAACCAGCACTTTGAATTGGGTCCAGACAGCTACTGGCAACTAATAAAGTGACTTCAAAATAGGTGTTATTCTAGCATGACAGGGTTGTCATATCAGAAGTCTAGACACCACATTTTCTAAAAACTGTAGCTTCCAGGTTTTCTCCAAAGGCAACCCCTTGTAGGATGCATGGATTATAACTGGTGCACCAGCTAAGGCTAGGTAAAGGCTTCCCTGGCTATAGCTTCTACTTAAGCAAGAGCTGGGTGTCTAGGAGAACCTGTAAATTATGAATCAACTCCTTTGGGGGGAGTCCAGCCTATCTCGAGTGACTACTAGAGCTGGTGTTACTAGACTGCCCTGATATTTACAGGTAGTCCTCGTTTAGGTACTGCAATTGGTTCCAGAAAAATTGTAGCTAAGTGACATGGTCGCTAAGCAAACCACGTGACACACAGAGAGAGAGATGCTCCGAAGATCACTGGTTGCTGCTGCCTCATTTAGATACAGTTCTATTGTGCAGCAACACAAGCTTTACTCTCACTCTGGTGTGTGTTGTTATCAGGTGCAGAAATTTGGGTGTAAGTGCACGCATTGGTCAGAAAACAATTTTTTAAATACCGTTTACTATCGTTTCTTACCATCATATTTGCAAATGGTCACTTAATGAGGAAGTTGCTAAATGAAGACTACCTGTATTGAAGACAGGCAACTCTATCTTTGTAGGATTTACTCTGAGTTTGTTTTACCCATCCAGATCCTCACAACCTACAGACACTGGTTCAAGACTTGAATGGCATTTTCAGCTGGGATTGTAGTGGTGATGTGTCATCATCATCATTGGCGATCACTCGTAGCCGAGTAAGATTGTCTTCCAAAGGTAATATTTTAACAGTGGATCCGTAAGTGGCTATAAAGGTCAATTCTGGATCCGCACAACCTCCCACAATGAGGGCATAGGTTTCCGGGTGGGAGACGGTCATGATGAGGGTTTGCCTGACGTGCCTTCCTTTTAGCTCTTTTCTCCCTTTCGCCCTGTACTCATGCTTCTTCAAAGTCCATAGCGCCATTAATAAAGGCTGACCTCCAATTGAAACGCTCATGAGTTAGGGCTTCCCAGTTCTAAATGCTGATATTACATTTTTTAAAATTAGCTTTGAGAGTATCTTTGAATCTCTTTTGCTGTCCACCAATATTCCGTTTTCCATTCTTAACTTGGGAGTAAAGTAGCTGCTTTGGAAGACGATGGTCAGGCATTCGAACAACATGACCGGTCCAGCGAAGTTGATGTTGGATGATCATTGTTTCAATGCTGGTGGTTTTCGCTTCTTCTAATACGCTAACATTAGTCCGCCTATCTTCCCAAGTAATTTGCAGAATTTTTCGGAGGCAGCGTTGATGGAATCTTTCAAGAAGTTGGAGGTGGCGTTTGTAGAGGGTCCATGTTTCACAGGCGTACAGAAGGGTTGGTAGTACAATGGCTTTGTAAACAAGCATTTTGGTCTCCCTGAGAATGTCCCGATCCTCAAACACTCTACGCTTCATTTGGGAGAAAGCTACACTCGCAGAGCTCAGGCGATGCTGAATTTCAGCGTTGATGTCAGCTTTTGTAGATAGATGGCTGCCGAGATAAGAAAAGTGGTCGACATTTTCTAGTGACACACCTTTAAGCTGGATTGATGGCGCTGCGGAGGGATTGGTTTGAACTTGCTGGTAAAGCACTTTGGTTTTTTTAATGTTAATTGAGAGGCCGAGCTTTTCATATGCTTCTGCAAAGATGTTTAGGATAGTTTGAAGATCTTCCTCGGAGTGTGCACAGACTACGTTATCATCAGCATATTGAAGTTCTATAACAGCAGTTGTAATTACCTTATTTTTTGCTTTCAGCCTACTAAGATTAAAAAGCTTTCCATCTGTTCGATATATAATTTCTACACCAGTAGGAAGTTTCTCTTCAACAAGGTGTATAATCATAGCGATGAAGATAGCGAATAAGGTTGGAGCAATAACACATCCCTGTTTAATGCCGGATTCCACTTTAAATGGATCGCTTTGAGAGCCATTGTTATTCAGGATTGTTGCCATCATGTCGTCATGGAGTAGCCGCAAGAGTACTCCGTCATGGAGTAGCCGCGGCTTGTGGTGATGTGTAACTGAGGTTCATCAGTATACATCACCCTGAACTGCCAAATGAACTCCCCATCCCTTTCACATAATTACTATGTTACTATGTATACAGTGTCTTGGGGGAAGACACTGAGCCCTGAGGCACCCTGCATTGGAGTTCCCAAGGGTTTGAGTGCTGCCTTCCCCATTCACCAACTAGGACTGAAACCACCATAAAATAATACCTCTAACTCCCAACCCTTGCAGACAATCCGGAAGCATATCACGTGTAACGATATAGAATGCTGCTGAGAGATCAAATAGGACCAAGAGATGCACTTCCCCCATCTAGATCCCAATGATAATCTTATCAACCAAAGCAACCAGTGCCATTTACCTACCATAAACAGCCCTGTATCCTCACTGAAAATGATCCAGATAATTCATTTTACAACATCTAGGATCTTCTATAGTTGATTTGCCAATTACTTTTCAATTGCCTTTGCAAGGAAGGAGAGGTTGGAAGCTAGGCAAAAGTTGTCAAAAACAGCTGGGTTGAGAGAGAACCTTTTCAGACAGCACTATACCCTTCTCCAGAGAGGTGCTGACTATCTTCCAGGGCCAGATGCCAGCTGAACAAGCCAGGAAGGACATGAATCAAGCCCACAGGTGGCTGAGTTTAGCATACAACAGAACGTATCAACTTCCTTGCATCAGAAAATCAAGACTCCTGAACTGATATATACAGTATAATGTATATATGTAGCATACAAGTTATAATGCAATTTGACTGGTAACTTTTATTGTTGCTCTTCGGCTCATTAGACAATGAAATAGAACTACTTTTTCCCCTCATTCTATTTGCTTGTTATGGATGAGCTTACTGCATCAAGGAAATCAGCTTCAGGATGAACTGCTTTCTTCTGAGGAAGGAGCTTGCTACGTTTGAACTAATTAATTGATTGATTATGTGCCATCAAGTCATTTTTGATTCCTAGTGACCACTGTTTGATCTAAAGCATAGGATAATATGCTGCGGACTGATCTTTCATGTGCGTCTTGGTGTGCAAACTTGTCTTCAGTGCTGAAACAAACATATGGGAATGTGATGCCAAGAGTTTGTTCGCATGTTGCATATTTCATATGACAACACAGTTGCTCAGCCCAGCTGTAACTGCATCTACTACACAGCTTTCCAAACTGTGTGTCGCGACACTTTAGTGTGTCGCAACACACAATTTGGAGTGTCGCCACACAACCCGGAAGCGGCAGCGGGGGTGTGCATGGTGGCGGCAGCAGCGGCGCGCCATCAGCGCTTCCACGTTTTAGCAGAGGCTGCCGCTGCTGCCGCTGCCACCATGCATGCCGCCACCACTGCGCCCCCCCCGCCGCCGCCATGCATGCTGCCGCCGTGCACGCCCACGCCCCCGTGCACGCCCCCGCACTGCCCTGTCACCATTGGTGTATCACCAACAGCGGCAGATTGGAAAGCACTGATCTATTATGTTGCTGGGAAAACTAAACTTTGTGTCACAAGAGAGATCTGAGCTGCATTCCTCATTCAGTTGTTAGTTTAGAATGTACTTTGAGAATATGCATGCAGATCAGTGTCATAAATCCTTTAGAAACCCATAAGAACTGGAGCCCTAAATATAGGGCTCCCAGGTGGCTTCTTACTATTATTTGTCTCAAACTGCAGTGATTAATTAATTAATCACTAATTAATGCAGCATGATAATGTATGCCATTGCTCTGTTGAACTTTTTTTTAATGTAGCATGAGGAACTGATTGATGCTGTATGATAACACATGACTGCTAAGATGTGACTGGTAATGCTCTGTTATATGTGAACATATGCTAGATAACAGATGCAGTATTATTGTCCCTTAATTCTCCCTTAAATATGAGTATGTGTTAGTTAAATAGCTGTAGTATTATTTTTTCTTAATTTTTCTTTTCTTGATTGTATAATTTATTATTGAGAGCTCTTGCACCGAAGACAAATTCCTTGTATGTTTAGTCATACTTGGCCAATAAAGTATTCTGTTCTGTTCTGTTCTGTTCTGTTCTGTTCTGTTCTGTTCTGTTCTGGTCTGGTCTGGTCTGGTCTGGTCTGGTCTGGTCTGGTCTGGTCTTATAGTCTAGTTAGTAGACCAAAATCATTTCACGTTGTCAGGATTTTCACAAAAAAAGTTGCTGATTGGATAAACTTCATGTAAAAAAGCAGGTCTATGAGAAAGTGGATATGTTCACAAGCACATCCTCTCATAAGACAGAAAGAGACAGAGAATGTCACAGACAAGCACAACATGTTAATAAAAATTCTTGTAATTTGGATTTGATGGATAGCAAAAAACTTTGCAAAAAAGACAGGAGATTGGCAAACCAAAGGCTGGTGGCTGGCAACTGGGCCTTTGGGAATTAAGTTGAGCGACAGAGTTTCTCAGGGCAGAGATGTCAATTATGTTAACAACAAACAGTTACCGAGTTTCAAGGATGAGAAGTACATGGCATAAATTCATGGGAGGGATAGAAGAAAGCAGCACCAAAATTAAACTACAGTGGATATAAGGAAAGAATTGCACCTTCATGCTAACAGAGAGCAATCAACTATTTTAGTGGTTTCTTCCTACTGTGCAATAAATATTCTTATTTAACCATGCCTTATCATGTTTTGGAAAGGCTTAAGCGAAGTATGACCCTAGATCCTAGTCAAATCTTGCTTGTTCAAATCTCTGGAATTTCTATTTTGCTACTAAGGTCTTGTCAGTGAGTCTGACAGCTTGACCGCCTTCATTTTGCTTCTATTGCTTGGGAGGAGGTGGTGTATATAACTTGAGGATCAGAAGAATGGTTATTGAATTCCTGGGAATTCCACTAATCATTGACCAAGTAGCCATTGCCTTGCTCCAATATGGGGAGCAACAGGCTTCATTTCAACCCTAGCAAGTCTGAGTGTCTTTGGGTTTGGGGCCTCCTGGATCCAGGGATTTGCCATCTATTGTTCTGGATGGGATTACACTACCTCAGACAGAACCTGTATGAAATTTGGGGGTTCTCCTGAACTCATGGCTCCTGTTTGAGGAGCAGGTCGCAGCCATGGCCAGGAGGTCCTTTGCACAGCTTCGCAATGTGCACCAGTTGTGACTGTTCCTGGACCAGGAGGCTCTCATTATGGTCACTCATACCTTGGTCACCTCTCATATGGACTACTGCAATGCGTTTTACACGAGGCTGCCCTTGAATTACATCCAGAAGCTTGAACTGGTGCAGAATGCAGCTGCACAGGCAGTTATGGGCACCTCCCATGGGACATCTCCAGCAGGTGCCCTAACTATTCTGAAAAATGCTAAGTTAAGAGCAGGCAGGAGCAAATTAACATGTGTCATACATAAAAAGAGATTACTTAGGCTGAGGATTAGTAAATCAGATAGTAGCAAATACGCAGTGAGAGACTCATCAAAGATTTCTTGCCTGTAGCCTAGAGCAGAGAGAAACCAGTCAGTGGCAGTTGCCACAGGAGAGAAAGCCTGACCTGAGAATCCAAAAGTTCAGAGCTGGAATTGTTCACAGAAATCAGTCCAAGAGTCTAAAAGCCAATTAGTAGCTTTCTAAGAAAGGGAAAGCTTGGGTCAACAGGATGCAGGCCAAAATGGGAAATGTTGCTTCCACCAAAGACAGGGACCTGAGGGATATTTTTATATAGCAAGAGCCACAGGCTTTGATTGATTAATGGAGTTAATGCCCTTTCATTTCAAGGAATCACACAGACCTTCACAGCTTTGCTCTTTTTAAATTGTTGTCTTGTTTTAGGGCTCAGCATTTGGCTCAGATCTGCCTCTCTCTTTCTCCACTGTCTGAATTAGCACCCATCAGTACTAAGTCAAACTCATTAGATACAGGAACTGCTTTGTAGCTAATTGCCTGTTAACTCCTAAAATTACAAGGTGACAATCCATCAGGTTCTTCTCTTCATACACAAAATTCCAAGAAGTCCATAATATAAACATTCCACATACGACTTGTCAGGAAATAAAGCAATCCCAGCCCCAGGCACTGGGGCAAACAAAAACCTAGCAAAGCCGTGGGCACACAGTAATATAACTACAGGCATTAATATATTCCAGCATCATTGGCAAATTAATTGAGTCATCCATTGCACATAAATATGCCCATTGTTCTTGTGGAAACTATTGATGGCCAACCAAGAGCTCAAAATGCTGTACATGACACTCTTTTCTGCAACTTTCCCCCCTAACAACACTGTACTGTAAATGATGCTGAGAAATAATGATTTGTCTAAGCAGGATTGTTCTTGCAAAAGATTATTTGGCACAGAGTAATGTGTGCACTAGGCAAGATAAATTAAACCTGCTTTCTAAAAGGGAATGCTAACAAACTCTTGAGATAGCAGAAATGCCTCTAATTAAAGTGTATATTCAGTCCGAAAGACAGAATAGCACCTAGATTTGGACTGAAGATGCTTGGAACATAATCAATGCTATGTAAAAAGTATCCTTCAAAAGGATTGTAGGATTATTAACTCAATTGTGCTGGTTTTGGAAATGTAGAAACACATGAAACAAAAATCAACATATATTTTGAAGGGGTAAAATTAACCTGTTGCTTGAAAGTGGTGAGTAGGAATTGTAGGTAAACAAATAAATGGGCTGTTAAATTTGCTTCCTTTTCTGTGCCCAACACAGAAATGTACATCTCTGCCTCTCCTGTGCCAAATCCCAGCAGGCTCATTATTATTTGCAGGCTTATATAAAAGGGTGATTATTTTCATATCATGTGTAAAATAATCCATAAGCTCCTATATTAATGTTGCAGTTGCTTGGCTGAAAAAAATAAATAAACAAATAAATCCCCTTTTAATGGCGTGCAATATAGCAAACAGAATATATATATTTTTTGGTTAGATATCGTAGGTGTTTTTGACTTTCATTGGTAGTTGTTGGGCACACAATGCCCTGTTATATTATGGGCTAGCAAAATGGACTACCATTGTTCTGTAGAAGTGTTGATCATGACTGCCAAGAATTTCTGTGGACAAATTCCAACATGATCGAGGATGGCTTGAAAAACAAAAATCAGGTGATGAAGTTTCCACAATATGCCACTATCACAAAATACATCTTATTTTACTTTGACAATATAAATCAAACCTTGGAAACAAACTTGATATTTGATAAGCATAGACCTAGATGAACTGTGTCTCTGTGAACTGGACTGAATCATAGCTAGGCTGAGCTCCAATTATAGTTAAATCCATATAAACTACCAGAATGTACTGGCCTATTAGCTAGACAACAGCAATAATCCAGACTCCTAGATCAGAGTCTACATTTAACCTGCCAATAATTTGGGTTGATGTTGTTCCCACCTGCTTTCTTTTGTATCAAGAAAACCCTGAAGTCTGAGCAGCAGTTATCCATCACTAAGTTAAGCTACAGCTTCAGATGATGAGTTTCCTTTTGAAGATGAAAATTATAACTCAAATTGATAATGTAAAACTAGGTTTAATATGTGCAGTCTCAATTGAAGCTTCCCTGAGCACATTAGTACACTGCGTGTAGCTTCCTGTTGGTGGGATGTGAGCAATAGCATATTGGCTTGCAAGGCAGTCTTTCCATTAGAGATACTGGTTTTCACAGAATAGTGTCAGCATGCTTGGGATAAAACTGGGCTTTGTAACATATTGACCAAAATATGCCAGAATTGTCTGGTATTGTGTCCTTATGATGATCAGAGAATGCTGGGTATGAGATGAATATAATTATGGCTGATAACCTAGTCTACTGTTTCTTGATCTTATTAAAAACATTATATGGAAGCCTCAGTTGACCAAGGGCATGATGGGTGACAAAAGTAAATATTCATGGTGTATGGAAGATTGTGGCCACATGACCGTGGAAGCGTCTTCGGACAACGCTGGCTCTTCGGCTAACAAACGGAGATGAGTGCCGGCCCCTAGAGTTGGACACGACTGCACAAATGTGCGGGGGGAACCTTTACCTTTACCTTTATGGAAGATTACAACTTGGAATATGAATTTTCATATTGAAATTAATGAAATGAATTAATGAATGAAAGACAGAAAACTAAATATCTTATTCATTTGTGAAACTAAGAGAAAGACGAAGGATGTAATAGAAGGTAGTCTGATTTCGCGGGGTGGAAATGATGAATACATGCATGAAAGTGAAGGTGTAGGTTTAATTATGAGTGAAAGGGCTAAAACGTATGTTAGAAGATACAGATTAGTAAGATCTAGATTGTTGTGGGTGCATATGAAAGTAGAAATCCATAGGTTAGTAATATTTAATGTTTTTTTCCTATTTATTTAAACATATTTTATAGCTATTCAATGGAACTGTGGGCAAAGAACAAAAGATAAAAACACATAAAATAATAAAATTGTGATGGTCGTGATCCTTTAGCTACTAGACCAGAGACTCTTGCCACAAGCCATCAAGGATATGAAAGAGTTCTTAGAGCAAGTGATCAGTTCCAGTTCAATTCAAAGACTCGAATGAGAAAAGCCCGAGTAAAACAGCAGTTAAAATCTTTTTTTTTTATAATTTTTTTATTAGAATTTTACAATACATAGTTAAAAGTTAGAAATAGAAAAAGAAATAGAAATAGAAATACAAAATAAAAGGAAAGAAAAGAAAAGAAAAGAAAAGAAAAGAAAAGAAAAGAAAAGAAAAAGTGTAGTAAAGGAAAAAGAAAAAGAAAAAGAAAAAGAAAAAGAAAAAGAAAAAGAAAAAGAAAAAGAAAAAGAAAAAGAAAAAGAAAAAGAAAAAGAAAAAGAAAGGTATGAAACATAGGTAACTTCCAATCTATCCTTGGTCATAAAAACAAAAAAATCCGTCCTAAGTGCTAGTTTTTCATGCAATAGATAAGAATAATTCTTTGTCTAATATACCCTATTATATTTATAGCCTAATCTTCAAATCCCCATGTAAGCTTTGCCCCTCCTGCATTTCGCAAATAGTCCACCAGTGGTTTCCACTCTTTGAGATAACGATAACTTGAGCTTTCTTTTAATAAACAAGTGAGTTTATCATTTTCTGCCATGTCCATCAATTTTAACAACCATTCTTGTATCATTGGTAAAATCTGAGTTTTCCAAAATTGTGCATAAAGAAGTCTTGCTGCAGTAACCATATATTGTATGATTCTAACTAGGTGTTTTTCTATTTGTAAATCCAATATCCCCAACAAAAATAATTCTGGTTTGAGCGGAATCTGTATTTGTAGTATACTCTGCATCAAGGTATATATTTGATTCCAAAATTTCTTTGCAACCTTACACATCCACCACATATGGTAAAACGACCCCTCTTGTTTATTACATTTCCAACAAATGTAATAAACAAATGTTGGAAATAGTCCCATACATTTTCGAAAGTTTTTGGGGGTCATATACCATCGATACATCATCTTATAAAAATTTTCTTTCAAGTTGTAACACAAAGTAAATTTCAATCCTTTAGACCACATATTTTCCCATTGCTGCATACTGTATGTATATTATGACCAATATTTTTTGCCCATTTAATCATACATTCTTTAACTTGTTCTTCAACCATTTCTCCTCTTAACAGTAATTTATACATTTTAGCAATTATGTGTTCGTTTCACAAAGTTGTATTTCAAATTCTGATTTGCTCTGTTCAAATCCAAAGTCTTTTTTATCTAACTTAAATTTCTCTATAAGTTGCATATAAGAAAACCATTGAAAAGTATATCCTTCTGAGGCAAGTTGTTCTTTCGATTTGATTTTATATTCTCCATGTTCTTTTTCTAACAAGTCCTGGTAACTCAACCATTTATCTTTGTCTCTTGTTTCAGTTCTGTAAAATGCTTCTTGTGTAGAAGTCCATAAAGGCAACTTAGGACATAAAATTGGTCTATATTTATTCCAAATCCTTAATAAAGATCGTCTGATATAGTGATTTTTAAAATCCACATTAAGCTTAACTTTATTATACCATAAATATCCATGCCATCCGAATCTTAAATCATGGCCTTCTAATTTCAATAGTTTTTCGTTTTTCAAAACTACCCATTCTTTAAGCCATACTAAACAACAAGCAGCATAATATAACTTCAGGTCCGGAAGTCCCAGACCGCCTCTCTCTTTTGCGTCTTGCAAGACTTTATATTTTATTCTCGGTTTTTTCCCTTGCCATACAAACCTAGAAATATCATGTTGCCATTGTTTAAAAGGTGCTTCTGAAATCAATATAGGTATTGTCTGAAAAAAATATAAAATTCTTGGCAAGATATTCATTTTAATCACTGATATAGAGTTCCCCATGTGGGGAGATGGGCGGTCATATAAATTAAATAAATAAATAAATAAATATTCTACCTAATAATGACAATTGTAATTTTTCCCATCTAAGTCTTTTTTCATATCTGTCCAAAGTGAAACATAATTGTTCTGAAACAAATTGACATTCTTTGATGTTAAATATACTCCCGAGTATTTCACTCTATTGTAAATCCAGTTAATTCTCCCAATTTCTCTTGTTGTTGACAATCCATATTCTTAGTCAAGACCTTTGTTTTCTGTAAATTCACTTTGAATCCTGCTAGCGACCCAAAATCTTTCAATTTTTGCATTAATAACTCAATCCCTTCTAAAGGGTTTTCTAAGGTAATGACTAGGTCGTCAGCAAAGGCTCTTAATTTGTAAACTTCTTTCTTAACTCGTATACCAGAAATGCCATAATCTTGTCTAATGTCTCTAAGTAAAACTTCTAAAACCAATATAAACAAAAGTGTAGATAAAGAACAACCTTGTCTTGTACCTTTTTGAATTTCACATGGTTTGCTTAGATTCCCATTAACAATTATTTTAGCCATTTGAGGGGTATATATTGATTTAATCCATTTAATAAAGTTCCCCCCAAAATTCATAGATTCCAATAAAAGACGAATTTAAATTGTCAAAGGCTTTTTCAGCATCCAGAAATATCAAAGCAGCTTGTTTTTCATTGTGTTATTCTAAATCATAGCTTTCCAAACTGTGTGTCGGGACACGTTAGTGCAGAGATTTCCAAAGTGTGTGTTGCGACACAAAAGTGTGTCGCCTGCGGGGCCCAGATGTGGTGCGCCATCAGCACTTCCGGGTTTTCCCGTGGCAACACACCAATGGCGGCACACGAAAATCCGAAAGCGCCGCAGCTACGGCGGTGTGCAAAAACTGAAAGCGGCAGCAGCGCTTCCGGGTTTTTGCGCGCTGCCGCAACGGCGGCACTTCTGGGTTTTCCCGCGGCAACACACCAACAGTGGCACACAAAAATTGAAAGCGGCAGCAGCGCTTCCGGGTTCTTGCGCACTGCCGCAACAGAGGCACTTCCGGGTTTTCCCGCGGCAACACACCAACAGTGGTTGGTGTGTCGCCGCGGGAAAACTTTGGAAAGCCCTGCGTTAGTGTGTCGGCTGCAGTATCTGGGTGTGTCGCGGCTGCTGCTGCATCCAAGCCCTGCCAGGATTCTGCGCAGGTCCTAGTGCCTGCCTTGTGCCTTGCTGCCTCCAAACCTGCTGTGATTCCGCGCAGGTCCTAGTGCCTGCCTTGTGCCCTGCTGTAAGAGTGTGTCTCAAAATGATGCATGTCTAAAAAGTGTGTCACCAACATGAAAAGTTTGGAAAGCTCTGTTCTAAATATTCCAATATATCCAAGCAGTTAAAATCTTTGTACCAGCCTCCCCTCACTGAGGGCTCCACTGCATGACAGCCCCTCCCTTTGCTCTCACAGTTCCCATATTCCGCAGTTACAAATCCTTCCCTAACAAGCTGATAACGCCATTTGGTCTGGCCTTGGTATCAGATTGCTCGCCTAAACAATTCTAATCAACATTCCTAATGGCAAGCTTGCCTAACTTCTACTTCAAAGTACTCCTAACTACCCTTCAGGCTTTTACTACAAGGATCACTGCCTTGTTGTGGCAAAGGAGCTTGCGTAACTCAATGAAGTCAGGTCAAGACGGACAGGTCATGACGGAGAGTTCTGACAAAACGTGGTCCACTAGAGGAGGAAATGGCAACCCACTCCAGTATCCTTGCCAAAAAAACCCATGGACAGTATCAAAAGGCTAAAAGATATGACGCCGGAAGATGAGCCCCTCAGGTCGGAAGGTGTCCAATATGCTACTGGGGAAGAGTGGAGGGCAATTCCGAGTAGCTCCAGAAAGAGTGAAGCGGCTGGGCCAAAGCCAAAAGGACGCTCAGTTGTGGATGTGTCTGGAAGTGGAAGGAAAGTCTGATGCTGTAAAGAACAATATTGCATAGGAACCTGGAATGTAAGATCTATGAATCAAGGTAAGCTGGATGTGGTCAAACATGAGATGACAAGATTGAACATCCGACATCTTGGGAATCAGCAAACTAAAATGGACAGGAATGGGAGAATTTAATTCAGGTGACCATTATATATACTACTGTGGGCAAGAATCCCTTAGAAGAAATGGAGTAGCCCTCATAGTCAATAAAAGAGTGGGAAAGTCAATACTGGGGTACAACCTCAAAAATGACAGAATGATCTCAGTTCGAATCCAAGGCAAACCATTCAACATCACAGTAATCCAAGTCTATGCCCCAACCACTGAAGCTGAAGAAGCTGAAGTCGACCGGTTCTATGAAGACCTACAACACCTTCTAGAACTAACACCAAAAAAAGATGTCCTTTTCATCATAGGGGACTGGAATGCTAAAGTAGGAAGTCAAGAAATAACCGGAATAACAGGCAAGTTCGGCCTCGGAGTACAAAATGAAGCAGGGCAAAGGCTAATAGAGTTTTGTCAAGAGAACACGCTGGTCATAGCAAACACTCTTTTCCAACAACACAAGAGACGACTCTACACATGGACATCACCAGATGGTCAATACCGAAATCAGATTGATTATATACTTTGCAGCCAAAGATGGAGAAGCTCTATACAATCAGCAAAAACAAGACCTGGGGCTGACTGTGGCTCACATCATGAGCTTCTTATCACAAAATTTAGGCTTAAATTGAAGAACATAGGGAAAACCACTAGACCATTCAGGTATGACCTAAATCATATCCCTTATGAATATACAGTGGAGGTGAGGAATAGATTTAAAGGATTAGATCTGGTAGACAGAGTGCCTGAAGAACTATGGATGGAGGTTCGTAACATTGTACAGGAGGCAGCGACTAAAACCATCCCAAAGAAAATAAAGGCAAGAAAGCAAAGTGGCTGTCTGATGAGGCTGTACAAATAGCTGAGGAAAGAAGGAAAGCAAAAGGCAAGGGAGAAAGGGAAAGATATAACCAACTGAATGCAGATTTCCAGAGAATAGCAAGGAGAGATAAAAAGGCCTTCTTAAATGAACAATGCAAAGAAATCGAGGAAAACAATAGAATGGGGAAGACTAGAGATTTTCAAGAAAATCGGAGATATCAAGGGAACGTTTTGTGCAAAGATGGGCATGATAAAGGACAAAAAAGGCAGGGACCTAACAGAAGCAGAAGAGATTAAGAAGAGGTGGCAAGAATACACAGAAGAACTATACAAGAAAGATCTTTTTTTTCCCCCAAAGTTTTTATTATTTTTTATAACAAGGATAAAAAACTACAAAAAACAAAAACACTACATACAAAAAAACACATTAAAAGTGTAAAAACACAAAAGAGAAAACTTTTAGAAAGTTACATACATACAGGTGGCTTCCAGCTTTCCACAGCAAGAATATACAACAATTCCCACAAACAAACCCTTCCTCTATATCAAACCATAATCACATTATTTCTATAAATCCCTCCATTAACACATATATAAATCTCTAATACAATTGCTCCTTCCCCTTACAAAATATATATATATATATATATATATATATATATATATATATATATACACACACACACACATATACATATACATATACATATATTTAATTTTTTACTTCAAACTTCCCTTCCTCTTAAAAAATAATCCATTTAATTTTTTTCCATTCTACTACTATTTTATATACTTCTGTCTACACAATAAACATCAAATTATAGAAACAAATAAATTGTCTGCCTTTATAATAAACAATCTTAACCCTATTAGAACTCAAAAACAGTATAAAACATTGTCGATGAAGGTTCTCAGTCATCCAGGTGGAACAGTCTGTAGCTTGAATCATGTCAACTGGATTTCTATTTTCTCAGTGGAAACGTTTCGCTCCTTATCCAAGGAGCTTCTTCAGTCTGAGCAAAGTTGGTAAGGGAATCCTAAATATGTTTCTAGGTAGCTGTGTGACCTTACACCTGGTGTCATGGTTATATTGAGATGTTATTTTAAGTCCTTTTATCATCTAAAGGAGGATCGTTAAGATTACCATGCTGCTGTTGAGCTTGCGAAATGGTCTTAATCTTCCTAGACACAGAAGTCAAAGCAGGAAGGAAAATAGGGGAAAGATTGTGCCTGAGGCCCCCACCTCTATTCAAGGAAGGATTTTCCAAGTTGGCATAAATGGATTCCTTGACCCCTCTCTCAAACCACCTATCTTCTCTGTCTAAAATGTGAACATTTTAGAGTCCCTTGCAAGGGAGATGGGCAGGGAATAAATTGAAATAATAAATAAATAAATAAACATTAATGTCCTCAAATGAGTGTCCTTTTTCCTTTAGATGAAGATAAACTGCTGACTCTGGTCCTGTGGTGTTACTTCCCCTGTGTTGGGCCATCCTCCTGTACAAAGGTTGTTTGGTTTCTCCAATGTAGAGTTCAGAGCACTCCTCACTGCACTGGATTGCATACACTACATTGCTTTTCTTGTGTTTTGGAGTTTGATCTTTGGGGTGTACAAGCCTCTGTCTCAGTGTGTTGGTGGGTTTGAAATATACAGGTATGTGGTGTTTGCCAAATATCCGTTTTATCTTTTCAGACACGCCAGCCATGTAAGGAATGACCAGGTTCTTCCGTTTACTCTGAGTCTCAGCCCTATCTGTCGCTGTTTTAGGTCTGGTAGACTTAGATTTAGTGAAGGCCCAATTTGGATATCCACAGGCCTTCAGAGCTGTTCTCAGGTGCTGATTTTCATTCTTTTTGGAATCCATGGAGGTGGGGATGGTTTCTGCTCTGTGTGACAATGTCCTGATGACTCCTAGTTTGTGTTGCAGTGGATGGTGGGAGTCAAACATCAGATATTGATCTGTGTGTGTGTGCATTCCTAGACTATGAAGTTCTCATTGGGACCGGTGGCAAGCTAGAAATAGGGATCTACAGGAAACCCACACACACAGATCAATAGCTTCAAAAAATACAAACTTTCCAGCAAAAGAGAAAAAAAACTCCCACATAACATACTCTTCTTTCCCATAACATTGATTGAAATAGTCATAACATTTCCCCCGCTTGACAGTTCCTTTTGCAGTCCTAAACTTAAACAATCGTTTTAATCCCATAAACACCAATCCAGAGTTTTCAGCTGAAAATTTTCCATTTCCCCCCACAAAAGTAAAAACACCATCTTTTCCATCTTCATCTTCTTCTTCTATCATAGTATTTTCATATAGTTGTTTCATTTTAAGTAAAATCTCATCTCGAATGTCCAAACCAATCTGTATAATAGTTTGACAACTCTTTGAAATAATATATTCTTGCTGACAATGTAATTCTCTGAGATCTTCTTTAAACTCTTCCATTGTTCAAACAGTAAATTATAACACACCCTAAAAAGTTAACTCACAGAAATAGAGGTTAATGAATTCATCCAAAATTAACCAAAGAAAATATACTAGCAGACAGTGGAAAAAAGTAAACAGAAAGCCTAAAATTTAAAATAAGAAGTGTGTAGAAAGAAAAAACTTCAACCTTGAAATTTAGCAACAAAGGTAGCAACGGAAAGGCAATGTTACAGCTCTGAATATAACCCAGATGGGGAGAAAAGCCAATTTTTTTTTAGTTAAAAATCTCCAAAAATAACTATAATCACCAAGAGATTCCGCTTTTTCTTACTGTAAAAAGCTTCTCTTAAGATACAAAACTTAAAAAAACAAATTGGGTGTTTAAGATATGGAAAGGTGATGACTTATTTCCCTTTTTAATAAGGGAATGCAAACGTGGATTAGAACAAGATTAAATCCCAGCCTCCCAGTATAGTCTTACCGCTTGGTAGCAGATGCTGTCTACGATCTCCTGGCTACAACTCACCATCTGGAGGACAAATGGGTCGATTCTCAGCGTTTTCCTTAATCCGGAAAAACACTTGGGGCTACAGAAAAACCTGTCTGTACCCAAAAGAAACTACTACGCTGCCAGCTCTGCCCATGGAGCTCACAGGCAAAGTTGTTCAGTCGGCCATTTTCCACAGGAAGCTGACATGAAAGATCTTAATGTCCCTGATAAATACGATGGTGTGGTCACTGACCTTGAGCTGGACATCCTAGAGAGTGAAGTCAAGTGGGCCTTAGGAAGCATTACTAACAACAAAGCTAGCGGAGAAGACAGTATCCCAGCTGAGCTATTTAGAATCCTAAAAGATGATGCTGTTAAAGTGCTGCACTCAATATGCCAACAAATTTGGAAAACTCAACAGTGGCCACAGGATTGGAAAAGGTCAGTTTACGTTCCAATTCCAAAGAAGGGCAATGCCAAAGAATGTTCAAACTACCGTACAATTGCGCTCATTTCACATGCTAGCAAGGTTATGCTCAAAATCCTACAAGCTAGGCTTCAGCAGTATGTGAACCGAGAACTACCAGAAGTACAAGCTGGGTTTTGAAGAGGCAGAGGAACTAGAGATCAGATTGCCAACATTCGCTGGATCATGGAAAAAGCAAGAGAGTTCCAGAAAAACATCTACTTCTGCTTCATTGACTACGCTAAAGCCTTTGATTGTGTGGATCACAACAAACTGTGGCAAATTCTTAAAGAGATGGGAGTACCAGACCACCTTACCTGTCTCCTGAGAAACCTGTATGCGGGTCAAGAAGCAACAGTTAGAACCGGACATGGAACAACCGACTGGTTCAAAATTGGGAAAGGAGTACGACAAGGCTGTATATTATCACCCTGCTTATTTAACTTATATGCAGAATACATCATGAGAAATGCCGGGCTGGATGAATCACAAGCCGGAGTTAAGATTGCCGGGAGAAATATCAACAACCTCAGATATGCAGAAGATACCACCCTAATGACAGAAAGTGAAGAGGAACTAAAGAGCCTCTTGATGAGGGTGAAAGAGTAGAGTGCAAAAGCTGGCTTGAAACTTAATATTTAAAAAACTCAGATCATGGCATCTGGTCCCATCACTTCCTGGCAAATAGAAGGGGAAGAAATGGAAGCAGTGACAGATTTTATTTTCTTGGGCTCCAAGATCACCGCAGACGGTGACTGCAGCCATGAAATTAAAAGATGCTTGCTCCTTGGGAGGAAAGCTATGGTAAACCTAGACAGCATATTAAAAAGCAGAGACATCACCTTGCCGACAAAGGTTCGTATAATTAAAGCTATGGTTTTCCCAGTAGTAATGTATGGCTGTGAGAGTTGGACCATAAGGAAGGCTGAGCGCTGAAGAATTGATGCTTTCGAGCTGTGGTGCTGGAGAAGACTCTTGAGAGTCCCTTGGACTGCAAGGAGGTCAAATCAGTCAATCCTAAAGGAAATCAACCCTGACTGCTCATTGGAAGGACAGATACTGAAGCTGAAGCTCAAATACTTTGGCCACCTAATGTGAAGAGAAGACTCACTGGAAAAGACCCTGATGCTGGGAAAGACTGAAGGCAAAAGGAGAAGGGGACGGCAGAGGATGAGATGGTTAGATAGCATCACCGATGTAATGAACATGAATTTGAGCATACTCCGGGAGACAGTGGAGGACAGGAAGGCCTGGCGTGCTATGGTCCATGAGGTCACGAAGAGTCGGACACAACTAAACAACTGAACAACAACAACAACAACAAATTCCTACTAAACATTCTACTACAAAGCATTCTGCTTGAGACATTAATTACTACAGCCCCTTCTTCTACACTGACAGGATGTCCATCCTGACAAAAATCAGTTAAAAGAACCTGTTGGGGCTCCCATAAAAATCTCCCTGACCAAACAATAAATATACACATGCAAGTCTCCACTAACATCCTGGTTCCAAAGCCTGGGGGAACAGGCAGGTCTTCTAGGCCTTCTGGAAGGCCAACAGGGTCAGGGCTATCTGAATCGTGGAGGGAACCCAGAGAATAGCCACCCTGCCATATCTGGTGGGACAGGTAGAAACTACTGGAGATAAGTGGTCTTACAAGTTACCTGGCCCCTTGCTATGTAGGGCTTTAAAAGTGTCAACCAGCACCTTGAATTGCACCCAGAAATGTACTGGGAGTGCAGTTCACATAGCAGTAATGTTATATGGGCATACCTTGGTACACCAAGTGTTGCATGTCCTGCCACATTCTGGGCAGCTGAACTTCCATATCCTTTTCAAGGGCAACCCCATGTACAGGATATTGCCATAATCCAACCAGGAAGTGACTAAGGTGTGAGTGACTGTGAGCAGTTCCTCCCCATCTAGGAACGGGTACAACTGGTTCACAAGATGCATTTGTGCAAAAGCCCCCCTGGCCATGGCTGCCACCTGGTTCTCAAGCAACAGCCAGGAGTCCCAAATTGCACACCAACTCTGCCTGGGGGAGTATTACTGTATCCAGAGTAAACAATGCAAGATCTCTAGATATGGGAGGCCCTAAAACCCACAGCCATTCAGTCTTGTCAGGCTTGAGCTGAAGCTTGTCAGACCCACACAGCCTCCAGGCACTGGGAAAGTACTCAGCAGCATTGCTTGAATGGCCAAGGGCAGAGATGTATAACTGAATTTCATCAGCATATTGATGGTACCTAACCACGCTCCAATGAATGACCTTGTCCAGTGGTTTCACCTAGATGCTAAATAGAGTGGGGAGAGAGTAGAGCCCTGTGGCATCCCACAAAGCAGAGAACTAGAGCTGGACCTGTCCCCCACAACACTGACTGGAAGCAGCCATAGAGGAAGGAGGAGAACCACTGAAGTTCCATGTCCCCCACTCCCAGACCCCCTCAGCCAGTCCAGAAGGATATCATGATGGTATGGAAAGCCACCAAAAGATCAAAGTGGGTGAGGATGGATGCATCTGTTCTGTCCTGAGCCCACCAGAGGTCACTACAAGTGCAATCAATGCCATCTTAGTACTATAACCTGGCTTAAAACCCAACTAAAATGGGTCCACATAAGCAGCTTCTCCAGAGCCCTTTGGAGTGAAAAGCATACCACCTTCACAAAAATCTTCCCCCAAAAGGAGAAGTTGGAGACTGGGCAAAAAGTATGTTTTCTTGTTCCAGCCAAGTACAGAGAAAATGACTGGGCCATTCAGAGACCCGAAATTAATGAGAATGGTGATTGTTTAATGAATCTCTCTTTAGAAACAGTTCTGAATATGTGATTTGGTTTATAATCATGCCTACACATGGAAAAGGAATAACTCTGGAAGCATGTCTGATTTTATTATTTATTATGAAATACTGAGAAAATTAATGAAGGCTACAAGGATGGTAAGAGCTTCTGAATGTGAGACAGACCATTTCTTATTGTACAAAACAAACCTTGGGAAAAATGGACATGAACGAGAAGAAAAGAAGAAAAAGAAGCAAGAGTGAAAGTTGAATGACTGAGCAAGAAAAAAACCATGAGTCCTGTATGAAAATGTAGAAGAAGGTAGAATGAATGGACAGTGAAAGTAACAAAATGTCACTTGGAATGGAGTTGAAAATAATTGCATTACCAAAGTGCCACAAAACTATGTGGTATTATGGTAAAGGGAAAAATGAATAAAGATGCTTGGTGGAATGATAAATCAGGAATGAGGAAAAACATGGGTGTAAGATAATGCTTCCTACAAACAATGAAGATGAGAGAAAGATACTGTATAGAGAGAAAATGTCTCTCTATGTTTCTCTACGTACGTCGAGAAAAAGTTCATTCCAAAGAATGTAGTCAAAGAGAGTTAGGAATGGTTAAAATAAAGAGACCAAGAAAATGCACAGCATGTTGATGAAATAAACAGTTGTTTAGGAAGTGGGTGAGAAGGACTAAAAGGTGAAGAAATTGTTTGGGATGAAATTTAAGTGAGGGAATACTGGAAGGGGAATATTTGAGATTAAGAATCGTTTTTTAATCCATGGCATGAGAAGTTATTCAGCATATAAGTTTCTGCCCAAGGGAGGGGAGGGGTTTTCAGAAGGGAATTCTAAGAAGCACTGGGGGAGGAGAAGAGAGATGACACCCTTTCAATTTCCCCCCATTGTTCTCAAGAAGTAGCACCAGTAAGGTTTTTTAATTTGATTAACAGGCCTCAGAGCATGTTCTCCTTTTTCTAGGGATTGTTATGTGTTCATGAAATGGCTGGAGGGGGCATAATTGTCAGCAAAACAAAACCTATTGTTACATAATAGCTTTCATTTAAAATCAGACTCTGTGTTACAAGAAATTTCTGCTCAACTTTCCCCTAGAATAGGTAGCTTGGTTGCTCTTTCAGACAGGATTGGCCTATTTGATCCATGATCTAGGGCAGGGCTGGGCTGGGCAGAAGGCAGAATGGAATTTCATTATTGTGTTTCTGGATCATTTGTTGCAGATCGGCAAGGATTTCTGACTTCCTGATTAACAAAATTACATCACTCCTACTCTACCCCACATGATACTGGTGAAATAAAAACAATGTTTTATTGATCTTTGACAAATTCATTCATTAATTAATTCTAAACAAATTCCTGGGTTCAGAGTTCCCAGCTCTTTTTGAGTGTCCGTTCTAGCCTAACTAGCAGAGGCAAAGTCACTGCTGACTGACTTAGTGACTGCAGCAGCACTTGCTTGCTGAGATTGGCTATTTCCAGACACCACCTCTCTTTCCCCTCTCTCTTACCCCATAATGATAACAAATGTATTAACACAGTAATAGCAGAGTGAATGCTATATTATTATGTGATATATTTTGTTAGTTTGTAGTTTATCATCGTATTTTCTGATTGTACTTTGTCTCTTTTTCTTTTAAATTTTGCTGGTCATTGACCGAAATGAAATAAACTAACTAACTTTCCCCTCTCTTTACCCCATTTTGAGTGGGAAGCAATATGAACAGCAATATGGAGTCCCCTCCCTATAGAAATTCTTAGAAATGGAAAAGGGAATGATAGAAGAGAACTCTGAATGCACAATTAAAGTGGATGATAGCAGCCCAACTAAATTTAAAAACTCTAAAATCCCATTTAATATGAGGGAAATGTTCTGAGGTACATGAAGAAATGCCACTCATTTTGAGTGGTACATATACAGATTCTGTTCACATTAACAACTGCCACATTTACTGAGGAGAGGGGCAAAATAGAAGACTTATGTTGGACCTTTATGGAATTAACACAGGTTTCCCTTTTCCACTGTTTTGCTACCTGGTATTTTTGTTTCTGCAGTTTGGTATAGAAAGAAAGAGGATATTCTGTTGCATTTTTTTTTCTTTTCTAGTAGGCTGCTGTTGGAAGAAGGTTCCTTTCATCAGAATATTTTTGCTGGTCTTGGGCTAACATCCTTTTCTAGGACTATACAGGAGACCAGTGGGACCTTGACTGAACCTGTCAGAAAAACAGCTTCATAGCTTAATTTGAGGGTTAAAAAAATATAGTTTGGACCCTCTGAGAAATTGTGAGCAACTTAGAGAGGTATAACAACAACAGTCTGATCAAGCTTGCACACAAAAAAGGCTTTTCCACATTGAAGCCTTTACCTGCTTGTCTGTTGTGGATAAACCAGCTGGAAATCAAGCTGGCTTAAGAAATCCCTTCTGGATTTCATCGCCTTCCTGAACTTTGATCATAATGAAGACTCGATGTTTTGTCCAGACTGTGCTTAACACAGCCCATGATTGGTGGATTCCCCTGTGTCTTTACCTCTCTTGGAACTGTAAAAAACAAAAAGAAAGAAAAAACCACTGTTTCCCATTTTTTCCTGTGACTTAGGCTAGAAGGGGAAACTGGGAGAAATCTTATCAATTTCACCTGGTCGAAAAACAAACAAATTAAAGATAGGTTTATCCTTTCACTGTTACAATGTAGTGTACCATCAACGAACTTGTAGAAAATTTTTTGCATCACTCCACTGGTGAACTTGTTTAAAAAATGGCAGTACAGGGAAGCCACAAGTGACCAGAGGGGAAGGGAGGTTCCCACAGTCACCAGCTGGAATGGAAAGGTTTACTTACAAAGCACGCAAACCAGGCAGCATGGCTCAGGTTGTCTCAAGATGAGAAGCATGACTTCTGATGCAGAGCCAAAAAACGTGAGTGGATGTTGCGTTAGTTGTTGGTGGGGAGTGGATTGAGGTTTACATCATGCGTTCCTGTCCTCCAGAAAAAGGGACTGCCTCATGTTCATCCTGGGATAAACAAGAAGTACAGATTTGCCCAATGTGTGGGGGAGTAGTCTCAAAACTTGCCCAGGGTTTTGCTCCTCGTTTCTCAAACTGAGTTTGAGAACCCGTGCTGATTAAAATTTAACTATTCCGAGCGGTGTATTTATTTCTTGAGCAACCTTGTGATCATTTGTTTTATTCATGGGGGAGAGGGTTCCCACAAGCGAATTATTTTAGGGGGCTGCAGTATTGCAAAGTTTGAGAACCCCTGGCTTAACTGAATCCATGCTTGCTCAGAGAGGTGGAGACGCCATTTGAAACAAAAAAGAGACCAGGTACCAGGGATTAAATTACACTTTTCACAAGGACTATGATGAGAGATGGAAAATTCAGGGGAAGAATGTTTCAACTTCTGTGGGCTATGGATAACAAAACTTACAAGAAGGTGATAATGAGACTGAATGAGTAGAAATAGGCTTTTTCCAAGTGAAGCAAATCCAGCCTTCTTGAGTATCTGCACCAAAACATATCCCCTGTCTGCTCTTCCACTCTCTTATATGCACAGCATCTTCCCTGCCCTTTAGTTCTTTATTTTACTGGGAGTGATGGGAACAACAGTAGGGCAGAAGAGGAAAGAAAGAGGGAGACCTGTCTCTGCATCTTCTCCCTTTGCTTGTTCAAGCGTCTCAATAAGCTGCTTTGGAATGTATCCATGCAAAGGTATTTTCCTCCACGTGCTGCAGAACGTGATGCCTATTCTAAACGTACCACAAAGAACAATGGGCATATGACTCACAACAGTTATTTAGATCTGCATTTCAAAAACAGTGTATCATCAAGTATCCTGAACAAGCAACACGCAAAGCATAACATCTACCAAAAATAAATAAAGGTTTTACATATTTCTAGTTAACGATAGTTTCAAACTTAAGACAGTGAGGCCATTATCACATCGATCTCAAAATTCACTACTTATATAATTTCAGTGTATTTGTGAATTATCTTAAACTGTGGAGGTAGGAGGCTTTACATTCAAACTGCAAATCAAGGAATAGTAAAAAGCATGTTTGGTATTGAAGGAAAATGCACCAAATCTTGTCTAGCGCTTAATTCTCACACTTTTGAGTCTCATCCATTCTCTGTCCTAGGCAATGGCTGGATTCTTTTTGGTGGCACTAATTGGTTATCAGCTCTTGGACACATTTAGTACCAGCAGTAGTTGTCAAGAGGGACAACTTGCCAATTCAAAGCATATAATAAAAAGCATTATGAGTCACCTGGAATTTTATTTATTTCCCTATCTCCCCATTTCCTCTCCATTTATGCATTTAAAATAGTTTCTAGCCTATTTAAAAGTTACATTTCTCTATGAAGCTACTGAATACATGGAGCCATCTTTCACTGAGTCAAATATCAGACTAATGCATCTCACCTGGTTTTATTTTCTGCCCTTTCCCCATTTCACTCCTGCCTGTTTGCAGGTTTGGCACAGTTCAAAGCTGCTAATTTCCCTTCATATTACTCACTTCCTCCTAAGCACTGCCAGGTGGAACTCTTTGTGGGTTTTTTCCTCAAACCTTGGTGCCAGCAGCTGTGTAGCCATTATGAAGAGTTTCTGGAAATACCAAAGGCCAGATGAAAAGAAGCAGAGCCTCCAAGACATTTCAGCTCCCCGGGCTTAAGCTGAAAGACTCAGCAGCTTTACAGGGTCTCTGATGGGACATTTATTGATTGATTGATTGATTGCCAGGAGTGGTGCTAGAAATTTTTAAAATCAGGGATGGGGAACATTATGGGATTAATTACCAAGCTCTATGCTAGTGACATCATCCAGCTCCTAGGAAAGAGCCACTTCTGAATGCCAGAAGTAATGGCTTTATCTTGGGAGATGCCCAGAGAAGAAGGTGCAAACAATCCAACTAGAATTGCCTCGGCGTGCTTTAGTTGGTGCGCCTGTAAGGAATAGCAATGACCTTTGCAGTTACCTTACATATAGCGAAAAGTGTGGCTTGGCCAAGCTGGAGCACCTACAAGGACGACAGTTCCATTGCTGTACACCTTCTCCCATAAAGAGAACCACAGAGTGGAACAAATAGAGCCTTTCTTACTGCCATTGCAAATGAAATGTCCACAAGGGTAGTTCTTGCCACTAATTGTGGAAAGGGGAAGGACCTCATTCAAAGCCCTGTGACCCAGATGGACCAGCTTAACAGATCAAATAAGGCCCATGGGCAGAAATTCCCCGTTACTGCTTTCACTGAAGATACTGGGGGGTGAACCTGGATCTCTCTGCATTCAGAGCTTGTATTTTCTCTGTGATCAGTCCTTCTACTGACCAGCCAATAGGAAGCTTGTGGTTTTGAAAAAAGAATTTTCAGAACACTTTTAAAATTGGCATGAAAGTTAAGTGTAGTTGAAACCAATTTCAAAGTAGTTTTTCTTTATGTACATGTACATGTACATTCTCATTTTTATTGTTCCTGTGCTGTGCAAGTTCATAATCAGTGTCTCTTGTTCCTTTCTCTCACCCCCTTTGACATTTTGTGCTGTAATGGCCTGTGCTTTTCATCATCTACCCATCAAATTTCTCTTTCTTTTTCTCTTCCCCATCTCATCTCAAGACCATTGGTCCAATAATGCCTGTTCTAGGCCACTGTAACCTTTTCTGTCTGATGTTATTGCGGTTCCTTTATCATTCCTGTATTTTTGGTTTCATATTATTAAAAATCCATTACTTTTGGCATGAATTTTCACAAATTGTTAATGACAGTATTCATGAAGCAGATAACCTTCCCTAACCACAGAGCTCTCCAAATGTATAGACCACACCTCCTAGAATACTCAGCATGTTGGTTGGAGAATTTTGGGAATTCCAAAATTCAAAATCCATAGTGGAATCAAAAGCCTACCCTTCCATTTAGAGCATGCTGGATGGGAAGATTCTATTTGAAGGAAGTAGTCTCAAAGAAATAGAAGGGCTTTATAGGTAATAACCAGCACTCTGACTGTAGCCAGCAGGTCCTGCAGAATTGGTGGGACTCTGCTGAACCATCATCATCATCATCATCATCATCATCATCATCATCATCATCAGGTCTGACACATCAGCAGTATTCTGTACTCTAACTATTTCCCATTTAAATCCAAAATATCATGGAAGTACATTAGGGAGCAGCTTTCTTCATTTTGTTTTTAACTTGCATTTCATGAACTGGTAAACTGGTGGGACTCTCTGATAATGAAGGATCTTACAGATGGTTGTTTATATAACTGTCTCTTAAATCTTTATCAGTCTGGAAACAAATCTTTATAACTACAGTACCCTGTCTCTTTTTATGTTATCTACAATTCCTCTACATCAGGGGTGGGCAATGTCAGGCCCGTGGGCCGTATAAGGCCCGCAGGGCTCCCGCCTAAGGCCCGTGGGGCTCCCGCCCACAAACCCCGCCCCTTCCACATGATTGGCTCCTGCCCACAAACCCTGCCCCCCAGTGCTTGTGATTGGCTCCCGCCCGCAAACTCCGGCCCCCGCTCCACAGAAATCCCAGAAACCCCACCTCCCACCCCCCCGGTCCCCGGTTATAAATATCCAAATGGCCCTTGGCAGAAAAAAGGTTCCCCACCCCTGCTCTACATCCTTAACCAAATCGTTTATAAAAATGTCGAACCACACAAAGTGTTGTAATGGTATCATTTTTTTTCCACGTGGATCAGCAGAAAACAACATAAATCAGTTGTTTTATCATCAGGTGTATCGGATGAAGTGAGCTGTGTAGTTCAGAAAAGCTTAAGCCTTTTAATAAAATGTCTTAATCTGAAAAGGTGCTGCCAGACTCCTCCTGATTTTTGGCTACCATAGACTAAAACAGCTCTCCTTATACAGTTGCTTTAATGAGTCTCAAAAGGTGGTAATTTGTGAGAGTATGTCATGCACATGTTGTCATTTGCACACACACATACATATGGATACCACTACATTGGCTCCTCTTGTGGTTGATAGTTACATTCCTCCACTGGTTGTTGATTCTTTTTTTTTAATTTTTTTTTAATATTAAAAATAAATTTTATTATATACAATACATAATACAACACACAATACAATACAATACAAAGACGAACAATACATAAAAATATAACATAACATTAATCTAATATCTTAATCTATAACCTTATATATAAAGACTTTGCCTAATCTAAACTCATCTAACCAAAAAAAAACAAACCCATTAAATTAATTTGTTTAAAACCCTATCTAACTAGATACTCCAACCTAACCATCTTCCTACTTACTCAATCTTTCTTTCTCTCCTTCCTTCCTTCCTCTTCCCTCTCTTCCCTTCTTTTACTTCCACTTCCTTACTCTTTCTGTTCTACTTTACTTTACCTTCACACTCCTTCCCCCCAAAAAACTTCAAAAAAAAAAAGAGACTTCTTACTTTCCATCTAATTTTCCATTACATATTTATATACTAATTTGTTCCTAATAATTACTTTACATATTATATTTTTAATATTAAATTTCTAATTGTATGTTTTGCGTTTTTTGAATATATTTAAAAAAGGGACTCCAAACTAACTTAAATTCATCCATATTTCTGTCGTTAATTTGATCAGTTAATTTTGCCATTTGCATCAGGTCCATTATTTTTATAGTCCATTCTTCGGTCGTGGGTATATATTCTTCTTTAAAATATTTAGCAAAGATGATTGTAGCTGCGGTTATAACGTAGAATAACAGTTTTCCATATTTTTTATGTAATTCTGGTTTTATAAATCCCAATAGGTATAGATCCGGTTCTTTGATGATGTTTTCTTGTATAATTTCACAAATAATTTTGTGAATTCTGTCCCAATAAGTCTTTGTTTTCCGGCATGTCCACCATAAATGAAAAAAGGTACCAGTCTCTTTTTTACATTTCCAACAATGATTTGGTATTACCGGGTTTGCCTTAGACAATATATATGGAGTGAGATACCATCTATACATCATTTTAAAGAAATTTTCTTTCATATTGTAATTTAAAGTAAAGTTCAAATCTTTTAACCAAATTTTCTCCCAAATTTCATTTTGAATGTTATGGCCCAAATTTTGTTCCCATTTAATTAAGGGATATTTTTTAGATAACTTAGAAAACTTATTTTGAATTAAAATTTTGTAAATTTTTGCAATTAGATGTTCCTCCACTCTCCATAATATATTGTCCCAGTTAACATAACAATTTTTAAACTTAAAATTTTTGGAGTCTATTTTGAATTGTGTTTTTATTTGTAAATATGTAAACCAATTGCAGGTATGACCCTCATTTTCTAGATCTACCCTAGTTTTAAATTTATAGTTTGAACCTTCAAATATCAAAAGATCTTTATAATTTAGCCACTTATTTCTAGTTGTAATTCCTTGTATTGCAAAAGCTTCATGTGGTGATATCCACAATGGTATATTAGGTATCAATAGTTTTTTATATTTCTCCCAAATTTTTAAGATCGATTTCCTAATTGGGTGATGTGTGAAAGCCCAGTTTGCTTTTAATTTGTCATACCATAGGTATCCATGCCAGCCAAATCTGAGATCATGCCCCTCTAAATTCAATAATCTTTTATTATACAATTTTATCCAATCTCTCATCCAAATCATTGCACTAGCTTCATAATATAATTTTAAATCTGGTAGGCCAAATCCTCCATTTTCTTTGATATCTTGTAAATATTTATATTTAATTCTAGTTTTTTCCCCTTGCCATATAAATTTAGCAAGATCTTTTTGCCAATCATGAAATGTTTTTTCAGTAATTATTATTGGTATTGTTTGAAATAGGAAGAGAATTCTTGGTAAAATGTTCATTTTGATTGTGGAAATCCTGCCCAAAAGAGATATTTGGAGCTTTGTCCATTTGTGAAGATCTTGTTGTATTTCATTCCATATTTTCGTGTAATTATTTATTAATTATTTTTAAATAGATCAGAATTTTTTGATGTAATTTCAACTCCAAGATATCTTATTTTTTTAAATCCCGTGGCCAATTCCATAAGCTGAGTGTTATTTGCGGAGATATTTAAGTTTAACATTTTTTGATTATTTATTTTAAATCCAGCGAGTTCTCCAAATTCATGTATCTTTTTAATTAAATGAATTAATGAGTGATCTGGATTTTGTAAAGTAATTACAATATCATCAGCAAATGCCCTCAGCTTATAATTTTCTTGTTTTATTCTGACTCCTTCAATTTGGTCGTCTTTTCTGATATTTTCTAGCAGGATTTCCAAAACCATAATAAATAAAAGTGGAGATAATGGACATCCTTGTCTGGTGCCCTTACCTATAGTACAGTTTTGCATTGTCTCATTATTTACCACCATTCTAGCTTTCTGATTTTTATAAATAGCTTGGATAGCATTGATAAAATTTATTTCCATAATCTAAATTTTCAAGTGTTTTAATCAAAAATGTCCAATTTAAATTATCAAAAGCTTTTTCCACATCTAAAAATAATAAGGTAATTTGTTTGTCATTATGGTTTTTAGCGTATTCAATTATGTTTAAAATAGATCATATTATCTTTTATATATCTTTTTGGTAAAAAACCACTTTGGTCTAAATTTATTATCTCTTGTAGGACTTTTTTTAATCTATTAGCCAGAATGGTGGTAAATATTTTGTAATCTGTGTTTAGAAGAGAGATCGGTCTATAGTTTTTACAAAGAGTCAAATCTTGATTTTCTTTAGGAATTAGAATAATATTTGCTTGTGTCCAAGAATCAGGAATTGTATTCCCTTCCATTATTGAATTTAGAAGAGTATTAAATGGGGTTATAAGAAATTCTTGAAAATGTTTATAATAAGATGCTGTAAAGCCATCTGGTCCTGGTGTTTTGCCTAATTTTTGTTTTTTTATGGCTTCTATTATTTCCTGATTGGTGATTAGTTCATTCAACATCTCTTTTTGCATTTGTGAAATCTTCTTCATATTACTTTTTTGTAGATATGTTTCACATTTATCTTGTGATATTTGTTGTTTTTGATATAATTTATTATAAAAATCAAAAAATGCCTTTCTAATACCTTGATTATCCGTAATTTCCTCTCCGTTTACATTTATTTTATTTATAATCTTTTTATTTGCCTCTTTTCTTAATTTAAAGGCTAACCATTTCCCTGCTTTATTAGCATGTTGGAAATGTCTCTGTTTTACGTATCTTAATTTTTTTCTATTTCATCTGTAGTTTGGAGATCTAATTGTTTTTGTAGAATGGTTATTTGGTTTTTAATATTTTTATCATTGGGGTTGTTTTGAATTAGAAATGAAAAATACTGTAACAAAAATGTTAGCAAACTTGATTGAGTGGGAACAAGAACAATTTGAGGATGAAACAGAAGGGACATATAGGGTAAACTCCAAATTTGCAAGAGAAAATAATATTCCTAGAGACATGGTTATGGAATTCAGCAGAAAAAGACTTAGAGATATGATAATCCAGGCTGCTTATGATAAAAAAATAGAAATTGAAGGGAAAAATATTAAAATCTTTAAAGAGACACCAAACATAATCCTAAAAAAAAGAAAAGATTACTTCTTTTTGACTGAAATTCTGAAAAAGAACAAGATCATGTATAGATGGGAAACATTGGAAGGAATATCGCTTACTTATAAAGAACAAAGATATAAACTAAATTCAATAGAAAAAGCGAAGGACTTTCTTAAAAAACTGGAAAAGGATAATAACCAGATGAAAAGTTGTAATGGCAAAAAAGAAGGACCAAAAGAAAACTCTAGAACAGAATCTCAAGCCTCAGGCTCTAAAGATTTGAACAAACACTCTAAGAATGTGTAAATTAAAATGTTTAACATGGAATATCAATGGATTGAATGCCCCAGCTAAAAGAATTTTTTTTTTCATATGGTTAATAAACTAAACCTTGATATTATATGTTTACAGGAAACACATATTAGATCAAAAGATGTTAATTTATTGGAAAACAAAAAATTAGGCCTACACTTTACATCTGAAAATGAAGAGGGGGAAAAATGGTGTGGTATGTTATATAAAACATTATTTAAAACCCAAATTACTAATATCAGATGCTAAAGGAAGATTTATCGTTATAGAAATTGAGATTCAAAACTTAAAAGTAATTCTAGTTGGAGTTTATGTCCCAAATGATAAACAAAAATCTTTTTTCAAAACGTTATTAAATTCTCTAGCAGATATATCTAATAATAATTGGCTTATGATGGGGGATTATAATGGCGTAGTATCACCTACAATTGATAGAAAATCTGAGAAACTAATTAAACACAATCAAGGAAAATTACCAGAAGAATTTTTTGATCTTATTAATAATTTAAATTTGGAGGATGCATGGAGATATAAAATGGGAAATGCCAAAGAATATACTTTTTATTCAGAAAGACATAAGTCATTTTCTAGAATCGATATGATCTGGCTTTCCAAAAACCTAACAAATAAAATTAAAGATATGAAAATACTGGCCAAATCTTTCTCAGACCATAATGCTGTTCAATTAGACCTAAAAATTACATCAAAAACATACAGATGGAGACTCAATGAAACCTTATTAAGAAACAAACAACATTTAGAAGATAGTAAGAAAAAACTAAAAGAATTTTTCGAGTTAAATATAAGTGAAGAAGTAAACATTAATAATATATGGGATGCAGGTAAAGCCTTTATCAGGGGCCATCTTATTTCTCTTGGCAACCATCTTAGGAAACTTAAACAATTAAAACTTCAACAAATATGTGAACAAATTAAAACAAAAGAATTGGAACTTCAAAACAACCCCACTGGTTGTTGATTCTAAAGCATTTTTTAATCAGATTAGTGTCAAACTATATCTATGAAGGATGACTGCAAGCTTGTAGCTCATTGTCCAAGGAGATGTGTGATAAGACATCACCATGTATGAGTTTCCCAATATACTTCCCCTTAAGAAGAAGCTGGTGCAATGGAGTGGACTGGGAAACTCTACATGCATGATGTCATCTTTCATTAGATATTGACAGGGAAGGGACTGCTGTTGCTCTCAGTGGCAGCCAGGTTTGCAACAACCAATTTGGCTTTCATTTACAACATATTGATAGCATTGAATCAGAGAAAGTATTCAGTGTCTACTGCTGTGCTTTTCTTACTGATGGATGAACTTTTTGGGAGCAGGCCATGACTTTGCTACCCACACCTTCCAAAAGGGCCCTTTACTTCTGACTTGCAATTCAAATTGCATTGTAATTGACCTGCCATACTGCTTACATTGTACCATACTGCCTTAAATACTTTGCGAGAAATAATGTTTGATAATGCAGCCAAGCATTATGATTCATATTCTAAGCCTGGTAACTCTTACTGACATCACTAATCTTCTTTTCCTTTCCTTTTCTTAATTTGTACACTAGCCATTTCCCTGGTTTATTTATAAATTCAAAAAAAATTTTTTTTGCTTTACATAGTTCATTTTTATTTCCATTTCTCTTACTGTTAACAATGATAACTGTTAACATGATAACATGGACCAGCCCACGCCAGAGCTTCCTGTCGGCCGTCGCCATCCCCAGCTCCCCCACGGTCGAGTCCATCACCTCCAGAATATCATCCATCCATCTTGCCCTTGGTCTGCCCCTCTTCCTTTTGCCTTCCATTTAAAGTAGGGCTACTCTCTAGAATTACCATTTTTTTGTCTCCACACATCCATTAACCCTAAACTGTCCATCAAATTAAAAAAAAAAACTTTTGGTATTTTACCTTGGGTGATCTTAATATTGTTCTATCCAGTTGTGGGGAGATCACTCCTTTCCAATCTCCTATCAAACACCGAATTTCATAAGAAAAACCTATTAATGTCTCCATAAGTCATTTGTAAAAAGTCACTTTATCCTCATTTGGGGCATAAATTCCCAGTACCATAGTCTTAACCCAATTATAAATGTACTTATAAAAGTACTTGTTGTTTTATCACTGATCAAACAGATAAACTTTGCCATTTCTGCAAATTCTGCCATCTTCACAATCCATTCCTCTGCTGTGGGTATTTTAGTATTTCTCCAATGCTGTGAATATAATAGTCTTGCTGCAGTTACCATATACTGATTTTTACAGAATTGAGGGTTTTCCTTGGAAATCAGGATATAACTTGCCAAAACTGCTAACTGTGATGGAATGTATCCCTGAGAAAGGGGGTGATGAGATGGAGCTTGGAGCAGAAGAAGGAGGGGGCACATTCCATCAGGGAGATAAATGTTCTCACAGCGTTGAGAGCCTCAACAGGCCAGATAAGAAAGTTAGGCTGGCCCCGCCCTAGAGTCCCAAGAGTATTTTTCCCCTTAGATCAGTTAGGGGACCTTTAGTCTGGCAAGATTCTGTATATGATAGGAACAATAAAGAAACTAGAGCTGCAACTCCAGCTCAGCGTGGTTCTTTGCCAGTTTCCCCGGATGTCAATCTTGCCAGACTCAAGGTACCCTAACTGATCTAAGGGGAAAAATGAAGATCATTCAGTGGTCTGTTAGAACCAGTGAATGGAGCAGAGCTTAACGTTGTGTAAACTCGTGCGCAGAAAAAGGAATATTGTTTAAAAACACAGCCTGTGAGCATGTTAGAGAGATTCAGGTTCTTATTCTTACACTTTTAGCCCACCCAAGCATAAAGAAACACACACTTAGACACTGCAGGTACAAAAAGTAAGTACAAAAGAGTTCTTACATTTATTTTGTCCAGGTACAGCCATTTCAGTTTTAAATTGGTTTCAGTTCTTCTTTCTGTCGATGAAGGTTCTCAGTCATCCAGGTGGAACAGTCTGTGGCTTGAATCATGTCAACTGGATTCAATCCAGTTGACATGATTCAAGCCACAGACAGTTCTTCTTTCTGTTCCCTAAACTGTATACCTCTGGCCCTGTTTGCTGCCAGAAGCTGCGTGGAGAAAGGGGGAAAAGCCTCTGGAATTGAGGCCTAGCACATGGCCTCTCCATGGAAGGAGCTAAGGCATGTGTGTCCTACCCCATCGGTGGAAGAATCAGAGAGAGAGAAGAGGAAGTGGGAGGAGCAACAAGCAGCTTCCTCTAGAAGCACAGAGTTTGCCTCCTAGAGCAATCACCCATATGCTAATGAGACATGCTTGATTTGCTGAATTCCAACAAAGAATACTCCTGGGACTCTAAGGCGGGGCCAGCCTGTTGAGGCTCTCAACGCTGTGAGAATGTATATCTTCCTGATTGAATGTGCCCGCTCCTTCTTCTGCTCAGAGCTCCATCACATCACCCCCTCCTCAGGGATAAATACTTCACATAACTGAACTCTTTAAAGCTGTTTTCAAATTTTAGTTGTTTATAAAACAGCAATTCAGCTTTCCCTAAGCTGATCAGCTTTTGTTCTGTGAGGGAAAGCTACCAATTTTCTTATTAAGCCATTGTGAAAAGCAAATGTATTCATTGAAATCCATTGTATAGCAGATGGATACCTGAAACTGATAGCTACAATGAAGTGTAACTTTTATCAAGAAATCAAATTAAAGTTGTCCAAATGAAAAGAGAAATGGGAAACACTTCTGAATCGAGAGACCAAAGTAAGGATTCATTAGGAAGAGGCACAAGAGGCTTAGGAGGTAACAAAAGGGGCATTTGCCTTGGTACAGTCTAGACAAGGTATCAAAATAGGTTTCAATATTTCACCATTTATTAAAATCATATTAATTATTTTAAAGAATTTAAAATTATTTTAAAGAATTTAATGTAAGATGAATTTTAATTTGATTGCTAAACCCTACGTGTTAAATTATATTATCCTACTAAGCTATAATTTACACAGTTATAGTTGGTTGGGACATAAAGAAGTTTTAAAAAAAACTTTTTAAAAGATTTTTTAAAAAAACATAAAAAGCAAATCTTTAAACAAACAAATCAGTTGTTTAACAAAGAAAAAAGTTACCACCATTAGCTATAAATATGTTTATCTCTCCAGGTAATACGTTTTATTGTCCACAAATCAGCAGAATTTCTAGCCTTCTTATAAAGCCTTTAAATGTAAAACAAGTACGTTTGCTTGCTTGCTTGTTTGTTAGTATAATGAGAGCAGGGAGTTGCTAGGTCAGACTCCATGGCATAGAATTCCAGAGAGTGGAAATGGGCTTAGTGCCTAAAGGCATCCTGCTCAGGTTTGAAACTGAGCTGGTGTTCTAAAAATAGGAGGCAAAACTAGATTTCACATCCCAAGATAAGGGGATGAGTTTATAGGAGAAAGTGCTTTCTTGAGCATAATTTTAACTGGCACCAAAAGAGGAATAGCAAGAGGACATATGAAAATGGAGAGATGTTGATTTATCTAAGTTATCCAAGAAAAATAGTTTTCTTTTTTTATAAAGCCTTATTAATTTTTTCAGCATATACATAAAATACATACAAACTAAAAAGAATGAAACAAAGAATACTACAAGAAAAAAGAAAACCAAAAAAGTGCAAAAATACAGAAAAGACTATTACATGGTGGCTTCCAACTTTCTACAACAAAGATATGTATAACTCATTATCAATCTCTTACTCTAATTTAAACTAAGATAAACATTATTTCTATAAAGCATTTCCATCTCTATATGACATTCTCCTCTAAAACAATCTCTCCCTCTTAAAAAAATAAAAAACCTTTTCTAACATAATTATTCGCCTAATAAGCAAATACTCAAATATTATCCTACTTCACTAAAATGTTACTCCTCTCTGCCTACTAAAATAACAAAAAATAAATTATCTACATTTGGTTAATGTCCTTTTACCCAAGGTAAAATCATTATCACCAAAACAAAAACACCAGTCTAAACCTTTAAGAGACCATCCTGATAAACACATTTAAACAATTATCCGACTTCAAAATAGACTAAGGCATTTACATATCTCAGTATTACACACAAAGCATTCCCCTTACAAGTCTCAAATTCAGCAGCCAGCCTTGATTCTTGGTCTCGATTTTCCAGGAACACAGCGAATTGTATCTCTCCCTTTGTGCCCGAAACTCTTCTTTCTTCAGAATCAAAGTTAACTCTCCACAGTCCAATTTTTCTCCCTTCACTTTTTGACCTAGAAACGATAATCCTCATTTTCTTCTTTAAAGAAGGAGCACTACTCTCAAAGTAGTTTTCACTCTTGTCTTCTTTTTCAAGTTGTTGGTAGGCTTTAGACTCCACAAGTTCTAGGAGACGATCCAGGGCTTGGGTGACGTCAATATAGAGTTCTTTAAAGATCGCTTTCATTTCTTCCATGTTTCTCCACAGTGTGTTATCAGGAGAAAAAAGATGTAAAGAAGAGCCGTTCTCACAGGAAAGCAGAGGCAGATACTGTAGCTCAAAATTCAACTCTGCAGATACAATGAAGCAGATCTTTTATAATCCTCAAAACATTAAGAAAATGGCAACAAAACAGCAAAAAGGGACCATCTCGTCCCGACAACATCGGCCTGCCCCACCCGTGCATGCAGAGAGGGCATGCTTCGGACCCCCTCAACAAGAGAATTCCATCTAGCGGGGTCCAGGAGGCGTGCCTTCTCTGCGATAGCGCCCGCCTTATGGAATATCTTGCCCCCGGAGGTGAGACTGGCCCCCTCCCTCCTGGCCTTTCGGAAGGCCCTTAAGACCTTGGTCTGCTGCCTGGCCTGGGACGACGGAGGTGGTAGTGCCTCCTGGGGTTGGCTGGCCCCGTAGCTCCACGATCTATTCTGCGGTTCCTAATCCATCTTGGATTTTATTTTATTTATTTTATGCTTGTTGTGTTTTTAGATATTTTGTATAGTTTTTAAATTGTTATTTATTGTAACCCGCCCAGAGTCCCTTGTATGGGAGATGGGCGGGGAATAAATTTGAAAAATAAATAAATAAATAAATAAAAATCTTTAAATCCCAATATTAGAATTTAAATATTAAAAAAGCCAACTTTCCAAATTAATAAATTCCAAAAATAATGAAAATCACCAAGAGCTTCGCATTTCTTTGTTGCAAAAGGCCTCTCTTCAGTAACAAACAAACAAACAAACAAAAACCCTTGGTGTTTTAGAAATGGGGTGGCAAGATTTAGTGTCCGTTTTACGGCTTCGGTGCAGCCCCGAACTTGATGACTTCCGTGCCTCCCAGCATTCTCAATCACGGATTGATCGCAGGGACTCCGTTCCGCGACACACACACACACCGCAAAAAAATGCTGTCCGGAGAACAAAAGGGATGATTTCCTGGATTCTCCTTACCCGGAGAATTCTTCAGGCTGCAGGGACCCAGCCTGCGCCCAGAAATGCTGCGCCGTCGGCGCTGCTTAAAAAAGCAGTACCGTCCAGTCTGTCATTCCCCACAGGAAGCCAAGAAAAATAGTTTTCTGAGTTCTGTAAATGAAGACATATTTGATAGAAAATAGTATCAAATAAAAATAAAGTCTCTGAGTTGAGCTTGATCACCAATTACTTAAAGGTCACCACTATATAGTTCTTTTGGCAATAACATGGAAGTGGTTTTTCACTGACTTCTTCAAGAATGTTTTTCAGCTTCCAGTCTAACATAGATTATATGTTATCTGTTGAATATTGTCAGATTGGGTGACTAAAAACTCATGGGGTGCATAATTTCTTAAGGTGTATGTGTATGTGTATGTGTATGTGTATGTGTATGTGTATGTGTATGTGTATGTGTATGTGTATGTGTGTGTATAAATACACACACACATTCATCTATCTATCTATCTACAGTATCTACAGTATCTACCTATACACAGAGAGAGAGAGAGAGAGAAAGAGAGAAAGAGAGAGAGAGAGAGAGAGAGAGAAGTTCCTTTATGACAACACGGTCTTCTTATTCCAAGTCTTTTGTAAAAACAAATCATTTTACAGTGGCTGGATTCTATTCTGGCAAAGGCAGATCTTAGTCAGCCAAGATGTAGAAATGGTTCTATAGTTGAGCCAATTAGAAGTATTTTATTTTTTAGCAAAGGAATAAGTAAATTCTTCTTTGATCAAATATTTCCCAGCAATACAATTACTCAGGACATTAGATCTACTGTACAGGTTATATCCTAGAGCTGAAATGAATTATCTCTCTCCCGCCTCCCGCCTCCCAACACACACACACACTCACACACACACACACACAGAGAGAGAGAGAGAGGGAGAGGGAGAGGGAGAGGGAGAGGGAGAGGGAGAGGGAGAGGGAGAGGGAGAGGGAGAGAGAAAGAAATGTACACATACAGACATACATCCACACATATTAAATTTAGACACCAAACTTACTTATTCGGTATAGTTGGCTAAATGAATGAATGAAATTAATGTAACTTTTATGCATTCTATTTTAAATCTAGAGCTGTCAAATACCTATTACAATTGTATGACATCTGTCAGACACAGGTCAAATGGTGAATACTGTGTGTCAGATATTATCAGTACTTAGAGGTACTGCATGTCAGTTTTCAAATCTAGACTGCTACATATCAGGTATCATAAAAATCAACTTACAACTTACCACCTGGGAGGACATTCTCAAACACTGCCTCCTACATGTCAAATACTACTGAAGGCAACTTGCAGATACTATCATATTTTTAGGTGCTACTACAAATTACTGGTGGTTAATGCTGAAACTATGTGTAACACATCCAGAGAACATTTGAAAGGTATCATAAAACCTTTGCAAGAATATTGATAGTTGGTGAAGAGATAATTTATTTCAGCTCTGCCATATTCTATAATGTGCAGCTCAACTCTAAGCAATGATATAGAACTCTGGTAATTAGAAATATCTCATTTCCCAATGGAAGAGACATTAGACCTGTAAGAACCATCAATCTGCAGTGAGGGTGGGCAAAGGGAGCCAGCTGGAATTATGGTGAGCCCATTTGTAATTGGTTATTTCTAATTTAATAGGGGGCGTGGTGGCTCAGCGGGTATGACGCCAGGCTTGTCAATCGGAAGATCGCAAGTTCGGAGGTTCAAATCCCTAGCCCCGCGTGATGGAGTGAGCTCCCGCACTAGCCCCAGCTCTTGCCAACCTAGTAATTTGAAAGCATGCAAATGCAAGTAGATGAATAGGTACCACTTCGGTGGGTAGGTAACAGCGTTCCACGCGCGTCATGCCGGCCACATGACCGTGGAAGCGTCTTTGGACAACGCTGGCTCTTCGGCTAACAAACGGAGATGAGCACCAGCCCCTAGAGTTGGACACGACTACACAAATGTGTGGGGGGAACCTTTACCTATTTCTAATTTAGAATATTGGCTTAGCAAGAGCAAAGATACTGCCTTTTTTAAAGAAGGTTTTGTTTCTTGCTTCATACAATCTCAAATCTATTCAGGTTAACACTGGAAAAGTTAACTCTGTGAGCATTTGCCTCAGAGTTAATGAGCTCATGCCATTCTCAGGAGGCTGTTCTAGGATTGTGAAATCAGACTCCCTTGGGCTACACTGAAGGATAATCTAATATTTAGAAGACAATTACATCATTTTGTCTCACTTCCCAAGTCTGAGCATTAATTGTTCATCCAGGGATGAGTGATTTCCAATTTGGTAGTAACCTCTAGGAAATGCCACACATTTAGTCTATAGCCATTATTGAAGAAGGTAATGAAGATTTTGAGTGGAGTTTTGAATGGAGTTGAGTTTTGAGTGGAGTTGGGTTCTAACCTTCTTCAACAGCCTGACTGAATGCACAACAGGCTCATAGAAGACATTGGAAAAGTTGCATCAGAATTGTTTTCAGTGAAATGTTTGATCATGTCCGATGTGCATAGGAGATGGGCAGCAATAATTCATGCTATTGTGCTGTACAGTTCTCTTTACATTCATTCAGTAACGCCTAGCAGGAAGAACAAAATCTCTGTCTTCAGGAAGAGAAGTAATCTCAGCCACTGCAATTGGCAGACAGTAAAAACCTTTTGATTGGTCAGCCTTAATGAAATACTAGGAAGAACCTTATCTTCTATTCAAGCCTTGTCAACAAAGCAATAATTTTAGTTGCTCTGCTCCAGACACTACATTCTGGAGCATTTTGTTTCAGCCCACATCTTGATCTGAGCACAATTCAGCCATAGGCTGACCATATTTCCTTGAGACAAAAACGGGACAGTGGGATGGCAAAACGGGACAGGATCTTATGCTGCCATGCCGGTCTCTGAACCCCGCCCCCCGGTCCACGTGATTGGCTCCCGCCTGCAAACCCCGCCCCCTGGTCCGCGCAATTGGCTCCTGCCTGCAAACCCCGCCCCCCGGTCAGTGCAATTGGCTCCCGCCTGCAAACCCCGCCCCCGGTCAGCACAATTGGCTCCCACCTGCAAACCCTGCCCCCCCCCCCAGTCTGTGGAAAAATTGTCTTCCACAAAACCGGTCCCTTGTGCCAAAAAGGTTGGGTACCCCTGCTTAAACAGATTACTGTTTATATAAAAAGGTTTTTGTTTTCATTAAAATGGAAAAGTTTTATTACACGAACATATTGAGCTAGCAATTATTCTTCAGTGACAGAACTCATACAAAAATTTAGGTACACGTAGAGGGGGACTGTATTTCACCACAATCGTACCATGAATATTTCTCCGATGAAGTAATCTTATGCAGCAAATTTTGGTCTTTCAATACCTTATCATAAAACGTCTCACACTCCATGACACCTGTGTTGTGGACACAAACTCCACCTCTCATATACATGTGTGCAACATTACAACACAACTACAAAATAGTGTAGCTTGCACTGTGACATCATGACTTACATTTTATTACTTTGGCATCTTTGTGATAAGAAACACACATCTAGGAAGACAGGTGCTACATGAGCATTCCTGCTCACTTGGAAGCACTTTTTTGTGCTTAAATCCAAAGAGCTGCACAGCTCTCCTGGTCTGTTCTTGGATGAGGGACCACCTGGGTATCCCAGGGCTGCAGGTTAGATTGGGTAGATCAAAAATGCATCCTAATGTTTCAGCCAGGAATATAACCCTGAAAAAATGTTTCAGCCAGAAATATAACCCTGACTTCTCAAGTCTGTGCCAATGTACTTCATATATTGGCTTCCCCACAACACGGATAGATTAGACATCAGTTTGTCAAATGGAAGAAAATGGAGTGTTCCAATTTCAAGGTGAAACAAACACTGGGCTGAAGCTGCAGCCCTGGTCTCAGAGGAGCGGCAGCTATTAACTGTAACAGCTCAAACAAGGGTTTCCCTTTTCCATTGTGAAGAACGAATCTTGTATTTTTCTTGCCACAAGTAGCTCTCTCTCTCTCTCTCTCTCCCTCCCTCTCTCCCAGGGCAGTCTGTCCTGTGTGTGTGTGAGTGTGTGTGTGCATCTGGTCAGGCTTGGCCGAGGGAGGAGAGTTGTCGGGCCGCCGAGCAGGAGAAGCAGGAGCCAGCCGCGCTGGGGGTCTTCAGCAGGCGGCAAGGGGCGGAGTGGTGTGGCTAAAGCCCCCCAGCGCAGCCGGCTCCTGCTTCTCCTGCTCGGTGGCGGCGGCGGCAACAACTCTCCTCCCTTGGCCAAGCCCTATCAGATGCACACACACACACTCACAGGACAGACTGCCCTCGGCAGGAGCCGGCCACGCTGGAGGGCTTCAGCGGGCGGCGAGGGGTGGAGTGGTGTGGCTGAAGCCCCCCAGCGTGGCCAGCTCCTGCTTCTCCTGCTCGGCAGTCACGGAGGTGACAACTCTCTTCCTCGGCCAAGCCCGATCAGATGCACACACACACACACACACACACTCACAGGACAGACTGCCCTCGGCAGGAGCCGGCCATGCTGCGGGCTTCAGCAGGTGGCGAGGGGCAGAGTGGTGTGGCTGAAGCCCCCCAGCGCGGCCAGCTCCTCCTGAGGACTGAGGACCACCACTGCCCCAGCCCCCTCAGGCTTGGCCGAGGGAGGGAGGAGAGTTGCTGCCGCTGCCGCCGCCGCCGCCGCCACCACCACCACCACCACCACCACCGCACAGGAAAAGCAGGAGCCGGCCACGCTGGAGGGCTTCAGCTGCACCACGCCACCCCTTGCCGCCAGCCGGGATGCGTTTGTGCATCTCGGCCCACCTCTCTGTGCCCTCCTTTGCCACGCACTGATAGGCGGGAGGGCTTCCTTTTCCGGGCTGCCTCCGAAAACGGGACAAAACCGAGATTTTTTTCAAAAAGACGGTACGGTTCAAAAATGTTAAAATAACGGGACTGTCCCGTTCAAAACGGGACGTATGGTCAGCCTATTCAGCCGGCAATACATTATCTTTAGCCCAGATAGTCTCTGTTTTATTCTGCTGCAGCAGCCTCATGTGGCTCTCCAAACTGTAGTTCTTGTTAAACAGCTACAGTTTAATATCTTCCTCTCCTCCATTCTTCTCTTTCCTTCTGCACTCCCTCCTGAGGAATAACGTGATAATTGCCATGTGTGACTATTTATTTAAGGAGGAGTTAAGCAGTTAGGTGAGTTCATCACTGGAGCAAACACTGCTATAGCACTGGCTTCAAAGTGCTGGTAATTGAAACTGCATTCCCAGTGCAGGTGTGCAGCATCCTTCAAGCTGTTTTTACTGTCTGTCATGATTCCACCACCTCCTCTTTATTTGTGTATGATTTTCAGAGAACCAGAGATAATATAATGATACAGTGAAACAAGTAGTTGAAATAAGTGAGGTGCTGTTGAAAATGTTCCCCATTGCTATATTTATTGTTTTTACATGCTGTTCACTCTCTGAGACCTGGTTCACAAAAGTGATCCAGAAAGAGCCCTTATGTTTCCATAAACCTCAAAATGACTACAGTGACTATAATTTTGATGGGCACTCTGATCAGCTGAGGAGAAGCCTTTATTCATCTGCCTACCGATCTTCATCACTGGGGAATTCTTAAAGTATCAGAGAAAAAGGAAGATCCAAAGCAACAGCTTTTTGTGTGTTTCAAGTGGTCCTCCAAGAAGAAACCATTTGGTGACAGTGACAGGGAAGGGGGCCATGCTTTCTAGCTCATCACTCACCTATCAGTACGACCAAGGTGGCCCCATCTGCCCATATGAAAAGTTTTTGTAGGTCTTATTGAGCCAAACAAAGAGAGAAAGTCATCCAAGTAATCTTGGTAGAAGTGGAGATTTACACCTAATCCTAAAAACACTTTAGTTAGGATGATTAAGATTTTTGGTTATTCTGGTTATAATAAAGGCACTTCACATTTATTTTTATTTAATTTTTTATTTAATTAAATTTATATAACCGCCCATCTCCCCCAACGGGGAACTCTGGGCGGTTTACAATAAAATAGATTAAAACAGGATAAAACATCAATGTACAATATATAAATTAATAAATAATTATAAATCCAGATGGAGATGGAATTAAACGAAGGACAATAAATTAAGGAATTAACCACCCCCATGAGGAACTATCCTTTCCTCCTTCCCATGCCAGGCGGCAGAACCAGGTCTTCAGCTCTTTCCTAAAGGTCGGGAGGGAGGAGATCTGCCTCAACTCTGGGGGCAAGATGTTCCACAGTGTGGGCGCTACCACAGAGAAGGCCCGCCTCCTAGACCCCATCCGATGACATTCTTTAATTGATGGGGTTCGTAGCAGGCCCTCTCTGAATGACCTGGTGGGGCGGGTCGATAAAATGGGGATAAGACGGTCCTTCAGGTATTCTGGCCCCATGCCATGTAGGGCTTTAAAGGTAATAACCAACACCTTGAATTGTACCCGGAAGCAGACCGGCACATCTCCGTCATCTGTCCTCCCACCAAATGTTCATGCCATTCCTTTCTCTTCTCCTGTCTGTACTGTACATAAAATCAGCTCCAGCATTTTCACCTAAATGTATTTTTATTATAGAACAGGATAATGGATCACAATAAAAACAAATGTCAGCCAGATGTATGGATGAGTGCAATATGGGTTTTTAGAAGGTGGGAAGATTGCAGATTCAGGACCCTTAGTGATGCCATAAGCCAAGCATTCTAGCTACTTTAAAAAGAATATTTTTCCCTACTAGTGTTTGGAGATTATGCCTTTTAAGAGGCTCAAATGCAGTTCTTACACTGGTTTGTTTGGATATGCTGTACTGATGAGTCAGAGAGAGATGAGGGTTTAATTAGTGCCAAGAACAGTAACAAGATGAAGAAGATGGATGCTGCCTTTCTCAGACAGTCACGTTCTGCTGCATCATTGTGCTGACCAACATCATGGGCAGAATCCTTGCCAAAAGGACAAAAGAGAGATTTGGAAAGAAGGGGAGAAGGCAGGGCCTTATTAAAAGGCAATGAATAATCATATTACAGTCCTGAGCAATCTTGCCAGAAGCCTTTTAAGCTGTCAGTCTCTTGCTTCATGACTTGTACTTTCCTGAGCAGCTGTCTTCTTTCTTCCTCTCTGTTCTGCTCCCCTGAATTTTAGTTAGGATAAAATAATGCCGTTTTGTGGACATAAATAGCAACATGCAATTAAGTGATGAGAACATTATGCTCTAGGTGAGCTTGCAAAAAAATGCAGTCTGGAAAAAATGAACATGGCAGCTGCAGTCAAAATGTCATAAGCTTCCTCTTGTCATCATTACTGCAAACCTCTGTCCTTTTCAGTCAACCTATGCTGAATACGATCAGATGTGACATCTTGGATGACCACCATAAGTGTTCTCATTTGAACTGCCAAAATATCCACAGGGTATAGTATACAACCAAGCTATTGAGTACAAACTCCCTGAATCACTTTGGGAGCCACATTAAAAGACATTTTCACAAGTCGTTGTTGTGTGGATTGTTCTTCTAAGAGGAATATCAAGATTGTTTGACTTGTTGATCCTATGTCCCTGGTACAAAAGGGAAAGAAAGCAGCAGGCACTGCAAATAAATATTGCAATAAAATAATACTACGAATATGTGCACAGACATACAGAATAATAAAAAAGACTTCATTGTGTATAACAAAGGTTGCATGTAATAACTTTAGGTTATTTTTTATTTTTGTTTTTCAGACCAATGATGCCTTAGGAGCCACCTGGAATTGGTTGTACTTCATTCCCCTCATCATAATTGGATCGTTTTTTGTTCTCAACCTTGTCCTGGGAGTGCTTTCTGGGTAAGCCAGTTCTTTGACTAGATGATGTTGATGATTTCTCACCTTTCTGCCCACAGGGCATTCGAGTTTTCAGTTACATTAGATGTACAGTACTTGTATACTGTATATGTTAGAGATCTTTCACTCAATGCTTTCTGTCTGATTTTTCATCAATTCTTAATCCTGGGTAATTAGCAACATCTAAAGTGGGAACTTTAGCGAAAGGATCAGTTGACAACGTCTAAAGCAGTAGCCGTGTTGATTTATTGCAAAACAGAATCCAAAGAAATCTTGTAGCACTTTAAACAATGACAGATTTATTGTTGCATATTCTTTCATGAATTACGTCATAATTCAACAGTGGGAATTTTAGTAGGAGAAAAACCCCACACTAATTTATGTTACAACAGCTCTATTAATCTTTTTAAGATGGTGAAGGTATTTCTTGCATTGATAGGAGCTTACCTGAAGTGCCTAGGTATGAAATGCTAGCCCCCAGAGTATTGTAATTTAGGTTCTATAGATTCAAAAGCATGGAAGGGAAGAAACACAATAAAATTGTCCTGATTTTCCTGATCCATTAAGTTTCTTTGCAGATAGGCTGACCATATTTCCTTGAGAGAAAAACAGGACCCTAACCTACCCACGGCTTGCCAGACAAAGTGGGCGCACCCGTGCGCATGCAGGTGTGTGTGAAGGTGTGCGTGCGTGCACGCGCGCTTCGCTGCAGGAACTTTCTAAAACGGGACAAAATGAATATTTTCCTTAAAACAACAGGACGGTTGGGAATTGTTTACAAAACAGGACTGTCCCATTCAAAATGGGACGTATGGTCAGCCTATTTGCAAATTTCAGCAATAGTGTTCTAAATGGCGAGGTTTCTCAAGGCTCATTTTTAATCTACTGAGGCTTCAACACTCCTTTAAGCTGTTGTTGTCGTTGTTTAGGAACTAATTTCAGAGATGTGACATATTAGGAGAGTTACTCCTTTCTCAGACATAATGAATTAAATAACTGACAGCTCTGCTTTTATTTGCATTCTAAATTCTGAAGTGGTTATTCAGCTTCCCATAATGGGTGAACATTTCATCCATCCTTTCAAGTTGTGTGAAAGGTTGATAAAGTTCAGGTATTCCCACAACTTTTGTACTTATAGGAGTGAAAAGTAGAAAAACGTGAGTATCATGTGCCTGCCCCCCAAATTGCCTGTATGGAGAATAACTGTGGAAAGTATTTTATGTTGTTTGATGGGTTTCAAAACTCCCATAGCATATTAATATCAGACATAACAAATACAAATAGTATCTCATGCAGACTCATGAAGCAGTTTATGTTCAGTTCAGTAGAGTTTGCCAAACAGCTTCTCAGTGGATTTGATCATATCTTGTCTGTTTCCAACTGTGCTACCTCAGATGACTATGGAAAAATCCTTAGATCCAATCTCTGAATGACGGCATAAGTATTGAAAAAATCCTGATCTTGAAAGACCAGAATAGGACATTCCAGTATTCATATCCTAAAATATATAGCAGAGCTTTCCAAACTTTTCATGTTGGTGACACACCTTTTAGACATGCATCATTTCACGACACAGTAACCCCTTATAACAGGGGTCCCCGCCCCCCTGGTCTGTGCGATTGGCTCCTGCCTGCAAACCCCGCCCCCGGTCCACACGATTGGCTCCTGCCTGCAAACCCCATCCCCCGGTCAGGGGCGGGGCAGGGCAAAGGCAAAGGCAAAGGCACAGACTTACATACACCTATTGCAGGCAGGAGAGTGGGGGAAAAGGCAGAGGCAGACGTACGAAGGAGCAGCAGCGGATCAGGATTCAAGAGGCGGGGCAGGATTCAAAGGATGGAAGTGGAGGTGGAGCGACGGAGGGGAGGGCAGGGCAGGGCAGGGCAAGGCAAAGGCACAGACATACATACCCCTATTGCAGGCAGGAGAGTGGGGGAAAAGGCAGAGGCAGACGTGCGAAGGAGTGGTAGCGGATCAGGATTCAAGCGGCAGATCAGATTGCAGGCTGTGGGGATGGAGAAGCAGCCAATCGGGCTGCTTTCTGCTGGGCGCGCTTTTCCACCCTTCTTTCTCTGGCGCTGATAGATGGAGGTGACTGCTCCCCTTCTTCGATTTTCGTGCCCAAACTGTCTCCTGCGCGACACACCTAAACACCCCAGGCGACACACTAGTGTGTCGCGACACACAGTTTGGAAAGCTATGATATATAGACATCTTTATTAGAATGAAACAGCAGCTCTTTTTGAACTCCCCTAAATCATGCTGAAGTTCACGTATATTACTATACTTCCCCATAGTTCTTGTGTGGACAAGAAAATCCGGTGTTCAGGAAATAAAATATTCAAAAAACTTGCCATGGAGAAGGAAGTCTCACTTGCCTCTGGAATCCTATATTTCATCTGAATTTATACCATTCTTTCCAACATTTAATATACTCCTGTAGGGCCTACCCTCCAATTGAAGAACAATTGATGTAAGGTTTGGCTGCACTGTGAAATAAATCAGTTACTGAGTGGAGAATTTAGATAGTAGTTGTGCAAGTAGAAGATTGTGCGGGTAAGACTTACGTGAATGAGATTACAATTCTGTTTGTGTGCGTGAATTTGTTTTTCTTTGTGGAAATGGGAGTTGAATGCAAATCATCAATCCAGATCTGAAAAGACAGTGTCTGATCACTATGGCAACAGGCCATGTGGCTTTGCAGGCATGTTAAATGCTACTAAAAGCTTCAAGCATCTGGAAGTATAAAAGGAGAGAGCAAACTCAAGGAAATCTCCCCACCTTCTTTTCATATTCCTTTCTAATATATGAGGAAGCCATGGATTGAGATTTAACAGTATTAAATTATGGCAATATTTGCAAATTTTGTAATTTGAATTGTTAATTCTTCAACTTCTCCCCACCTCAGATTTTCTTTTTATTTCCAACCCAATGGAATGTCGGAAAGAAATTGTGTAAAGGGGCTCAGGATTCTGTCCATTTGTCCAACTGTCCATCAGCAAGATAACTCTGTGAAAATTTAACAAAAAGGGACCATATTTGGTGTGGTGGAAGAAGCCAGCAAACAAAAAAAAAGTTTGAGAAGGGACCAGATCTGGCTAGATGCTGTGGAGAAAAACAGTACAGGAAAAAAAATTCCCCCATGCATCCCTATGGAAGAGGGAGCTTCTGCCCTTATGGAAAATAGCAGCTCAGACTATTCTAAGCCCCCATGCTCATGGTTGGATGACCCAGAGTAGACATACACTGTCCATCCTCCATCCTGCTTTTCCTATATAGACAAAAACACACAGATGCACCGCTAGCAGAGAGCAAAAACATATACAGTGTGTGTGTGTGTGTGTGTGTGTGTGTGTGTGTGTATACTGTGTATGTATGTATGTATGTATGTGAGGGTGCAGTGTGGTGGCTTGACATCTCCAGGAGCCGAGGTGGATATGGGGGTCATAGGATCAGCACTTTGGGGGGGGGCAGGTGTGTTGGAAATTCAGCAAATCAACATGCCTCATTTGCATGTAGATGAGTTCATCCCAGGATGCAATTCTCTTTCGGCCCCCAGGCTCAGCACACCAGGGGCAACAGCAGGCTGAAAAGCTGTGGCGGAGGTGGCGAGCTGCAAGGGTGCAGCGTGGTGGCTTGACATCTCCAGGAGCTGAGGTGGATATGGGGGGCATTTTGGCCCCCAGGCTCAGCACTTTGGGGGGGGCAGGTGTGTTGGAAATTCAGCAAATCAACATGCCTCATTTGCATGTAGATGAGTTCATCCCAGGATGCAATTCTCTGTGTCTTTGAGGAAGTTCTTTTGTTGCCACTCCCACTTCCTCCTTCTCCTTTTGTAGTCAGCTCTCTCTGCTTCTTCCACCAGAGAAGAAGGATGCACATGCCTGAGCTCCATCCATGGAGAGGCCATGTGCTAGGCCTCAACTCAGGAGGCTTTTCCCCCCTTTCTCCACGCAGCCTTCACCAGCAATGAGGGGTGAAGGTGAATTAAGTTTAGGGAACCAAAGAAGAATCATTTCTCAACAAAATGGATGTAACTGGACCAATAAACTTAAGAACTCTTTTGTACTTACATTTTGAACCTACTATGTCTAAGCATGTATGCTTGGGTGGGCTAAAAGTGTAAGATTAAGAACCTGGATCTCTCTAACATGCTCACTGGCTCTGTTTTTAAATAATATCCTTTTTCTGTGCACGAGCTTATACTACGTTAAGCTCTGCTCCATTCACTGGTTCTAACAGGCCACTGAATGATATTCAAGGTGGACCCCATGGACTCCACGGACTCAAGTAAACATCTGGGCAGACCAGTGCACCCCTATAGGGAACGGTTGGGGTCCCTCCCAAGTGATGAGTGGGTGCTCCCTCCCAGGGGTGAGGGACGAGGAGGGAGCCAGAGTGTGGATGAGGTATGACTGGATTCCTCCCTCCTTGAGTGAGAGTCAAGGGGGAGGAGGAGCAAGTGGGGTGCCCCCTGCTGGCTAGTGAGAGAGGCTGGTGAAGGGGGCACAGCAGATGTGGGGGTGGGGTGATGGCTGGGTCCCTATGGCACTGAGAGCAAGAGCTGGAGTGCCGGGGGGGTTGCCACCACCCCATGGTTGTCTGATGTATGTGTATTTATGTATGATTGTATGGAGGGACCCCTAACTAGAGCACCTGGAGGATCAGGACTGGGGGGAAATGGAAGCCCCAGGGGGGATTAGGGTGGGTTACCCTGTTCAGGTGGTGATGGGTTGGGGTGTCATGGCGGGGGCCAGAGGGCAGGCCATCATTGGGGAAGGTGCTCCTAGTGTTTGGTACTGGTGGCGTGTTCCAGCCCTTTGTGCTCAGACCTGGGCCCTGGACAGCAGTCCCATTGAGGCCCTGGCTTTCGGCTGCTGCTTTTGAATGCCAGGTCAGTCAATAACAAGGCCCCTCTCATACGTGAGTTGATGATCAAGGAGGGGGCAGACCTGGCGTGTATTACTGAGACCTGACTGGGCCCTGAAGGGGGGAGGGGTTCCCCTTTCAGAAATGTGCCCGGCCAGGTTTACAGTATGGCACCAGGGGAGGAGGGGTGGCGGTTGTCATCCGGAGTCTCTGGTGGCCTTTAGGGGCACTGCTCCACAAGTGGCCTGTTGTGAGACCCTGTTCTTCAAGTTGGGTTCCCGAGAACAGTTGGGAGTGTTGCTACTGTACCAGCCTCCCTGCTGCGTAGTAACCTCCCTGCCTGAGCTGCAGGAGGCCGTCTCGGGGTTGGCAGTGGAATTCCCCAGACTTATGGTTCTGGGGGACTTCAATCTGCCATCCCTGGGGCGTGCCTTGGAGGTGGCTCAGGAGTTCATGGCTACCATGGTGGCCATGGGCCTGTCCCAGATTATTCAGGACCTGACTTGGGACAGTAGCCTCACACCGGACTTGGTTTTCTTGTCAGAGCAGTGGTAAGGTGATCTGAGGGGAGAGTTACATCTGACCCCATTGTCATGGTCATATCACGCCCTGGTGACCTTGAGATTCTCCTATGCTTCTCCCCTCCACAGGGAGGCAGAACCCATTCGATTGGTCCACCTCCGGTGACTGATGGACCCTGCAGGGTTTCAGAGTGAACTGGGCGTTATACCCAAGGATCTGCTGCACGGTCCAGCGGAGGCCCTGGCTTCTGCCTGGATTAGGGAGGTGGCTGGGACCTTGGACAGGATCATGCCTGTGCTACCTCTCTTGTCCCATCAAACCCGACACTCCCCGTGGTTCACGGAGGAGCTGAGGGTTCTGAAGAGGATTAAAAAACATCTAGAGCACCGCTGGAGGAAGACAAAGACCGAACCTGACCAAACACAAGCTTGAGCTGCTGTTAAGGCCTACCTTGTGGAGGTAAGAGTGGTGAAACATCAGTATTTCTCCGCTCTTATTGCATCCACAGAATGCCGCTCAACGGCCCTGTTTAAGATCACCCGATCCCTTTTGGGGAAGGTGGGTTCAGAAACCCACCTAAAGGGCTGTGCTGAGGAGTTTTCCAAGAATCTGGAGGATAAAATCTCTTGGACTCGTTCCAAGTTGGATGCCAGGTGTGTAGCAGGGTCTGAGAAGTTGCCTGGGGAGTGTACTTATCCAGTTATCTGGGAACAGTTTGATCCTGTTGGGCCCGAGGAAGTGGACAGGGTTCTCGGGTCTGTAAACGCTACCACTTGTCAATTAGATCCTTGTCCCTCCTGGCTGGTGAAGGCAGCTTGGGAGGTGACATGTGGGTGGGTCCAGGTGATGGTGAATTCATCCTTAGCGGAGGGAGTGTTTTCGGCAGCCTTTAAAGAGGCACTGGTGCACCCCCTCAAGAAACCATCATTGGACCCCACCATGCTGTACAACTTTCATCAACTTTTAGGGAAGGTGGTTGAGAAAGTGGTGGCGTTGCAGCTCCAGAGGATCCTGGATGAAACAGATTATCTGGACCCCTTTCAGTCTGGTTTCAGGCCAGGATATGGGATGGAAACAGCTTTGGTTGCACTTATGGATGATCTCTGGTGAGAGCGGGATGGAGGCAATGCATCCATTCTGACTTTTCTTGACCTCCCAGCGGCTTTCGATACCATCGACCATGGTATGCTTTTGGGTCGGCTCAGGGAGTTGGGGGTGGATGGCGTGGCTTTGTGCTGGTTCACCTCCTTCCTCCAGGGCCGATCCCAATCAGTGTTGATAGGGGGCGAGAGATCTGGCCCGCGGCCCTCCTTTGTGGGGTGCCGCAGGGTTCGGTACTCTCTCCGCTCCTTTTTAACATCTACATGAAACCTCTGGGTGAGATGATCCATCGCCATGGGGTGAGGTATCATCAATAAATGGATGATATGCAATTATACATCTCCATCCCGGGTGATGTAAGTGATGCTGTGACCACCCTTTCTCAGTGCCTGGGGGCTGTGGGGGTCTGGATAGGGAACAACAGGCTTCAGCTGAACCCTGGTAAGATGGAGTGGCTGTGGGTTGGGGGCTCCCGGGGTTCTGGGAATTTGCCATCTTTAGCTCTGGATGGGGTTGCACTGCCCCAGACAGATCTGGTGCGGAACCTGGGGGTTCTCCTGGACTCACAACCTCGAGGAGCAGGTGGCAGTCGAGACCAGGGGGGCCTTTGCACAACTTCGGGTTGTGCGCCAGCTACACCCTTTCCTGGATCGGGAGTCCATCCGAACAGTCACTCATGCCCTGGTCATCTCCTTCATAGACTACTGTGATGCTCTCTACATGGGGCTACCCTTGAAGAGTATCCGGAAGCTATAGCTGGTGCAAAATGTGGCTGCGCAAGCAGTCTTAGGAGCCCCTAGAAGGGCACATATAACACCTTTGCTGCGCGAGCTGCATTGGGTGCCAGTCTGCTTCTGGGTCCAATTCAAGGTGTTGGTTATCACCTTTAAAGCCCTACATGGCATGGGTCCAGGTCACCTGAGGAACCGCCTCACCCCTGTTACATCGACCCATCCCACCCGGTCAGGCAGAGAGGGCATGTTATGGACCCTTTCCATGAGGGACTGCTGATTGGCAGGGTCCAGGAGGAGGGCCTTCTCTGCCATGGCACTCACCCTTTGGAACAAGCTTCCCCCGGGGATAAGACAGGCCCCCACTCTCCTGGCATTTCGGAAGGGAGTGAAGACATAGTTATGTTACTTTGCCTGGGATGGGAGGGGGGACAGTTATTCATGGGGGTGGTTAATACCGTGAGGGTGCCAAGGAGAAGATCTCATCTTCCATCTTGAATTTTATATTTATATTTATATTTTATATTTTGTATTTTATATTTGTATTTATATGTATTTATATTTATAGTTATATTGAATTGTTTTTGGCAATTGTTATTTTATTATCTGTAAGCCACCCAGAGTCGTTATACGCAAGTTGGGTGGTAGAGAAATTTAATAATAAATAAATAAATAAAATAAATACACACACACACATAGCATATTACTTCATTACACAGAAGAAAATTTAGATTTCTCTTTTCATCTCTGCTGATAAAGGGGCTGAAAAGAATTCCAGAAGCTATGCTCTGTTTCCCAACCTTGTTTTTTTTAATTAAACAAATTCTAAACAGATATAAACATTGCAGCTAGATTTCAAGACTTTCTATAAACTAAGACAAATAGCAACTAGTAGTTCAAAACATATGATACCAAGGAATCAGTTGAATCTTCTTTTCTTCCCTAGTATTGTTAAGCATGGTTAGGGGCCAAAAAACTTCAGCTTCATCTTGTAAATATTCTCAATTTCTTAACTCCACTTCAATGAAATATCGTTCTTGTGCTAATGTATTATATTATGCTCTAATATATTTATAATTCCAAACCACAGGTTTAAAAGCTGAGTTTTATACCAAGGTTCCATCCCAGATTCTCTTTGCAATGTTCTGAACTGTAATAAATTGTTCTGAGCATGTGTAGATTACTTTTACCTCCCTAGCACAGGGCAATTACAGTGTGCAAAACACTTTCTGAAATGAGCAAAGCACTCACTGCTCAGAGCAATGAGGCAGTCAAGCCTCTTAAAGGCTCATTATGGCTGCTCTGAAGCTCAGTCCCAGGCTTCTGAGCATAAACTGAAGTCTGGGAGAAGGCCCTGAAGTGACCCTTCACGAGCTGCAGTTGCTTTGGGGCAATGAACAACCATGAAACAGAGGTTGTTCATGAAATGACTCCCTGGATGGTTTGCACAGCTTTAATGGGTGGCCACTCAACAGAATCAAGGAAGAAGAATTTGAGGGAAGTGCAGATTAGGCTGGGGCATTAGTGGTGATGGTGATGGTGGCAGTAGTAGCAATGGCAGCAATAATCAAAATATGTATTTAATTCCCCCTTCCCAAACTTAGAGCTTAGTATATTTCTCCACTGCCACTTCTTAGCCTTATGCTTTTTCTGTTCTACTATGGACTGCACATGTTCAGTTTTGCCACCACACGTTACCCCCTCTGTAATTATGAAGATTATAAACAGTCTTTTGCTGATCACTCTGAATTATATATTACAGACTGTTTTCCAGCCATGCAATGAATATAGGAGTCTAAGTTATACTGAAAAGGCGGAGGAGCAATCAGACTTTGGACTGCAGAAAAGACTGAACGCTGATTTTGTGCAGTCTTAGCAAAAATAGCTGAGGTGCTGCAGTTAAAATCATGAGCAAAAGACAAGCAGGAGAATTTTGAAAAATAATAAGAGCTTCTATTAGCCAGTAACAGTCCTTGAAAAACATTGAGTGTATTTACAACCAAAATATGTCTACAGTGGAATTGTGGCTTTCTGGGGCCTGGTGCTCTTCCGAGCCAGTCTTAGCACTAAAGCTTTCTTGATTACAGACTAGCTGCTTCTCTTGTTCTATAATCTTATCTATTTACAACTGAAACACTCGTGTCTATTTGTCTGTTTGTAACCTTCAATTGGGCAAAATGGTGCATCATAAGCAACAATTTTTGAACCAAGGTACCTCAATGGGCTAACTTACAGAATGCATCCAAAATCCAGGACCCATTTCTCCCATGGGACTGAAATTTGCAAAGTTCTGGCCAGTTCAGCATCACCACACCTTCCAACTACACTTCCCAGAAACCTGTAGGTTGTGTGGTGCAAGAGAAGATGGGAGGGGTGTATCCCTGCCCTCTTTCCTGCCTCTCTCTGGCCCCTGTGTCCAACTGGCTGGTGGCAAGGCCCAATGGGTTTATTTATTTATTTATTTAATTTGTGTCCCGCCTTTATTATTTTTCTAAATGACTCAAGGTGGCGAACATACCTAATACTCCTTCCTCCTCCTATTTTCCCCACAACAACAACCCTGTGAGGTGGGTTGGGCTGAGAGAGAGGGACTGGCCCAATGTCACCCAGCCGCCTTTCGTGCCTAAGGCGGGACTAGAACTCACAGACTCCTGGTTTCTAGCCCAGCACCTTAACCACTAGACCAAACCAGTTAGTGGTGATTGGCTGCTTTGGAACCGAGGCTAAAATTTGAAATATCTTAAAGGTGGTGGGCAGCAAGAGAAGGACCAGGGAGTGACTCAGATGCCTGCTGGTGAGGTAGGACTGGCTGGGGGGCACTGGCAGTCAACGGTTAGTTCTCTTCCTCCCTGGAGGGAGGGGGCCCTTGGGGACATGCCAGGATGGGAAGCAAAGCTTTCCTGGTGGGCCATAGCTCCCTTTGTTGCCCCTCCCCCCAGCAAAGTGGCAGGCAGTTCCACAGGTCAGCCAAGGAGGAGGAAGAGTGATTTCCAACGCTCCCTGCCAGCTTCCCACAAGCAAACCCAATGGGGAAGCCGGCAAGAAGTCGGAAGTTGCTCCCGCTCCCACTGCTTTTTTGCCCACCTGTGGTTATTTTGTTTCTCTGTTTAGGTAAGGAAATATCTCTGAAAGGATGACCCAACGGGTCATGGGTTGTCTAGTTGCTTAAAATGTCCTGAAAAAGTTATGAGACTTTTTCAGCTCCTCCATTCCATAATTGTCTTAGCCTTCTTTCCTTCACCTTTTTGTTTGGCTCTAGCTCTGTCAACCATCATTAACTGTGTTCTGTTCTCTAGTGTTATTTGTTGTAAATTCTTTACTGTTCTGTTTTTTACACCAAATAAGCTCTGAGACCAGTCTCTGAAGCTCTCAATAGTCTCTTGATTTATTATTTGTGTTCAGACATCAAGATATTATGATAGAATCAGCCACAGTGAATATCAGGCTTATACATTCCCCTGACTCCTATTTCATGCAACACTGCTAGGAAGAGGATTTAGGAAACTTGTGTGTCCAGTTTAGATTAACCAAAATTCAGCACAAAATGTATAGAACCAGAGGTGGGCCTGAGACCCCTTTTTGCAGCTCACAGAGCCCACTCTCCCCACAATTGTTGAGAACCGAAGACTTCATTTTCTACCATTTTGAAGTGGGAAATAGATTGTTGTTGTTTATTCGTTCAGTCACTTCCGACTCTTCGTGACTTCATGGACCAGCCCACGCCAGAGCTTCCTGTCGGCCGTCACCATCCCCGGCTCCCCCATGGTTGAGTCCGTCACCTCCAGAATACCATCCATCCATCTTGCCCTTGGTCGGCCCCTCTTCCTTTTGCCTTCCACTTTCCCTAGCATCAGCTTCTTCTCCAGGGTATCCTGTCTTCTCATTATGTGGCCAAAGTACTTCAGTTTTGCCTTTAATATCATTCCCTCAAGTGAGCAGTCTGGCTTGATTTCCTGGAGTATGGACTGGTTTGATCTTCTTGCAGTCCAAGGCACTCTCAGAATTTTCCTCCAACACCACAGTTCAAAAGCATCTATCTTCCTTCGCTCAGCCTTCCTTATGGTCCAGCTCTCGCAGCCATAGGTTACTACGGGAAATACCATTGCTTTAACTATGCGGACCTTTGTTGTCAGTGTGATGTCTCTGCTCTTAACTATTTTATCAAGATTTGCCATTGCTCTCCTCCCAAGAAGTAGACGTCTTCTGATTTCCTGGCTGCAGTCAGCATCTGCAGTAATCTTTGCGCCTAGAAATACAAAGTCTGTCACTGCCTCCACTTTTTCTCCCTCTATTTGCCAGTTATCAATCAAGCTGGTTGCCATAATCTTGGTTTTTTTGAGGTTTAACTGCAACCCAGCTTTTGCACTTTCTTCTTTCACCTTCGTCATAAGGCTCCTCAACTCCTCCTCGCTTTCAGCCATCAAAGTGGTATCATCTGCATATCTAAGATTGTTAATGTTTCTTCCAGCGATTTTAACTCCAGCCTTGGATTCCTCAAGCCCAGCATGTCGCATGATGTGTTCTGCATACAGGTTGAATAGGTAGGGTGAGAGTATACAGCCCTGCCGTACTCCTTTCCCAATCTTAAACCAGTCCGTTGTTCCGTGCTCTGTTCTTACCGTTGCTACTTGCTCGTTATACAGATTCCTAAGGAGGCAGACAAGATGACGGTATCCCCATACCATCAAGAACTTGCCACAATTTGTTATGATCCACACAGTCAAAGGCTTTAGAATAGTCAATAAAACAAAAATAGATGTTTTTCTGAAACTCCCTGGCTTTCTCCATTATCCAGCGGATATTGGCAATTTGGTTTCTAGTTCCTCTGCCTTTTCTAAACCCAGCTTGTACATCTGGCAATTCTCGCTCCATGAATTGCTGGAGTCTACCTTGCAAGATCTTGAACATTACCTTACTGGCATGTGAAATAAGTGCCACTGTTCAATAGTTTGAACATTCTTTAGTGCTTCCCTTTTTTGGTATGGGGATATAAGTTGATTTTTTCCAATCTGATGGCCATTCTTGTGTTTTCCAAATTTGCTGGCATATGGCATGCATCACCTTGACAGCATCATCTTGCAAGATTTTAAACAGTTCAGCTGGGATACCGTCGTCTCCTGCTGCCTTGTTTTTAGCAATGCTTCTTAAGGCCCATTCAACCTCACTCTTCAGGATGTCTGGCTCTAACTCATTGACCACACCGTCAAAGCTATCTCCAATATTATTATCCTTCCTATACAGATCTTCCGTATATTCTTGCCACCTTTTCTTGATCACTTCTGCTTCTGTTAGGTCCTTACCATCTTTGTTTTTGATCATACCCATTTTTGCCTGGAATTTACCTCCGATGTTTCTAATTTTCTGGAAGAGGTCTCTTGTCCTTCCTATTCTATTGTCTTCTTCCACTTCCGCACATTGCTTGTTTAAAAATAATTCCTTATCTCTTCTGGCTAACCTCTGGAATTTTGCATTTAATTGGGCATATCTCCCCCTATCACTGTTGCCTTTTGCTTTCCTTCTTCCTTGGGCTACTTCCAGTGTCTCAGCAGACAGCCATCTTGCCTTCTTGGTTTTCTTTTTCTTTGGGACGTTTTTTGTTGCCGCCTCCTGAACAATGTTGCGAACTTCTGTCCATAGTTCTTCCGGGACCCTATCTACTAAATCTAGTCCCTTAAATCTATTCTTCACCTCCACTGCATATTCCTTAGGAATATTAGTGAGCTCATATCTAACTGATCTGTGGGTCTTCCCTATTCTCTTTAGTCTGATTCTAAATTTTGCAATAAGAAGTTCGTGATCTGAACTACAGTCAGCTCCAGGTCTTGTTTTTACCGACTGTATAGATGTCCGCCACCTTTGGCTGCAAAGGATGTAGTCAATCTGATTTCGGTGTCGACCATCTGGTGAAGTGCATGTATAAAGTCGTCTTTTAGGTTGCTGGAAGAGAGTGTTTGTTATGGACAGTGAGTTGTCTTGGCAAAATTCTATCAGCCTATGTCCTGCTTCATTTTGTTCTCCCAGACCATGCTTGCCTGTAATTCCAGGTGTCGTCTGACTACCCACCTTAGCATTCCAGTCTCCTGTAATGAAAATAACATCTCTTTTTGGTGTATTATCCAGTAGGTGCTGCAGATCCTCATAGAACTGATCTACTTCTGCTTCTTCAGCATCTGTGGTTGGGGCGTATATTTGGATCACTGTGATGTTAAATGGCTTACCCTGAATTCGAATTGAGATCATTCTATCGTTTTTTGGATTGTATCCAAGCACTGCTTTAGCCACTTTATTATTAATTATGAAGGCTACTCCATTTCTTCTGTGGTCCTCTTGTCCACAGTAGTAGATCTGGTGGTCATCTGATGTGAAGTGGCCCATTCCAGTCCATTTCAGTTCACTGACACCTAAAATGTCTATATTTAATCTTGACATCTCACCAATAATCACATCCAATTTGCCCTGGCTCATAGATCTTACATTCCAGGTTCCTATGGTGTGTTGATCTTTAGAACATCGGATTCGTCGTTCACCACCAGCACCGTCGGCCGCTAGCCGTCCTTTCGGCTTTGAGCTAGCTGAGTCATCACATCTGGGGCTAATTGAACGTATCCTCTGTTCCTCCTCAGTAGCATTTTGACCATCTTCCGACCTGGGAGTCCCATCTTCCGATGGTATACTGACATATCTCTGGTTGTACTGATCCATTTAGTTTTCACGGCAAGAATACTGGGGTGGGTTGCCATTACCTTCCCCAGGGATTGTATTTAGTCTGACCTCTCTGCCACGACCTTCCCGTCTTGGGTGTCCCTTCACGGTTTAGCTCATGGTTTCATTGAGGTGCTCAAGCTCCAGCACCACGACAAGGTAACAATCTCCTTTGCTGCAGGGGAAATAGATGCAAACTGTAATATAAGCTTTAAAATTGGTATATCTAAGTTAAAAAACCAAAACCCTCTAAATGTTTTCCCAGAACCAGCCCTGCTCATTGTGTGATGGCCCCATCCACCTGCCACCAGCCCCCCCCCAACAAGATTAAGTGTAGCCCTTGATCACCAAGACTGACCATCCCTGTCCCAAACTATAGTTATCCTTCCTTGCCATTTGCTGAAATATATTAGCTTCGTGACTCAAAAGGAGTCTCTTTCGAACAGATTATAATTACTATCCTCCAGCTTCTCCTGTTTGGGTAAAGCAGCAAATAATAATTGTGAAAAGATGGAACAAAAGCTTTCTACCAGTTCTCCTGGCAGGGCTCCATCCAGGCCCATAATCCAGGTGGCTCTTGGCCACCATAATCATAACCGTAACGTAAAAAATGCTATTCAATAACATTAGCTCAGTTGACTCTTCAGAGCATTATTTGCTTTAAGCAACTCCACTGAATGACACAACTAACATTGGGGAAATGCTGTGACTAATTGGACAACTTGGAGTGTAAATATAAATAAGTGATTATAGATGGAGCAGCAGAGCACAAGAGGTGCCTGGAATGTTGCCATGACTACTTAGGTCACACAAAAGTGTTCATAGTTTTAGGTTTTATATCTCTGGGGATCAGTCAGTACAGCATCCGTGCCCCAGCTTGCAGTTCCAGAAGTGGAAAATGCTTTGTTTTAGAAACCATTTTTCCCTAAATTGTCTTGTGATATATTAAATTAGTTTCCCAATAAAGCCTATATTACACTCTGTCTTGTAACTCTTCAATGGATGTGTTGATCTTTTTCATTTTCTGCTTTTAATATAGTGATGGGTGATTTTGCTGCATAATTGGATTTTTTTATTTACCCCTGTCATTCCTTGCTCTTCTTCTTCTTTTAATTAAAATAATTCCCATTTCTCATGTGATTATACAAAGAAAAGAAGGCAAGGGAAATATTTCTGACAGAGGTTTCTTTTCAATAGCTACCACCTATGTTGAATAAGTAGCCTAAATGACTGCTAATGTCACATTATCAGTGGTGAGTCTGTAAGTTTTGAGCACAGGCAACAAATTACATGAGTGATAGAGGAAGAGGGAAGAAACAAAGTATCTCATATATTTTGCTTCTACAGGTAGTCCTTGACTTACGACCACAATTGGGATTGGAATTTCCATCGCTAAGAGATACGGTCATAAAGTGTGATGTCACATGACAGCATCACTTAGCAACAGAAATCCTGGCACTCCCCATTGCCGTCATTAACTAAATTCCACCGGTTGTTAGCCAAGGACCCACCCCAATCCAAGCCATTCCAGGCTTAGTCCCTTCCAGCCCTGAGCCTCCGTTCTTCCAAGGTAAGAGACAGCCTCCCCTTCAACTCCCCCCAACTGCCTATCCCCCCTCCATCTCTGCCCCTTTGACCACCCTGCATCCTGCCTTGCGAGGCGGCAAGCAGCCCCAGAACTGTGCGGCTCTGGGGCTGCTTGCGATGCTGCGGCTCAGGGAATTCTTGGCATGCCACGCCTCTGGGGCTTCAAGAAGCCACTGAGCTGCAACGCAGCGTCAAGCCGCAGCCACCCCTGGAAGCCTCAGCTGCCCCAGCCTAGCTCAGCAGTACAGCACATTGCCACTGCTCCCTGGAAACCCCAACAGTGCAGCGCAAAGCCACTGCACCCCAGGAAGCCCCAGCCACCCAAGTCTGATCCCAGCTGCAGTCACCCTCCCGACCCTGCACTCTGAGGCCCCTGCTGCCCTGCGCTCTACCCCAGCTGACCATCACATCTTCTTGCTCCCACTGCTGACAAGGCATGCCTGTCCTGGCCCTTCGTGAGGCAGCTGCTGGCCATGTGAGGCCATCTTCCCCGCATCTCACAAGGAAACCACCATGTTCTGGGGGGAAAAGCCTTGTGTGGCCAGCAGCTGCCTCGCAAAGGGTCAGGCCAGGCATGCTTGATCAGCAGTGGGTGCAAGGTGACAGCGAAGGTCAGCTATGGTGGCAGGGGCCGTAGAGTGCAGGGGGCCAAAAGGCATAGATGGGGGGAAGATAGTCAGATGGGGGGAGTTGAAGCGCCCCTGCGGTCATTAATTGCCAAGTGCAATTAATTTTGCTCACGTGACTGTGGAAGCGCTGCAACGGCTGTAACTTCAGGGACCAGTCATAAGTCCCTTCATTCAGCACCGCTGCAACTTCAAACAGTCACTGAACAAATGGTCGTAAGTCGAGGACTACCTGTAGATGTAACACTGCATGGATAAAGTGCAGCCATATTGTGTTTGAGGGACTGTGAGTGAAGTATTATCTGCTGTGGCTGATTTGTGATGATCTCCTCCTACATGAAAACCACCAGAAATGCAGAGGAAAGCTAAATAACAAAGCACATCCTTTATATTAAGATTGTCTGAGACTTCATCTCTGATAACACCACTTAGAAGGGACCAGCAGCACCTAACTGTAACTCTAACCCCTCTTCCCTTTCCTCCTCCCTCCCTCCCTCCCTTCCATTGGGTTACACGTTTTCTGAGCCTAATGATTCCCATCATTCTAAGACCGATGATGATACCTAGCATTTATTTATTAATTCATTCAATGCTTTTTACTTCATTATTTAGCCAAAGGGTGTTCCCAGCAAATTATCGTTCCCAGGATTTGGGGATGGGAATGAAGAGGGAACCATGAAAGCTAGATTGATTCCAAACCAGAACATGTTTAATATAGGCACAGCATAATATAATAAATGCATAGGGATAGCATCCTCACGGAGCAAAAATATAGCCAGAAACAGTCCTATCATTAGGAAGAATGAGACACTCACATTAGGCAGTACATGCTGGGGTGTGTGGGAAAGCAGTGATGGTCATCTCTGCCATTCTTCCTGAGACCCCAGCTCTGTCAGACCTTACACAAACACAGCTGTAAATCTCAGCTCCTCAAACACTAAACCCTTATTCAGGAACTGGTTACTTGGCAGTACAGTAATCTCATAGACACAACTCTCCTAGATTAGTTTTAATGAAAACAAGAATGAAAACATGTACGCAGAGAGATCTGCTTACTGAAATATACAGAAGTCTGTATTATAGACTGAGAGGCATCTGATCTTTGTTGGCATGATAATTCACTCTGCTGTGGAAACTGCTGGTTCCTTTCTTACCAACTTGATTCCTTACATCCCCTTTGTTGGATTATAGACTTTTGGGTGCTTCACAGCCTACTCTGTAGTTCTACAGTAGCCATCTGTGAAATCAGGGTGCACACCTTGTCTTTATTTCAGCAGTAATGGCAAAATGTATTGGGTTAGAATCTATAAGTGTCCTACATACAGTAGGATGAATACTCTAGTTATAATTTTCTGGTAACCTGTTTATTATGGTGTGGGAAGAAACTGAGTGATTTAACACCACTCATAGAACTGTAAACCTAAAAATTAGAATTTTCTTTAGCAAATTAGCCTATTTCAACCTTGTTTAAAAGGCATGTTGTAAGCAATTTCCATAGTTCTTTGCAGACAAAGTTGATTGGATTCACCTCAATTTTGATTCTTATTGGGTAAGATCATAGAGAGATCATCATGGAGAGTTCATCATGGAGATTGCTCCTCAGATTCATACTTCATATGGATTCTTTTCAGCATATTACATCTTGAGGTGTGGCAGACTGTACAGAGAGATAAGGGTCACCACTTGCTTGCTCAGTCATTGTTCTTCCTGTCTAATTAAATTCACATTGCAATTTTTAAAATACATTTTAAAAATTAAGTTATGCTTGTAGGCCTCATAGCTAACCCAGTCATAAACACACCAATTCCCCAAATTTTGGCAAGTGTAAATCTATGGGTCTTAACACAGCTACTAGTGTTATGCAGAAACAATAAATGAAATAATAACAAGCTGGGAGACCAAAACAGCTATCCATAGAACACGTTGCCTAATATACGTCTGCATTCTGTTTCTGTCCCTGCCTCATTTTAGATCATCCTCTATAATTTTGTTTCTGCTTCTGTATTGGTGTGATTAGATTATTCAATCACTCCCAGCAAAAAGATGCGACATTATTATCTGCACTCAGAAAAGCCTGTGTGATGAGACATGGTTACCAAGTAAAGTTTTTTAGGTATAAGAGTTGAATTTGCCTTCAGTTTTAATTCAGGAAAAAAATATGTGTCTACCTCAGTTCTTTCATTTTTTTGAATGTATAATATCTCCAATCTCTATTTCTCATTTAGATCATCATACTTTTAGCACTCCGCGTTTGGTCGACTTATTATTCAATTCAATGTTTTTTTTTTAAATTAAAAAGTTGTCCCACTGTAGTGTGTAGCCAATGCACTATTTGTCCTCCTATTTTTTTCCAGATATACCCAACAATACTAGGATCACCGTTTAGGGGTGGTATGAAAGGATGTACAGTATGTATGGGTCAGTTCCAATCAAACAGATACTTGCTGTTTCTAGATAGAATGTTCTGGAGACTACCCATCGGAGAGCTTAACTTCCCCATTCCACCCTCCCTCTCTAAACCCAGAAAATTTCCTGCTGTTGAGAAGGCACGTTCTTATGCCTATTGAGTGAGAAGGTAAATTCAATCCCTTTATATTCTGCTTGTGTTATTTCTGATAAAATTAAATCCAACTATCTACATGTTATGAGCTCTTTTATAATTTTACCCCACTCTCTACTAAGCCTTTGAAAAGGGTAAGATTATAATTAATGGATCAATTTTTCAACATTTGCTGTGTGGAGCTCTACTTTGTTCAAGATTTGTTTTCACACATCAGCTTCCTTTCCATCTCTAAAGAGCGTTCTACAGTTTCTTGAAAAAAGTCTTCTGAACTGATGACTGCAATCTTTTTAATTCTGCATAATTCCTAGCCAATTTTAAGGAATACATAATGCTGAATAAGATTAAACATCAGCAGTTAATAATAAAATGTTAAAAGGCACTGGAGTGTATTTTCTGTTAAAGAATATCATTTGTTGGCTGCATAGAATACTATTCCATATATTCTATTTAAGTTGTGAAAAAAAATAATGCCAAAAAGCATTGTTTGATGAGAAAGGCAGGGGTCAATTTTATACAAAAAATTATGAAAACAGCATGAAATGAGAGATCATAAGACCAAAGATGAAGTTTATTGACTTGACTTGAACTTGGTTTTTTTTCCCTTAAGGGGTGCAATGTCTGGAGAAGAACTGTAATGAAAACCCATGTTGTGCATCAGTGTGTGCATATGTCTGTGTGTGCTTTTATTAAAATATGCAGTGTAATATCAGGTCAGAGAGGGAAAATAAACTTTGAACATTGTAGTTCCCATGGCAACCAAGTGAGCTATTAAATGAACTGCAGAAGTAGCCTCTTTCAGCTCCTTGTGAATTGAGACAGTAGGAGCTGCAGTGCTGAAGCTGAAAAGCATGGATGGAAGGAAAGAGAGGTACAGGGGGGAAAAATATCATACACTCACAAAAAACCACCAAGATAAAAACATGTTTATAGAAAGCTCTAAATTAGCCTTTTCTAACTCTCCAAAAGACTCCAGACTACAACTCTATAATTTTTGTTCCAACACATCTGGAGGTTATCAAGTTGTGCAAGTCTATTTAAATGGATACAAGTGGTGGGTCTAAGAATTCTGGTAATATTAAAGCTTTGTGGACATCATCATGGAACAATACATACATTTTCTGTACTTGAAGGAGGGGAACCTCTGAGGTCTGTATCTATATTCAGTGCTCAGATGAACATCCATATTCAGTAGAGACTGATCTGAATATTTTGCATTTATATAGCTCTGTGCCTTTGAAGATCCGTACCCTATAAACAACTGTGTTACTTGTTTTTCCCCAAAGAATGGGAGTAACAACATTGCTTGATGCTGTATGAATAATTCATAACAAATAAGACAAGGACATAGTCTTTCTTGGGGGGAAAATAGATTATACTCTAGGGCACATTGGACTGTATATGTTATTTGTTGAGTCTATAGACTGAGATTTTCCTTGGATTGAGAATTAATATGTCAGCATTCTCTTGTTTGCTTTCATTGCACAGTGGCCTTTTTCACCCCATGATTATCCTCATTTCCATTTGGTGGGGGTGGGGATTAGGGAGTACGATGACTTCCCTCTGGACACAAGAATAGGATATATGCTGGGAGTGAGCAGTGGAGAAAAAGGAGCCAAATTGAAGGTCAAATGCTCATGTTCACAGGAAATACCCAGAACTTGTAAAATTACCTGTATCTCCAGATGCAGGGGAATCCTGGAATTCGGGAATAAATGCTTAGAATAGTTGTTTTACTTCTCACTTAAAATTGCATCTGGTGTTTTGATGAAGTTGGACTTTTTAAAGTTATCATTTTCTAATTTTAACTCATAATTTTAATTATATTATTTTACTTATTTATCAAATTTTGTCACCACCCATCTCCCCGCTCAAGAGGGACTCTGGGCGGTTTACAGTAAAGATTATATTAATTATATTATTTAGTATATTATATTAATTATATTATTTAGGCTGTAACAAAATTCTTAGCTGCAATAGTTTAACATTTTGAAAATATTGAAATGAGGTGCATTCCCCTTCATATAAGGTGAAAAATAATGGTAGACATAAGAAGAACTTTTAATGGAAGGTAGGAAATGGAGTTTGGAACTAATCTTTTACTTCATACAAACTACCAACATAAAAAAAGACAATAGACAATTGAAATGGATCTGATAGAAGAAACTTTGCAAGTGTCCTGTCCCAACTAAGACCTGAAGCAGGGAAGGTGTGGAATAAGTCTTTATTTACAAATAAGGCACACAAATATAACTAGAGAAACAAGAGTGTCACAAGGTGCTCACAGAGTTTATGTGGCTTACGGTGGTTCGTTCTCGGTTGGCGCGCACACGGGCAGCCACCACGTGGCTGCAATATAAGATTCTGGCGTGGAGCGCGGAGCAGCAGCAAGGAACGTTTCTGGTGTGAGGCTCTGTGCGGCAGTGACAAGGCGAGGTTGAAGCTTGAGGCTTGGTATGAAGGCAAGGCAAGATTCTGGCGCGGGGTTCAGCGTGGTGACAGCAAGACGAGGTTGCAACTCGAGGCTTGGTGCGAAGGCAAGGCAGGATTCCGGTGCGGGGCACAGCGCAGTGGCAGCAAGATGAGGTTGCGACTTGAGGCTTGGGGAAAAGGCAAGGCAGGATTCCGGCATGGGACTCGGCGCAGCAGCAAGATGGGGCTCAGTCACGAGGCTCAGCTGATCGGCGAGGCAGGGCTATGGTGCGAAGCTGGGCTGAGCTGGGAAGCAGGGCTCTGGCATGGCAGCAGGGCTAGGTCCAAGCAGAGGTGCTGGCATGGTGACAAAACCTTGATTCACTTCGGGATGTGGTACGGAATGTGAACCGCTGCACTCACCTTTTATCCCTTCAATTTTTGCACCATTTGTGAGCAGGGACCAATCGTGCCTCACATTGCTCTGCCCGCCTTTCCCGCCTCCATTGTCGTGTGCTAATAGGTAGAGGCGAGTCTCCTTCTGGGCTGCCTCCAATCAGCTGTCTAGAAGCTGATTCAAATTTCGCGCCATACTCGTCCTTTCCTGCTTCAAATGCTAACGGCCCTTCTATTTCTAAATCGGACTCATCGGACTCAGCCTCCATCCTGAAAGCAAGGAGCAAATATAATCATTTCTTGATTGGAGACCTTTATTGCCAGGAAGTGTGATGACACCTTCATTAAAATTAACTATTAGACTGAACCAGGTTTTGAAAAGCAGGGGTTATACCTGACAAGCTTCCCTTGGATTTTGGTGTTGCTTGAAAAATGCAAAAGAAAAATGGTGCAAAATGCATTTACAAATTCAGAGCTTATATCTCAGGTGTACACAATTTGCATGAAATTGTCAAGCCTAGCCCAAGAATGACATAGAATCAATCCAACCAAATTCAGTTCTTTATTTGCTTATACCAGATAGACAGAATCTTGCCAGACTAAACCTATTCTACTCTAACCTAAAAGATATAACCTGGGAGACTCTAGGGCGGGGCTATTCTGAAACTCTTTTCCCATGGTCCAGCTCCCTGCTATGTTGTCTCTTGTCCTGCCCCCCCTCCTTGGAATGTTCTCCCTCCTTCCGGAGGAGGAAGAATTTGTAGGACAGGGAAGAATGAGCTGTCTGTGCTCCAAACACCCAGGCAGTTCAGACATGCTGTTACAATGGTGCCGTGTGTGGGAGCACAGATGGTACACCCTGACTAAGTGAGTTCTTCTGATTCCCATCGCAACTTTCAGTTCCTCCTTTCAATTGCTTGGAGGTCTTTGAATATTTTTGCTCTTTGAGTTAAAACCATTTAAGTTATAGAAATATAGAAATATTTAGACTAGAGGATGAAACTTGTTATGCAACAAAATGCCTCCAAGGTCTTGTTCCATATTTCTTGCACACAGGCAAAGGTCATGTGTGATGAGAAACATTTTGATAGTCATGATTATCAACAGAAAAATAATTCTTATCCAGTTTAGCTATTAAACTCAACAGTTACATAAATTTGTGCTTTAAATTGGAAGTTAGCCGATTGTTTCTACTACAACAGTAATCTAACCTATTAAATATAAACAAATGTTTAAGGAAGGAACAAGTCCCTTACTTTAAGGCAAACTGATGTTCTGCAAAAGTTAATGGATAGGATCCTCTAAGGGGACTATGAGCATTGGTAGAAGATGTTGGAGTGTGTGTTTTCTTGCACACACAGAGTATCAGAAAGCGATTAGCACTAGAGACCAATAAATGACGCCAGTGATTGTAGTAACTTAGTTGCAGTTGTATTAGTTACTCATACAAACAGATACTATTTACAGTTTTCTTCCAGATCCCTGGAAACGTTACAAAATCACATACCAAGTAGCAGAAACAAACAGAAAGCAGTGAGCATAAGCAGTAAGGCAGGGTGGGGCAGGCAGGGTCTTTTATACCCTTCAGCCTGGATCACGTGCTGCCTGACCTTTTAAAGTTTGCAGGTGTTTACCTAATAAGGCTTTATTGCTGAGACTTATTCCTCAAAAGAATAATACACCAACACTCCTCTTATTATGCTAGAGGTATAAGTTGCAACCCAATTTTTTCAGTTAACTCCTTGTGTTTTACTGCAGCAAGGGGCTTTGTTAGAAAATCAGCAATCATGTCTTTTGAGTCACAATACTTTAACATGATTTCACCTTTGGCTATTAAATCCTTGACATGATAGCATCGTATGTCAATATGCTTAGTTCTGTTCCTACAACCCTCAGACTGAGCCATATGAATACAAGCTTGATTGTCTTCAAAAACAGTTACAGGCTGGTGCAATTCCATGCCTATATCTTTTAATAATTGTTTAAACCATACAATCTCGTTACAGATTTGTGCTAAGCTATAAAATTCTGCTTCTGCTGTAGAAAGAGCAACAAGTGTCTGTTTCTTAGATGCCAGGCAATTGTTGATCCAGCATATTGTATTATAGCTCCAGAAGTTGATTTTCTATCATTTAGGTCTGCTCCCCAGTCTGAATCAGCATATGCCTGTAATTCTCCTGTCCCAGAAGCAGAAAGCCTCAGACAGTAATTTTTTATGCCTTGCAAATATCTAAATATTCTTTTCAATGCTGCTTTCCCAGTAGAAGTGGGTTTTTCTACTTGTCTACTTAAAATTGAAACAGCATTAGAAATATCTGGGCGAGAATGATTTGCAATGTACAATCAACTTCCAATTGCAGATCTAAACCCATCTGCTTCAGATAACTCAGGTTCTCCCACCTCCTTCTGGAATTCAGGAAGCATAGGGGTTAAGACTGATTTTCATTCCTGCATGTTAAAGTCTTCTAGGAGTCTCTTGATCTTATTACTTTGGCTCACCAGGAAACTACCATCTTTTTCTCTGTATATTTCCAAGCCTAAGTAATTTGTCACTATGCCAAGATTCTTTAACGTAAAATTGTTCTTCATGTACGTTTCAAAATCATATAGCTGTTTGTCTGATGAAGTAAGTAATAGTAAATCATCAACATACAAACACAAATACATAAAACTTTGTCTTTCTTAACATAAACACATGGATCTGCCTTTCCTTTTTCAAAACCAAAACTTTAAAGTGTTTCATTTAATTTTAGGTTCCAGCAGCGAGCTGCTTGTTTGAAACCATAAATTGATCTTTGTAGTTCACACACTAAATTTTTACCTTGTTCAAAACCAGGTGGTTGTTGCATGTACAATTTCTGGTCTAACTCACCATACAAAAATTCAGTTTGAATATCATAATGATAAACTGACATCCCTTTTAGTGCAGCAACCTTCAGCAACAATCTGATTGATTCACCCTTTGTAACGGGTGCAAAGCCTTTGACTGTGTGGATCATAACAAATTGTGGCAAGTTCTTGGTGGTATGGGGATACCAAGTCATCTTGTCTGCCTCCTGAGGAATCTGTATAACGACCAAGTAGCAACGGTAAGAACAGAGCACGGAACAACGGACTGGTTTAAGATTGGGAAAGGAGTACGGCAGGGTTGTATACTCTCACCCTACCTATTCAACCTGTACGCAGAACACATCATGCGACATGCTGGGCTTGAGGAATCCAAGGCTGGAGTTAAAATCGCTGGAAGAAACATTAACAATCTCAGATATGCAGATGATACCACTTTGATGGCTGAAAGCGAGGAGGAGTTGAGGAGCCTTATGACGAAGGTGAAAGAAGAAAGTGCAAAAGCTGGGTTGCAGTTAAACCTCAAAAAAACCAAGATTATGGCAACCAGCTTGATTGATGACTGGCAAATAGAGGGAGAAAAAGTGGAGGCAGTGACAGACTTTGTATTTCTAGGCGCAAAGATTACTGCAGACGCTGACTGCAGCCAGGAAATCAGAAGACGTCTACTTCTTGGGAGGAGAGCAATGGCAAATCTTGATAAAATAGTTAAGAGCAGAGACATCACACTGACAACAAAGGTCCGCATAGTTAAAGCAATGGTATTCCCTGTAGTAACCTATGGCTGCGAGAGCTGGACCATAAGGAAGGCTGAGCGAAGGAAGATCGATGCTTTTGAACTGTGGTGTTGGAGGAAAATTCTGAGAGTGCCTTGGACTGCAAGAAGATCAAACCAGTCCATACTCCAGGAAATCAAGCCAGACTGCTCACTTGAGGGAATGATATTAAAGGCAAAACTGAAGTACTTTGGCCACATAATGAGAAGACAGGATACCCTGAAGAAGAAGCTGATGCTAGGGAAAGTGGAAGGCAAAAGGAAGAGGGGCCGACCAAGGGCAAGATGGATGGATGGTATTCTGGAGGTGACGGACTCAACCATTGGGGAGCTGGGGATGGTGACGGCCGACAGAAAGCTCTGGCGTGGACTGGTCCATGAAGTCACGAAGAGTCGGAAACGACTGAACGAATAAACAACAACAACGGGTGCAAACGTTTTGTCAAAGTCTAATTGTTTAGACTTTGAGGCTTGCCTCAAACAGGCTGCCAGTCCTGAAAACAGGCTGCCAGTCCTGAAAAACACAGCTTGCAAAAGGTCAACAAACTCTACTCAACCGCAGAAATATACAAACAACTCACACAATAGATGTGCTAATTCCACACACAACAGCACCACACCCCCTAATCACCACTAAAAACCCTTTCCCAATCTCTTGTAAATGACCTCTCAGCAGCTATAAACACCAGCAGGAACACACACCCTCCACTTGGGGACAAAGAGAATCTTCTAGCTGTGCTCCTGTCCTCTGAAGATGCCAGCCACAGCTACTGGCGAAACGTTAGGAACCAAATCTGCCAGAACACGGCCACACAGCCCGGAAAACCCACAACAACCATCTAATTGTTTTCTTTGAGAAAAGTCCTTTAGCAACTAACCTTGCTTTGTATTTTTGAATTTTCCCACTAGCACACTTTTTTAGTTGGAAGACCCATCTACAACCCAAACAACGTTCCTTTTGGAGGTAGATTAACTAATTTCCAAATTTTATTTTCATTCAAGGAATCTAATTCCTGTTGCATTGCATCATACCAGCATTTTGCAGTCTCAGGTGACATATCATTTATTTGCTGTAAGGACTCTGGTTCAGAGTAAACGTGGAAAGCTTTAACCATATCCACCTCAAAACATTGAGGAGAAACACCTTTATTACTCCTCTGTGACCTGCGAGGTAGAACAGGGCTAACAGGGTTAACAACCTGTCTTCCATCACTTTCCTGAGTAGCATCTGTCTCATCAGACAGATTTTCAGCTTGCTCCTCTTGTTTAATGAACTCACTTGGCGAAGAATCTTGCGAAATGTTCTCAGCAAGTTCTTGCCTTTGCCCTGGTTTCAAATCAAACTGCGAACTGAAATTTATTTTTCCCCAGTTTTGTTCTGCAAACGAAGCACTCTTGCTTATAATTAATTTATCACCTAATATGAACCTGTAGCTTCTTTGGCTTTGTTCATACCCAACTAAAATTGCTTTCTTTGTTTTGGAACCTCCTTTTTTCCTTTGTTGTTTTGGTACATGAACCCATGCTTCACTGCCAGAAACTCTGAGATGGTTCACTTTTGGTTTCACACCATAAAACAAATGAAATGGAGTGTCCTCAATCACAGAATTAAACAGTCTGTTCTGAACATAACAGGCAGTTGATATTTATTTATTTATTTATTTATTTATTTATTTATATTTCTAACTTATATCACCGCCCATCTCCCCCCACAAGGGGACTCTGGGCAGTTTACAATCAAGTCTGCTTCACCCCAAAACGTAAAAGGTAATTTCACATCATTAAGCAAACACATCATAGCTTCTTGAAGCGTTGTACCTTTCCTTTCAGCAATTCCATTTTGCTGTGGAGTGTAAGGGTTAGAAAGAATTTGTTCTATCCCCTTCTCTGTTAGGAATTTTCTAAAAGCATTAGAAAGAAATTCCCCTCCATGATCACATTGTAGGGCAGACACAGGTTTTGGAAATTTTCCATTTGCCCATGTTACAAAACTTTTAAATTTATCAAATGCCTCATCTATATGTTTCAACAGATAGATAAATGTATATCTTGAAAAATCAACAATTATGGTCATTATAAATCTTGCTTGTCCCAAACCTGGAGCAATAATATTTGCAATAAACGTGGCCAATAATGTCACAATGAACAATTTCAAGAGGTCTAGTTGTAACTCTGTCTCTGTGCTTACTCACAGGAGCCTTCTGTGTTTTGCATTCCTTGCAAACTACACAGTCCAGATATTTATCACAAGGTTTCAACTTCAGGTCAGCACACAGCTTTGGCATTTGTGCTATGTATCTATAATTTGCATTATTTATTGCTGAGACTTACTCCTCAAAAGAATAATACACCAAAAGAAGACACCATTAGCAACAAGTAATAGGTTACAGAAAGAAGACTGCACATTTTCTAACATTTGCAAGCATGCTGTTCAACTTTAAACACTTCTAAAACAATTTAGAAGTCAATTAGCATTATTTAGTAGGTAGCACAAAAACTTACCTTCTATATTATGTAATGTTCTGTTGTTATATTATCTTGCCTTCCCTATGTTGTCAGTAAACAACAAAGCCCCTCTCATAAGTGAATTAATCACGGAGAAGGGGGCCGACCTGGTGTGTATTACTGAGACCTGGCCTGGCCCAGAGGGAGGGGTAGCCCTCTCAGAAATGTGCCCAGCCGGGTTTCAGGTGTGGCAGCAGCCGAGACACTGGGGTAGGGGAGGAGGGGTGGCAGTTATCATCAGAGAATCTTTGGTGGCTTTCAGGGGCCTTGCTCCACAAGTGTTCGGATATGAGACCCTGTTTTTCAAGTTGGGTGCCCGAGAACAGTTGGGAATGTTGCTACTGTATCAGCCTCCCTGCTGCGTAGCAACCTCCCTGCCTGAGTTGCTGGAGGCCATCTTGGGGTTGGCGGTGGAGTTTCCCAGGCTTATGGTCCTGGGGGATTTTAATTTGCCTTCCCTGGGGTGTGCTTCGGAAGTGGCTCGGGAGTTCATGGCTACCATGGCAGCCATGGGCCTGTCCCAGATTATTCGGGACCCGATTCGTGACAGTGGACTCACCCCGGATTTAGTTTTCTTATCAGAGCAATGGCAAAGTGATGTCATGGTCAGATCACGTCCTGATATCCCTAAGGTTCTCTTATGCCGCCCCACTCCGCAGGGAGGCAGGACGTATTTGATTGGTCCGCCCCCAGCAACTTATGGACCCAATGAGATTTCAGAGGGAGCTGGGGGTAATACCCGATGATCTGCTGCACGGTCCAGCGGAGGCACTGGCTGCAGCCTGGAATAGGGAGGTGGCCGGGGCCTTGGACAGGACTACGCCGATGCGACCTCTCCAGCCCCATTCGACCCGTCACTCCCCGTGGTTTACGGAGGAGTTGAGGGTCTTGAAGAGGGTGAAGAGACGTCTAGAGCACCGCTGGAGAAAGACGAAGGCAGAATCGGACCGAACACAATCTAGAGCCACTATTTAGGCCTACCTTGAGGCGGTAAGAGCAGCGAAACGTGAATATTTCTCCACTCTTATTGCATCCGCAGAATGCCGTCCGAAGGCCCTGTTCAAGATTACGCGATCTCTCTTAGGTAGGGTGGAGTCGGTGACCCACCTGCAGGGCCGTGTGGAAGAATTTTCTGAGCATCTGCAGGATAAAATCACTCGGATTCGGTCTAAGGTGGACTCCATGCGTGAAATGCAGTCTGGGGAGATGCCGGGAGAGCGGCCTGGCCTTATTATCTGGGAACGATTTGATCCTGTTGGACCTAAGGAAGTGGACAGGATCCTCCGAATTGTTAATTCCACCACATGCTATTTAGATCCCTGCCCTTCCTGGCTGGTAAAATCGGCCAGGGAGGTGACGTGTGGGCGGGTCCAGGCGATGGTTAACTCATCCTTGTTGGAGGGAGTGTTTCCAACTGCCTTCAAGGAGGCATTGGTGCACCCTCTCCTCAAGAAGCCATCCCTGGACCACACCATTCTGAACAATTTTCGTCCAGTCTCCCACCTTCCCTTTTTGGGGAAGGTGGTTGAGAAAGTGGTGGTGTTGCAACTTCAGAGGACCCTGGATGAAGCGGATTATCTAGACCCTTTTCAGTCAGGTTTCAGGCCGGGATATGGGATGGAGACTGCATTGGTCGTGCTTATGGATGACCTCTGGCGGGAGCGGGATGGAGGTAGTGCATCCATCCTGGCTCTCTTGGATCTTTCAGCGGCTTTCGATACCATTGACCATGGTATCCTTTTGGGTCGGCTTAGGGAGTTGGGGGTGGGAGGCGTAGTTTTGTGCTGGTTCACCTCCTTCCTCCAGGGCCGTTCCCAGTCGGTGGTGATAGGGGAGGAGAGATCCAGCCCGCGACCGCTCTTATATGGAGTGCCGCAGTGTTCGATTCTCTCTCCTCTCCTATTCAACATCTACATGAAACCGCTGGGTGAGGTCATCCGACATCATGGGATGAGGTATCATCAATATGCTGATGATACTCAATTGTATATCTCCATCCCAGGTGAAGTAAGTGATGCAGTGACCACCCTGTCTCAGTGCCTGGGGGCTGTGAGGGCCTGGATGGGGAACAACAGGCTTCAGTTGAACCCTGGCAAGACCGAATGGCTGTGGATTGATGGCTTAGCGTCTTCTGGGAAATTATCATCTTTGGTTCTCGATGGGGTAGTACTGCCCCATTCGGAGCCGGTGCGGAACTTGGGGGTCCTTCTAGACTGACAACTCCTGCTCGAAGAGCAGGTGGCGGTCGTGGCTAGGAGGGCTTTTGCACAGCTTCGGCTGGTGCGCCAGTTACGCCCATTCCTGGATCGAGATGCCCTCCGAACAGTCACTCATGCTCTCGTCATCTCCCATGTAGACTATTGCAATGCGCTTTACATGGGGCTACCCTTGAAGACTATCCGGAAGCTACAACTGGTTCAGAGTGCAGCCGCACGAGCAGTTCTAGGTGCGCCAAGATCAGCGCATATAACACCTTTACTCCGCAAGCTGCATTGGGTGCCGGTTTGCTTCCGGGTACAATTCAAGGTGTTGGTTATCACCTTTAAAGCCCTACATGGCATGGGACCAGAATACCTGAGGGACTGTCTTATCCCCATATCATCGACCCGCCCCACCCGATCATTCAGAGAGGGCCTGCTACGAACCCCATCAATAAAAGAGTGTCATCTGGTGGGGTCTAGAAGGCGGGCCTTCTCTGTGGTGGCACCAGCACTCTGGAACACCTTGCCCCCAGAGTTGAGGCAGATCCCCTCCCTCCCGACCTTTAGGAAAGATCTGAAGACCTGGTTCTGCCGCCTGGCATGGGAAGGAGGAAATAATAGTTCCTCATGGGGGTGGTTAATTTCATAATGTCCTTCTTTTTATTAAACTATCTGGCCATTTGGATTTTATAATTTATTTATTGTATTATTTGATTGTATTTTTATATTCTTTATTCTATTTTAATCAGTTTTATTGTAAACCGCCCAGAGTTCCCCATTGGGGGAGATGGGCGGTCATATAAGTCAAATAAATAAATAAATAAATAAATAAATAAATAAATAAATAAATAAATAAATAAATAAATGATGTTGAATTTTTAATCAATTCTGTTATAGCCTTCTCTCATATATATTATGTTAGGATGTTAAAAAAAAAAAGGTTAGGATGCAAGGGTCTTAAAACCCTACCTCCCACCCACCCCCTAGTGTGATATGCATGAAATTCATGGCAATATAATTATCTAAAGAAACTATACTGTCTCATGAACTGAACCTGGGTATTCACCAGGAAGACCTAGGACTAGGAAGCCTCTTGGGTAACTTTGGGCCAATCACTCTCTCAGCCAAAACCACTTCACTGGTTGCTATTATGAGGATTGAATGATGGGAGAATCCATGTGTGTCACCTTGAGCTCCTTAGAGGAAAGATGAAATGTAAGAAATGATAAATAAATATTAATAAAGTTCAGTCGGATATCTCAATCTAGTCTTCAGTCTGCTTTTGAAGCCTTGGCTGAAAAGTGGTATGAAGCCAGTACACATTTGTAATATAGATCTACAGCTAATTCCATGGTAAAAGTATCACTCTACTACATTAACAAGCACTTCATTGTCGCTTTCAATTTTTAAAAAAATATTTTAAAAAATATTTTAAAATATTTTACTAATATACATGTTTTTAAAAGCAATGTGGAAAGTATCCTTCGGAAAAGTGTCATTGCCTGCAAGCACTTCACCATCCCTCCTCTTACTCAGATCAATGTTATTTTCTGAATAGTTCTTTGTTTGACACTTTCGCCTACCAGCTTTCAGACATCACCAGCCTCCACCGCTTCCCTGTTCAGTTGCATATCTCTTTCAGATGGAATCATTACTCTAGTGAATAGATTTTTCTTTTAGACGTTTCCTAATGGACAAAAGCAATTAGCTCCTCTTGGAGATTAGCAAGCTGCCAGCATTCATTAAAAAAAACCATACTCCTTTGAAAAACTTACTTCCAATGCAGTTGGTGGGAATTAGAACAGGAACAGTTTTACATTAATACCACATAGCGTATTTCTTCACTAGGTTTATCTAGCACAGAAGATGAGTGCCTGTTTGCAAGCTTGTACTATCCCCACAATGGAAAGAATCTGCCTCCTTAAAATCTGTTGAAAATTATGGATGACAAATTCTTTGTATTTATTCAATACTGTTTTATAAAACTGAAGTCGCACTCTTAAAAATCACGTCTTTCAAAGTATAAAGAAAACAGTTCTACAATTCCTCAGGATTGGGGGGGGGGTACTTTTATAAATTTTCTGGCACCAGTGTCAGTAAAGGAATTAGGACATGGGTGGAGGTGGAGTTTCCCCTATTCAGTTTTTTGTTGTTGTTGTTGTTCAGTCATTTAGTCATGTCCGACTCTTCGTGACCCCATGGACCATAGCACGCCAGGCCTTCCTGTCCTCCACTGTCACCCGGAGTTTACTCAAATTCATGTTCATTACATCGGTGATGCTATCTAACCATCTCATCCTCTGCCGTCCCCTTCTCCTTTTGCCCTCAGTCTTTCCCAGCATCAGGGTCTTTTCCAGTGAGTCCTCTCTTCACATTAGGTGGCCAAAGTATTTGAGCTTCAGCTTCAGTATCTGTCCTTCCAATGAGCAGTCAGGGTTGATTTCCCTTAGGATTGACTGATTTGACCTCCTTGCAGTCCAAGGGACTCTTAAGAGTTACCGAGCTTTTATTCCCTGATCTCCTCCTATTTAAGAACTGCATGCCTATGCCAGATGAATGCCCATTTATTCTTGCATTTTGTTTCTCACTAAAGCCAATCAAATACTTCTAGGTATGAAAGTGAGAGAAATATATTCTTTTCAATGCTAAATTCATAATTCCATAAACCCATAGTAGCATAACTTTTCCTACCTTGATGCTTTCCAGATGTGTTGGACAACAAATCCCATATTTCTGAGCCAGCATGATCTTTTTTTAGTTCTTTTCAATTAAAATAATAATACCATTCTAAACCATAAATTAGAGCTTAGAATCAGCCTCCTGTGGATGCATTATTTCATTTTCCTATTTTCTGGCATTTTTTTCTTTTTGGTCATGATACAGAAGAGTCTTCCAGTTCATTTAGAGAAGGAAATAACACAAAAATAGAAGAATTGTGAAGTATCTAGAAAACGGGAAGAATAACCAAAGATAAAATGAAGATCCATACTTCTAGCTCAGGCATGAGCCAGGGGAATAAATGCAAAGAAATACAGGGGGCTTTTTTGACCCCTAATTCTAGTGAAGAAGTGGAAAATGTAACTTGTTTCTGCATGGCAAATGGTCTATTTATAATTTTCTCTTCTATTAGTCATATACTGTAAGATGTCCTACATTTCATTTGATTACTTCAGAGTTACATGGCAAATGATATCCCCTTTGAATCTCACTTGAAGTAGAGCCTCAAGGCTGTATAGAGAAGTTCATCAGCAAGACAAATCATGAGGTTAGAACTAGGGACATTTTATTCTAAGAGGCAATATAATCCATATAAAAGGCTGCAGGAGATAAGGAACTAAACAGCTGTACTGTTTTCTGATTATTTTATCTACTGAAGCATGGATTAATCAAATATTCAAGTAAATGATGTTCTTATATTCCCCACCCCTTTTAAAGAAGATGATCAGTTAATAGAATGCCTCCTGATATTTTCTAGCCAGCTATATTTTCAGCAAAAATGGCTAGAGTAGTTATACTGCCTTCCAAGGTGGATTTGATTTGATTTAAATTTGTCTTTGTACAAAGATGCCCTGGACATTTCCCTTGGTACCACCAGGCTTCTTATTCAAACTGATTTAAATTTTTTTAAGACTCAGTTTTTTAAATTAAGAAACAACCACGTTGCAGAGCTAAATATTCCAGCATCATCTTTATTCTGAAGAATGCCTCTGAGTCTCAGATGAACTATATAATCATCCTTAAAAAATAAACTTGGGAAATGGCTACAGTCTAGTGCCTTATTTGGAAATATATCCACTTGCTTAAGAGCATGACAGATCCTGACCCCACAAGTTTTTAGACTAGTCATTAATAAATTGGGGTTTTAAATTGGCAGAGGCACTGATACAATGAAATATTGAGATGACAAATCCAGAACACCAGCAAATAAAAAGAGAGATAATGATGTTGTATCATTGTCCTGTGAGGAAGTTGAGATGGGCTATTCTTCCATGACTCCAAGAACTGAAGACAAGGTAATGACATTCCAGAATCACACAGAGGAGGAATATTCTATAGTGTTTATTGACTTAGCAACACAATCAAATAACACTTATAAATGTTCTCAAATTAATGCAGATGATTTGTCTGGCAGTACTGGGGAAAAGTACAACAAGATAGAGATATTCAATAGAATACAATAGAATGCCCCCTGCATTAGGTAACTTGGCTTGACAATTAACAAATGCAGGATGCCAAGAGAATGCTGAAACAATAACGATAAGAGCTTGATGGAAATAACAAAGAGAACAGAACCTGTCAGGGAGATAACTGGTGAAGAAGGAGGGGGCTCCCTCCAGGGGGATAAACGCATGCACAGCACTGAATTGCTTTGCCTTCCTCGCAAGAGGCTGAAGAAGGCACCGCCCTAATTTCTTGGGACTTTTCTCTGAGCATCACTAGTTCATTTTAGTTTAGCTGGATTCTGTCTAGCAGAGTAGAACAATAAAACACTAGAGCCTGTACACCAAGTCTCAGCGTGTTCCTTCACTTGTGTCCTGACTTCGAATGAAGGACATCATTTTCTTAGACTGCAGCCAGAAAACTTACCAGCTGTCTATCACATGTGACAATGGTTCATCTCAGATGGAGCAAATCCCTATAAATTCACCAATCTCCAAAGAAGCAGAACAAACACCATCACAAACTCAATTATTTAGTCACTTATTTTCAATGATTTCCTGGAATATATCAGGATTTAAATCAAATCATAGGGACCCCAGCTTTATAAACTGTGTAACAAACTGTTGTGCTCTTCAGGGGATCCGGTTGTTTGTGGATGTTATATTTAGATGCATATTATTCAGGCTCTTTACTAGCATGTGTGAATGCTGGTAAAAGATGCACCAGTGGAAAGATGTGCCATATGTGCTAAGCTGCTCCCACTGGAAATGTATGCAGTTACAGAATTAATTAAATTTAATTGCTGTGGTTGCTAGTCAAAGTATCTCCCCACCACTACCTCCACCCCAGTATTAAGCTTCAAATTAGTTGTCTTTAGTCCCATGTACTAAAACATGTGAAGGAAATGTGGAAAAGAAATCCAAGGGCAAATGTAGTCATGGGGGTGATTTTCATGCTAGATGAGCCCCAATGATGAGGCAACTTATGCAAATTATTTAAATTTTTGTTGTTCAGTCGTTTAGTCATGTCCGACTCTACGTGACCTCATGGACCATAGCACGCCAGGCCTTCCTGTCCTCCACTGTCTCTCGGAGTTTACTCAAATTCATGTTCATTACATCGGTGATGCTATCTAACCATCTCATCCTCTGCCGTCCCCTTCTCCTTTTGCCTTCAGTCTTTCCCAGCATCAAGGTCTTTTCCAGTGAGTCCTCTCTTCGCATTAGGTGGCCAAAGTATTTGAGCTTCAGCTTCAGCATCTGTCCTTCCAATGAGCAGTCAGGGTTGATTTCTTTTAGGATTGACTGGTTTGACCTCCTTGCAGTCCAAGGGACTCTCAAGGGTCTCTCCAGCACCACAGTTCAAAAGCATCAATTATTCGGCGCTCAGCCTTCCTTATGGTCCAACTCTCACAGCCATACATTACTACTGGAAAAACCATAGCTTTAACTATACGGACCTTTGTTGGCAAGGTGATTTCTCTGCTTTTTAATATGCTGTCTAGGTTTACCATAGCTTTCCTCCCAAGGAGAAAGCGTCTTTTAATTTCATGGCTGCAGTCACCGTCTGCGGTGATCTTGGAGCCCAAGAAAATAAAATCTGTCACTGCTTCCATTTCTTCCCCTTCCATTTGCCAGGAAGTGATGGGACCAGATGCCATGATCTGGGTTTTTTTAATGTTGAGTTTCAAGCCAGCTTTTGCACTCTCCTCTTTCACCCTCATCAAGAGGCTCTTTAGTTCCTCTTCACTTTCTGCCATTAGGGTGGTATCGTCTGCATATCTGAGGTGGTTGATATTTCTCCCAGCAATCTTAACTCCGGCTTGTGATTCATCCAGCCCGGCATTTCTCATGATGTACTCTGCATATAAGTTAAATAAGCAGGGTGATAATATACAGCCTTGTCGTACTCCTTTCCCAATTTTGAACCAGTCGGTTGTTCCATGTCCGGTTCTAACTCTTACTTCTTGACCCGCATACAGGTTTCTCAGGAGACAGGTAAGGTGGTCTGGTACTCCCATCTCTTTAAGAATTTGCCACAGTTTGTTGTGATCCACACAATCAAAGGCTTTAGCGTAGTCAATGAAGCAGAAGTAGATGTTTTTCTGGAACTCTCTTGCTTTTTCCATGATCCAGTGAATGTTGGCAATCTGACCTCTAGTTCCTCTGCCTCTTCGAAACCCAGCTTGCCCCCCCCCCCAATTCAGAGGAAGTATCTCCCCTGCTACAACATTAGTCTGACAAGTTAAGAAGTAATTATGCTGGTCTAAACATTGCTAGGCATTCAGCAGCATAAACCTATTGAGTTTGAATGAGACTGCAAGAAAGGACCATCCAGGGGAATATAAATTTTGGGCAAGTATGAGCATGAGTACTTTTATGTAGCTAACAGCCTCAGTCCATTGCAATTCCTCCATAGATTTAAGATGGATGGTTGGCTAGGCAGGGACCACTTGCCATTGCTCTTAAGTTACTCCCAATGGAGCAAAATTTATATAGAAAGGGTATATAGGGTAGTAGTCAATCTGAAAGAAAGGTGGACATTAGGGCCCCATAATTGAGCTGATCAGGGAAAATTAATGTCTTTATGAGGGGGAGTTGGAATTCAGAACTCACCTGGATTAGATCCCTCCTAGATAAACATGTGGGTATAAATGTACTGGCACATTACAAGGCCTTAGCCTTCAAAGGTTGCTGGACAATTTGGGGAAAGGAAGAAAATCCTAGTTTGATCAGGATTGCACTGAGGCTGAGAGAGCAAGTAGCAGCTTATACTGTAATTTTTTCAAGGTGAAGTCCTTTCAGGTGCCCATCCAGCTGGTCTTAAATGGTACAGATGCTCTTATAAATGGCTGATTGAATCAAAACAGAGGGATACTATAATGGCTAGGTGGAAACAGCTGATAACAGCAGTGAATTCAAGTGAGACCCCCACTTTCTGGGATTTGGTATCTGCTTGCTACACCTTTGGGAGGATTTTTCTCTGGGTTTTCTGCAGAGGAGGTTAATAAATCTCCCAGGAGTTGATTTTTGGACCTCTCTGTACTGGCCACAGGTCTCAGACGTGGCTAATTTGATTATGCAGCTAAAACCCAGAAAGGCCCCAGGACCAGATTTAATCCCTCCAAAGTTGATTAAAAAACAATTGAGAAAGTGGGCACCAATCCTGGCTCCACTATTTACCTATGTAGAACAAACAACCAGAATAGCCAAAGAAAGGGATTTTGTCATAATAGTGCCAGTTTTAAGAAGGGAAGGAGAGTTTTACCTGAACATCTTGGCAGGCAGTTTACTAAGTGTTATAAGCAAGCTATACAGTGGATATAAAAAGTCTACACACCCCTGTTAAAATGCCAGGTTTTTGAAATGTAAAAAAAATCAGAACAAGATAAATCACTTCAGAATTTTTTCCACCTTTAATATAACATACAAGCTGTACAATTCAATTGAAAAACAAACTGAAATCTTTTAGGGCAAAATAATAATAATAAAAACTAGAATAATGTGGTTGCACAAGTGTGCACACCCTTGAACTAATACTTTGTTGAAGCACCTTTTGATTTTATGACAGCATTCAGTCTTTTGGGGTCGGAGTCTCTCAGCACGGCACATCTTGCCTTGGGAATCTTTGCCCACTCTTCCTTGCAGAAGCGCTCCAAATCTGTCAGACTGAGGCTGTGCACAGCCCTCTTCAGGTCACCCCACAGATTTTCAATTGGATTCAGGTCCAGGCTCTGGCTGGGCCACTCCAAAACTTTGATCTTCTTCTGGTGAAGCCACACTTTTGTTGATTTGAAGGTATGCTTTGGGACGTTATTGTGTTGAAAGGTGAAATTCCTCTTCATCTTCAGCATTTTAGCAGAGGCCTGAAGGTTTTGTGCCAAAATTGACTGATATTTGGAACTGTTCATAATTCCCTCCACCTTGACTAAAACCCCAGTTCCAGCTGAAGAAAAGCAGCCCCAAAGCATAATGCTGCCACCACCATGCTTCACTGGGGGTATGGTGCACTTGTGGTGATGCGCAGTGTTGTTTTTGCACCAAACATACTGTTTGGAATTATGGCCAAAAAGTTCAAAGAAAAACATCCAAGCCCAACTACATTTTGCAAAAACCTACATCAAGTCTGACAAAAGCATGTGGGAAAATGTGTTATGGTCTAATGAGACCAAGGTTGAACTGGGTTATGAGTGGAGACACCCAGGTTCTAGTCCTCTGTCAGGCACGGAAGCCAGCTGGGGGACTTTGGGCCAGTCACTCTTTCTTAGCCCTAGACTGGGAAGTTGGAAAAAAATCTATCTCCCAACCCACACTGGACCACCATGGTAAATTATGATCCATAACCTTCATCCTGCAAGTGGATTGCTTCAGGATGATAATACTGAACTCATAGAAGCTGATTAGTTAGGATTTGTACTGTAATCCTAATAAATAATTCAATAAAATATCTTATCAATCGACAGTTTTTAACTTTAACTATTTTAGTGTTTCAAATTTAAAATTTTTAGTAGTGTATGAAAATAATATTTTAGTTAATTGTATTAATTAAAGCGTTTTGTAGTTATAGTACTTTATCAAATAGACAACCAGCTTTTTGTGTTCTTAGCACCACGTATTTTAGTTCCTTTCCTTTATGTGTCTTCTTACTATCTCACTATTGAGTATATCTTGCATTATATTTACTATCATTTTATAGAACTCTGTATTTTAATTTGGGATTTACTGTATAATTTTAGTTGTAAAACTATATATTGTACTGGCCACAGTAAAAGCCATTCATTCACTCACTCACTCACTCACTCACTCACTCACTCATTCATTCTTGGATATATAAGACAAAAAGCAGTAAGGAGTATTTTGGGGGCTAAAGTGAATGGCCAGGAGCAGCCTCATGTTTGCTTTGTGGTAAATCAGTTTTAATATGCTCCTACCATTCCAGATGTGTCCATCACATCATAAAAATGAATGAATGAGAATGATTCTGCTTCTCTTCTTATTTCCTTGGCCCTAAGGGGTTCCAGGATATCTATCAGCAATCTGTGTGCTAACAGATATCCATATGTATTTGAAGCAAATTACACTCCAATTTGCCACCAGAGAAAATAAAATCAATGACTTATCATTCTCTTTATCATCTTATTCTTGCCAGAATCCAAAGTCACAAAGTTTCCACAATAATTTGATTTATTTTTTAGTTTGTGGTGGGATAGCCAAAAATTGTGAATTAATTTCAAGAACACTTGACAGAAAAGAGGCTAATGAGCATACTGCTTTTCTTCTATCCTAATGGAATAAAGTTATATCCCATTTGTTTTATCTTCATGGACTTTTATTGGTAATGGATTGCAGACGTTTCTAGTCCCCTTCCTTTTGAATCCTGTCTGCTTCCCATTTTCTCTTCAACGTCACTGTCTCTTATTCCTTCCATTTGTCTCTGCTTTCCCTGGGTCCTTTGCTTCATTTTCGAATGGTGGCTACTTGCATGTCACCAAAAAGAATGCAACAACAACAGAGAAGATGCAGATCAGCATTAACATTTCCATATGTTACAATTACGCTTATAGTATTTTAATGCTTTTATCTTTATTGTAAACCGCCCAGAGTTCCCCCTTGAGGGGAGATGGGCGGTGGCAAAATTTAATAAATAAAATAATAAATAAATAAATAAATAAATAAATAAATAAATAAATACATGTTTATAAATCCAAGTTATAATTTAAAGAAAACTATATCTCATCAGTGAGGAACACATTTTCAGCCTTTTGTCCAAAGGAGGCTTTTTTTTATGCAATCACCCTTTCTTATTAGTTGAATCTTAATGCATAGGGTCTAGACAACATTATCTTCCACTTGTAATACAACCATTTCTTCTGCTTTTTTCTGACCTTATTCCTTTCATAAAAACTGATTGATGAAGAAAAAGATATAAATGAGCAGTGCCTTATGCAAGGAGTCTTCTGTCTGGAGGTGTGGTGGTTGTTACTATGGACATCCTTAAAATAGACTTGGGGCTCTTCCTCGTGGCCCAGTTAGCATCCATTCCTCTCACCCTTGAGTTGGCAGAAAAGTATGCCAGCAGAATTTGTACTGCTGTTAGCTGATTGTATACTGCCTGAGCGACAAGGGTGGTAATTTGTATTACAAGCATCCTTCGCTGTGTATAATGTGTGATGGGGTAGGCTTGAGTCACTATGAGTTGGTATCTGGCATGGCGGCTTTAGTCACCTTTCAAGCTGCCTGAATGACAGGTTGCTGCTGCAGACGTTATCCATGCTGGTGACCTCTCACTTGGAATATTTCTGAACAAAGGTGTAGCAATGTTTGGTTAGACCTCTGGACTGTTTATTTAAACATATATCTAGCACTCCTCTGGAAGACTACTAAATTAGCATTCAAAATATAGCTCTCCTGGCAGGTCATATGTGCAGCTGGGCATCGGCTGAATTATGTGGGAGTTCTTCTGGCAGCCATCATCCTTTTCATCCTGCTTGCCTCCACCTTTCATACAACCTTCGGTTGAGCTAAAAGGAAAACAGAGAATTCTTTTCAATGTCGTCACAGCTCCCACACGTCACAAGTGCTGCAAGGGAATGACAGTGATGGCAGTAAATGGCTACTGCTAGTGGCACCCAGAAGTAGCCCAGTGCAACATGATAATAGAGTATGCAAAATTACACCCTCCCAAAGTAATAATACCAATAGAAAGTACAGCCATGTGAAACCCCTTGTCAGCAGAAAACCTGTAATGCACTTGTTTGGAACAGATGATTAGCAGAAACTGGCTCTCTTTCCTGGTTTACATCAACTTTTCTAGCACTTTTCTAGAACAGAGCTAAGGGGCCCAGGGGTCCAGTCAAACATTATGTAGGCATGTGCATTGGCAGGAATCAGGTGTCTGGTCTTTCCAGCAGCCAAAGCCAAAATGGCCATGGAGGGCAGTCCCCAGCAATGGGATATGAAGGAATATGCAGCCAATTTTTTTTTAATCCGTTCAATTGTGTCCGATTCTCCGAGACTGCTTGGACAAGTCCCTGCAGTTTTCTTGGCAAGGTTTTACAGAAGCGGTTTGCCGTTGCCTCCTTCCTAGGGTTGAGAGAAAGTGACTGGCCCAAGGTCACCCAGCTAGCTTTGTGCCTAAGGCGGGACTAGAATTCACAGTCTGCCAGTTTCTAGCCTGGTACCTTAACCACAACACCAAACTGGCTCTCTATGCAGCCAATACCAGTGGTCAGTTTCCAGCCCCTAACTGTAATACTGTATCTATCAATGAGGCATTGCAGATTGTTCATACAACAAGACTTCTGTCAGGAGAAGAGGGAAAAGACTACTTTAAAAATGGAACAGCTAAGCATGCCTTTAAACTGCCTCTGTGTAGGCTAAGGACGATTTGAAGGTGACACCATGAGGATATGCCCTCTAAAAATGTTTTGTATCTTTGTGTTAGGGTTAGCAAGTTCTCAGAATGAGCCCTTGGACTGGATACCTTCTGACACCTTCAAATAAAAGACTGTCCTTTGTAAAGTCGGGCACGTGGCTTCTCCTGTTTCCATTCTGTGAAGGTAGAGAGATACTCTTTTCAGCCTAACATCTATAGATTTGGTGGGGAGACTCGTTTAACAATACAGCAGAGAGCTACAGTATATCTCCTAAGGTGAAATTAAAAACCACTTAACAGTCAGGAGATCTCCAACATGGCATTATGTGGATATTCACATCTTTTCTCTTTTATTTGCATGCATGCACATATATGCACACACACACATGCCCACACACTGTTATAAATGTATATGGGCTCAGCCTGGCTAATAAACTGCAATTCTTCTGCGAGCAGACGTACCAACTCCTTAGAACTCCTCTGGGGCAAGAAAGGTTACTGCTGGGCTCTCACAGGAGTGAGACATTTTCGTTGTGAAAGAACATTGCCATTTGTTCTTCATAATCACGCCTCTTTCCTCCTGCAATTAGAATTGTTGTGGGGGTGTGGAATGCAAAACAAACTTCCCCATGGTCTACTCTTCATGCGCTGTGGATTTTTATATCAGCTACAGTATTGTGGCTGAAGTATATAATGACAGAATCAACAAGTGCTGTACACACATACGCTATAAGCCTCCAATGGGTTATATAATTGCGTTTTGTCTGTATGTGTCAGAACTCTATACAGTATATGTGTGGGGGGTATTTTTCTTTAGTATTAATTTAATATTATCAGCTTTTCTTTCTAGCAAAATTTTAGTTCTAGGCATATAGTCAAGATTTCACCTTATTGGATGATACATAGCTCTTTCACAAAAGTTCTCTCATGAGAAGTTAAGTCTAGAAGTAAGAAAAGGGATGTAGCACTAAAGAAGGATAACATGTAGTTGAAATGTACCTGTCATATCAGAAAGAAGGCAAAATAAGGTATCCAAATATGGTATCCTGGGAGAAGGGGCCCCCACTTCACTCCTTATCAGAAAAATGTGTCTATAGTCCAGGCTCTGCTAGAAGATTAGATTTCAGAATAAAAAGAAATATAATCAGTCCAACAGAAGAGTATTTGATTGCTTGATTCCCCGGAAAGTACATCTGGAGGCTCCAGGGCTTTGTATCAGACTGAAGTTATACACGTGGAGGCATGCCTCTCAACTGTGGGAAGGCTTCACATATTGTGATATGCTTGGAGTGATATGTCAATCAAATGCTGGAAATATACATGGAAATGTGTCTGACAAAAATGTAGATAATACAATTAGGTGCAACCGATAACTCTTTGCACACAAATAGGAGGAACAAATGTCTGAACCTACAGTATGTAACTTCATGGTGTGGGAAAACTAATGTCTAGGACAATTGCTTCTTAAGGTCTTACTCCAGGAGAGAGCTGAGGCACCACTTAAGAAAACCACCTGGAGAGATTTTTAAGTAAAGGTCCTTAAACTGAAATTTTAAATTTCTAATTTTAAAATTCTAAATTTTAAAATTTTAAAATTCTAAAATTTTAAAATTCTAAATTGTTGGCTCTTCGGCTAACAAACGGAGATGAGCACCGGCCCCTAGAGTCGGACACGACTGCACAACTGTGCGGGGGGAACCTTTACCTTTTTTTACATTTACCTTAAACTGAGGAAGGACATTTGCTGCCTCTGACCAAAGCCTTTTCTCTCCACTGCCAGTAGAGTGTGCATGTGTGTGCATACACAAGGAGGAGGATGTCAAAAAAATCCTCGCAAAATTTCTCCTAGATTTTTTATTCAAATTTGTATTTCATCATCTTCTGTGTTAGAAAGAATGGAAATAGGGAGGGAAACTTCCTGACACCTCACTTTTCATTATTCAGTCCATCGCTCAACTGTAGTGATGGGGAAGAACAGCAGGACAGAGTGCTATGTATGCCACCTTGAGCTCCTGAATGAAAGATGTGATATAAATTAAATAAATAAATAAAACCGGATGTAGCAGCCTTCCCCAATTAGGCGCGTTCCAAAGGTGGGACTGTATTTTTCAGCCAGCACAGCCAACTCTGGAACTTGCAGTTCCAACACATCTGGAAAGTGCCCGGTTTGGGAAAGCTAAGCTATAGCAAGTTGGGGAAATTTGAAATATTAAAGGTTAGGAGTATAAAATTATATTTATTTCATTATGTTATCAATCCAACTACTACTTCCTTGATAAAGAAGATGTTTCCAAAGAATTCTGTGAACCAAAGATTCACAGTTAAGGTTATGCATGCTTCAAAAATAATTTGGGGGAAGTCTATCAGATCTCATGGGAGTCCCAGCTCAGCAGCCCCCTGCTTTTTATTAAAGCATTCAAGTCTTTTTTCAGTCTTCTGTTGCTTTAATGAATGGGATCCTTAATGTGACTCTTAAAACAGCTGCTTTGATTTCCAGACTCATGCAGAAGCCACCAAAAAAACTTCATATTTTAATACATGGTAGAAGACTTGTTTGCTCAGGTTACCATATCTTGGCTTGTGCTTACTCAGAGTACAGTATCTTGGCTGCAAAAGTCGGGACAACCACTATATCAGAGCTTTCCAAACTGTGTGTCGGGACACGTTGGTGTGTCAGGTGCAGTGTCTGGGTGTGTCGCGGCGGCTGCTGCCTTGGAGCCCTGCCAGGATTCCATGCAGGTCCTAGTGCTTGTGCCTTGCTGCCTCCAAACCTGCAGTTTGGAGTGATTCCGCGCAGTGATTCCGCGCAGGTCCTAGTGCCTGCCTAGTGCCCTGCTGTAAGAGTGTGTTACGAAATGATGCATGTCTAAAAAGTGTGTCACCAACATGAAAAGTTTGGAAAGCTCTGCACTAGATCATAGAAAAGAGAGGGTTTTGTAGCTGTTTCCTGCCATCTAGTGGTCATCTGGATTTGTGTAGCTCAGATATAATAGCACTAATGCTTGGGCTTCAGCAATGTCCAAGGCAGTTCTTCTGAATAATTTTCAAAATATGTACAACCCTAATAATTATCTCATTGAACCCCTTATCGACTCTATTGGAGGTACAGTAAACATAATGAAGTTAGGTAGTACTGTGAGTACTAACTAGATTTTGTATAGTTAGCTTTGCCTTCTTGATCCCTAAGTCCTACTCTTATCATTTGTTTACTTCCTTTCTAAGTCTCTTGGGCATGGGCTGCTTTATAGTCTGTCCCTTTCTTTGAACCCTCCTGTTGGTCCTCTGCTGCTGCTGCTGCTGCTTTTTCTAGGCTAACCAAGAGGGTCTTTTCCAACTTCCAACCTCCTGGAGCTCTGGTTTTTCAATTCCTTCTTTCTTAAGAGATCTGCATTGCCTAATCTTTTTCCTAAGACTTCTGGTTTCTGTTGAGTGACATTTTTTAATGAGGCATTCAGGACACATAGTTTCCTGGCAATTGCATAACTGATTTTAGTACATAGCAGACTTTGAGCTGATAGATAAAATTTTCAGCTAGCAACTTGTAATGCCCTCCTGTGTTAGTCAGAGCTCAAAACTTTTCAGTATGCCATTAGGAAAAATGGCAGGAAAAGAAGGACTGGTCAATAGGCTGTTGAATTTACAAAGAAGTCCTTAGTCCTGAGCCCTTTTCAGTATTTTCTGTGATGTGTTACCAAATAATAGAACAAGAGTGGACAAAACGTTATACGAAATAGGCAAATATTACCTGTTTTGTATAGATACAAAGCTATAATTATTGATTGTAAATTATGTAGAAATATAATATATCTGATTTTTGCAGGAAAGGATGTGGCCAGATGATCAGTGTGCCTGCTCTGTTCCCTGATCTGGTGAAGTTGATGGGCAATTTAAAGACCCCTACTTTTCCTTCTTACTTTTTTTTATCAATTTTATTAAAGTTTTAGATATACATAGTTAAAAGTTAGAAATGAAAAGGAAATAGAAATTCAAATCAAAGAAAGAAGAAACAAGTGCAGTAAAGTAAAGAAAAAAAGAAAAAAAGAAAAAGATAAGACATAGAAATTGGTTAGCTTCCGATTTATCTCTGGTCATAGTAGTTTAACAGATTTATCATACATGCTAGTTCTATATATAACATTCAATAAACCTTTCCTGTCTAATATATCAATTTGTATATGTTTTAAACTTCAATACCCCATATAAGCTTTGCCCCCCCTGCATGTTACAAATAGTCCATCAATGGTTTCCACTCCTTAATAAAATAATAATTTGAATTTTCTTTTAATAAACATATCAATTTATCATTTTCTGCCAATCCATCAATTTTAACATCCAATCTTGTGTCATTGGTAAAATCTAATTTTCCCAATTTTTAAGAAGTCCTTCTAAATCAGCCATTTATCTCTATTTCTTACTTCTATCTATGAAATGCTTCTTGCGTTCTCCTGGTGCATCCCCCATATCTGTCTTATATTTCTCTAAAAATGTTTTTACTTTTAAAGTAGAGGCTATCCTTAACTTTTGCCCTTTGAACACTTTCTTTTCTCTAGTATACCATGAATTAGCTCTGAAAGTTTTATCTATTTCCAAATCCAAAACTTGTTCTCTCATTTCTAGAAGTTTAACTAATTCAAAAACAATCCTTTCTCTTGCTATTTCATTTAATTGTTCTAGGGATGCACTCAATCTCAAAGTATGTTCTTTTTCTATCATTTCTGCTAAAGCAGTAGTATCTAAGTTATATTCAACTTCTTTAATGGCACTTTCTGAGTTAATCTCTAATTTCTGCATCTGGCCTTGCCTCTCTTTAAATTCCCCTGATAAGGTATTAACCACTTCCTTAACTATCTGCACTTCTTTTTTAAATTCTTGTTTTATTTCCTGGATTGGTTCTTCTTTCGCCTCTTCCATCTTCTTAACTACTTGTTGTCCCAATAAATCCATCTTTTTGTCCATCTTTTTTTCTAAAGTAAATAAATTTTCCAACTGCTTGTTAATTTGTTGACCCAAGTTTATAAATGCATCCATTTTTTTATTTGATAAAGTAATTGCATCCAGAATTGCATCCAGGATTTTTTTCTCTTCTGATGGTGGAGCTTCCATTAATACTGCAGTTATTGAAAGTTCTATAGATGCACTTCCAGTTTCTTTTTCTTTCTCTATTATTATTATTATTATTATTATTATTATTATTATTATTATTTAAATTTATCCCCGCCCATCTCCCGGAATAGGGACTCTGGACCCCAAGGGGGAAGATTTTTACCAAATTAGACTTAAGGGAAGCATACTTCCGAGTTCGAATTTGGGAGGGAGATGAGTGGAAAACAGTGTTTAATTGCCAGCTGGGGTCCTTTGAGTACTTAGTAATGCCCTTCGGATTGAGGGGTGCCCCTGGGGTCTTCATGCATTAAATAAATGAAGTGTTACATGATTTCCTATACTGTAGGGTGTTTGTCTATTTAGATGATATCCTGGTTTATGCTGAAATGATAGAACAACATGTGTCTTTGGTGAGGGAAGTGCTGAAAGAGGTACTGCAAAATCAGTTGTATGCTAAATTGTCAAAATGTGAACTTCATAAGGAACAATTAGATTATCTGGGGTATTGGGTATCAAGCAAAGAGATTGAAATGGATCCGGTGAAGGTATGAGATGTGGTGGCTTGGGAACCACCTCGAACTAGGAGACAGCTACAGAGTTTCTTGGGGTTCGCAAATTTTTACCGGAAATTCATACCCAATTTTGCACAAGTGGCTTTACCTCTCACTGATTTGCTAAAGACTAAGGGGAAGGGGAAGGGGGACCCTAAGGTGGTGAAAAGACCGGGGGTGAGTCTGCAGTGGATGACAGACTTCCAAGAGGCTTTTGAACAGCTGAAGGTGTTGTTCATTTCGGAGCCAGTATTAAACCACCCCGACCCCACGAAACCCCTAATCATACAAGTAGATGCATCACATATTGCTGTTGGAGGGATTTTATCACAAAAGGATGGGGAGGGGAAACTGAAACCTTGTGCATACCTTTCCCGCGAGTTCACCAACACGGAATGCCTCTGGCACGTATGGAAAAAGGAAGCATTTGCAGTACACTGGGCTTTGATAAATTGGAGGCATTTACTGGAAGGGGCAGCTCACCCCTTAGTAGTTTGGACAGATCACAAGAATTTAAAAGCGCTGTGCACTCCAAGAAAGTTAAACCCCAAGCAGATTAGATGGGCTCAATTCTTTAGTAGATTCAATTTCACGCTAAAGTACTTACCCGGGGGAAAGAACTTTTTGGCCAATGCTTTGTCTCAGTTACCACAGCACAACAGCCAGAGGGAAGAGGTAATAGATTCTATCATCCCCACCCAACATTTGGAGATGGCAGCAGTCACAAGGGGTCAGAAGTCCAAGCCCAATTTAACAGTAGAAGGGGATTTATGAAATGAACTGCAGTTGGTGCTAAAGACTGATGTGAGGTTGCAAACTAATAAAGCAAACCTGACAGAGAAACAGGAATTCTGGTGGAGTGGGGATAGGCTGTATATTCCAGAGCCCCTGAGAAGGAAAATACTTGAAAGATGCCATGATGCAAAGTTGGCTGGGCACTTCGGTTTCTAAAGACTTTGCACCTTTTGAGGTGGCAATTCTGGTGGCCATCACTTCGCAAAGATTTGGAGGAATATGTAGCCAGTTGCCCAATCTGTGCCATGACCAAAAGAGTGGGGGGAAACCCAGAGGACTATTGCAGAATGTGGCAAGCCCCACCCAACCTTGGAAACAGATATCTATGGACTTTATAGTAGATTTAACAGAGAGCCACAAGAAGACAGTGATTTGGGTAGTAACCGATTTATTTTCAAAGCAAGCCCATTTCATTCCTTGCACTAGTATACCAAATGCAGGACAGCTAGCCAAGATGTTTGTGCAACACATTTAAAGATTACACGGGACCCCTGAATGAATCATAAGCGACCGGGGCATACAATTCACCTCTAAATTTTGGAGAGCATTCCTAAAGATGATTGGCGTGGGGCAAGGCTTAAGCTCCAGCCAACATCCAGAGATGGACGGAGGCTGTGAATGTACTAACCAAGTGTTGGAGCAGTACCTTAGATGCTACATCAGCTTTCAGCAGGACAATTGGGTGGATCTACTTCCGTTTGCCAAAGTGGCTTATAACAATTCGGTACACCAGAGTACAGGATTTCCCCCTTTCCAAGTGGTGAACAGGCAAGAGTTTGTGGCATTCCTGGAATTGCCAAAAGATAAAACCAAAATCGTCCCATTGAATGAGTATGAAATGCATAGCTGATGGGTGGCTAAGAATAGAGAGGGCATTGGAGGACGCCAAAGAAACTTACAAGAAATATGCTGACTGCAAAAGAGCACCAGAATGGCAACTGAAAGTGGGAGAGAAGGTGTATTTATCTACAAAGTTTCTAAAATCCTCGCAAACCTCAAAAAAGCTGGGTCCAAAATACATGGGACCTTTCCCTGTCACCAAAATTATCAACAATGTGATAGTACAGTTACAGCTACCAAAAAAATTGAGAAAAGTCCACCCCGTTTTTCATTGTAGTCTGCTGAAACCAGTTAAAGACTCAGAACGCTGGCACCCAGAGCAACCTACACCAGTTCCAGTGATGGTCGACGGAGAACAGCACTTTGAGGTGCAAGAGATACTAGACTCCAGATGGCATCGGGGGGAGTTGCAGTACTTAATACAGTGGAAACATTTCCCCAGATCTCAGAGTGAGTGGGTGGACAGTCATCATATACAAGCACCTAACTTAGTGAAAAAGTTTCATGACAAATTCCCAATCGAGCCAAAATAGAGGGTTTGAGAAAAGGGAGGGAAACCTATCCAACGGGTGAAGTGTAATGTATTTTTGTATTTTTGAATTTTGTACATAAAGCGCTAAAGGTGGGAGATTTATTTTTAGGAGTTGGTATGTCAGGATGCATGCCATCCTGCCATGGCACCAGGAACAAACATCCCGTCACTCCGTTAAACTCACAGGGTCATTTGGGGGTGCCTGACAGTAAACTACCAGACGTGTAAGGTAGAGGTTTGGTGTATTCACAGAACTGCAAGCTATGTAGATCAAAGTCTTGTGCCTAGCGTTTCAGCACCCAGGATAGATCAAAGGGCGATATCGCCACGTTAGTTGATTCGGACCCAAAAAGATCTGAGAACTGAAAGACAAAGGGAAAGGCGATCGAGCCGCGAATCCCGATGCAGGGTGGGGGAAACTTGGAGATTTTTTAACTGTTGTTTGTGGGAGCTTGATTCACTTGAGCCTTTAATGTGCAATGGATCATTGGCTTTAATAAAGATTCCTTCATATCCCTGAGTGGCTTGTGTCAGGAACTCTGATTTAATAGTCAACAGATCGGGGGCATCACATAAATTAAAATTAAGTACAGGTGAAATTATTAATATCATGTATTTAATAACTTTCCCGTTCTGTAATAAAATTACAGTTTGATGGCAAATATTGAACAGGCTCTTGGGCTGACATTCAAAGTATGGGGAGGATTGGTTGTAGCCTGGCGCTTTTAACTTTTGAACTGAATAGTATTTAAAATGATAGTGGGAAATACTTTTGAGTCTCCAGGCCAGCTGGTATTTGCTTTAGCAGAGCTGGAAACCCATAGTCATACAGCCAAAACAACAGACTCCAGGCTTTTAAATATATATATATATATATATATATATATATATATATATATATATTCCTTTTTATAGTTATGGACAGGATTGCCTCAATATGGATGTCAGAAAGCAAACTTCTAGCAGCCAAAGGCAGTGGTTATTCCTTAGCAAGAAGGGCTAAATTACAGCCATTGTCTATCTTGCCTTCAAAATCTATGGGACTATTCTCTCTGCAAGGTGCCTAGGCATCTCAGATTCTATGTGCCCTGTATAATCTCTTTTGATGCCCACACATTTTAATGGTTTATAACTATCACAACAATCAATAGCTAGCTTTGTATTTGTTTTGTCAGATATGTCTATGCCCATCTTATATAGTTACAGATAAATACTGTAGATAGGAAAAAGAGGTCATCCCATCTTGGAAGAGGTATGTGTATATACACACATATATTTCTGCCTGAGTTGCTATGACAACACTAAGAGAACTTGGATCTGTAAACAAAGCTTTATATGAATCAAAACAGAGAAACATACTGAATGGAAAGGCAGTGCTAATTTTTCTTCCCTTTTGCTTTTTGTCCCTCCTCAAGAAAGCTCAGTCACTTTTTCAGGTATATTTATTAATTTATTATGTAGTAAACACATTGATATGGCTGCCCATCTAATCAATGGAATTCTAGGTGGCAAATAAAATATAATACATAATCAATATCAATTTTAAAAAATCCCTGTAAAAACTCCCCGTTTCCAACATCACCCACACCCACACACTGGAGCTCCGTAAACATCCCAACCCCAGTGCCTGGGAGAAAGGCCAGGTTTTCACAGCCTTCTGAAATGCCACAAGGTCAGGTCATATTGCAGTTGTGTTACATGGGTGTACCATGGTGCGCCCAGTCCGGCACATGCTGCTGCATACTAAACCAGCTGAAGCTTCCAAATGCTCTTCAAGGGTAGCACCATGTGCAGCACATTTCAGTAGTCCACTCAGGAGTTGACTAGGACATGAGTGACCCGTGCCTCCCAATCTAGAAATGGGTGCAACTGGTGTACAATATATATTTGTGTGAAGGCACTCCTGGCCACTGTTGTCACCTGCTCCTTGAGCAGGAGCCATGAGTCCCAGAAGACCCCCAGACTGTACACCAACTCTGCCTGAGGGGGTCACCCCATCCAGAATTAACACTGCAAAATCACTAGATATGGGGAGCCCTAAAACCCACAGCCATTCAGTCTTGTCAGGGTTGAGCTGAAGCTTGTCACACCCACACAGCCTCCAGGCCCTGGGAAAGCACCTCAACAGCATCACGTGGATAGTCCGGAGCAGATCAAAAGCAAACAAAAACAAACACCTGCAGTGTGTGGAGTAATTATGCATACATAGTGCATGCCAATTAGAGGAAGTTTTCATATGGTGGGTGATGTTGGGCAGGGCTAGAATTTCAGCCAAGGGAACCACCAATCACAGCCCTTAGAATGTTGCGCATTAAACTGTATGGACAGCGCAGGCCCGTTTTGGGTACATGGTAAGGACACAATTGTGCAAGTAGAAAGATTTAAGGTGGCAAGATTTCCTGCTGGTCCTGTGATAGGGGTAGAGCACAGCAAAGCAGCTGTGTTGAATGTGGCTAAAGGTTGATGTTTAAGAGCTACATGACAAATTGCAAATTAACAAGTCACTCAGCCCTATAGGCATTCACTGGAGAGTTCTCAAGAATCCTAACTTGAAAGTTCTGGTTTTTTAAAACAAAATATGAATGTGAATAACTCAATGAATGTGTCAACTCAATACATACACAGTGCCAATGAAAAAGTAATTTTTTTGCTAAGGATTATTAGGAAATGGGCTGAAAATAAGCCTGCCAGTGCCATAGTATCTTTTTATAGATCAAAGGTGCCACTCCATATAGAGTTCTGGAGTGTGCTTCTCATGAAGAATAATGTAGAACAGATGCAGAAAAAGACAATCATTAGGACTGAGAAGTTGGATCCATTTCCTGCAAAAGAAGTCTAAAATATGTGGGCCTTTTTGAAATAGGAAGAGAGACAGTTAATCAAATACTACTTGTGATTTATATGATTACACCCACTGTGGACCTGGGATTTCCACCATGATATCCATGGACCCAAATGTGTTCATGGATATTTCACTAGGTGCTTCCTCCACTCTTTGTTTTTTTTTAAAGACCAAGAGTTGGAGTACTGCAAAGAAAGCACCATCCTCCAGAATCATCTTTATTTCTAAGCATGCGCTTAAATTGAATATGCTTCCCACTACATATTTTGATTATAAATCTCTTGGTTTGATTTTTCTTTTACATCTGTTAGGACTTTTCATTGGGAAAGTATGAAGGTCCCTTGTCTTTGTCAAAAAGATGCCTACTTACCTTCAGCTGCTGTCATCTGACAAGTTCTCACTGAACAGCATATTGTTCTTGGGAGAGGATACACCCTTTCAATTATTCATAGGAAAACATGCCTCTCCTTAAAAAGTGTGTGGGTTCAGCAAAATGCTATCTATATGAACACAGATTAATTTGTGTCAGGCTTTACCATGAAGCTGCATTTCCAAAGGCTTAGTTTCATAAACATATGAATCAATCTGCTTTCCTATCTCTTGTCAAGTAAGTTTGATCCTGGCATCATCTCCAGCTTCTGTTCTTTGTATTTGTCTTCATTGCAGAAGACAAATTTAGAAAGCTAACATCTAAATGGATTGCCTACTGAATAAGATAAAGCCTGGAAACACTGGAAAATGTTTGAAACTTATACTTTCTTAGATTAGATAGCCTCATTTATGATGCATTGTCATATTAGCCAATTTTGCATCAGGGATAAAACCTATTAGGTATGGTAGGCACATTTTGAATTTAAGTGCACATCATGGGCAGTCTCCTAAAATGGGGAGAGCTGACTTGCTTCTGTCTGCCTCTACCTCCTAGGATTTTCTCTACAGCCATAGCTTACTGTTTTCTCTTTGCTAGGCAAGTGGGCATGCTTCCGCACAAAATACTGGTTTGTTGTCTCACCTATTTTTATTTCTTAAGAATGCCTAATGCAGACTTTCTCAACTTTTTGACCCTGGAGGAACCCTTGAAATATTTTTCAGGCCTCGGGGAACCCCTGCACATTCAGGCTCAAATATAAGCCAGAAGTTACAAAATTATTATATTTGTTTCATGTGTAGGCCTGTATATATGCATTAACAGTGTTCTTAAACTAAAAATAATGAATGAAACTTACTTCTTTAATGTGAAGTTGCCCGAATTTGAAGTAATTTTTAAAATAAATCATGATCTCCCAGGGAACCCCCAGTGACCTCTCGTGGAACCCTAGGGTTCCATGAAACCCTGGTTAAGAAACCCTGGCCTAATGAGTTAATGTGGAATGCAGAGATATTCTTAGAAATAAAAATTATCCTAAAGGCTGGTGCCTTGCTTTAGAACATGCTAACTTTCCATTTATTATTATTTTTAAATTACCAGAATATTTTAAAAAGAGAATAAAAACAGGCAGACAGGCAGAATACTAAGGGAAGTATCTCTGGTACCATGTTTCCTATCCTCAGCATTGGCAACTCTATTTTATATTGTTATGGTCTATCCTTTAAAAAATGTATCAACTTATCAACATTGATCAACATCTAGTTTTCAGATCTATATCTTCCCCTAATGTTATTTATTTCTTTAAGGATAGTTTTAGGCCATCTGTGAAAGAAAAAGCCTTCTCAAGGAAGCTTACAAAATTCACACAACATCAGTAATATACAAATTAGTATAAAACATAATAAAAGTCCAATAGTAGAATCAAAAGCAAATATAAATATGAAAATCAAACATGGACTTTTTCAATCAAGCAGCCCTAGCACTTCCATCCCATATTCTCTGGTGATAGATATACAGTATTTCTATGAGTATACCAATTTCTGTGGGTAGATGAGTGATCAAAATTATCCTGATTAATTTGGGGGGCATAGCAAAACATTGTCTGTGGTATGATGGCAAGTTTGCCAAAGAACATTTTAATATGTTAATAAGTATTGCCACCTGTAGCTTTTTTTTAATCCATTCAATCGTGTCCGATTCTTGGAGACTGCCTGGACAAGTCCCTGCAGTTTTCTCGGCAAGGTTTTTCAGAAGTGGCTTGACATTGCCTCCTTCCTAGGGCTGATAGAGAGTGACTGGCCCAGGGACACCCAGCTGGCTTTGTGCCCAAAGTGGGACTAGAACCCACAGTCTCCCAGTTTCTAGACTGATGCCTTAACTGGTGCACCACACTGGCTCTCACCTGTAGCTATCCTTGCTTTTTTATTTGTTTATCTGTTCAAGAAAATATCTTTGTTACAGTTTTTCATCATACAAATAACAAAAAATATAATTTGTTCCGGCAAGAGGGGCTCTAATTTTTGTAGGCCCGAGGCACAGATATCCTGGCATGTTGTTAGGTTTTTAGTGGTCTCCCATCCAAGAATCTGATCAAATCCACACCAACTTCCCATAAGAACAGTTGATCACCCTTGGCCTAGTTGATATAAACTGAGGCTATGTTTGTGGGCATTGGTTGTAATATCCTTCTGCAGAGGTGGATCTATAAAAATTCTAGTTTTTGTTGGAACCAATCTCAGTGGTACTAGAGCTGTACAACAAGAGACAAATACACACAATATTATATTTGTATTTGGGTCAACAGCATTATATTTCGTTCTTCTGCTCATTTTTATGTTGGAGTGTCAGCTTTATAGATGTAATGAGGAAGAAGTCCAGACCATTGAGTGGACTCCATAGAGGTTAATTTTTGGAGGGACTGTGTTTACCAAGGATATTAGATTCTTCAATCTTTTCTTCACCCCACCCTTTCACACCTTCAGCAGATCCTGAGACTATGTAGCAAAGCTGCAGCAGTGTATATTTCTTTTGAATAATGCATCCACGCCCCCAGCCTATCAACAACATTTCAGCATGTAGGAGAGACAGAAAATAATTTGCTTATGAAAGCTAGTGCATAGGGAATGTGTGGAATCGTGTCTATTGGAGAGACAGGTATGAACTCTAAAACTTTTGATTATGGGCTATCAAGTTGGCCTTGACTTTTAGTGACCACATAGATAGGCCTTCTCCAGGATGACTTGTCCCAACCTGGCTCTTTAGGTCTTCCAGCACTGCTGTAATTCAGATTCTAAAACTAGAGGACATATATTTAGTACATATTCTCTACCTCTTATTGGGTTGATAGTGAGAAGCAGTTTTGACCAGCATACAGAAAGCAGTATGTTGGCAGGGTATGTGGAACAGATGGATTAGTTCATAGGGAAAGCCAACAGTCTGCTGACCATTCTCCTGGGTCCAGTTTATTCAAATGGACACTCACAATTGCTTAGAGAAGGAGGAGCAGGTACTTTCTCCCCCTGAACTCAATCCATCTATTTGTTATTATTGGACTGCTGAACAAGGGATATCTCTATTTAGCTGTGATGCTTAGTGGGTAACCGTGGGCAAGAAAATGCTGCTTTAGGACAGCAGATGCTGCTTTAAAAAACAGAAAAGTATAATTGGCTTGTACTCAAGGATAGTCTATCCTCCCATTGGAGAGGATTCTCATCTTTCCTAGACTACTGTACCTGTCCATCTGAGCAATTGTATCAGTCTGTTCCAGGAAAGGTGCCTGAATCCAGAATTGCAGGTCTGGCAGCACTACAGGTAGTAGGGTGTCGGAAAGCAATAGAGATTTGGCATCACAGGAAGCTTTTGAGGGTTTTCAATATACATGTCTATTTTTTTTTTTTACACCTGACACCCATTTTCAGTTTTCCCCTCAAATTATCTCTGGAAATTAGAGTAATAGATAAATGTGCACAGATGCATGCAGATAAATATATAGAGCATGGGAGATGGTGCATACTATCAATTTATTTTCTTGCAAGGACCCAGTAGAACCTGAAGAGAAGGGAAAGACAAAGCATACAATTATTGGCCAGATTGAAATGATAGCAAGTGAGCTCTGATTGTCTGACAGTTTTTTTCAGTATTGGCTGGAAGGACTGACATGGACTGACTGCTAATTCTCTGTGAATCTGAGACTCACTAACATATAGACAGAACCATGCTTCTAGCAACTTGATATCTGAATAGGTCTGCAGATTTCCAATGCAGCTCAAATCGAAATCGTTTTAAGGAGATGAAAAAACTAGCCGATGAAAATAATCCCTATAGGATTTCTGTTATGCACTTAAAACAACCCTTTTCCTTCCTGACCCTGATTATGTCAGAATACAATCCAAACTGACTGATTCTTGGCCTTTCCCTTTTACAGAGAATTTGCCAAAGAGAGAGAGCGAGTGGAAAATCGCCGGGCTTTCATGAAACTGAGGAGACAGCAGCAGATCGAGCGGGAGCTGAATGGCTACCGGGCTTGGATAGACAAAGCAGGTAAGCCAGGCTGTGTGCTGAGGCATTCCCAGGGCCAGTTTAATCAGTGGAGCTGTTGAACTGCCCCCTCAGAGAACCACGGCCATCAGTACAGAGATAAATAACTGTCCAAGCCTTTGTACCCAATGCTGCTGGTGACACAGTGAGACAACTTCTTCCCTATGTTCAGCCTTCCATTTGTTTCTAAAAATGTGCTTTCTTTCTTTCTTTCTTTCTTTTTTTTAAATCTTCCTTTTAAAAAAGTTTTATTGTTCTAGATTGTTCTGGATTGTTATCATCTTATTTGTAAATGAAGTGTTCCACTGCACACCTCTTGTGTAGGTGTGAGCATCTGGTAAGTTTTTTTTTTTTAAAAAAAAGTTTGCTAAAATATGCCATGCCATTTTTAAAAAGACATGTTTTTTTTAGCTTAAACAGATTAAGAATCTAAAAAGAGCCTTCACAGTGCACTTAAAAATCCCAATAAAATGTATTTCTTGTTCCTACACAACAATATAGATAGATAAGTTCATCTAACCTTGTTGTGATGTCATAAGGTAGAGTTGGGGAGAAAGTTATTGCATGAAAAATAAGTGAAATTAACACAGTAATTAAAGGAGAGACCTTTTTACTTGAAAGAGCAACTAGTGTTTGAATCATTTTGCTGATGATTTCTCTGAATTATTTTTACTTCTAATTACACATGCATAGATTAACACTGTTAATCTCTAATTCCAAACAGTAACATCACATGCCTTTTACAGCTTTTATCTTTGGTTTTTGTTTGTTTGCTTGCTTTATGCAGGACATTCTTAGAAACAAAGAGAAAAAAAAACCTGAAATGCAAACATTTTTTTTCCATAGTAGTTCAGATCCAAAAAGAGGGTTTCATAGAAACATACTAGCTTCACATTTTTAAGAAACGTATTTCAATTATTGCCCTTTTTTCAGTGCTATTACTTGAAACTACATCTCTGGAATAATAACACTAATAAAAATTGATGATGAAATAATTCACCCACTCTTCAAATGTATTGGGTTTGATTCTGTTTTATCCAGAGAGGGAAAGGAGACAGACATTTCTAATTGTTGCAGCCAGTCTGAATTTCCTACTTTTTAAAAAAAAAGTTGGAATAAGGGTTTTTCAAGAAAAACAAAATATCTGTTGATCTGAAGTCCCATCCCCTGATTTTATCTTATATATACGTTATATCCAAATATAATTGGATTATCTAGATCCTTTTTAGTTTAGGATCAGACATAGATTTGGCATGGAGATGTTCCTCTTCTTCCTAATTATATGGTCTTCCCAATGAACAATTTGTATCAGGAGACACAATTAAGGAAAATGCATTGATATGTCTGGATCTGTCAGGGGATTTTGGTACTTGAGGATGCTGGGGTTGGAGGCATGGATTTTGATGGACCTACTGTTACCTTATCAACATAGGGGAATTTCTGTTTCATATCTCATGTTATTTAACATTTATGTAAAGCTGCTTGGGAGAATCATACATGAGTTTGGAGAATCATACAAGCTTCCACCAATACACTGATGATGCTGAACAGTACTTCTCCTTTCCTGTGAGCTCAGGATTAGACACCTCAAAACTTCCTGCATATATTCAGGTTGTAAGAGATTGTCCCTACTCATCCCATCAGATCTGTCAGAAAGGGCATGCTTCAGGTCCTGATGATTAGGGTATCTGGTGGGACCCAGGAAGAGTGCCTTTTCTGTAGCTGCCTTCTGGAACACCACTCCTCCCAAGATTAGATTAGCCCCAACCCTGCTGGCCTTTCACAAAGCCCTTAAGACCTGGCTTTTCTCTCAGGCATGGGAATCGGGAACGGGTGAGCCTATAAATTGAATGTATTCATGGTTGATTGGTTTACCCTTGGTGGCCATTTTCTGTTTGCTTTTTTTATGCATTTTAATTATTGTATCCTTTATTGTATTGATGTTTGTATTGTGTTAGCCATCCAGAGTCACTTATGTGAAATGGGCAGCCACATAAATCTAGGAAATAAATAAGAAAGAAAGAAAGAAAGAAAGAAAGAAAGAAAGAAAGAAAGAAAGAAAGAAAGAAAGAAAGAAAGAAAGAACAAGTTGAAGCTGAATTTGGAAAATAATTGTTGCTAAATCCAGGGATGGGACTTCAGGATTTGGAAGATCTGTTTGTTCTAAATAAGGTTTGTGTTTCCTCTGAAAAAACAAGTTTGTAGCCCAGGAATCTACTTGTATATGTTGTAGATGCTGGACTGCTAAGTCAACATCTATGCCTTAACTTTAACTTTTTAGATATAATTTTAATATTTAAAAATAGTACAAAAGTAGAAGCAGGTTATAGAAGGATATTAGTAATAATACTTTAACAGCTCTCTAACAAAATAAATACATCTAAAAATAGAGAGAGATAGAAATAGATAAATGTATACATACATAAATACATACAGACAGACAGACAGACAGACAGACAGACAGACAGACAGACAGAGATTCAGTGCCCTTAACCAGCATGAGTCAAACTCAGTGCCTTCTAATAACAATTGCAATAGTGCAAAATTTTGCTACATTCCTGGAAATTTTAGTGGCAAAGTCAGCAAGTATAAAGTAGATATACTTTAATATAATTTCAGACCAGCTTTCATAGCGTGTAGGGAGTAGAGTTATGAACGGTACGTGCCAAGCACATCTATGACAAAAGGGGCCTTATACCCTTACCTGGAGGAAAGTGACACAGGTAGCAGTTCCCACCAGCTTAGATTATTGCAGTATTTTCTTTGCACAGCAACTGTTGAAGATAGTTTCAACATTACAGCTGGCCCTGAAGTTGGCTGAACAGGTAGGGAACGGCATCCCCCAGGGTAGCTCCATCACTGCCATGTTGAAACATATACACTAGTTACTGGTTGTTTTCCAAGCACAATTCAAAGGGCTCATTTCAGTACATTTAATGTTGACTGTCAAGCCTGATTTTTCCATGGCAGGGCTTATTTGTGGGCAAACTGCACCATCCTCACCATGGTCCAAAACCATAGTATTTTAAGAGAGTTCTGCTGGCATATCAATTTGTAAAATAAAAGGTAACAGCCAAATCCGATGTTGGCAAAATGGCTGGGAATTGATTTCTGTCAAGCACCAATTAGTCCATTTAACAATATTTTGCCAGTTTGAGATTTCTTATTAGAGACATGTTTTGAACTGAGCAAAGGTAAACAGTGTAGCATCTTTGTCTGTATCCACTGGCTGAGTTTCATAAACATTTTCTTTACTTTGCTCCCATAGTTATAAATCATACTATTGTTCGGGGATGGGGGATTTAATTTGCTCCAAAGCTTCATAATCCGCCCACCCCCCACCCCCCGACACAAGCAACCAAGAAAGAAACGGGGCAATCCCTTCTGATGAATGGTATCCTTGTGTTTTGTTCAGCAAAGAAAAAAAGAGCTGGCACTGGGTGATTTTAAGCAGACGGTGAAAGGGAAAAGGTTAAGTGCTTATTATCATGTCCCATTCCTCTTTCCCTGCCTGAAAAATAGAACAAAATAGATTGTTCATATATCTCCTGCATAATTTTAAGTTTCACCTACAGAAATCAAAATCATGCTGTATGTATGTATGTATGTATGTATGTATGTATGTATGTATCTGCTAATTTTTAAAACTCCATGACCCATTTTGAGCCAGGCTGTCTTCCTTACCAAGGAGACAGTCCCCCAAAATATGTGTTTGTAGAAATCCTGTACAGTGTTATGCTATGGAATGACATTGCTTTTGCATCCTAACTTTATTTGTAGCTCCAATATTTTTATGCCCTTATTACCAATGAAATGATTATTTATCTTTTATCTTGGAAGACATTTTAAAGTTTCTGATGGTGGTAGAACTCAAGGCAAAAAAGTATTGCTCTAAGCAGAATGCATGATGTTTTCTTCCCCCTTGATTGTGATGCCTCAGCCTAAGATGTTACTCCTTGCTTAGAAACCCCTTGAAAGAGACTAAATTTCTGACTCTTCAGAGCTAGTCCTGTGTCCTGGGAAGCTTAGATGTTTAAGTATGTTGCTCTGTTCCATTGGAATAACTTCATTTTTCTGAATTTCCAGGCTTATTTTGTGCTGCTTCATTTATCTTGCATCTTCCTTTTTTTAATCCTCTTTCCCCTATTTCCATGGATATGAGAACTGAGAAATGTTTGCTTCACTAAAGTTCAAGAAAGCTAGACAACTGTATAACTAAACCAATTATAAATCTTTCTATAGAGGAAGTAATGCTGGCTGAAGAGAACAAAAATTCTGGCACATCAGCCTTAGAAGGTAAGAATCCTTCTTCTCTCTCAAAAATCAGTTATTCTCTTCTCTCTAATTGATTGACAGTACACTTGCTGTCACAGTCATACATCAGTTGACAGCCTGTGCACAGCTCATGCATGTTTGCCACTAGAAGGTGGGGTGAAACTGCATGCGTGTCACAAATGCAGGTTTTGTTACCCCTCTGCCTATTTGTAAAGGCAGCCAGAAGTGGAGAAAGAAGGGAATTTGCAAGGGAGAAGCAGCAGGGCAGGAATATGTGTCTCCCACATGTTGTTTTCCCATTGTGATCCCTCCCCAGTGGTGCTATTTGAGCAGGTAGGAAAAAAAAAAAAAACTAGCAGCCAGGAAGGCATCACATGGCAGGTTGGTCAAGTGACTCAGGTGCTGGCATACTCAAGGATCCCAGACCCAGGCATTTGGGTCAGCTCAAAATATTAACAAGCAGTGGTAGCATGAGGTTTCCAATAGCAGTCCACATCAGAAGACAACCCCAACTCCACCTAACACCCAAGAGTCAACAGATAGTCTAATTTTAAGTTTTGATATCATAATATCCATTTAAAAGGAAGAAAGAAAAACTATTACTTCTACAAAATACAAAACAATACAGGTAGTCCTCGTTTAGTGACTGCCTCATTGAGCAACCATTCGCAATTACGACAGTGATGAAAAAGTAATTTTATGACCAATCCTTGCATTTATGACCTTCACAGGTCTGTAAAGCAAAGGAAAGCTGAAGTAAGATCATAAGCACAGTCACAATTTCACTTAGTGACTGCTTCATTTAACAACCGAGTTGCCAGTCCCAATTAAGGTAGCTAAACGAGGGCTACCTCTATATGGAAAAGAAAAAAAAACAGAATAAACACATGGGAAAAAATAGGAAAAAAGGAACTAACAAAGCATGGATACTGTAAAGAATGGTGACTCAGTTTTTAAAGAGTGAATTAATCTATGCCCATACAGCAGAGCTTTCCAAACTTTTCATGTTGGTGACACACTTTTTAGACATGCATCATTTCATGACACACTCTTACAGCAGGGCACAAGGCAGGCACTAGGACCTGCGTGGAATCACAGCAGGTTTGGAGGCAGCAAGGCACAAGGCAGGCACTAGGACCTGCGCGGAATCCTGGCAGGGCTCCAAGGCAGCAGCAGCCGCACACACCCAGACACTGCAGCTGACACACTAACGTGTCCCGACACACAGTTTGGAAAGCTCTGCCATACAGGATCTTATTGATCAGTTTTTCCATTATGTTGATAAAGAGTCCATTCAAAGGCTGAAAGTGAGCCCATCATGAATCCAGGTTTTTCAGCATGAAGTAGACATTTCATTCCAACAAAACAAAATGCCATCTTCTTGGCGACACTCCAAACTCAATTAATCCAACATTCTTCATAGACCAATGTATTCCAAGTTTTCAATATATAGTTCAGCATCATATTAGCATCTTTAAAACTTATTTCTCTTTGCAAGCTTGGATATCAGACCAAACAGAGTAACTGTAGAACAAGCCCAAATCATAAATGTCCAAGTCCCCTCAGCTTTAGCTAATCTACAGCTGAATCTACAGCTTTAGCTAATCTACAGCTGAAGTCAGCCATAACAAACACACAGGCACACACACACATATCCCCTGTCCTGACCATCAGGCTCCCCTGACCATGACTTGGCAATAAATCACAGATCTCTAAATACTTCATGATTTAGTTTCACTCCCCAGCTAGATTTCAGAAGACTCACAGATATGTCTATGAAGGTTCTCAGTCATCCAGGTGGAATTGTCTGTAGCTTGAATCATGTCAACTGGATTTCTATTTTCTTAGTGGAAACGTTTCGCTCCTTATCCAAGGAGCTTCTTCAGTCTGAGCAAAGTTGGTAAGGGAATCCTAAATATGTTTCTAGGTAGCTGTGTGACCTTACACCTGGGGGCATGGTTATATTGAGATGTTATTTTAAGTCCTTTTATTATCTAAAGGAGGACCCTCCTTTAGATAATAAAAGGACTTAAAATAACATCTCAATATAACCATGCCCCCAGGTGTAAGGTCACACAGCTACCTAGGAACATATTTAGGATTCCCTTACCAACTTTGCTCAGACTGAAGAAGCTCCTTGGATAAGGAGCGAAACGTTTCCACTAAGAAAATAGAAATCCAGTTGACATGATTCAAGCTACAGACTCACAGATATGGCTCAGCTAGATTAGAAATTGTATTGAGACCGGGATGATGTTGATTGCCCACTATCAGTTGATTACCCACTATCAATGAGCAGATACTGTATAACTGGGTTTCACAGACTTGGGGTCATGGCTTCCTCCTCCTCCCCTTCCAGAGTAATGGATACTTGGCACAGCACTTAATGGTTTTGAAGCTAAGCAGTTCCTATATGCCTACATAGCATTCATCTCTGCCCTGGGAACAACTGGTTCCCAGATTAACCCTCATACTGATTTAGAGATTGTATCTAAAGCAAAATGTCCAACTTCATTTTTATGGGAAATATAACAAAGTATTCATATGCCGAAATAACAAAAGTATGTGGAGTTAAGTGTTGTGTATTGTATCTTCCCCTGAGATAAGGGAATGCATAGTGTGTATACCCTGTGAAATGCCTATCAATGACAGCTATTATTGGCTCTCACTACAATTGTATCTCCAGGAATAATCAAGTTTCTGCTCAGTCATTCTAAACTAAATGTTAAGAACTTCTCACTGATACTGCATCGTATAGATGTGATATTTACTGGTGTGCTTTTTCTTCTCCTTTTTTAGTACTTAGGAGAGCAACTATTAAAAGGAGCCGGACGGAAGCCATGAATCGTGATTCCAGTGATGAGCGTGTGGATATCTCTTCTGTCGGTAAGATGGCGCTAACAATATATGTCCTTGAGCCAGTTAATTCATTCTAGTACAATAGTACAATATAATAGTACAATATAATGGTTTATCCCAGAGCATGAAATAGCCACATTGAAATAGAAGTGAAGAAGCAGATCAAATCTACTGTATGTAGTAAGTTTCTAACTATGTAGTAAGTTTGGTCTAGTGGTTAAGGCATCAGGCTAGAAACCAGGAGGCTGTGAGTTCTAGTCCCGCCTGAGGCATGAAAGCCAGCTGGGTGACCTTGGGCCAGTCTCTCCCTCAGCCCAACTCACCTCACGGGGTTGTTGTTGTGGGGAAAATAGGAGGAGGAAGGAGTATTAGGTATGTTCCCCGCCTTGAGTTATTTATAAAAATAATAAAGGCGGGATAAAAAAATCTAAAAAAAAAAGGAAAGTAGATAACTGTTCTGTTCCAAGACAGCAGAAGATGCTATATAGTCAACTGGGAGATGCTACTGCTGTACTTTTTCCACTGTTGCTCCCTTTGATGTTGTGTGGAAAGAAGGTGGGAGGAAAACCCATTGCCTTTCAAACTGGTAAGGAAAGGCCTCATGGAGGAAGAGACTTATACAATGACAGAATAACTGCAAGCTCTTGAGTGGAATAACTAAAGCCTACAGTGCATTCTAATAGCTCTCAGCATTCTTTATTCCATTGCAGGAACCCCACTTGCTCGGTCCAGCATCAAAAGTGCAAAATTGGATGGGGCCTCATACTTCCGACACAAGGAACGGCTCCTGCGGATCTCTGTCCGCCACATGGTGAAATCCCAGGTGTTCTATTGGCTTGTCCTGGGCATAGTGGCCCTCAACACTGCTTGTGTGGCTATTGTTCATCACAAGCAGCCTCCATGGCTCACACACCTGCTAAGTAAGTGACGGAGTTCTGGGTTGTTCATGGACCACTCTTGCACCAGATTCAAAGAAGAGAGTAAGAAACACTAGCCTAGAACCAACTGCATTATAAGTAAAAGCATTTCCTTCATACCTCCACAATTAAGAGTTACAGCAAACCCTCAGTTGCATTTACTGGAGAGAAGGGTATTGAAAACTTCCCCAGATAGCAAATGGGAGATTGTAGAATGGGGGAATGATTTTGTATATTATATTATATTATATTATATTATATTATATTATATTATATTATATTATATTATATTATATTATATTATATTAATATAATTATTGGGTGTCAGGTTTAATGACTGAGTTTCTTCTTTTACCATGTACTTGAAGGTATATAGAGACAGAGACAGAGACATATAGACATAGACGTACACACACATACTTATATAACATCTGAAGTCTATTCAACTGTGATCATTAAATCAAGGGCTTACTGTTCTAGGTAGAAAAGTAATGACTGCCTTTTTTCTTTTCAGTGATATTTTCAACATATTGCAAATATATTTAAATTAATATATAGAAACAAATTAGATTATTTCACATTTTAATGTGAAGTTACTCAATTTGCATAACACAAAAGAGATGCAACCCAAAAAGTAGTTATATTCAAATATCTACATTTTCCTGAATATTGTAATGCAGTTCACAACTCATTAATGTGCGCAAAATGCATATATTAGGGGAAAGTGAAAAAGAAAATACTTATGTTAGAAAAACATACAGAATGCATTCACATTTTCAAACAGACTTTTTTTAGAATTGCAAATTGATATAGTAAAAAAATGTTTTGATTATCACTGACCTCAGTCCTTTTCACTCTCACTAATAAAATGGGCAACCCTCATTATTTTGTTGATGATGTCACAAGCTTAATTTGGTAATGGCATTATGGATGCCTGTGAACAAATTGTATAGGCCAGAATAGTGCCCCAAACAAATAACAGCCAGAAGAACAAAAGGTCTGGAAACAATAGCAAGTCAGAAGAACAAAATTGTGAAATTACTGATCAACTGTTCCACAAGCCTAATCTGGAGAAGAATGTTTGACTCTGAGTTCTGAGCATCACAACTGCTAACCCAATCCACTAAATTCCCTATAGCAGGTTCTTTAATTACTACAGGGCCTGGCCTACATGGAAAGGCTTCCAGAACATTTTTTGGAAAGACATTGTATATTGCTGCTTGTACATGAAATAACAGGCAAAAGAAATAACTTGCTTCTTACCAATTTTGCTAAACTAACTTCTGTTTTGGCTAGTTTACCATTTATTTTTATCACAAACCTGTGCATTTTAATGACATAGAGAGGCAGGCTCAAACAAAATCTCTTAAATATTTGGTTTGATCATACAAAAGCCCAGCTTACTTTGTAAGAATACCAGCAGGCAAGAGATGATTTATGCTCGGAAGTTGGACAGAGAAGCAATTTTTATCATTTCCCCCATATCTTTATAAGCTGCAGTCACAAAGACTCTTTCCAGCTCCCAGGATGATTCTAACTAGCTTTTCTCAACCATGTTGTATGATTGTGTACCCAATCAGGTAGAGAAATTTGACAATGTCAGCCTGGTACTTGAGGGTATATCACTCATTTTTATAAAGTTTTCTTCCAACAATAAATGAGGAGGAAAGGCAGAACTGGAACTAAACCACTTGAATGGCTTTCTTTCAGACTACGCAGAGTTTATATTTCTGGGGCTGTTCCTCCTGGAGATGTCCTTGAAGATGTATGGAATGGGGCCACGTCTTTACTTCCATTCTTCTTTCAACTGCTTTGACTGTGGGGTAAGCAGGACAGATGATAATGAAGGAAATAAGTTAGTTGGAGGAAATGCACTGATGTGAATAAACCCTTATAAATGAATTGGAGGAGAATGTGGTGCCAAAGATGAGCCCAACCCACAGAGGAAAGTTGGTCCAGAGGAAAGTTGTACAGTAATTTGATTAAACTGATGGTTATGCATACAGTCCCTCTATGTCAGAGCTTTCCAAACTGTGTGTCGGGGCACGTTAGTGTGTCGGCTGCAGTGTCTGGGTGTGTCGCGGCTGCTGCTGCCTCCAAACCTGCCCTGCCAGGATTCCGTGCAGGTCCTAGTGCCTGCCCTGTGCCTTGCTGCCTCCTAACCTGCCCTGCCAGGATTCCGCGCAGGTCCTAGTGCCTGCCTTGTGCCTTGCTGCCTCCAAACCTGCTGTGATTCCACGCAGGTCCTAGTGCCTGCTTTGTGCCCTGCTGTAAGAGTGTGTCGCGAAATGATGCATGTCTAAAAAGTGTGTCACCAACATGAAAAGTTTGGAAAGCTCTGCTCTATGTAGTCTATGTATGTCAAAGGGAAGGCCTTTCTTCAAATCTACCTTTTGATTGGCTGTCAGGGTACAGATCTTTCCTAAGAGAGGACTAGGAAAGAAGTGGATTTCTGGGAAGATGTCAGTGCCAAGATAATGGCAAGAGAATAGCAGGAGATAGTCTTGTTGTGCAGGGCCAGGAATACCGTGGCACATTCCCCACATTGAAATAGTGAAAAAGAAATAGAGTAACCTTTCATGAACCAGGCAAGGAAGGAAAGAATATGCTAAGGAGGAATCTCTTGCAGCTCTCTCTTTTAACTGAAAGAGGCTAAGGAAAAGTAGAAATAAAGGGTGTGCTTGGGGTCCTCTTTCTATACTGAGGCATCAGGAATTGTGGAGGAAATTACCAGGGAGCAGAACCATTGCTTCTTGATCCTTTCTTTCCTGTCCCCACTCTTAATAGGCAAAATCTAGGAAAACCTACATCCAGTTCTAAACTGGCTTAAGAATAATTTCTCTCCAGGAAATAGTTGGAACTATAATTCTGTAAGATGGAAGGCTCTAACACAAGCTATTTGGCACTGCCAACAGGCCACAGTTTTTTGGATTCGTTGAAAGAAGCCCTGATTATTTAACTGCCATAAAACTGACCAGTGTGTTGTCTCCATTAGGCTTTAGTAATTTAGTGCTTTGCATTGTTTTCTGGTGATGGATTTTGCAAACTATTTAGAATGCAAGATAGGTCTAAAAAGAGTGAAATAAAACATGGAGCACTTTCATTGTTGCTACCGCTCAGTTTCATTGCATAGTATAATTCTGTGTGTTGATCTTGTGTGCACAAGAGAGCAAGAGAGAATGCACAAATGTGTGAAGCACCTTTTGAGAAGGGGCATTGTTCATACTGGCTGAAAGAGACTATTGGGATTATAGTCCAATATACTCAGAGGGCAGCAGTTTGGAGAACACTGTATTGCTTCAGGATTTCTTCTGCACGTGTTTTCTCTCTTAGGTTACAGTGGGGAGCATCTTTGAAGTGGTTTGGGCTATCTTTAGACCTGGGACCTCTTTTGGGATTAGTGTCTTGCGAGCCCTACGACTTCTACGGATCTTTAAAGTCACAAAGTGAGAATTACTCTCCCTATTTTCTCAGTGTTTCCTCTGTCCTTTTTCTCTGCCTTTGTTTCTCTCTGGTTGATTGACAGCTAACTTCCCCCTCTCCTTTGTCATCCTTAGTATTATAGTATTGGGCTATCTAGCTATAAAAAGCTAAGCAAAAATTTAGAAAACTAAAACTGACCAAATAACAACACGTATCCTCCTTAATATACACGTACTTGTACATGCAAACTTCCCTCGGAACATAGGGGAAGTGCCAGAAGACTGGAGAAGAGCCAGCATGGTTCTAATATTTAAGAAAAAAGTGGACCCAGGAATCTATAGGCCGATCAGCTTGCATCAATACCTGGGAAAAGCCTAGAAAAGATGATTAAGCAGTGGGGTTTGTGAGCATTTAGAAACGAATAGGGTGATTACCAGAATCCAGCATGGATTTGTTAAAAACAGGTCATGCCAGACAAATCTTATTGCTTTCTTTGATGAGGTGACTAGATGAGTGGACCAAGGGAATGCTGTGGGTGTAGTATACTTGGACTTCAGTAAGGCAATTGATAAGGTAGACCATAGTCTCCTTCTCACTAAAGTGAAAAAATGTGGGCTGGATGTTCCCACTATCAGATGGACTCACTCTTGGCTGAACAACCATAGCCAAAATGTGATCCTTAATGGGTCTATGTCCACATGGAGGAAGCTATGCAGTGGAGCACCTCAGGGTTCTGTCCTGGGCCCAGTACTGTTCAACATCTTCATAAATGACTTAGATGAGGGAACAGAAGGCATGCTCATTAAATTTGTGGATGACACAAAGCAGGGGGGGGGGGACTGCTAATACCCCTGAAGGCAGGCTCAAGCTTCAAAAGGATCTTGATAAACTAGAAATGTAAGGTTCTGCACTTAGGAAGGAAAAACCAGATGCACAGGTACAAGATAGGTGGTAGCCGGCTTAGAAGTTAATAACTTAGTACTTGCGAGAAAGATCTGGGGGTCTTGGTGGACCACAGATTAAAGATGAGCCGGCAATGTACAACAGCTGCCAAAAAAGCCAATGCAGTTTTGGGCTGCATCAATAGAGGTATTGTGTCAAGATCACAGGAAGTGATAGTACCACTCTATGCTGCATGGTCAGGCCACATCTGGAATACTGTGTACAGTTCTGGGCTCCACAATACAAAAAAGATGCTGAGGAACAAGAAAGAGTGCAGAGAAGAGCAGCAAAGATGGTAAGGGGCTTGGAGGTTAAATCCTACAAATAGCAGTTAAAGGAACTTGGTGTGTTTAGCTTAAAGAAGAGAAGGCTAATGGGAGATATGATAGCAGTCTTCTGATACATGAAGGGATGTCACAGGAAGAGGGAGTAGATTTATTCTCCCTAGCACCTGAGGGTAAGACAAGAACCAATGGGTAGAAGCTTTACAGTGAGAGATCCAAACTTGAACTAAGGAGGAATTTCCTGACTGTGAGCGCTATTAAGCAATGGAACAGCCTGCCTCCTACAGTTGTGGGTGCTCCATCACTAGAGGAAATCAAGAAAATACTGGACAGCCATTTGTCCAGAATGGTATGAGCATTCCTGAACTGGGCAGGGAGTTGGACTAGAAGACTTCCAAGGTCCCTTCCAACCCTATGATTCTATGATACTGCGACATAATTCTGCTGAATTCTGGTTACCAAATGTCCACCCAAATAAACAGTCTTGTGATGCTTTTGGAAGCAGGCTATAACAACATCTGGATTTTCCAGGTATTGGGCTTCCTTGAGGAATTTGGTGGTCTCTCTGATGAGTTCTATGAAGTCTATTATCAGCCTGCTCTTCCTCCTTTTCCTCTTCATTGTAGTCTTTGCTCTACTTGGGATGCAGCTTTTTGGTGGCAGGTAAGTGTATAACCATGGAAAGCTTCTTTAACATGTCACCCAAGATGCTAGGTTATTCCATAAAGCTTCCATAACATTTTCTGATAATGCTACTAATGCTCAAGTACACTAAGACAGGCAATTGCTTATGGGGTCCTTCCAAAAGATTTTGGAAGATATGCCCACGGGCTACATGCCTTTCTTCTATCTTGCAGATTTACTGCACAAACATAATATTCAGTAGCTGTCACAGAAATAAGCATTCTAAGACTTTCAGCTACTTTTTTTTAATTGCTTGAAAGATTCATAGCTTTCACTTCTGGGCTTGCAAATCTGTAGGCACTGGCAATTTGTTAGAATCCAGGGAAGTGGTGGCAGAAGATTGAGATAGTGCTGTTAATGATAAGGAGATAGAACTAAACATCTAAAACAGATCTCCATTGCTCTCCATGGCTACATTCCTAAATCATCTTCTCAGCTCTATTATCACTGTATTATCTTGCCCTGATTCTACTTTTCTGCCATGCAGGGGCCATTTAGATTATCAGTTTCAGCCCCCTGCAGGATTCCAAATTAAAACATCCCCAACTAATGGCTGTCTAGCTTTCATTTGAGCACATCCAGTAAAAGGAAATTCACCACCTTTCTGAAACAGAGAATTATAGAAGGAGACCAGAAGGTTGGATAATGCAACCTTTTGCTGCCTTCTGTTGGCTGAATCAGAAAAAAAAATTCCTAGCACCAATGCTCACCTTTTGTTTTCCTTTTTGTTTTCTTTTGTAAACAGATTTAATTTTATGGATGGCACTCCTTCGGCGAATTTTGACACCTTTCCTGCAGCCATCATGACAGTTTTCCAGGTATAACTCTGTGCTTTGGAACCTGGTACTACAGAAATTAAATGCAATGTATAGGCCTCTACTGCAGTAGTTTATTGTCATACAGGGGGGATAATATATCAGGGAGGTACTGCTCCTAAAAATGATAATTAAATGTCAAAGTTCTGTCCCTTCCTCTTTGTAACGTGTACTGAAATATATTGCATGTCCTGATGTTGTGCCTTTCCCCCCAACCTTATTGATAATAAGCAGTATGGATAGCTATAGAGAGGGGCCCACTAAGAATGGAAGGGCATTTGGGACGGACTGGGAGATCTAAGACTATGTCATCAAATGTTAGTTTTGGGGAGAGACATAAACTTTCCTCCAGAACCAAACTATCATCCCCACCCTTCCAAATCCAAAATAACGAGAATAGTTAATTGTTATTTAACAGATATGGAATATTTGAACAAAGAATCCAAATAAAGATTCTTGTCCCAATCAGTCAACTTGGGAAAAATAATAAATAGTACTGGAATTTCATGTGGAAGGTTGAAATAAGACATTGTGGCCTGGTTTACAGATCAAGCTACTCTACGGCTAGTTTAAATGTGGTTGTTGAACAATCCATAATGCCTAGCTGCAGATCACATGCTCTGTGAAGCCAATGTCAAACAAATCACATTGTTGTTTAGTAAGATATGTGAACTAGGTCAACTGCTAAAAAAATATTTAAATGGGAGGGAGCAAGATACAAGCTCTACTTTGGTTTCTGGGTGCAATTGAAAGTGCTAATTTTTACCTATGAAGCCCTATGGAGTTTGGCACCTATGTACCTTTAAAGACCACCTAGTAAAGGTAAAGGTTCCCCCCGCACATTTGTGCAGTCGTGTCCGACTCTAGGGGCCGGTGCTCATCTCCGTTTGTTAGCCGAAGAGCCAGCGTTGTCCGAAGACGCTTCCACGGTCATGTGGCCGCATGACACACGCGGAGCACTGTTACCTACCCACCGAAGTGGTACCTATTAATCTACTTGCATTTGCATGCTTTCGAATTGCTAGGTTGGCAAGAGCTGGAGGTAGTGCGGGAGCTCACTCCGCACGCAGGGCTAGGGATTTGAACCTCCGAACTTGCGATCTTCCGATCGACAAGCCTGGCATCTTACCCGCTGAGCCACCATGCCCCTAAAGACCACCTACTTCAACTAAAACAAATACTCCCTATAAGAACATCTCTAGAAAAATTACTTGTAGTTCCCCAAGTTGGGGGGATGAGGCTAGAAGGAAATATTTCTCCATAATAGACCCTATATTATGAACCAACCTCCCTAAAAAAAGCTACATTAAAAAGATACATCAGCTCCAATGTTATTGTCCTTCTAGAAGCAAGTCAAAACATAGCTCTTCCAGAGGGCTTTTTAAATTTAATTTATTGAGGGAACACCATAAATATGTTTTATATTATTCTAAGTTGCTGTTTTTAATTTTTGTAATTGTTGTTTTATTATATTGTAGATACTGTAGGTTTATACATTTTGTAATTATCTTTGTATAACACGGAGAGACATTTGATTGTGATGTCTTAGAAATCAAATCAGTTCAACCAATCAATCAGTACTGAGTGTGTACAAAAGCAGTATAGACTTTAAGCTAATTACATAGCACTCAAATACAACTTCCAAGATTGGAATCAACTCCTTTACATGTTTTATTTTCTTTCTGTCAGGCAAAGAACAGTTCCCTATAAATTTAGCCTCTACAACAGCATTTAATAAAAATGCCCACATGATTTAATAATTAAATAAATTTGAATTGTAATGGCAAGAACTAGAATTCACATATGGACAATTATATATTGGAATCATTTGATCAGATCAGCTAAAAACTTTAAAATATTTTAATTTTTTAAATTATGAAATGTATACTCCACTTTCTGCTTATATAAAGTAGGTAGTAAAGTGGGTAGCATAGAAAAGAAAAAGAAAGAAAGAAAAGGAGATTTGAGTTCTGAGATGTTCTTATTGTCAAAGTTTCCACTTGTATTTTATTTAACTATAAATAATTATAACTGTAACTATAACAACTAACTTATTAATTATAAGGTATCTGTGTTTCAATTAAAAAATGACCGCTTCACTATAATTGGGAAAGAAGAAATAACTTTTGTTTTTTTGTGTGTGCAGTTCAGTCATTGGATTAGTAGTCTGTCCATGCCTGAACAGTAGCTTTCCTGCTTAAGGAATTGGACTAGCACACAGGAGTCCTAAATTCCCGCTTAGCCACAGGAACTACAGGAACTATAAAAGTTTAAGCAACTCACTCTCTTTTAGTCTGCCCTACCTTGAAGGGTGTTTTGAGGGTAAAATGAAGGGAGATCCCTCTGAAAGCTACTTTGAACTTCTGGAGGACAGGTGGAATAGAAGTCAAATTAATAATAAATAAAATAAAATAAAATAAACTGTTTGTTTAGATATTAACAGGTGAAGATTGGAATGAGGTGATGTACAATGGGATTCGCTCTCAAGGTGGTGTCAGCTCAGGAATGTGGTCATCCATCTACTTCATAGTCCTCACATTATTTGGAAACTGTATCCTTCCTAATGTATTGTTTTGAAGTATAAGTTATAACATTTGACCATGGAAAGTAGTTGTGTGAGTGCTCCTGTTAACATCTCCAAGACTCCTCATCAGGGTACCTCCATACTTACCATTTGCCAGTCCTGAATTGATTCTATGCCACTGTGATCCCACACTATCATCTCCACTCGGCAGATGAGACTGTTTCAGTAGGAAACATACTCAGTAGGTCTTATAGTTGAAGTATTAGAGCTCTATGCAATGTGGGAGCCTTGCCTCTTGGCTCCTGGACTCTCTTCATTCTCCTCAAGAAATTAAGCTACTATACTTCAAACTAGTGCTTCACAGCTGGTTTTGATTGGTCATACTCTCCTTTTAAAAAGCACTAGACTCAATACTTGGATGGGGAAGTTGGACACTGGTTAGTCTACTTTTTTGCACTCCTCTGTTGGCCAGCTAGATCAACTTGCATGATGTTCTCCAAGTTTCAAGGCTGTCACAGTGAGAACACATGCAGTTAGTATTAGGCTGTTTCACAGGGTTTGGAAGTTGAAAAGAATGGCACTTTCGTCTTTGTAGCTCTGGGCCTACAAATCAGAGTAGGACATCACTCTTTTTTCTTGGGCCATTTTTCGGATTGAAATTTCTATCCATGACTTTCTTTTCTCCCTCAAAGTATTGTTTAGACATTGCTTAGATCAGAGAGCTACAGCCCTTCCTGGTTGGAGATACTGTGGTTACAGGATGAGTTTACAAATTATAGTACTTGGTTAGTGGCTAAAGCCTGTCTATGGCAATCTAATCAAAATTTCTATGAGACTAGGAGAGATACACTCCTGACATAAACTCAGGAGTCTTTATAGCACCTTTTCCATCTAACAAATTATATTAAAAGATTTAATTAGAAGTTGCAGCTCACAAAAGCTTATGCCTTTTAATAAAATTTGTTAGTTGGAAAAGGTGCTACCAGACTTCTGATTTTTCCCCCCATAGACTAACATGGCTATCCTCTTACACAGTCCTGTCATAGAAACTTCTGTGATCCATCCACCCCATGTGATTGCACCTTTTAAGCAGGACTGGAGCAATGTAAGCTGAAAATATGGGAAACATAACCCACGTCCACCAGTAAACTTCTTCTACATGGAAGGTTGATTCTGCATTATCTCCATCTAGCTGCTCTAATGTGATGTTTCGTTCACCCTCAACTATTCTAGATACCCTACTTAATGTGTTCTTGGCCATTGCTGTGGACAACCTAGCCAATGCACAGGAACTGACAAAGGTAAATAAAAATACTGTAGCATTAACAACCTACTGTCTCTTAAGCTCCATATAATATAGAAGTCAATATATTCTTAATCCTGATGATACCATTTTGATGGGACATAGTTTCAACCCTGACTTATCAGACTTCAATCTCAAGGAGACAGAATGTCAAGAGCTTAACCTTGGTGCATATTAAAATAAAACAAAGTGTCTCTCTCAGCCAATGCAAAGAGCTTTCTAACAGCCTTAAGGAGTCCTATTCTGCTCAAGCATATTTGGAATTTCAGGATGGGGCTTTTAGTTCAGCAGTAATGGCTTTAAGAAGACTTCACCTCTGCAGCTTTTTCATCTTTCTATAGCAGTTACCTCCTTAATGAGTTTTCAAAACAGTGAAAATAGTCCAATTAACTAAAAGAAGAGAATTATACAATAAAGAGCCATGCAAAAAAAAGAAGTAAGCAACGCTAATTAAATTGGCAACTAAAATATTTTAAACTTCTAAAGGAGAGGTACCCATCACATATGAGACCGTATTCTTAGAATCTGCCTTCTCACTCTCTTAAATTCCCATTACTTATTATTTTTCCCCATTGGTTTTATTTGAAAAGCTTTTGCCAGTTTCTTCTACAAATAGGCAAAAGCTCCTTTTCATTTTGGCCAAGCCTACATCCTTCCTTCTCAGATTACTTAGTTCATAGATATAATCATTCTTTTTCATTACAGCCATCAGGGTTTATTATAGTTATCTCTTGGAAGCTCAGTATCACAAATCTCATTCATTTTTCTCCAGTTTACCTGTTGATACTGGTGCAATTATCATTAATTTACAATTATAAATTGGAATCATGCCTAGATGCGTTTCACTAGGAATTGGATGGTTATGATCCATGATATTACAAAGTATACAGTGAATTAGCTAAGCAACTGAGACCATTGCTGCTTTCATAATGGTGTTTTGGTAGAAATAGAAAGAGTCCATGTCGTTTCTCTAATTTCTGGCCCAGCTGCATTAATCATTTGTACTACTTGGATGCTAAGCAAACCCTCTGTTACAGACAAATGTCTGTCATGGTTAATATGAATGAAACAGAACATAATAATCTATTGTTTAATTTGCCTCTGGGTCAAATAGATATGCATCTCTAAATGGAAAAGGCCTGCAATATTTTACATCAATAATTCATTAAAATAATATTTATTTATTAACTCTATTTATTACTCAAATTTATATCCCACCACAGTCAGTGAATATTTAGAAGGAAAAAGAAAGAAAAAGAATAAACTGGCATACATTGGAAGCAAGCTGTAAATATACCTGTGATGATTCCCGTTCTTAAGTTCCCAATTCAAGACTCCTCAGTACAATCCATTTAGGATATAGAAGAAGTTTTATTAGGACAACGTAACATGAAACATAGTCAAAGCTCAGAATAAAGTTTTTTCCACTGAAACTGTTGAATAAGCCTTTCTCCCCCCTCCGTGCCAGCCCTCCTGCTGACAAGGTTGCTGCCTGTACATTTCCACTACGCGCGCACCCCCTCCCACCTTGTGTTCATCTTTCAGCTATTTCCAGATGGCACCCATGAATGACCTTGGTGTAACTTGCTGCCATAAACAATCTTCAACCATCTTCACTGGAATGAAACCATCATCCCCTTGTTTCTCGGAGCTCTCTGTTACTGACACGGATCTTGCTGCCACCCCCCTAACTATTCTGTAGTGCTTAACCCATGGCAGGATTCGCACGGGTGTGAATCATGACAGTACCATTAGTCCTCTAGGGCTCATAGTACAATGTCATAGTCGTCTTTACTGCCCAAAATCTGACTTGGAAAGGCTCCTATATAAGACATCATCTGGAAATCACATGTAAGCTACTATGAAGGGTTTGGAGGATGAGTGGGGTATAACATTTATAATACTATACATAGTATTATTGTTATTAAACATTTATAACATTATTATAGAGGAAATCCCCATGCAAGTGCATCACTTGTTTATATTCAAGAACAGTGGGTCATTTTCCCCCTTCCTCTAAAGCCTCACTGCATTTTACTGGGGAGTCCCCATTCCAACTCTTTTTGCTATGATCCATTAAGCCTGGAGACAGACTGTAATTCTGAACCAACTGAATGGGAAAGGCATTATTTTATGATGTACATTTTAATTTCTGTGGCATGAGTTAGCAATGTTAAGGTACTCAGAGATGCTCGGAGGAAAAGTGGGTGTCAGGGTAAAAAAGAACAACAGCAGCAATCATAATTTTACAGATGTACAGTAGAGTGGATACATGTTTTATAGATCCTTGAAAGATTGCAGAATTCTGAATAAATGGTTTTCTAGTAGGGACGCTTATGCACAGCATGGGCATGCCATACAGGTGGCAGAAGCCCTTTCATCTTTCTCACCCATGACCTCAGTAAATTTAAAATGGTAGTGCAGACCTCACTGTTGCAACTTGGGATAATTCTGTAACTCGTTCATTCGAAGTATATGACTTTTTCTCCCATTTAACCAGTGCCCTTGCCTTTTACTTAGGATGAGCAGGAGGAAGAAGAGGCTTTCAATCAGAAGCATGCTCTGCAGAAAGCCAAGGAAGTCAGTCCAATGTCTGCTCCCAACATGCCTGCTATAGAGTGAGTTGCCAGTCTCATTCATCATGGGCCACATTTCCTTACATCCCCAAACTTGCTACAGTCATAACTATAAGAAAGAAAGGGTTAATGTTGTGTAGAAGTCATAATGTATAAGATTGAGAGAAAATATAAAACAAGGGTAGAGGGTCTGCTTGGCATGTGGAAGCTTCCAGGTACAATCTTTAGAAGATTCTAAAAGAAAAACCATGTGTCACTGGAGTTATTGCTAAGCTAGGTGGATCAGTGGCTTGACTCCATATCAAATAGTTTTTTAATTCAGTGAGGGCAATTAAACATTACTTTTTAGATGTCCACCCAAGGATGGGGGGGAAAATATTTCCAGTTACTTGATGTTGATGAAAAAGCTTTTTTTTCTTTTCAAGGAAATTAATCCATTCAATCTCTTTCAGCCCCCTCAATCAAAGTGCTAAGTGCTGTTTCCATTAATATTTTCACCAGATTTTTATAAATGCTTACACTAATGAGGTCTTTACCCAGTGCTAGAAAAATGCAAAACAAAGCAAAACAAAGAATCTTACTCTTCCTATCAAGCATCTTTAACTTCTATCAAATTTCTCAGGTTTCTTACTAATACTAATAATACTATTAGTAATTTGGAAAACTATTGCCAGACTCCAACCTTCTTTTTTCAGGGAAGGTTGTTGAGATGGTAGGTGGGCAAGGGCCCCGGATGAAGTGGATTATCCAGATCCATTTCAGTCTGGATTCAGGCCTGGGAAAGGGACAGAAGCTGTATTGGTCAGTCTTATGGATGACCTGTGGCAGGCTTAGATGAGGGGACTGTACCCCTCTTTGTCCTGCTTGATATCTTGGCAATGTTTGATATCTTCAACCATGAAGGTCTCTCTTTGGACCATCTGCAAGAATTGGGAGTTAGAGATACTGTTTTATAGTGTTTCTGCTCCTCCCTGAGTAGCAGATTCCAACTGAAGAGAGAAGAGGGAAGAGAGGTCTGCACAGTGGGCATTCACTTGCGGGGTACATCAGGACTCAGCCCTCTCCCCGATTGTTTTTATGAAACCTTTGGGGGAGCTCATCTGCCAATTAGGAGTGAGATATCAATAATATATTCCAGACTGAACAGTAGATGTGGTGGAAATGTTGACCCAATGCCTGGAAATGTGAGGGGCTAAATAGGGCAGAACAGGCTTAGGATGAATCCCAGAAGCCCTCAGGGTCCAGGGTTCCTTCATCTTTACCTCCTGATGGGGGAGGGGGCACTATACCTCAGCAAACAGAAATGCAACTTGGGAGTCCTTCTGCATGTGTGACTCCAGCTGGTGCAACTGATAGACATTTTGGTCAGGAGGGTATTTCTCCAACTTTGACTAGTGCACAATTGCAGCCTTTTCTGGACCAGGAGACACTGGCAATGGTAACTCGTGCCCTTTGTCATCTCACACTTAGCAGTTTGCTCCACATAAGGCCACCCTTTCATGTGATTCAGATGCTTCAGTTGGTCCAGAATCAATTTGCCTACTTACTGATTGGCCTATATAACTTCACTGTTAAAATAGCACCAATTATGCAGGAGTTGTACCGGTTGTGCTATGCTTTCAGGTCCAGTACAAGATGCTGGTTATCACCTAAAATGCCCTTTATGGCTCAATTCTTGTTACTTTTGGAATCATCTGACAAATGATCTGCATGTCTACTCCATGTAGGCAAAGAAGGCAGGGTAAGGATCAAGGTGGAGGGTACAAGGAAATAGATCTTCTCAGTGGTAGTTCCTATGCTGTAAAATAGCTCCCACCCACCCACAGGTGAAAATGGCTCCCTCTTTGCCTCACTTGTCTGTTGTTCTTTCGGGATACAGGATGCAATTTAAGGGAAGCAGTCAAATTATGGGTGGAGCACTCAAAGATGGAGGCCACATATTGTTTTTTTAATATTTACTTTACTTTAATTGATTGGTTATTATGTTGTTTTAAAGACATGTTGTAATGTTTTCTGTGGATTTTATGGTAAACTACCTAGAGTCGTAGTAGTAGGAAACATAAATCAATGTAATAAATAAAAACTAGAACCCTTTATCATCAATGAATTCAAACAGTAGCAAATTCAAGACAGGTAAAAGGAAAAAAATCTACACAGTGTTTTCCTTTAAAAGTGATTAATTTGCTAATGTGAGAAACAATGATCTTTAGTTTAGGCATCTTGGGTGGCTTTAAGAGGGGATTAAGAATCAATAGTCACAGTAGTTACATATTATCTCTATTATTTGGGTAGAGGTTAACGCACCAGGCTAGAAACCGGGAGACTGTGAGTTCTAGTCCTGCCTTAGGCACAAAGCCAGCTGGGTGACCTTGGGCCAGTCACTCTCTCTGACCTAGGAAGGAGGCAATGCAATGTACTTCTGAAAATGCTTCCAAGAAAACTGCAGGGACTAGTCCAGGCAGTCACCAGGAGCCAAAATAGACTTGAAGGAACAACAATAACAAAAAAGCTGCTGGGGAACATGAGGGAGATGCTATTGCAGTAATATGATAGATTACTATAAGAATGTTTTTAAAACAATTGAGTAAATATTAAAAGTTCAAATTAAACCATTAAGTAAAATGGTTTAAGCAATATGATCAGTAAAAAAACTAGAATTAAAAAGTCTTTAGGGATAGCTTAAAGGCTGTAAGAGAGGAGCCAAAAGAGTTCTCAGGAGAGAGATTTCATCTAGCATGAGGTCACCACTGAAAAGGATGTATCTTTGCTGCCCATCAATCTGACCAACCTTAATTTGGGGCAGAAAACAAAGCCTCTGGGGCTGATCTTATGTCCAGTTCATACACAGATGGGTGCATGTTGTCCTTCAAGTAATTTAGTCACACATTGTAGAGGGGAGAGCTGACACATGTGTTTCAGAACTTTAAAGGGTAAATATCTAATTTTTCCAAGAGGGAGATTTCCCCCCCAAAAAATAGTTTTCTATGAATTAGAGTTGTGATTATGGTTGAGGTTCTCTTACATTTGCTGAAAAGAATAGAAGGCCAATGAAAAGAAGTGAATGAGTGGAAATCCAGATGGTGGCAGATATTAGTGGTTGCTGCTTGTCTTCTGAAGCCCAGCCTATCTTAATGCACGAAACAGAACTTCTCCCTCTTTACTTTCCTCCCTATCCAGTACTTCTTCCCCTTGCTTTATCTCCATCCAGGCAGATACCTTGTTCTTTCATCTACCCCTCCCTCCCTCCCCTCCCTCCCTCCCTTCCTTCCTTCCTTCCTTCCTTCCTTCCTTCCTTCCGCTGAAAGAAGGTGAGGAAAATATGTATGTGTAGAGTGTTTCTGTGTGTGAGAGCGGTTTGTGTATGACAGAAAAAGAATAGTTGGTATATGCAGATGAGGGATCAGTTAATTTTACAAATCTGGTAGCTTATTTTGCAGGCAATTAATAGCTATTGATGCAACTAAGATTTATATATTTCTCATGTCCTTCCCTTATGTGGCCTATGACAGGTATAAATGCAGTATATACATCATATATATGCACATGCATCTACAAATGTATTATACACCTACATATCCCGAGTCTCCAGAATTTATTTATTTAGTAAATTTATATAGCCACCCATCTCACTTACATGACTCTCAGCACCATACAAAGTTTTAAAAAATTATTTCAGCTGAGAGATTTGTCCTGAGGAGAACCAAACACTGCTCCGTATAATTGCTCCATTAGACTACAGTTCCCGTATATTTTTATAACTTCCGACAAGAATCAACTATTCCATTAGACCAATCGAAGAGAATATTTGTAGCTCAGGGTTGAACTGTTGAACTCCACACTATTCCATTAGAGTTTGGCCTATCCCACCTTAGCCCTTTTCTCATAATTCCTGGTGTTTTTCCACCATAGTCTCATTACATTCCCATTAAAACTCTTTTGTTCTGGAGCAATCTTTTGTGAAACTTCTGGTTGGGCCTCCTTTAAACCAAACCTTCTCCTTTGAACCAACTCTTATTCAATATGGTGTCCACTGATACTATATCAATGGAGACCATCTTGAATAAACCTTTCTGACCTTTCATACATGTTTATTCACAGAAAGACATGGCTTAAAGCTACAAGTTATCTTTATGCCATTGTTGATGTTGTTCAGTCGTTTAGTCGTGTCCGACTCTTCGTGACCCCATGGACCATAGCACGCCAGGCCTTCCTGTCCTCCACTGTCACCTGGAGTTTACTCAAATTCATGTTCATTACATCGGTGATGCTATCTAACCATCTCATCCTCTGCCGTCCCCTTCTCCTTTTGCCTTCAGTCTTTCCCAGCATCAGGGTCTTTTCCAGTGAGTCCTCTCTTCGCATTAGGTGGCCAAAGTATTTGAGCTTCAGCTTCAGCATCTGTCCTTCCAATGAGCAGTCAGGGTTGATTTCCTTTAGGATTGACTGATTTGACCTCCTTGCAGTCCAAGGGACTCTTAAGAGTCTTCTCCAGCACCACAGTTCGAAAGCATCAATTCTTCGGCGCTCAGCCTTCCTTATGGTCCAACTCTCACAGCCATACATTACTACTGGGAAAACCATAGCTTTAACTATACGGACCTTTGTTGGCAAGGTGCTCTGCTTTTTAATATGCTGTCTAGGTTTACCATAGCTTTCCTCCCAAGGAGCAAGCGTCTTTTAATTTCATGGCTGCAGTCACTGTCTGCGGTGATCTTGGAGCCCAAGAAAATAAAATCTGTCACTGCTTCCATTTCTACCCCTTCTATTTGCCAGGAAGTGATGGGACCAGATGCCATGATCTGAGTTTTTTTAATGTTGAGTTTCAAGCCAGCTTTTGCACTCTCCTCTTTCATCCTCATCAAGAGGCTCTTTAGTTCCTCTTCACTTTCTGCCATTAGGGTGGTATCGTCTGCATATCTGAGGTTGTTGATATTTCTCCCGGCAATCTTAACTCCGACTTGTGATTCATCCAGCCCGGCATTTCTCATGATGTACTCTGCATATAAGTTAAATAAGCAGGGTGATAATATACAGCCTTGTCGTACTCCTTTCCCAATTTTGAACCAGTCGGTTGTTCCATGTCCGGTTCTAACTGTTGCTTCTTGACCCGCATACAGGTTTCTCAGGAGACAGGTAAGGTGGTCTGGTACTCCCATCTCTTTAAGACTTTGCCACAGTTTGTTGTGATCCACACAATCAAAGGCTTTAGCGTAGTCAATGAAGCAGAAGTAGATGTTTTTCTGGAACTCTCTTGCTTTTTCCATGATCCAGCGAATGTTGGCAATCTGATCTCTAGTTCCTCTGCCTCTTCGAAACGCAGCTTGCACTTCTGGTAGTTCTCAGTTCACATACTGCTGAAGCCTAGCTTGTAGGATTTTGAGCATAACCTTGCTAGCATGTGAAATGAGCGCAATTGTACAGTAGTTTGAACATTCTTTGGCATTGCCCTTCTTTGGAATTGGAACGTAAACTGACCTTTTCCAATCCTGTGGCCACTGTTGAGTTTTCCAAATTTGTTGGCATATTGAGTGCAGCACTTTAACAGCATCATCTTTTAGGATTTTAAATAGCTCAGCTGGGATACTGTCTTCTCCACTAGCTTTGTTGTTAGTAATGCTTCCTAAGGCCCACTTGACTTCACACTCTAGGATGTCCGGCTCAAGGTCAGTGACCACACCATCGTATTTATCAGGGATATTAAGATCTTTCTTGTATAGTTCTTCTGTGTATTCTTGCCACCTCTTCTTAATCTCTTCTGCTTCTGTTAGGTCCCTGCCTTTTTTGTCCTTTATCATGCCCATCTTTGCACAAAAGGTTCCCTTGATATCTCCGATTTTCTTGAAGAGATCTCTAGTCTTCCCCATTCTATTGTTTTCCTCGATTTCTTTGCATTGTTCATTTAAGTAGGCCTTCTTATCTCTCCTTGCTATTCTCTGGAAATCTGCATTCAGTTGGTTATATCTTTCCCTTTCTCCCTTGCCTTTTGCTTCCCTTCTTTCCTCAGCTATTTCTAAAGCATCATCAGTCAGCCACTTTGCTTTCTTGCATTTCTTTTTCTTTGGAATGGTTTTAGTTGCTGCCTCCTGTACAATGTTACGAGCCTCCATCCATAGTTCTTCAGGCACTCTGTCTACCAGATCTAATCCTTTAAATCTATTCCTCACCTCCACTGTATATTCATAAGGGATATGATTTAGGTCATACCTGAGTGGTCTAGTGGTTTTCTCTACGTTCTTCAATTTAAGCCTAAATTTTGCGATAAGAAGCTCATGATGTGAGCCACAGTCAGCTCCAGGTCTTGTTTTTGCTGATTGTATAGAGCTTCTCCATCTTTGGCTGCAAAGTATATAATCAATCTGATTTCGGTATTGACCATCTGGTGATGTCCATGTGTAGAGTCGTCTCTTGTGTTGTTAGAAAAGAGTGTTTGCTATGACCAGCTTGTTCTCTTGACAAAACTCTATTAGCCTTTGCCCTGCTTCATTTTGTACTCCGAGGCCGAACTTGCCTGTTATTCCGGTTATTTTTTGACTTCCTACTTTTGCATTCCAGTCCCCTATGATGAAAAGGACATCCTTTTTTGGTGTTAGTTCTAGAAGGTGTTGTAGGTCTTCATAGAACCGGTCAACTTCAGCTTCTTCGGCATCAGTGGTTGGGGCATAGACTTGGATTACTGTGATGTTGAATGGTTTGCCTTGGATTCGAACTGAAAGCATTCTGTCGTTTTTGAGGTTGTACCCCAGTATTGCCTTTACCACTCTTTTATTGACTATGAGAGCTACTCCATTTCTTCTAAGGGATTCTTGCCCACAGTAGTATATATAATGGTCTCCTGAATTAAATTCGCCCATTCCTGTCCATTTTAGTTCGCTGATTCCCAAGATGTCGATGTTCAATCTTGTCATCTCATGTTTGACCACATCCAGCTTACCTTGATTCATTGATCTTACATTCCAGGTTCCTATGCAATATTGTTCTTTACAGCATCGGACTTTCCTTCCACTTCCAGACACATCCACAACTGAGCGTCCTTTCGGCTTTGGCCCAGCCGCTTCACTCTTTCTGGAGCTACTCGGAATTGCCCTCTGCTCTTCCCCAGTAGTATATTGGACACCTTCCGACCTGAGGGGCTCATCTTCCGGCGTCATATCTTTTAGCCTTTTGATACTGTCCATGGGTTTTCTTGGCAAGGATACTGGAGTGGTTTGCCATTCCCACTCCAGTGGACCACGTTTTGTCAGAACTTTCCATCATGACCTGTCCGTCTTGACCTGACTTCATTGAGTTACGCAAGCCCCTTCGCCACGACAAGGCAGTGATCCATGAAGGGGCTTTATGCCATAGCATTATATTAATACTGACCTTACATGCTAGTGCACTGGCATTAATTTATTGATACATTATTCATTGATTAATACATGATTAATATTCTTTTTGTTGTTGTTTTAATTATTTATATTATTTTAAATCAATTATCAATAATTATAAAGATAGCACAGAAAATTGTATACAAAACTGCATTTCATTATATTTCAAGTATTATCCCCTAAACTGTCTATCACCTTGTAACAAAAACTATATAAATAAAACAATGATAACTAAAAAGAGAAAAAATAAAAAAAGATTGAAGAAAGAAACAAAAAATACCTAATTTCTACAATTTCAAAATAAGCATAGTATAATATGGTTTTCAATCTATGGTTAAATTTTGTTAGTTAAATTTAGACTACTATATGGAATCAATCTTGGGTCTTTGTTGATACAAGGCCATCTCAAAAATTGACAGCTGACATATATCATTAAACCAATTTTAACATAGTCTAATAGTATCTGAATGAAAAAAATGACAAAAACTATGTTGAAATAAACTTTTTTTATACAAAGCAGATGAGTTTTATTTAAATTTTCTGCCTATATTCACCCTATCTACATTTTCTTATTAAAACATGAAAACATTCCCCTGCTCTTGCCATTTATTGTATGGAAATGCCACATCCCCTTTTGTATTCCCCTTTCCCAGTATATAACAATAAATGTAGAAGAAATTGAATATCTGCAAAAACGTTTTCTCTTTGTAGCTGATTTAACTGACCCAAATATATCCACTGTTCATTAGTAAATTCTAGCAGTTGAAACTTCCTGGATTTTTATTTGCATGCTTGAAGACTTATTTTTAATTCACAGAACTGTCATGGTTTCTGCCCCGCCTTCCACCTTTCATGCTTCTCCAATATTTTAAGAATATAAAAGACATGTGGGAGGCATGACATAGGATGGAAGGAAGGATGTTGGCTCAGAGGTTGTACTGAATTCTTTCCATTTTTATTGTATTGCTATCAAAATGATGTGGGATGGAGCCCAGCAGACTGACAAATCATGTAACCTTCGTGATGTAGGAAATGGCCCTAAATATGTTTACATTTCAAATTTTTTTTCTTCAGATTTTCTATTAGGCAACTTCTGCATATATTTTTTTGTACACAGCAGAAGATCCTGCAGCATACACAATTAGTTCACATGGAACACAAATATTTGCAATATGCCCTAATACTTCTCTGCAACAGTATATTTCAGAGGAAGCTCAAAAGCAGTACAGTCTATCTTTTTTTTTTACTACTGTGATTTTTTTTTTAATTTGAAGAAAACCCCACAAAACTGTCAGGTTCCAATGAATTCACCCATTGCCCAGAATCTGCTGCTTATTTTCAAGACGAAATATACCATTATTTCTTCTGTATGTACTCATGTTAGGAAGCAGCAACAAGTGGAAGTAAAGAAAAGATGCAAAATATTACAGTGGCATTAATTGAAGAAGCTTTTACACTTCTAAAGTTTTGGTAAAGCGTTTAAAGAAGCATTCCCTGTGTGTCCAAGATGACTTACCATTTGATAGGCGAATCTGGCTAAATATTTATTTATTTAAATAAATAAATAATAAATAAATAAATAATGGATTCCGGCTGTTGTTGCTTAACGCCAGGTCGGTTAATAACAAGGGCCCCCTCATATGTGATTTGATCACGGAGGAGGGGGCCGACCTGGCGTGTATTACTGAAACCTGGCTGGGCGTAGGAGGAGGGGTTGCCCTCTCGGAGATCTGCCCGGCCGGGTTTCAAGTATGGCACCAGCTGAGACATCGGGGTAGGGGAGGAGGGGTGGCAGTTGTTATTAGAGAATCGATGGTAGCCTTCAGGGGCGCTGCTCCACAAGTGGCCGGATGTGAGACCCTGTTTTTCAAGTTGGGTTCCCGAGAGCAATTGGGAGTGTTGCTGCTGTACCAGCCTCCCTGCTGCGTAGCAACCTCCCTGCCTGAGCTGCTGGAGGACGTCTCGGGGTTGGCGGTGGAGTTCCCCAGGCTTATGGTTCTGGGGGACTTCAATCTGCCGTCTCTGGGACGGGCCTCGGAGGCATCTCGGGAGTTCATGGCTACCATGGCAGCCATGGGCCTGACTCAGATTATTCGGGACCCGACTCGAGACAGTGGCCTCACTCCGGACTTGGTGTTCTTGTCGGAGCAGTGGCAAAGTGATCTGGGGGGAGAGTTACATCTTTCCCCATTGTCATGGTCAGATCATGCCCTGGTGGCCCTGAGATTCTCATATGCTGCCCCACTCCACAGGGAGGCTGGACCTATTCGATTGGTCCACCCCCGGCGACTAATGGACCCGATAGGGTTTCAGAAGGAGCCGGGGGTTATACCCGAGGATCTTTTGCACGGTCCAGCGGAGGTCCTGGCCACAGCCTGGAATAAGGAAGCGGCCGGGGCCTTGGACAGGATCGCGCCTGTGCGGCCTCTCTTGCCCCATCTGACCCGATATTCCCCGTGGTTCACGGAGGGATTGAGGGTTTTGAAAAGGGTTAAGAGACGTCTAGAGCACCGCTGGAGGAAGACAAAGACCGAATCTGACCGAACACTAGCTAGAGCCACGGTTAAGGCCTACCTGGTGGCGGTAAGAGTGGCGAAACGTCAATATTTCTCCACTCTTATTGCATCTGCAGAATGCCGCCCGTCGGCCCTGTTTAGGATTACTCGATCTCTCCTGGGTAAGGTGGGCCCAGTGACCCACCTTCAGGGCCGTGCGGAGGAATATTCGGAGCATCTGGCGGATAAAATCGCTCGGATTCGTTCTAGGCTGGACTCCAAGCGTGGTGCATGGTCTGGGGAGATGCCAAGGGAACGTCTATGCCCGGTTATCTGGGAACAGTTTGATCCTGTTGAGCCCAAGGAAGTGGACAGGATCCTCCGGACTGTAAGGGCCACTACGTGTCATCTTGACCCATGCCCTTCCTGGCTAGTGAAAGCGGCCAGTGAAGTGACATGTGGCTGGGTCCATGCGATGGTTGTTACATCCTTGGGAGAGGGAGTGTTTCCGGCTGCTTTTAAAGAAGCGCTGGTGCACCCCCTCCTCAAGAAGCCATCACTGGACCATACAGTGTTGGACAATTTTCGTCCCGTCTCCCACCTCCCCTTTTTAGGGAAGGTGGTTGAGAAAGTGGTGGCATTACAGCTCCAGAGGATTCTGGATGATACGGATTATCTAGACCCCTTCCAGTCAGGATTCAGGCCGGGATATGGGGTGGAAACTGTATTGGTCGCACTTACAGATGATCTCTGGCGAGAGCGGGATGGAGGCAGTGCATCCATCCTGGCTCTTCTTGACCTCTCAGCGGCTTTCAATACCATCGACCATGGTATCCTTTTGGGGCGGCTCGGAGAGTTGGGGGTGGGCGGCGTAGTCTTGCGCTGGTTCACCTCCTTCCTCCGTGACTGGTCCCAATCGGTGGTGATAGGAGATGAGAGGTCCGACCCTCGGCCCCTACTTTGTGGGGTGCCGCAGGGCTTGGTTCTCTCCACTCTCCTATTTAATATCTACATGAAACCGCTGGGTGAGATCATCCGCCAACACGGGATGAGGTATCATCAGTATGCTGATGATACTCAACTATATATCTCCATCCCGGGTGAGTTAAGTGATGCAGTTTCTGCCCTTTCTCAGTGCCTGAAGGCTGTGGGGGTCTGGATGGGGAACAACAGGCTTCAGCTGAACCCTGGTAAGACGGAGTGGCTGTGGATTGATGGCGCCTCGGGATCCAAGGAGTTGTCATCTTTAGATCTGGACGGGGTGGCACTACCCCGTTCAGACTCAGTGCGGAACCTGGGGGTCCTTCTGGACTCACGACTCCTGCTTGAAGAGCAGGTGGCAGTCGTGGCCAGAAGGGCTTTTGTGCAACTTCGAGTTGTACGGCAGCTTCGCCCTTTACTGGACCGAGATGCCCTCCGTACAGTCACTCATGTCCTGGTCATCTCCCATATAGACTATTGCAATGCACTCTACATGGGGCTACCCTTGAAGAGTATCCGGAAGCTTCAACTGGTCCAGAATGCGGCTGCGCGTGCAGTTATGAGTGCCCCAAGATCGGCACACGTGACACCTCTGCTGCGTGAGCTGCACTGGTTACCAGTTTGCTTCCAGGTCCAATTCAAGGTGTTGGTTGTTACCTTTAAAGCCCTACATGGCATGGGACCAGGCTACCTTAGAGACCGCCTCATCCCCAGAGTATCGACCCGCCCCACCCGGTCATGCAGAGAGGGCATGCTACGGATCCCATCAGTAAAAGAATTTCACCTAGCGGGATCCAGGAGGCGTGCCTTCTCTGCCGTAGCACCCGCCCTTTGGAACATCCTGCCCCTTGAGGTGAGGCTGGCCCCCACACTCCTGACCTTCAGGAAGCAACTGAAAACCTGGCTCTGCCACCTCGCTTGGGACGGGATGAGTAATAGCTCTTCCTGGGGATGGCTCGCACCGTAAAGTTTGGTTCGCAAACATCACATACAGCCTCTTGGATTTTATATTTTTATATTCTTAATAATTGTATAAAGTATTTTATATGTTTTTAATTGCTGACTTGATTGTAAACCGCCCAGAGTTCCCTTATGGGGGGAGATGGGCGGTGATATAAGTTAGAAATAATAAATAAATAAATAAATAAATTAATAATAATTTATTTATTAAGTTTATATGACCGCCCAACTCCCCCAACGGGGGGCTCTTATTTAAGTTATCCTTACATAATGAAAGGCTTCAACAAATGGCATCCCCTGTTATTGTAGCTGTTGGCCACAGTAGAGGTTGATCAAAGAACCCAGGAGAAGACAATAACAAGTCATTCCTATTTTATTGCCAAGAAAACTTGAACCTGAGCTTGACTTAAGGGCACCATTACCTTATCTCTACCTAATATTTATTTTATTTTTATTAATTCAATTTATATTATATATTACAATATCACTCCCTTCTGCCATAAAGGAAGAGAGATGACAGCCAGCAGCTAGTCAACCTTTATCTTCTCCTCCCTAGACCCTAATTCTGCTGTTGTGAGAGAATCTCTCTCCCTTCTCTCTATTTTTGTATTTTTTTCTGGCATTGCATTCCTAAATGCAATGCCAGAAACTGACCTCAGATCTTTGCAGTCTGAGGCAGAAATCTTTGTGATATTGCTCTCTCAGAGCCAAATGTTGGCATGTTGTTCTTGTTGTTGTTGTTATTATTTATTAGATTTAATATAGCCACCCACTCTAGTGGACTCTGGGCGGCTTACAAAATATAACTAATAATTAAAAGAATTAGAAACATAAAATAAAACAAGACAGCCCAGACTAAAAACAACATCTCCTGCTTCAGGGGGGAAAACACAGTATTGCTTCCCATAAAGCTTTGACCCCCTGCAGCATATTCAGCCCTCTTCCAGCCTAGTGCTGAACAATTGCTCCCAAGTATCTATGTATTTCATCTTTTTTATACTGATACCATTCTTAGCTGTGGAAAAATACATACTCCAAACGCACAGACATTGCTCATATTCAGTGTTCACTACAAAAGAGATGGATTAGGATTTATCTTTATGCACAAGTGTTGAGAGTCCTTTGGTTCTCTGCTTGTGCATTATGTGGGATTCTCTGCACTGGGAGTGCTGGGACCGTTAGTGATATTGCTGTGGACTGAATGCATTCATTTTCCTTCCCCAGAAGAGACAGAAGGAGGAGACACCACATGTCGATGTGGGAACCACGCACCAGTAATCTGTATGTGTGCACGTGATTGCTCGTTGTGAGAGGCTACATGTGTGTTTGTGACAGACTCCTTCTGTTGAGTTCAAGTGTGTGTTGTTCCATGTTTATGTTGTAAGTATGGATGGATGTGTCAATTTAGTAGTGTGTATGTGTGTATAGACTGAACAGCTATAAATCAGCGTGGGTCTATAATCTGTATATGTTATGCAGGTATGAGAGTATGCTTCTGCGTATGAAACAGGTCTGTGAAACAACTTAAGATGTATTGTACTTACTACATTGTTTGTGTGTGTGCATACAGTCCAGTAATCTGAATGTGTATTCAAACTGTTCATGTGTGACTGTGTGTATGCCTGTGTGTTGTGTGTTTGCTTACCAGTATGTCAGACATGTGTCTTTTTATGTACAAGTATGCATGTGTCCGTATGTCTGTCCATAAAGTTATGGCATACAATTTTGTAAGATCAGCAAAAACCCCTCAGAACAATCAATGCCACAGACAAACATTTCCATAGCAGCATCTACAATTTGCAGTTGCTCCTTAAAAACGAGCTGTTAGATTCAATGAGATACAGGTTTGTGAGACCAAAGCTGAAGATGTTGCTGGAGATGTTAACTGACAATTCCCCTAGCAACTGAGAAGAGCTAGAAGTTATCCGACCCTGTATATGTTTACTCAGGGGTAAACTGCGCTTTGTGCCAAGAGGACTTACTTTCAAAAAAGTTGGCCATGGGCTGCAGCCTTAGGTGATGGAGTGATTACAAGCGTTGAGAGGAGAACCTAAGTGCTCTCAAGATGGGACTGGTGGGGCACTGGATCAGCCTGGATGCATTTGCTTCACCCTGGCACTGAGCTGAATGGGACTTGGTACTGCATGCCTCCCCTAGTGCTACTTCTTCCTGAACCCCCTGCATGTGCCTCTTTGGGTCCACCTTCCCTCCTTAGCCTGTTGGCTAATTGCCACTCTTTCAGAGTAGTCAAGGAAATGTCCCATTTGCCTACCAAATGGGTGCCAAATTGAGTAGCCCTTATGCTTGCGTGCAATACATGAGGTCATCTTTGCCATTCCCCTGCTTGTTTATGAACACTTACTTCTTTTACTGCACTGTAAGTTTATTAACATTGTACTGATACCATATGTTTAAGTGATCTGGTGGGTGCTTTCCGAAACACAGAGTTGTGAATATGCTTCAGTCTTTGGCCTCATTGTCCTGTTGCTCGGTCTTATTGCCATGTGCCCAATGAATGTGGAATGAAATGTCTTCTAATGATTTGTTGATGTCATGCAAGTGGACTTGATTCTCTTATCATCCTGGGAATACTGGGATTTTGCTGTGCATTCATGAAATTCAGGGAGACAGAGAATCAAGCCCCAATATGTGATTTTGTATGGTCCTAGTTGCATGCTGTATGTACTGGTATGTGTTCTTATGTTTCTGACAGGGCACAGATGAATTGAACCCATTTGTTTTCCTTTCCCAGGAGGGAGAGGAGAAGGCGACATCACATGTCTGTGTGGGAACAGCGGACTAGCCAGCTCCGCCGACATGTCCAGATGTCCAGCCAAGAGGGCATCAACAAAGAGGAACCTCCTCTGCTCAATCCGCATGCCAGTATTTTTCGGAAAAGAAAGTTACTGGAAAACTCTGGCCTGGAAAAGAATGAGGGTGATCAAGGGGGTAAGCCAGAGCAGACAAATGGAGAAGGTCTGGAGCAAAAACTCCCAGGGTCCAATCCCTGCCCCAGCATCCGGGATGACCAGAGAAGTCCATCTCCTCATGCCAAGAGGGAATGGGAAGAGTGGCATCACAAATCATTTCATGGGAATTGTGATCTCAATGACCAGGAAGGCAGAGGAAACGTGAGCTTTGACGAAAGGGCTCGGCTCCGGCAGAGTCAGAGGCGCAGCCGACACCGCAGAGTGAGGACTGAACCAAAGGAGAATAGAACAGTAAGCCAAGAGAATGGCCCAGAAGGGGTCACACCAGCAAAAGGAGAGCAGAATGGGGATCAGAAGGAAAATGGAGAGGAGAAGGAGACAATCACTGAAAAGGAACCAGTGGCTGACATGGAGCTGAAAAGGTAAGTAATCTCGTTCTGTACTTGATGGTGTCTCCCCAAGGAAATAAAAGGGTGTGTGCTTATCCATTCTGATGATTGCTAGCCACCAAAGATAGGTGATCACTAAATCCTTATAAACATTGAGCAAAATGTAGCAAATTGTAATAATCTAAATTGGCTATTACTGGATTATGGTTAATAGCATTTTTACACATTCAGATCATCTAGGAATTATTGGATTACCATCTGCCCACATACTGTACAAACAGCTATTAAAGTAACGGGTAGCTGACAATTGGGCCAGGAGCCAAAGTGAAGTCCATTATAGAAACCGGAAAGATACGAAGCCCAGGAGAATGTGATGCTTCCTTTGTAGAATATTTTTAACCTAGTAGATAGAATTATATTAATATAAATCTATCATTTGTGTGACTTTTCTCTTTTGAATACTCTGCTTGTTTTGTGTACTGGCTGAATAAATTTCAGAAAACACAATTTTCTTTTGCTATTCTATTTTTGCTATTTTTAAAATATTTTTTAAAATAAGATTTTATATATATGTGTGTGTGTGTGTGTGTGTGTGTCTGTGTGTGATAGACAGACAGACAGACAGACAGACAGACAGACAGACAGATAGATGATAGATAGATAGATAGATAGATAGATAGATAGATAGATAGATAGATAGATAGATATAGATGATGGATGGATGGATGGATGGATGGATGGATGGATGGATGGATGGATTGATAGATGATAGATGATAGATGATAGATGATAGATGATAGATGATAGATGATAGATAGATAGATAGATAGATAGATAGATAGATAGATAGAGATAGATAGATAGATAGATAGATAGATAGATAGATAGATAGATATAGATGATAGATGGATGGATGGATGGATGGATGGATGGATGGATGGATGGATGGATGGATAGATAGATAGATGATAGATGATAGATGATAGATGATAGATGATAGATGATAGATGATAGATGATAGATAGATGGATGATAGATAGATGGATGATAGATAGATAGATGATAGATAGATAGATAGATAGATAGATAGATAGATAGATAGACAGACAGACAGACAGATAGATAGATAGATAGATGATAGATGATAGATAGATGGATGATAGATAGATGGATGATAGATAGATAGATAGATAGATAGATAGATAGATAGATAGATAGATGATAGATAGATAGATAGATAGATAGATAGATAGATAGATAGATAGATAGATGATAGATAGATGATAGATAGATGATCGATGATAGATGACAGATAGATAGATAGATAGATAGATAGATAGATAGATAGATGATAGATAGATAGATAGATGGATGGATGATAGATAGATAGATGATAGATAGATGATAGATAGATAGGTAGATAGATGATAGATAGATGATAGATAGTTAGATGATAGATAGATAGATAGATAGATAGATAGATAGATAGATAGATAGATAGATAATAGATAGATAGATGATAGATAGATAGATAGATAGATAGATGATAGATAGATAGATAGATAGATAGATAGATAGATAGATAGATAGATAGATAAAATGTTACCCTCTCAGGTCCATAGATACTGTTCTAGACAAGCTAGATGAGGCAATAATTGTTTAGTATCCTGAGAAGCATGGATGAAATGAAATGAGATAAGATAAGAATCGATGTACAGTAAAAACTCAGTTTTGTGGAATAATTGGGGGAAGGAGTGTCCATTACAGTTGAATGTCCATCACATGCAAATTGATGTGATTCATGTCATTTAAGTTGCTTGTGTAAATTTTGCATAATTACAGAATTACACAGATGCTGTCCTGACTTCGAGTGAAGGAACACGCTGAGACTTGCTGTAAAAGCTCTAGTGTTTTATTGTTCTACTCTGCTAGACAGAATCCAGCTAAACTAAAATGAATTAGTGATGTTCATGATAGGATGTACGCTGGCTTATAGGGAAAAATCGAGGCTTGAGAATAAACATACAGAGTGCAGCGTTTAGGGCTAAAAGTGTTTACTTGTAGCATAAGGCAATAATGCATATATAGTTACATTATTGCAAAAAGGAAAGTTGAATATACATGGTACAGCATTGCAAAAGGAAAAACAAACTTATATACGTACAAGCAGAGTTTCGTTTATTGTTTCCATTGATAGACATGAAGGGCCTATGCCCATGAAGGGCCCATAAAGGCAAGAAGCATAGAACACCATTTTGCATGGTTAGATATTCAGTTCTTCCAGCTTTCTGATTGGCTGGTAGTTAGGTGTGACACACACCAGGCCTAAAGCATAGGCCCTAGCAGTGCTGCATCTAAGCAAGCATGTGATTCCCCCCTCCCTTGCTCTACACAGAGCAAGGCTTCCCACAGAAGGAATCAGGAGGACTTGTTCCCATGCAAACTAGCCAAAACAATACACACGTGACGGTTGTTATCTGGCCACCTGGCGTCACGTCATCATGCTTTGTAGAGAGACCAATTTGCTAATCTCATATGAGAAACCTGACAGCTCAGAGAAAAGGCCCAAGAAACTAGGGCAGGGCCTTCTTTAGCCTCTTAGGAGGAAAGCAAAGTGATTCAGTACTGCGCATGCATTTATCCCCCTGGAGGGAGCCCCCTCCTTCTTCACCAGTTATCTCCCTGACAGATGCTCTAAATTATGCCAATTGTCCCGACTGCTTTAGAAACAACAAACTTTGTCCATTAAGGGGTCATAAAGAGTGAACTAAATGTTTCTATTGCATCCAAAGTCCACTGAATAGAGGTCTGTAAAACTGTTGGCCTTGTGGGATAGTCTGGATGAGAAGCACACCCAGAAGTACTAATTCTAAATTTATTGTAAGGTTACATTAACAGAATCTCTCCCCTGCTCACCTTTACAATCCAAGAAACTAGGGAGGGTCCCTTCTGAGATGTTTGCCATGCCCCCATTCCTCCTGCGGGCTCAGCTGCCACTTGCCTGACCGTTGTCTAGTCTGTGGTTCTTACTCCTGTCTCCCAAGGTCATTCCCACATTCCATTACAAAAACTGAAGTTTTATTGTATTTATTTTCCTCATCAATAACCATCAATACAGTCAAAGGCTGCAGAGCAAAATTCTCTCTGTGTGGAATGTACTGTACATTGCAAAGTCATCACTATGGGGACATTTGCAGAACAATTCATGTCACTTAAATGGGATTAGATGTGGATGGGATCTATCATGTAAATGACTAAAGTACATGAAAATATGGGGAAAAGAGGAGGGAAACTGCTGATGAGAAGGTTCAAGTCAAGTCATTAAAAGCCAACAGGAAATTGAGAAAGGGTTGAGTTCAGTTGGTAATGGCTTGAGGGATTTCCAAACTGATGAAATTCATTTTTAAAACTACCACTACTAATAGTATAAATCAAGCATGGGGAACCTCTAGCCCAGGGGTGTCCAACCTTTTGGCTTCGCTGGGCCACATTGAGTGAAGAGGAATTGTCTTGGGCCGCACATAAAATATATAATATAGTTAATGTATATAAGTAATAAAGCTTCATTTATTTTTTTTATATTTTTTATTATAAATTTTTAACACAGAGGGTAACATAAAACTAGTGGGATATTTGACTTTGTTTTTGTGAAACTAATGCATCAATGTCTGGTTCGATGAAAGTGGTTGAAATTCTCAGTGAGTTCTCAAGGTGCTCGTCAGAAATTTTAATTCTAATTTTACTCTTTGTGTGCTTCATCCTTGAAAATAGTTGCTCACAAATGTAAGTGCTGCCAAAAAGCGATGTCATGAATAAGGCGTGATTGTGAAGCGAGGGATATTTTTCTCTGGGAAGATAGGTCTTATAAAAGTCCAGTAGAGAGACATGATCAGATTTTTCTTTGAGTTGAATGTCTGATTGCAACTCTATGCATTCCATTTGAAAAAGTTTCATGAATTCTGGGGCATTTTTCCCTCTTAAGAATATTTAAAAAAAGAAAATCAATGCGGTCACTGACTCTATCGTGGGGCAGGGGGGCAAGGGCATGGCACTTACCCACGTGGCACTTCCAAGGACCAGGAAGGTGGCGACAGGGCTCTGGGCAGGAACCGGCTGCAAGGCAAAGGCTGTACAGGCTTCCAGAGCAGATTCTGTGGCAGCGGCAGGACACGGGGCAGGAACCGGCGGCAAGGCAAGAGCTGGGCTGGCACCTGGAAGGGTTTCTGCGGTGGCAGCAGGGCTTGGCGCAGAGGAGGAGGCGGTGGCGGCGTCCCTTGACTTGGGTCCAGGGCTACACGTGGCACGGGGGTAGCTCTCTTCGGCGTGCGCAGGCAGCAGATAATGACCGGCTGCGCTGGCCCTTTATTTATTTATTTTTATTATTATTATTATTTTATTATTATTTCAATTTATTCCCCGCCCATCTCCCTTGCAAGGGACTCTGGGCGGGTTACAACAATTGAAAGTTTAAAAACTATAAAAATATCCTCTAAAAATACAATAATAAATAATACTATACAGTAATAAATTATCTAAATCCAAGATGGATTGGAGACCGTGGTGTAGATTGTATTCCTACAGGGCCAGCCAACCCCAGGAGGCACTGCCACCTCTGTCATCCCAGGCTCGATGGCAGAGCCAGGTCTTGAGGGCCTTCCGGAAGGCCAGGAGTGAGGGGGCGAGTCTCACCTCCGGGGGCAAGATGTTCCATAAGGCGTGCGCTATCGCAGAGAAGGCACGTCTCCTGGACCCCGCCAGATGGAATTCTCTTGTTGAGGGGGTCCGAAGCATGCCCTCCCTGCATGCACGGGTGTGGCGGGCCGACGTTATCGGGATGAGACGGTCCCTCAGGTACCCTGGCCCTATGCCATATAGGGCTTTAAAGGTAATCACCAACACCTTGAATTGGACCCGGAAGCAAACTGGTAGCCAATGCAGCTCGCGTAGCAGAGGTGTTACATGTGCCGATCTCATGGCACCCATAACTGCTCGCGCCGCAGCATTCTGAACCAGCTGAAGCTTCCGGATACTCTTCAGGGGTAGCCCCATGTAGAGCGCATTACAGTAATCTATACGGGAGATGGCAAGGGCGTGAGTGACTGTTCGGAGGGCCTCCCGATCCAGGAAAGGGCGTAACTGGCGCACAACACGAAGTTGTGCAAAGGCCCTCCTGGCCGTGACTGCCACCTGCTCTTCGAGCAAGAGTCGCGAGTCCAGGAGGACCCCCAGGTTCCGCACTGGATCCGAGCGAGGTAGCGCCACCTCACCCAGAACCAAAGATGACAACTTCCCGGATCTAGGGGGGCCATCAATCCACAGCCACTCCGTCTTACCAGGGTTCAGCTGAAGCCTGTTGTTCCCCATCCAGGCCCCCACAGCCTCCAGACACTGAGATAAGGCATCGACCGCATCACTTACTTCACCTGGGATGGAGATGTACACCTGGATATCATCAGCATATTGGTGATACCTCATCCCATGGTGACGGATGATCTCGCCCAGCGGTTTCATGTAGATGTTGAACAGGAGAGGAGAGAGAACCGACCCCTGCGGCACCCCACAAGTCAGGGGGCGGGGGTCAGCCCTCTCCTCCCCTATCAACACCGACTGGGAACGGCCCCGGAGGAAGGAGGTGAACCAGCGCAAAACTACGCCGCCCACCCCCAACTCCCTGAGCCGTCCCAATAGTATACCGTGGTTGACGGTATCGAAAGCCGCAGAGAGATCTAAGAGAGCTAGGATGGACGCACTCCCTCCATCCCGCTCTCGCCAAAGATCATCCATAAGCGCGACCAATGCGGTCTCCGTCCCATATCCCGGCCTGAAACCTGACTGGAAGGGGTCTAGATAATCCGTTTCCTCCAGAATCCTCTGGAGTTGCCAAGCCACCACCTTCTCAACCACCTTTCCCAAAAAGGGAAGGTGGGAGACTGGGCGAAAATTGCCCAGGATAGTAGGGTCCAGGGACGGCTTCTTGAGGAGGGGGTGCACCAGCGCCTCCTTAAAGACCTCTGGGAACACCCCCTCACTCAAGGACAGATTAATCATCGCCTGGACCCATCCACATGTCACCTCACTGGCCGATTTCACCAGCCAGGAGGGACAAGGGTCAAGCTGGCATGTGGTGGCGTTCACAGTCCGGAGGATCCTGTCCACTTCCTCAGGCGCAACAGGATCAAACTGTTCCCAGATAACATGGTAAGTATGAGCCCCTGGCATCTCCACAGATCCTGTCTCATGCTTGGAGTCCAACTTGGAATGAATCTGGGCGATTTTATCCTGCAGATGCTCAGCAAACTCTTCCGATCGGCCCTGTAAGTGGGTCTCCCCCTGCTCCCGACCCAACAGTGATCTTGTAATTTTAAAAAGGGCCGTCGGGCGGCATTCTGCAGATGCAATAAGAACGGAGAAATATTCACGTTTCGCCGCTCTTACCGCCACAAGGTAGGCCTTAACTGCGGCTCTAGATTGTGTTCGGTCAGATTCATTCTTCGTCTTTCTCCAGCGGCGCTCTAGACGTCTCTTAACCCTCTTCAAGGCCCTTAACTCTTCGGTAAACCACGGAGAGCGGCGGGCCAAGTAGGGCCGGAGAGGTCGCATAGGCGCGATCTTGTCCAGGGCTCCAGCCGCGGCCCTGTTCCAGGCCGCGGCCAGGAGCTCCACTGGACCGTGAAGCAAGTCCTCGGGAACAACTCCCAGCTCCTTCTGAAACCTCACTGGGTCCATCAGTCGCCGGGAGCGGACCAATCGAATAGGTCCCGCCTCCCTGCGGAGTGGGGCAGCACAAGAGAGTCTAAGGGTCACCAGGGCGTGGTCTGACCATGACAATGGGGAAAGATGTAGCTCTCCCCTCAGATCACATTGCCACTGCTCAGACAAGAAAACTAAGTCCGGGGTGAGACCACTGTCCCGAGTCGGGTCACGAATAATCTGAGACAGGCCCATAGCTGCCATGGTAGCCATGAACTCCCGAGCCGCCTCCGAGTCCCATCCCAGAGATGGCAGATTAAAGTCCCCCAGAACCATAAGTCTGGGGAACTCCACTGCCAGCCCTGAGACAGCCTCGAGCAGCTCAGGCAGGGAGGTTGCTACGCAGCAGGGAGGCTGGTACAGCAGCAACACTCCCAACTGTTCTCGTGAACCCAACTTGAAAAACAGGGTCTCACACCCGGCCACTTGTGGAGCAGCACCCCTGAAGGCCACAAGAGACTCTCGAATAACCACTGCCACCCCACCTCCCCTGCCCCGGTGTCTCGGCTGATGCCAGACCTGAAACCCGGCTGGACACATTTCTGAGAGGGCCACTCCCCCCTCTGGTGCCAGCCAGGTCTCGGTAATACATACCAGGTCGGCCCCCTCATCCGTGATCAAGTCACTTATAAGGGGGGCTTTGTTGTTCACCGACCTGGCATTCAATAGCAGCAGCCGGAGACCGGAGCCCCCGAGGATCTGCCTACCAGGGCCTGGGTATGAACACGGGGGGCCGGAACGCACCACCGGTAACAAACACCGGGGGCGCCTTCCCCACAGATGGCATGCCCTCCGGTTCCCGTCATACCGTCCCCTGCCCGTCACCACCCGAATCAGATGGCCCGCCATATAGCCCCCGGAGATTCCCAGTTCTGGCCCAGTAGCCTCCACTCCCAGGCCTCCGGAATTCTCAGGGTTAATCAAGAATCCCTTCTCCAAACTATCCAACACACATTCCCATACACTCTTGGGCGGTGGTAAGACCCCCCAGTGCACCAGCTTCCGCTCTCGGCACTGGTAGGGTCTAGCACCACCCGACTCACACCCTGTACCTCTCCCACAACTTCTCTCACTGGTCAGGGAGAGGTACCAACATTCACCACAATCACTCCTGTCCCACCTGCCTCTCACTCAGGGGGTGCTCTTCCATACTCAATTTCTTACATCCCATTCATACCTTACTCCTTACTCCTTACTAAAATTCAAATTATATCTTTGAATTTTGCACCTCTTCACCCTCCTTTGCTGTGTGCTAATTAGTGGAGGGGCTTCTTCTTCCGGGCTGCCTCCAATCGGCAGCTCCGGCTCAGATTCCCCTTTCGCGCCATGCCAGCCTCTTCCGGTAGTCGGCTTGTCCTTAGCCGAGTCTGGCATGGCGGTGGGGACAGGAGGCTCATTCCGGACCAGGCTGGGCCGGGCCGCATTGCCAGCTGTTCAGGGCCGCATGCGGCCCGTGGGCCGTGGGTTGGACACTCCTGCTCTAACCTATAGGTCTAATCTAGTTGACCCGAACAGTGTATCTGGATAGCAGAGAATTCAGTGAGATTCTTCCTGCAAAGCCCGTGTTTCCCTACAGCTGCCAGTTACTCTTTTACGAGTTCATCCATACAAACAAGAAACTGTTCTGGGACCTTCACAATAAATTTTCTTAATAGAGGTATTGGGTATTGGGTATTTTCTGTTCTTTGTCTGCCACAAGCCAAGCCCCTGTTGGGAAAACCATGTGGCAGCAAATCTCCTGCCCCATCTACTCCAGGAGAATCAGAAAACAAAGGTTTTGATGAGAGGCAGCACTTGTCTCATTTAAATTACATCCCATAACATAGGAGCAAGTGATACTTGGAATGGCCCCTAGACCAGTTAAGGCATTGGCTTGAAAGTGAGAACAATCTGATTTTTAAGTCTCCATTTGACTATGGACTATGAAGTCATTTTGGGCCAGTTGCTAGTTCTCAGCCAAATCTATCTCTCAGATTGTTGTGTTGAATTAAAATGAGGGGATACTGAGGTGCCAGAGGAAAAGGAGGATATGTTGTTCTTCTTAAGGTTTGTCCCACTTGGTTGCAGGGTCTGCTTGTTTGCACCACACTTGCTACTTTACACAGCATGATGTGACTATGGGTTTATTCTTCAGCTGGCCTATCTCAGAGCCTAGTGCTGATTTGGCTTGACAGTGAATGACTGGCCCAAGGTCACCCAGCTGGTTTCCTAGCCTAGGAAGGACAAGAACCTTGGTATCCCCATTCTTAGCCTACCACTTTAAACCACTACACCACACGGGCCTAGTCCCAGTTATGGTTAAATAGCTTGCAGGTGGGTATTTACTTGTTAATCTTTCAACAAGCATCAGTAATAAATTATGGAGGATTCTCTGAATTATAGACTCATGGTGAGCTCTCTAAAAGGTCACACAAGACAAAGAGTAGAAAAGGATGCAGAAGCAAAAAGAGTCTCCTAGCTTTGTTGCATATTTATAATTTCTACAACAGACATGAGTCTCAGGTAAGATTAATTTGGATTTGTTATATTCAAACAGAAGGATTAGCAAAAAAAATGTTTGGCTATTTTTCAATATGTACATCTTATATTAGGGCTAGCAGATCTGAACTGCAAAAAAAAAGTTGTTGTTACTATCCTGTGGTCATCCAAATTTTACAGCCTCGTTCTGGCAATTAATTAATTCATTCATTTATTCGATTTCTCACTGCCCAACTCCCTCAAGGGACTCTCACCACCCAACTCCCTCAAGGACTCTGGGCGGTTTACAAATCAATAAAATATCAAACATTAAAATAAACAATTTAAAAATACAATAAATATAATAAAATCAAGATGGTGATGTCTTCTTTCAAACATTGGAAGGGCAATTTTAGCCCTATCCTACGATGTTAGCCATCCCCAGGAGTTTATGCTCTTCTTTCCACCCCAGGCCTGTTGGCAAAGCCAAGTCTTGAGTTGTTTCCTGAAGTCCAGGAGCGAAGTGGACTGTCTTAACTCTGGGGGAAGAATATTCCACAGAGCAGCGCTACTGCAGAGAAGGCACGCTTCTGTGACCCCGTGAGATGGAATTCTTTAACTGATGGGGTCTGTAGCATGCCCTCCCTGCATGACCGGATGGGACGGGACGATGTAATGTGGATAAGACTGTCCCTTAAGTAACCTGGTCCCATGCCATGAAGGGCTTTAAAGGTCATAACCAACACCTTGAATTGCACCCGGAAGCAGACTGGAACCCAGTGCAGCTCGCGTAACAATGGTGTCACATGTGTCCGATATGGGACTTCCAAGATGGTTCGTGCGGCTGCATTCTGGATCACCTGAAGCTTCCGAATACTCTTCAAGGGTAGCCCCATGTAGAGCGTGTTACAGTAGTCTATATGTGAGATAACCAGGGCATGAGTGACCGTTCGAAGGGCCTCTCGATCCAGGAAAGGTCGTAACTGGCGCACAACATGAAGTTGTGCAAAGGCCCTTCTGGCCACGACTGCCACCTGCTCTTCAAGCAGGAGTCGCGAGTCCAGGAGGACCCCTAAGTTACGTACCGGGTCTGTCTGGGGCAGTGCTACCCCATCCAGAACTAAAGATGACAATTTCCTAGATATCAAGAAGCCATTAATCCAAAGCCACTCTGTCTTACTAGGGTTCAGTCGAAGCCTGTTTTTCCCCCATCCAGGCCCCTACAGCCCCCAGGCACTTGGACAGGGTAGAAACTGCATCACTTACTTCACCCTGGATGGAGATGTATAATTGAGTATCATCAGCGTACTGATGATATCTCACCCCATGGAGACAGATGATCTCACCCAGCGGTTTCATGTAGATGTTAAAAAGGAGCGGAGAGAGCACCGAGCCCTGCGGGACACCACAAGAAAGGGCCCGCGGGCTGGATCTCTCGGTCCCAATCAACACCGACTGGAACCGGCCCCGGAGGAAGGAGGCGAACCAGCGCAATACAACGCTGCCCGCCCCCAACTCCCTGAGCCGCTCCAGAAGGATACCATGGTCGATGGTATCGAAAGCCGCTGAGAGGTCAAGAAGAACGAGAATGGATGCACTACCTCCATCTCGCTCCCGCCAAAGATCATCCATAAGCGCGACCAATGCAGTTTCAGTCCCATGACCAGGCCTGAAACCTGACTGAAAGGGGTCCAGATAATCCGTTTCCTCCAGAATCCTCTGGAGCTGCAACGCCACCACCTTCTCAACCACCTTCCCCAAAAAGGGAAGGTGGGAGACTGGACGAAAATTATCCAGTACAGTAGGGTCCAGCGATGGTTTCTTGAGGAGAGGGCATACCAGCACTTCCTTAAAAGCTGCCGGAAACACCCCCTCCCCTAATGATGTGTTGACCATCGTCTGGACCCAACTGCAGCTCACCTCCCGGGCTACTTTCACCAGCCAGGAGGGACATGGATCTAATTGGCAGGTGGTGGCATTAACAGCTCAGAGAACTCTGTCCACTTCCTCGGGTCTGACAGGCTCAAACCGTTCCCAGTTAACAAAGTAAGAACGTTCCCTGGGTATCTCTTCAGACTCTGTCTCACACTCGAAATCCAACCCAGAGCGAATCCGAGCGATTTTATCCAGTAAATGCCGAGAAAATTCTTCCGCACGGCCCTGGAGATGAATTTCTGCCTCCCTCTTCCCCAAAAGGGATCGGGTAAGTTTGAACAGGGCCGCTGGGCGGCATTCCGCAGATGCAATAAGAGCGGAGAAATATTGACGTTTCGCCGCTCTTATCACCACAAGGTAGGCCTTAATAGCGGCTCTAGCCTGTGTTCGGTCAGATTTGGTCTTTGTCTTCCTCCAGTGGCACTCTAGGCGTCTCTTAATCCTCTTCAAAGCCCTCAGCTCCTCCATAAACCAGGGGGAGCTTTGGGCCCAACTGGACAAGAAAGGCCGCATAGGCGCGATCCTATCCAAGGCCCCTGCTGCCTCTCTTATTCCAGGTGGCCGCCAGGGCCTCCGCTGGACCGTGCAGCAGATCTTTGGGTATAACCCCCAACTCCCTCTGGAACCCTACCGGGTCCATCAGTCGCCGGGGGTGGACCAATCGAATAGGTCCAGCCTCCCTGCGGAGGGGAGCGGCATAGGAAAATCTCAAGGTCACCAGGGCGTGGTCTGACCATGACAAAGGGGAAAGATGTAACTCTCCCCTCAGATCACTTTGCCACTGCTCCAACAAGAAAACTAAATCCGGGGTGAGGCCACTATCTCGAGTTGGGTCCTGGATAATCTGAGACAGGCCCATGGTCGTCATGGTGACTATGAACTCCTGAGCCGCTTCTGAGGCCCGCCCCAAGGAGGGCAGATTGAAGTCCCCCAGGACCATAAGCCTGGGGAACTCAACCGCCACCCCCGAGATGGCCTCCAGCAGCTCAGGGAGGGAGGTTGCCACGCAGCAGGGAGGCTGGTACAATAGCAACATTCCCAACTGTTCACGAGAACCCAACTTTAATAACAAGGTTTCACACCCGGTAACTTGCGGAGCAGGGCCCCTGACGGCCACTAGAGACTCCCTGATGACAACAGCCACTCCTCCTCCCCTGCCCCGAAGTCTCGGCTGGTGCCAAACCCGAAACCCGGCTGGACATATTTCAGAGAGAGGAACACCTCCCTCCGGGCTCAGCCAGGTTTCCGTAATACATGCCAGGTCTGCCCCGTCCTCTAAAATCAGATCGTGAATAAGGGGGGGCTTGTTATTTATTGACCTGGCATTGCATAGCAACAGCCGGAAGTCAGGGCAACCACGCGTCTGCTGACCACGGCCTAGGTATGAGCGCGGAGGGCCAGAACACGCCACCGGTAATAAACACCGGGGGCGTCTTCCCCTACGATGGCCCGCCCTCCGACTCCCATCATAATATCCCCTGCCCATCACCACCTCAATGGCCTGTCCTGCCCTGTAGCCCCCAGAGTCTCTAAATCCATTAGCATCCACTCCTGGACTCCCAAGTACTCCGGTTGACAACGGGTATCCCTCCATCATTCACCCACTCATTCATACCCAATCAATGCAAGTGATGAAGAGCCCCCCAGTGTACCAGCTCAGGCTCTCGACACTGGAGGAGCCCAATCACCACTCTCACATTCATTCACTCATTCATTCACTGCGCCCCCCAGACTTCTCTCACTAGTCAACAGGGGCGCTCCATACACTACCCCTAACCCCTGACTCTCACTCAGGGAATGAGTGTTCTGACTCTCTTCATACAAACTCATACCCCCTCTCACGTCTCTCACACCTGAGAGGGAATAACAGTCCCTTCAGAGGAATACCAATGGCTTATATTATGTTAGGGCAGTCAGAAGGGGATGGTCCAGCTCACTTCTTCGATAGCCTCTGCCCTGGTAGTCTGTAGCCCATGCAACATTGGAAATAGATATTGTGTTCCAACCCGTCGCCCAAGAATGTCTAAACATTATCGTGCCCGCAGTCCAGTTCTTTAAAGCCACTGGGTCAGTCCATTTAACCAGGGCCTGCCCCACTTCCAATATCTCATGCAGAATTGCTGGGATAGCCAGACCAGTCTGGTTACAGACCCCAGGGTGTCTACACCCCAAGCTCTGCGTCGCCTCACTAAGTCCCTTCTAGGCATCTTCTCCAACCATCTGTTGGTCTGCCAGAGTCCCTGCGTAGCCGAAAAAGCCCCAGTGGGAATGGCAGCAGCCACAGCAACCACCCCGCACCAGCAATCACAGCTGAAGCTCCACTCCATTCACGCCCAGCTCGTTCGGCGTTGGGGGGGGGAGCACACCGACTCCGACGACCCCAGTTGTTCTCTCCGAAGCTCCAACTTCATCTGGGGGGCTCCCGCAGCAACCCACACCGCCCTGGCCACTCCAGTCTCAGCTCTCTCACGACTTGGCAGCAGCAGCTCGGCAGCTCTCAGTTGCTCTCTCCAACGGGACTCGCTATCCTCCACCGCTCGTCCAGGGGGGCTCCGTCCACACCCAGCTCACCTGGTATGTGTATGTACCCCCAAAAAACCTTCAAGACTTAGCAAGCGTCTGCTATGACGTTGCTGTGGCGTTCGTTGAGGAGAGGAATGCTGGTCCCGGGTCAGAATTTCTGGACATTTTTCCACTTAGCACCACAGGTCCCGGCCCTCGTCCCCCGTGGCCAGTGGGAGAGGCAGCCAACAGGTGCGCTCTGGGACCTCCATGGGGCAGCCACAATGTCTGGACAGCAACAGTTCTACTTTTATAGAATGATGGCTCTGATTCCTGCTAGCAAGAAGTTTTCATTACACTAGTTTTATTTTCTATCCTGATGGAATACCCACAGAAATATGGCAAGCGACAGAAGAAGAATCAATAAAGATTCTAACCAAGCTATGCCAGCAGATCTGGAGAACAACTCAGTGGCCAACCGATTGGAAGAGGTCAATCTACATTCCAGTACCAAGAAATGGAGACTTATCTGAATGTGCAAACTATTGTACAATATCCTTAATTTCACATGCTAGCAAAATAATGCTTAGGATCATCCAATGCAGATTGGAGCCATACATGGAAAAGGAGATGCCAGATGTTCAAGCTGGCTTTAGAAAATGTCAGTGAATACAAAACATTATTGCTGATGCATGCTGGATACTTGAGAAAGTCAAAGAATATCAAAAACCGATTGTAAACCGCCCAGAGTCTACCATGGTAGAGATGGGCAGGGATAAATCCGATAGATAGATAGATAGATAGATAGATAGATAGATAGATAGATAGATAGATAGATAGATAGATGATAGATAGATAGATAGATAGATAGATAGATAGAAAGAAGTCAGCATGTGCTTCATTGATTATAGAACAGCATTTAATTGTGTCAATCATGTCAAGCTGTGGAATGTGCTTAGGAAAATGGAAATCCCAGAACATTTCATTATCCTCATGCAAAACCTATACACAGGTCAAGAAGTCACAGTACAGACAGAACATGGCAAACCAGACTGCCTCCACGATTGGCAAAGGAGTGAGATAAGGCTGTATACTCTCCCAATATTTATTCAACCTATATGCTTAATATATATTAAGGGGAGTTGGAAGAAGATGAGCATGGTTTTAAAATTGGAGGAAGAAATATCAATATCCTGAAATATGCAGATGACAGTACTCTGATAGCTGAAAATGCAAAGGATCTGCAAGTTCTAGTAATAAAAGACAATGAACACAGTGAAAAAAATGGGACTAAAATTAAATATAAAGAAGACGAAACTAATGACAACAACCAGCCTTAGAACTGACAGTGAAGATATTAAAGTGGTAGATAGCTTCTGCCTTTTAGGATCAACCATCAACAGTAAAGAATCCAGCAGTTAAGAAATACACCACAGGCTAGAGCAGCCACGAAGGCTTTGGGGAAGATATTCAGATGCTGTGATGTGTCTATATTTACAAAGGGTGGGCAATGGTGTTCCCTGTGACACTCTATGAAAGTGAAAGTTGGACTTTGAAGAAGCAAGATAGAAAGACTATTGACACATTTGAAATTTGGTGTTTCAGGAAAGTCCTGAGAATACTATGGACAGCCAAGAAAACAAACAAATGCATCATCGAAGAAATCAATTCAGAGTTCACACTCAAGGCACAAATGTCCAGGCTCAAATTATCCTACTTTGGACACATTTTGCAAAGACCTAGCTCTCTGGAGAAGGCTCTAATGCTGGGAAAGGTGGAAGGAAAGAAAAGAAGAGAATGTTGAGCAGCAAAGTAGATGGACTCAGTTACAGTGACGATGGATGCACTGTTGGATGACCTGAAGGACCAGGTTAGGGACAGATTGTATTGGAGAAAATCTATCTATGTGGTCACTAAGTCAACACTGACTTAATGACACATAATCATCAATCAGTTTTATTGAAATATGAAAGCAAAATGTTGATCTACTTTGGAAGACTAAATTTAACTCTCTTTCCTTGCTATTTTTAAAGTCATAACTTTAAAACTTTGCCAACAGATACAGTGCAGTGGTTAAGTCTGTGATCTGTGAACCAGGACATCCCCTGTTCAGATTATACCATGCAGTCTTCAGTAAGGCACTATTTGTCTTGCCCCATTCATTAATATAAACAAGACTATGCTGTGGCAAATACTTTAGTTTCTGAGTTTTTAGAGAATTCTGTGTTGTCTTTGCTGATATAGTATTCCCTCTGAAAATCTCCTTTGACACACAATATAAATACAAGATTGGCCATCCTTGGCAGAATTTTTGCTCATGAAATCAGGTATTTCTAGATGAGCCTCTTATGCGCAGTATTTCAGGAAGATGGACCAGTTGATACTGTTTGTAATTTGGAATCCTCTCATTTGTTCCTGCCAGTTTTCCTATCATTATTCTTAACATAATTTAAGGAAAGCAGAATTGAAATTATAGGGTTAGGGTTAGGGTTATTTCACATAGCAATATGTGAAAGGGTTCAACTCATCTATGTAATAATTGCTTCATAGAGAGAACCTAATAAGATGCATGCACTAAAAAAGCAAGTTTTCCTGAAAAGTGGATATTCACTTTGGATGCGTGTAACTTACTGCAGAAAAGCTTTTTTTTTTTTTTTTTGCAGTGCTTAGGAGCATCACATCTACAAGTATCTGATATATCCAAAGTTATTTAAAACACTATGAAAATCCTAGGTATTATTTTTATTCTTATTCTCCTGTCTTTGCTTTGGCTCACGAACACATGCCCATACTCTTGGATTTTTATCTATTTTTATCTATTTATTGTTATATTGTAATTTTATATGTATAGATTTTAACTGTTGATATGTTGTAAACCGCCCAGAGTCCCCTATTCGGGGAGATGGGCGGGGATAAATTTAAATAATATATAAAATAAATAACTAAATACTCTCTATCCCTTACTATGACCCTCTCTTTCTAAATTCTTCACACAGGACCAGTGAAGAAACAACAAATAGTGCTGAGCTTCCCGTGACCACCCAAGAGCCAAGCCCCTCAGAAGGTCACCAGATGTTAGATAAAAGCAAAGAGGCAAGTCCAGTGAAGCAGGATGGCAGCAGCCTAGAGACAAGTGAACAAGCGCTTCTGGGTGACCTACCAATGGAGTCAGGGAGGACTATCAGCAGGAGTGAACCTGATCTTTCATCTATCACTGCCAACATGGACAAAGCAACAGAGAGCACTACCATCATGATTGATGTTCAAGACTCCACCGTGGTACAGAGTAAGTATCTCTCTCTTTTCTCATTTGACAGCAAATCTCAGTCTGTTAAAGGGAGATATAGATTGCCATGCAGCATTGTCAGCCTCTTGGTTGAGATCAAGATAGCCCCCTCCTTGTTAACATTTCAGAAGCTTTTAAATAGAGTTGTTCCAGAGAGCCTTCCCCTAATTTTATCAAGCCGTCTTTATTTACTATTTTTATCCTTTGTAGTTTTTGTTTGGGTGGGGTTTTATTGTTTTATAATTGTATTAACCATGGATGTTTCGTTTGGTTTTATACTCTATGCAAGGCACCAAGAGTCTCTGAATTGCATGGGGGAGAAATGTGGACAATAAATAAATTTAAAAATATCCCTCTGTGTAGGATGGGGGCCAAAGTTTATTACAGATTTGTTGGTGCTTTCATATGGAAGTGAGTGAATATTATTCCACAAACAGACAGTTTGACTGAAGAAACTTTCAAACAGTTATAGGATTTTAATTGTGGTACAACTTGCATTGGTATTGATGAAATAGTCATCAAAAATGTCAGCTGATAGTCTCTGAACCAGATTCAGTTTAGAATTCTAGGGGGTCCTAAAAGGACATCTGAAATGAGATGCAAACACCCCCCCCCAAATTCTTCTCTGGCTTGAATCAAAATACACTCCCCACCTTCCTTCCTTGCCTGTCAAGTTGCAACAGTGATCACATTAACAGTTGATAGGATAGGGGAGGATTTCATGCTTTCCTTTTCCCTGCTTTTTTCTCTTGCCCCAACACGCTGGCTATCTTTGTAAGGGGCGGCAAAACCCAGGGGAAGAAAGGCTTGCTAAGTGTCTGAACGAGTGCTGCATTTGGAGCAACTCTCAGAAGAATTGCCTTTCCCATGATCCTCCAGAATTTTTCAGTGTTAAACAGAGTTGCCAGCGTAGAAAGAAAGAAGGGACAAGCTGCCGGTCTCCCCCTTCATGCTGCCACTACTGCTTTTGTCTTGTTGCAACCCCTGGGTGAACATTTGAGAGAAAGGAATTTAGGGTCTGGCAAGAAGGTTGACAGGAAGGGCGAGTGAGAACTGGAGGATGTAGACCTCATGGACCTGAGAGTTTCTTCTTTTTTTCACATCCTATATCACATTTTGAACTTTGGAGAACTTGCCCAGGTCATTGCAATCGATGAGGAGTCATTCATCCCTTCCTTCACATGGAAGGGCTTTAAAACAGTTTTGGTTTTAAGCCGAGAGTACTGTAAAGCAATTCTATAATTTGCTGAACATGATGGTGGGAGACCCATGAGTAGACTGGGTCCAGTGGCATCCATGGAGAGTGGGGTGGGGTAAGGGGATTAGAGTGATGTACTAAAGTTGGACATTCAGCACAATGCCCCTTTTCTACATGTGCTGTGATGTCATCCCCCCAAAAAAAAACAGGGTGTGTGGTTTGTACCCTGATGGTGATTTTGTCATTCTGATGGAAACAGCAAGAGCCCGTGGTTGCCACTGGCTGGATCTGCTGCTAAATCCCTGAAAAGCAGGGCAACATTGGGAAGAATAATTCAGCATGGAGAACTAAACTCCTTACTAGCTCAATGGAAGAAGCATTGAATATTAATAAGCAGCTTTGGATGATAATAGCTTCTGTTACTTCCTCTCACCCATGCTAGATTTTAAAAAATGCCCCCATCCCACCCATTTGCTATCAGAGATTTTGCTGTTTTATTTGCACCCCAAATTTCAGAAAATAAAGCTGAAAAACCTTGGTGATATGGGTGCAATGCTCCTTGACAGCAATGATAATCTGTCATTTTTATTATCTGGCCGCAAAATCAATGATTCTGCAAGCCACCTTCAAGCAGAGGAAGGCAAAAATCCAGAGTCTATTAAAGTATTTATTATGTAAATCCAACAAGTATCAAGTTATGCAGAGCTTTTTTTTTCTCAGGGAGATTTTCAAGCATATTTTGAGAACAAGTGTATCTTGCTATTAAGTGTTATCTTTTAGTTCCTGCTACTAAAATATGATAAAACATTTCAGGAGGCAGGCATGTATCACTTGAAGCATATTGTGTAGCCATAGACCGCTGCTGTTTAGCTATTTAAAACAAATATATTGCTAACCACCCCAAGTTCTTGAGAGATTATGGTATTATGGCCTTCTAGAGGGAGGGCAAACCGTTCTGATCGAAGTCTTCCCATCCTTTCCAATAATATATAGAAATAGAGATTGGAGGTGTTATCATTGGAAGTGTGTGAAGAGTTTCAAGCATGTTTTGAGCATGAAGCACTTGTAATGTGTTGGAAGCAGGCTGCTCTGTCCTCATGTGTTCTGATGCTTTTCTGATCATCTGGAAGTGTTTCAAACTTTAAACAGTCCCTTTCTGAGATGGGTGTTTTGAGCATGAACGAGGTCTGTTTGGAGTTTGGAATGCTTCAGGAATGGTCAGAACACTTCTGGTGAGGTTTGAACAACCCATTTCGAACAACCACCCAGGGTCCCTCATTGTGAGGGAGATGGCCAGGATATAAATATGATAAATATGATAAATAAATAAATAAATTTCACACTTGAAACAACATATTTCATATGTGAAAGATTTTGCACATCACTTATTATTTTGATGTTCTGTGAATTTCCCCTTTCTCAGTTCATATTATTTTCTGGGATCAGGGCTTGATTGCTGGCAGAAGCCTCTTACTTTTGGAGAAACAAGGGCACCAATAGAAGAGTGCAGAAAGCACAACTATCTCAACTTGCAGTTTTCCAGATGAGGATGGATAATTCAGTTTAATCTTGCTATTATCTCTAATACCAGCAAACTTATATATGATAGTTTTTTATGAAGAGTGCATTTGGATGCAATGCTTAACTTGTTTTAGTGTAACAAGAACAAGCCATGGTAAGCTTGCAGGGATGGAACTAGGGTCTGTGTCACCCGGGGCAAACATGGATTTCACGCCCCCCCCCCATGGGTTATTTTGGCGCCCCCGGGCATCATTTTGGCGCTACCCCCAGCGCAGCGGCCAGGGCACATGCCCCGCTTGCCCCCCCCCCCCAGTTGCGGCCCTGTAAGCTAGGGGCTCAGACATCTCTCTTCACCATTTTTCTCCTGCAAGGAACTCATGAACTTCCACTTCTGATTTAAATTTAAAAAATTTTTAATCCATTCAATCTTGTCCGATTCTTGGCGACTGCCTGGACAAGTTCCTGCAGCTTTCTTGGCAAGGTTTTTCGGAGGTGGTTTGCCTTTGCCTCCTTCCTAGGACTGAGAGAGAGTGAATGGCCCAAGGCCACCCAGATGGCTTTGTGCCTAATGCGGGACTAGAACTCACAGTCTCCCGGTTTTTAGCCTGATGCCTTAACCACTACACCAAACTGGCTCTCTAAATTAAATGTAGTTGATGTGTTTTGTTGGAACCCTAAATTGGATTACTGTGATTAGCTGGTAAAAGCCAGTTGAAGTTGGCTTGCTGGGTTTACCATAGTTTGTTTCAATCCTATGACAAACTAAGTTTCTCCAAACTAGAAGAAAAAGTATTGCAACTCTTCCTAGCAGCTGTTTAATTGCAGGAGGAGCCATGGAGCTCAGAGTAATGTGTGACTTTTTACTATAATGCAAAACCATTATTTACAAATCAGGCCACCCCACCTAGCACTGTGTTGTCCATTCCAGTGAACACCAGCTCCCCAAAGGTCCAAGGGTCTTTTTTAGTCCACCCTGCTTATAGATTGGGAAATGTCAGAGGCTGAAGCTGGGATCTTCTACATCCAAAGCCTCAGAGGTGAGCATTCTCTGCAGAACCCCTCCTGATACAGAATGCCCTCCTGCCAGAGAGATGCCCACGCCATCACTTTTAATTTTCAGGAAGGTTTTAAAAACATGGCTTTTTTAGGTGCATTTGGGATTGAAGCAAGAGTGGATAGATGTACTAAGTATGTGATGAATTTCTGTACTTTGGTGAAATATGGCACTATGTTTTTATGATTATAATATTATAACTGCTGATTGTATTTTATTGTTGATTACTGTTTTACTATGAATTTTTATGTAAGCCACTTACAGTCAAATGACTGAACTATGTCATGAAATGTGTGTTTGTGTGTGTGTATTCAACCCCTAAACTTTGCCTTCTTGCTGCTTCTCTGCCCATAGACTTTTTTATTAGCCACATTTCAATTCTTTTTCTTGATTTTTCCTTATGCATCTCCTCTTTCTACTTGCTTTTTTTTCCTTCTCCATTTCATGTATGGATGAATTTTCTGTTGATTTATGGCAAAGCCTTCCATGGGTCACTAAAGAAGCATTTCTGCTATAAATAATGATGAGCCAAGAATATATCTTCCTCCCTCCCTTCCTCCCTTTTATTTTTTTTAGATAAACTTTTATTTATTTTTGGTATAGGCTGACCATACATCCTGTTTTGAATGGGACAGTCCCATTTTTTTAGCATTTTTCAACCGTCCCGTCGTTTTCATAAAAATCTCAATTTTGTCCCATTTTTCAAACCCGGCAGGAATGGCACGGAAGGAGGATTCAAGCCGGAGCGCGGACCGGGGGGTGGGGTTTGCAGGCGGGAGCCAATTGCATGGACCGGGGGGTGGGATTTGCAGGTGGGAGCCAATCGTGTGGACTGGGGGGTGGGGTTTGCAGACGGAAGCCAATCGCGTGGACCGGGGGGCAGGGTTTGCAGGCAGGAGCCAATTGTGTGGACCGGGGGGTGGAGTTTGCAGGCGGGAGCCAATTGCATGAACCGGGGAGTTTGCAGGCGGGAGCCAATTGCGTGGACCGGGGGGTGGGATTTGCAGGTGGGAGCCAATTGTGTGGACCGGGGGGTGGGGTTTGCAGGCGGGAGCCAATTGCACGAACCGGGGGGGTTTGCAGGAGGGAGCCAATCACATGGACCGGGGGCAGGGTTTGCAGGAGTGAGCCAATCACGCAGACCGGGGGGCGGGGACCCCTGTCTTTTTCATGAATACGGAATATTACATAAGACCCCGTCCTGTTTTGCCATCCTGAAATATGGTCAGCCTATTTTGGTACCATGTGGAAATAGGCAGCTATTACAAAGACAGACAGATACCATTGAGAGAATATTATGCTAGGGGCTTTTTTTTCAGGGAAGAAACACAACCAAACCCTAAAGAAAACCCTTTTTTTTTAGTAAAATCTTTTTTGAGAAATGTCAGACCAGGCCTAAAAATAACCTTCTGAATAATTCCAAACTTCAATTAATTTTGACGCCTTAGATTTAGGAGTTGTGAAAAATAAATTCCAGTAAGATTATTTCTTAGCATTCAGTCCAACTGCTTTCTCCTATCTCTCCTATCTTAGCAAAGGCTAAGAAGTACTTTTCTGTGTCTTCACAATTAAAAAAAACATGAAATCTGGATATTAATTACCCAACACTTTTGTCTCTTCTGTTTGGCACCCTCTTGTGCCCTCTCCCTGTCCACCTCTTCATAATCTTCTGATCTCCATCTAACTAACTACATAGCCAGGTGGTGAGAATATAAGATAGCAATTAATGGTCATGCTTTTTTTTGCAGAAGTGACATCCCTAAACTGCAGTTCCAAAGGTGTTGAATTTGCACTGCAGCAGCTGTGGAAATAAATAGTAGACAGGGATAGGTATATGCTATGATTCCCCAGCAGCAGAAGACAAGAGTAGAATGTGCCAATGGGCACACGGTTCTGAAAGTCTCAGCTTTTATTTTTAAAAAAGAGCCATGTTTCTAGCCCTTGCACTCAAATGGATGAAGAGAGATGGTGACTTGCCAAGTGTTAACTTACCGTGCAATGCTTAGGTTAAATCAGATATTCATATTATTCTCCTGCACCTGCTCAGGGAGGCATGGAGAGTTGTGTGATTCTGCTCATGTCTCAGCAGGGCAATATACGTACAGAATTATGAGGGGTTGGGGGCAGATCTTTATTTCATTGCAGTGCTCCTTCCTCTTCCATTGAATAACAAGTACAAAAATAAGTTATGTGAAACAGTGACAGTTGAAGGTTAAATTATGCAAATTACAGTTTGCAGAATTTACTTTTCTTGGCCCATAATTTGAATTGCTAGCGTGCAGGATGTAATCTTTTTAAAACAGTATGCACACATTCCTTCTACTTGGGACTGAACTTTGCAGTTGTTCATCATGGAGTATTTCTTCTCCTTTTATGCAATGAGTATTTCATGTCTGTGCTATTTTCTGACCATCAGTCTACAAGGCCTCCTATTCTTTTCATATTCATTCTCATGTGTAACATTGGAAACTCTGTTTTTGTCATTCCTTCCCTACCTTTACCAATTTCTTTGTCTGTCTGTCTGTCTGTCTCTCTCTCTCTCTCTCTCTCTCTCTCTCTGTTTGTGTATATCCATTCTTTTCCATTTTCCGTGGGCCCTGCAGATGCTTATTCACTGCATGCTTCTTCCCAGCCAGAAGACTAACAAGATTTGTTCATTTTACAGTTAGCAACAAGACAGATGGAGAGGCCAGTCCATTGAAGGAGGCAGAAACAAAGGAAGAGGAGGTGGTGGAGGCAGAGAAGAAGAATAAAAAACGAAAAAAGGAGAAGAGTGAGACAGGCAAACCAATGGTGCCACATAGCTCCATGTTTATTTTCAGCACCACAAACCCGTGAGATATATTCTATTAGTTTTCTTTCTTTCTGGAATTGCTTAATAAGTTGGTATTTATTTCAGGGGACCATGTCTTTTGGAATGTTATCACATGTTCCACACAGGAAGGTCAATAATGCCAGGCAAGCTCTTGTAAAATATAGCTTACTACCCATTTTCCCCTGCAATGGGTATCTATTATATGCAGTAGACTCCAGGGTGCATGGAGTTATATGAGTCACAGGCCCAAACATCTCATCCACACCCTGCATAAATTGATTGTGCACCTACTGTAAATCACTTCATAGAAACTCCTGCAGGAGATCCCACAGCAAAGGTTCACTAAAGGTAGAAGAACATAGTGGAAAATGAAAAGGATTCCTATTGGCTAGAAAGGATAAACGTCCTACCACTCCTTGGTGTTGCTGCTTTTTTTTCATATTTTCCAAGCAACATCCTCAGGTTTATAGAATTTGGAGGATAATGGAAAGTTGGTTTTCAGGAGAGACTAACTGTTGCTTTGCCAATCAAGCAAGGTGTTTCGTGCCTGATGTTCTGGATCTTAGCTAGCAAATCAGAATTATCTAGTGGCTAAAACCACCTTCTTAAGAACTCATAGTTGGATGATAAAGACACTAACTAGTTTTCATCAGTCATACTATTTTAATAAAAAGGATTTTATGATAAAAATTCTTTCACAGGGGAAAAACAGAAGCAGAATTCCATCTATTTAAGATAGAGATCAAATTGTCCGAAGCTTTAGGGAACTCTGTTGTGGAATTTGTGCCATACCAAAAATTAGGATTTGTGACACCATCTTTTATCACCCTGTTACCATTCTTGTGCAAATAGACCAGATACATCTGACAAAGGTTCTACATACCTTGGGCCAGTCACTCTCTCTCAGCCCAACTCACCTCACAGGGTTGTTGTTGTGGGGAAAAGAGGAGGAGGAAGGAGCATTAGGTATGTTCGCCGCCTTGAGTTATTTATAAAAATAATAAAGGTGGGATAGAAAATAAATAATAATAATAATATAGATTTTTTAATTATTATTTTTAAGAAACTGGTAGTGTAGAATTGAAAGATTTACAGCACTCCTTATATCTTACCCTATGTTGAAAGGTTTGTTTATATTTTTTTATCCATCCATCATCTAGAGAGGCAGAAGTAGTTGTCCACTTCTGATTTATAGGATTGTTATAAGGCTAGAGAGATAATGTATGTGAGCATGCTATATAATTGCTATATAAATGCCTCCATTTTAAATTATCAGAATTCTGTTTAACACTATGGCCGTTGCACGGATTTGTGGTTTCTTTGACAGAATCCGAAGAGCTTGCCACTACATTGTCAATCTGCGCTACTTTGAGATGTGTATCCTTCTTGTGATTGCAGCAAGCAGCATCGCCTTGGCAGCAGAGGATCCTGTCCTGACCAACTCAGAGAGAAATAAAGTGATTACTCAGTTTCTTGACAATTCTGCTTTGCTGTAAGGTCTTAGTGTAAATGGATTGATGTTCTGCATCTATACATCTATTTTATAATTCACTGCAGAGCTGACCCACATGCTCAAAAGATACACATGTTTCATCTCTTGCCAGCTTTATTATTTTGGACTTTATTTGGGGCTTACATTTTTGAATTCTCCCTTAGCATATGAGAGAGAGACAGAGACAGACAGAGACAGACAGACAGACAGACAGACAGACAGACAGACAGACAGACAGAGAGCGCCTTTGTCCTATCTATTTCCCTGATAGTCTAGTGTTCATATGTAAAGAATTTGTTTAATTATAAGGGTGGGGGGAGTCAAACATGCAATTTCCTAATCTGTACTCTGAACACTTTAGGTCACGAAAAATTGTAGCAAATGATTCTACTGATTGTATAATTTCGGTTCATAGCAAGATGTATAGAAGCTTCTTTACTCAATGGTGAAGAGGGATGTACAATATTTCCCCAGGGTGTTATTCTATAGGTAGAGCTAGTCATAGTTACTTCCTTCCCCAAGTAGTTACTTGCTTCCCCAATAGCACAAGTTTGCCTTCCAGTCTTCTGGCCTATGGCAGCTTAGGTTGGACTTTGTCACAAAATGAGCCTCCTTAGGAATTAAGGTTTGGAACAGCTGCACATACCACCAAACATTGAAAGGAAGTAATTGCATACTGCCATAACCAGCCATTTGGGGGGAAGAGGATTGACCTCAACAATTTAAATACCTTGCTGAAATCCATAGACATAAAATCTGACCAATAAAAAAGGTAAAATATTTATTTACTTATTTATTTATTCAATGTATATGGCCACCCATCTCAACAAGTGATTCTGGGCGGCCATATAAATTACATATTGAGACATTAATGGACAAGAATTTTCTTACCATCAGTGGAAAGAATGAAGTTTATTTATTTATTTATTATTTAAATTTATATGACCGCCCATCTACCCCAATCGGGGGACTCTGGGCGGTTTACAATAAAAAAATACAATTAAAATACCATATAAAATTACAACAAACAATATAATAAATAAGTATAAAATCCAATCTAGGAGAATTGGTCTTAAAAATAGGGAGGGGATTATGGTACTAGCCATCCCCAGGAGGAGCTGTTACCTTTCTCGTCCCAAGCTAGGCGGCAGAACCAGGTTTTCAGATTTTTCCGGAAGACCGGAAGCGAGGAAACCCGCCTCAACTCTGGGGGCAAGATATTCCAAAGGGCGGGTGCTACTGCAGAGAAGGTCCGTCTCCTGGACCCCGCCAGATGGAACTCCTTTACTGATGGGGTTGCCAAACAATACTTTGTAGCCATTAAACCCAGCTGGAGGATAGGAAGAACCAAGCACAGAAGTGAAAAATGTAGAAGATGGTTGGTATTAAACAAGGACTGGCTTTCTGGTTGCTCAGCCTATCAAGCAATGACCCACAAACCATAATTAATATCTGAGAGTTTCACCTGACGCACCTACCTCTCATCTTACAGGGAGCAGAGTCCTGGTGGCCGGTGTGTTGGTGCTCCACTCCTTTGGGTGGCTGTGTATAAAATGGGCCCCACTTTGTTCTTGAATCAGGAGAAAATTAGAACTTAGCAAGAAAGAAATTCACTCAAACTATTCAGAAGAGCACATTAGGAATTGATGGAAAGGAGAGAAAGAGAACCAAAAAAGCAAGAAAGAGGAAATAGAATTGGATTGGATTGGATTGGGAAGTTTAAAATGGGCAGGGGAGGGAAGTATGCTTATTTATACTTTCTATGCTGCAGGAGTTTAGAACATCTGACTTGCCTCATTTTACACATTAAAAAGTAACATTTGAATTGCTGAGGCCATTAATGCATACTCTTAGTTTCCAGTCTCCAATTTGATGAATAGATTTCTCTAGTCCCAAAGGTAATAATTAGTTAACCAGTGTGAGTAGCAAATTAGCTTGGAGGAGGTATGTTATTGTTATTGCCAGTTGTTTTATGTAGAAATTGGGAAGGCACAGCAATACTGATTTCTAAAATAGTGGCTTTTAGTTCTTCTGTTCCTAGACACAGGGAGAACCAGACTTTTTAAAACAGCTGCGTTTCTCAGTTGGATGAAAAGTGGGCCTCAAAGGATATGCACGTTGCTTGTGGGGGCTATATTTTCAGCGGCTCCAGCTAACGCCTGTGTAAGAGCTCTGCAGTAATAACTGCAGGATGGTGCCGGAGAGAGTGCCAGGACGTAGGTGGAAACATGCCTGTGAATTCCAATTGTTGGGAACATGAGCAGGAGGGTGCAGTTGCATTCAGACCCCGCTTATGTGCTTCCTGCAAGCATCTGGCTGGTCCCTGAAGAAAGAGAGTACAGTGTTGGACTACAGTATGTGGCCTTTTAGTCTGATCTAGCTGATAACATCGTTTTGCTGGTAGGGCGAAATGCTATTGGCAGACAGGGAATAGACCGGAGCAGACATAACAGAAAGTACACAAAGCTTAAGGTACAGCCAGAGAGCAGAAACTGTTGTCTAATCTGACAGCTGAGGTTGCCAACTTCTAAATCAAATTCTGTAACTTTCATTTTTAACAGTAGTTTACATCTGGTAATGTGGCAAGCAGATACAGTATTAATACTGCTCAGCTTCTTGGTATGATCACCTCCAAGTATCTGTATGATTAAGAACAGGAGAAAGCCAGGTTTCATTTTTTTTCTCCCACCGTAGAAATCTTATTACCACCAGTCTCTTCTTGCTTCCACCTTGAACCAAGGATTTCAGGTGGCTTTAGCCTGCATTCCACAGCAGGGAGGGGCCAAGGAGGAGTTATTTCTAATAAATTGCACTCGGGGCAATATTATTAATTTCAAAAGTCATGTTAAACATATGTGTTCTTAATGAGAATAATTCCATTCAAAACAAAACAATTAAAAGTGCTAAACCCATTTGCTAGGTCATGTTAAAGACATCAGCTCTAGCAGGAATTATTTACATTATTGCCTGTGCAATCCTATTCAATGTTTTTTATTTAAAAGAGTTCTAAATCCCCCTTTAGGGAAAACTCCTGGAGATGGCATACAAATAACAATAATAGTAATAATAGTAACAACAGTAATATAAAAAGGTAGGAAATAATAATAATAGTAATAATAATAGTAATAAACTTCACAATAAAACATGTTTAATCAGAAATTAGTCCACTGTTTTTGGACTTACTGTTGCATAAGTGAGCATATAAATTGGCATACTAAAATTATTTAATACAGTCAATAAATATCATTATAATCTTAGAGATTTTAGATTTAAAAAATCTATGGTGTAGTGAAGCTTTGCAAGGAGAGGATTTTGTTTTATACCCATAGAGATAGAAAAGGATCGCTTCAAAATTAAAATTAAACAGGATTTCAACTCTAATTTCCAATGCAAAAAAATGCCAGATTTTCACTGTAGAGATGCCAAAGGATAATATGACACTACTGTATAGACATAGAAAAACATTGCCAATGGTGGTACATTTTAAACAAACACTTCATGGTTGAGTGTTATCATTTCTGTAGCTTTGCTGGTCTTATACGTAATGCCATTCATTTCTTCTACAATATTTTCTCCATGAAAGACCATCCAAAACCATAGTTCCTCTTTCCTTTTCTACAGACACAGTTCAATCCACATACAGAGCACAGTACCTTTTTAAACAACAGAGCCTACTAATGAGAAATATATTTTTCATTCATCTTTGCAGGTCCTGAGGTATTTTGACTATGTTTTCACTGGCGTCTTCACCTTTGAGATGGTTATTAAGGTAAGTGAGAAAGAAAGAGTGTTTTCCTGAGTCAACTGGAAAACAGTGGGTTTTATATTCATACACAGAGCTTTATCATCTATTTTCAGGAAAACGAAGACCATCCAAATAAATTCTCAAGAATGCCTAGATTTATTAAGACCCAACATTTCTGAGAACAATTTCTCCTTTGGCCGTTTGCGGCATTCGGTGCCTTGTAGTTAAAGTCATGCTTGAGTTTTCCTTATGCTGCCACTTGCTGGAAGCTGAGAGATTTTCTCAGGGTTCTTACTAAATATTTTTAATAGCCTCGGTGAAATATAATTTCAATAAATGAAGGAGGATATTAGGTCACTCCATCCCTCTGATCTTTTAGGAAGTGGGCTGGGATAGCCCTTGAGACTTATTACAACCTTTTCAACAAAATAGGAATTCGGGAAGTTGTAATCCAACACATCTGGTGGGCACCAGGTTAGAGAACCCTGATCTAGAAACTTCTCTTTCCTGCTGGGAAGTTTTGTCATTGCAATAAAGCAATGTCAAGTGCATTTTCATTCTGCAATTTGGCTAACCCTTTTTCTACAGCTTGTCTTTCCTTGGCTGTTTCTGATTCTCTCCCTCACCTGTTTCCAGTTCTTGGTATGTCAAAGAATTATGCGCAAAGCCCACTCTGAGCTATTGCAGAGTGCTGCAGACAAAAAGATAACAGTGAGTTTTGTCTTTAAAAGGTAGAATCATCCAAGACCAAGCTAATCTTCTCAGCAGTTAACTGAGTCTGCCAACATCAGGCAAGATGGGAGAAGCAGTAGCTGTTAGTGGGATCTCAGTTTACAGTGACAAAACCAGTAACTTCCTCTTTGTGGGTGGCGAGTGTTGGCCTCTGTGGGAACAGAATATAAAACAGTTTCTTAAGCAGAAAGAGAAAATTGGACTTTTTTTAGCAGAACTTTTTGCACGTTTCTATCAAGTCTCAGATGTCACTCCTACTGAACAGAGATTCTAAAAGAAGACACAGCACTAGGAAGCAAAATTGTCATTCTGATTTTTTTCAAATAAATTCTAACGGAACTGAAAGGCGCTGAGCCTTTTTAGTCCAAGGTCCTATAATGAAACATATTTTTTAATTCTGTTTATTTATGTTATTTATTTGAGTTATCTCTCACCTTTCCTCCAGGAGCTCAAGACAGTGTGCACAGCACTTTCTCCCCCAATTTTTCCTCACAACAATCCAGTGAGGTCAGTTGGGCTAAAAGATAGTTACTGGCCCTGAAAGAATCACCCTCTGAGCTTCCATAGCAGAGAGTGGACTTGAACCTGAGTCTTTTCAGTCCTAGTTCAACACCTTAACCACTAGACACACTAGGTAGATTATACAAGTAATAGATTTTATATGGTGTGAAAAAACCTTCTGCAGGATGACAACAGACCTCCTTTTCAGCAGCTGATAGGTCCGTAGTTAGCTGAATGGATTTCATTTCCATTTTGATAACCATGTCTGATAAACAGCTTATAAATAGATTTTCTGGGATTTTGCCCCAATCTGCTTTTTCATTTTGTCATATAACTAGAAGAAATCACACGCTCTCACTTCTTGGACGCCTATCTAGCATAAGCTAGTTAGCCAAGTTCTAGTGCCACAGCAGGCCTACCGGAACTAACCCTTTTATCTTGCTGCTTTTCTCAGAATGGCGACAAAGCAGGGCAGTCCAAGTTCCATCCTTTTTGGGGATGCATTCAGTGTTGTACCACATGGGAAAAAGAAATGGGACTTGTGTTACAATGCCACAATGCTGCCTTGGTCAGTCTGACATGCCCTCTTCTGGTGATACTGCTGCTGATTCAGTTGTAATGTAAAAAACCTGACAGGATTAACTCTGTAAACAAACCTGTGGTGGCATCTTTTTATTTTCTAATTTTAAAATGCAATTATAAAAATCTGTATTGTTACATCCCTCTCCCACAACCCCAACAGCAGCGGAAAATACCTCTTAAGCCTTAAGTGAAATATCTTTGTCCATATGTATTTGTTTATAGCTTACTGCAGCCTCAGTAATGGGACTTAAATATAAAGAGCTCATCATCAGAAAATGGGGCTTAGGTTATATAAGATCACTATCTCTTCTGTTCTTACGAGTATAAGAGTATAAGTATAAGAACTTGCCCTTGTCTTTCTTCAGATGATTGATCAGGGATTAATACTACAAGATGGCTCTTATTTTCGGGACCTTTGGAACATCCTGGATTTCATTGTGGTTGTTGGAGCGCTGATGGCCTTTGCCTTGGCGTAAGTACCTGCATTTTTCTGCTGGGTTCAGATCATTTTACATACATCATAACCACGCTACTAATGTCCAGAACTTCCTTGGCTGGTACTTAAAGAAAAAAGATCATGTCACTTAAAAGAGCATGCTTGTTTCCTTCACTGTCTGAGATTTAGCCATCAGTCATAGAGATTTTTATAATGATTAAATACAAGGAAATATATTTCATGCGATAGAAAAAAATGCTAGTCGAATGGATGGGTTGTAAAAAGGCATGACTGAAGACAAGGGAGTTCAGACGTATGAAGAAAATACTAGTCTTGACTGACCCCAGAGTTTTGTGGCCTGATTTTTAGACTTATTCTCACCAGATGAGATGAGTATGGCTGCACATACAATGTGAGCTTTAAAATCATATCATGCATTCACTTCACAACATAAGCAAATCCCACACTGTAGGGTTGCCAGACCTTTGAAATGCATATCATAGCTTTGCTTACCTCAAAAGTGGATAGCATAATAGGTATGCATATATGTATTAAAAATCAACCTGTTTAGGATTTCCATTCCATTGGACATACTTCTGTGGCAAGCAGAGCTGAGTCATAAGGTGGTATGGTCTCAAACTTCCTCTCCCAGAAACCCTCTGGCTCTTCATATTCTGGGTCTGGAGTAGAGGCTTGGGGGTTCCAATTACCATTACTTATCTTCCAAGGGCACACTGTATAGCCTTGAGATGTGCACCAGCCCTTCTTACCCCTTTTTTAGAGATTGACTCATCTCACAAGAGATGAAGAAAATGAAAACTTAAAAAAGAGAAACATATAAAATCACTTCTTAATTTTAAAATCTTAAAAATGTAATTATGCAGTATCGCAGGAGCTAGAGTATAGAGCTACCCAGTTTATAATACACAACACCTGGCAAATAGATTAAACAAACAAAAAAAAGACCACAAGACAGCACTGACCTATTAAATTTATCCTCAGGCTCCAAGAATTATAGAGCTAAAAGAATATCCCAGAGAAAAATAATTATCTCAAGAGATTTGAAAGAAAGGAACTATCTTTATGCACAACCCGATATATTCATAAAAGGCTAACGTATAAGCTTGTACAAAGATGTGAAGAATATTGGTCTTAAGCACACAGAGACAAAAGAAATACAAAATTAACACTGTTTTGGCTAAAATATTTACTAATTTCTTAGAAGTAGATTGACTCCTGAATTAAAGCCCTCTGCCTCTTTTCCCTAGACCTTCCCCAGCCTTTGGGGATAACTCCAGATGTTTATCCGAGTTATTCAAGAAATGGTAAACCTCATCCCATGTGCAGCAACTTCTTTCTCTGGAGCTGTGCCTCTGATTTTAAAAGAATCAGGCTTTTTCCTATCCAGGAGAGAGAGGGGCTGGGGCATCTGCCTTTTCTTTATGTGACAGAAGTCATACTTCCCCCCAATGTGTCTACATTTCAATTCAAGCTACAAACTTCCCCCCAATGTTGATTTTGCTTGAGATGAAGGAATGTACATTTCCAATCTGGGAAGCTGGCAGACATTCTTATGAATGCAGGCTGGCATCTCAACAGTAGGTAAGACCAGAGTCTCCAAAACCCAGTCAATCCATTAACTTCGTCTCTTTTTTTCTTCTGGTATTCAGGTGCACTACCAAGTTCTTCAAAATATCTTTGAGCCTCATGGTTTATCTTCAAGAATCCCTTAGGACTGACTTTTTGTAAGACTTGGAGAATTCTGTGTTATGATCCATGGCCCCTCCTGTAGAATCCAGTGCTCTGAGTATCTTGAGTGGATATCTTGAGTGAAATCCATAGGAAATAAATAACTTTAAATCCGGAGTATGAATGTGGATCTAAATTGCAGAGTATTGTAAAGTGTACAATAAAACCCGGATAGCTGGATTTCAAGAAGGGGCAGTTTGGATCAAAGAAGTAGCTTAAACATTTTCCCTCAGAGCCACTTCCTTCCAAGGGATTCCACATGTGTTAATTGCCCTTGTCTGCAAATCTGAACTAATACTACACCACATAGTTTGAACAAATGGTAACCTGCATGTTTCCTGTTGACTGCCCTGCATTCAAACTCATAATTGCACCAAAGTACCTAAAATAATTTTCCACTTGGAAAGATGTTTCACCTGTCACTTAGGGCCAAATTGAACTTAATTAGAGAGATTAGGATTTCCTGCAGTTGTTGTTTGTTTGTTTTTACTAATTAATGCTGCCGAGCAGCAACTGCTGCTTTGAAAATCAAGGAATTACAGCCCCGTCACACCTCCTGATGAATGCATGTGTATATCTGGGCTTGTAAACACATGTTTGTCACTGTCACATTAAGCATTTTAAACATACACATAACAATAAAAATATAATATATGAAATGGCTCTTGTTAACTAAAATAAAAATGAGAGAAGCAAGGTGGGGTGGAAAATTAATGGAATGCCAGGATATCAAGGCTGTGAGATGAGGTTATTGCTCTTTTCAGATGCAAATCTTCTTCCAACAGTCTCCTTGTTCCTTTGCTCTCTGCTGATGGCCCATTTCCTGATCTTTTCTGTTTTCTTTCCACCTGTCTATCGATCTGGCTTTGTGACTGTACATCTGGGCCTTTACCCACAGGAATGCTTTGGGGTAATTATTTTTCTTGTTTATCTTTGGGGGACACAAGTGAGGGAAATGGGCCTTGCATGGAAGAATTTGGTTTGCTTATCTGTCTGTTACGTTGCTGTCAGAAAGGCTGTTTGGGTTAGCACTAGGAGAAGGTACGATGCGACTAGTTCCCCAGAAAGTTTTCCAAGACAAGTTCTGTTGCCAATCTGTGCTTCCCAGGAGACTACAAAGCATTCTATGCCTATGATTTCAGCCTATATTGACTATGCAGCAAGGTCTCAGATTGTCAAGCTGCTCTAAAGAAATCAATTTCCTGCTCCTTCTGGCAAAGTATCAAAAGTAGAATTTTCAAAACCATTTCATGGAGGAGCGTGAAAATTTGCTACTCACAGCACTGTATCTGAAATGAGAGAAAAACAGGGCAGCACTTACATTACGTCAAGGGAATAGACTGGCATAGGCTGCAGATCATTTGTTAGGTATTGGTTAACATGGTATTTTTACTGCCAAGGAAAGGCATAGAGTGCAGGGGTCATATGCAAAACTAGTTTGGCTGGCTTTGGGCAAGATGCCACTTGCAGTGGGTAATCCAGCCACCAGCTACTACTACACTGCTCAGACACACAAATGTCTTGTGCCAGTCCTAGGTACAAAAGGACTCTTATGAGACAGCTTGGTGAGGTAATACTTGAATTATTAGCTGCTAAGATGGCATTGTCTGTTTTTTTCATTATGGGGGTTATCTACTGTGTACTTCCTTGAACTCACATCAATTTATAGAGCACATAACATCAAAATCTAAAATATAGACAAAGTTCCCAAACTAGGTAAAGGTAGCCCTACCAGCATTAGCATCCAAATGCTCTGAATATATAAAAGTGAGTCTGATGTATCCTGGATGGATGGTTTGATTTAAAAATGGGATTTTGATGAATGGAATATATCTATCTATATCTACTATATTTTTATTTATTTATTTTTTTATTTAAATTTGTATTACCGCCCATCTCCTCCAACCAGGGAACTCTGGGTGGTTCACAACAAAACAGATATATATATATAAAATATATATCAGATATATACACAAACAAATGCACATACATACACAGGTAGTCCTTGTTTAGCGACTGCCTCGTTTAATGACCATTTACAGTTACGACAGTAATGAAAAAGTAACTTTATGACCAATCCTCGCATTTACAACCTTTGCAGGTCTATAAAGCAAAGGAAAGCTGAAGTACAATCATAAGCACAGTTGTGGTTTCACTTAGCAACTGCTTCGCTTAATGACCAAGTTGCCAGTCCCAATTGTGCTCGATAAACGAGGACTACCTGTATGTGTGTGTGTGTATTTGTGTCTGTGTATGTATGTACAGTATGCATAAAAATCAGGAGTGAGCATTCTGTTACATGGTTGAAAAGGATGGTTTTCATTGATCTGGCTAGTAATTTTACAGCTAAGTTCTTAAACATTAACATTCCTTGCCATTGTTTAAACTTTAGAATAAGGCTTTTTAATATTTTATTATCCCACTGTGTTATAAAAGCAAACTGCTAAAATAAGCTCGTCCTACACAGCGACCAGTGCAGGTTGCATTGGTGAGGAAGAAGCAAAGAGGAGGGCCAGTTTCAAAGGCAACACAGGATTATTTTCTCGTATAAAGCTGCTGACATGAAGGCAACAGGCAGCAAATGCTACTGAGCAGCAGCTGAGGGGAACTTATAGAGTTAAGGTAGTCAAGCAGGCAGTAGTTCATCCTTCAGCTGCTTCAGCACTGTGTCAGGGATCAGTGCCGGCTTTGGCTGCTTTAAAGAAAAAGGATCTCAGTTTCTAATCTCTCAATTCCTAATGCAGTCTTTGATGGATATAACATTAAGCTTCAACGATACAGCAGTCATGACTCATTAAGCCTGCAATTTTATTATCCACGGATGTAGAACCCCACTTCTGACAGTCTCCTGGGCTGATTTTTCTGATGTTGGGAACTCCAACATCAGGAAAAAGCAGAAGAGACTGTTTCAAAGGTCCACGGTCTAGCCTTTCATCAAACTCCCAGCTCCAGGAGAAATGTAGACCATTGATTGTGATATGAGAAAGACTTATTAAGAAACTAGGAAGGGCAGAGAGACAGAAATGTCTCTCCACTTTCATTTCTCACCTGCCAATCTGTTGCTGACAGAGTTTTGAACATTTTAGTGCCCCTGATATAGACCACTCTGAGAGATGGTTTAGGTCGGATTGCCCTGTCCCTCTGTTACTTTATTGAATAACTGTGTGGTTTTGTACTTGAAACTAAGGGAAGGATATCTGAGCCTTACCCCACTAACACTGTCCTCAGCAGATGTGAACTCTACAAAAGCTGGAAGAGCGATCATAACTTGCTTTTCTTCCAGTATCTAAGTTTGATGTTAAGAATGTGGCTCTCATCTCCCAAGATCATTAAAAGCTGTTGCTGTGTGAAGTCAGGACATCTTTGTTCTGTACTGCCAAAATGATAGAATGAAAGAGTAAGGAATAAGTTCTTAGATTACATATCCTGAAAAACACTGGGATGTATGTGAGAGAGAAATAAGCTAGATAATGAGATGGATTTCCCATCAAAACTTCAAATTTTCTTTTGCTAGAAATTCATAATCATTCCCATTTTATAATTGGAGACGTAGGAACTGTCTAGAAAGCGTTTTTGCTCTGTATACACCATCAAAAAAGAGGATTTCTATTTCCAAAGCGAGAGTGTGTTTTTAAAAAGGTACAATTTGGTGTAAACTATCCATGTACAGATGCAGTGCAGGTTATTACAACTTTACAGAACTATATCAAACTGGGGAAGACCATAGCTGGTGTCTGCTTATAAATGAATCAGAGTAAATAGATAGGAAAAGAGGATAACAGGATTGTGAAGATGATGTGTGTCTGAAATAAAGGGTGCTTTTAATGTCACTCTTTCCCCTGCCCCGGGATTTTGGCTCTCTCCCTCTCTTCTTGAGTGGACAAGGGTAGGAAAAGTTGATATAAGAAGAATATTTCTTTCTTAAATGCTTCTGCGTAAGGATCTCCATCACATAAAGCAATTTTAAGATTCTGTGTAACTAAAGCTCACAATTAGTAAACCTTCTTAAGTAATCGCCATGAAGGATGGGATGGCAATTATCCTCAGAGCTTTTCTGCAGACGAAAACAAGCCCTGTGGCTGACCTTCGACCTTTTCCCACAGAAAACTAACAAGCAGAACAGTGTCAAGGAGGAGCAAGGGATGCAGCGGGTGTTGGGCTTGACACATAGACTCGGGAGCAAATAAGGGGGAAAGGTGGTGGTTCCATATGTCCTAGGAAAGAATTTATATGGCAGAAAGCAGCTGCAAAAGCAATTGCTCAGAGGTTCATGTGAGGAGTTCAGTGCCCCACGCTGCTTCTCTTGGCTGCTATCAGTTTGGAAAGAGATAGATGCTCTTGAGTCTTCTTTCTAGATCCAATGGTATCTGTTGTCCTTCCTGCCAATAAGTTAGCCAGCCTGCAACACTGGCTCGCCAAAGACAGTAACAACAAGTATCATATACCACCCATACTATTTTTTTCATATTTAAAAAACCAAATACCTGTAGCTCTTTCCCAATAATTGTTTATTTTTTAATTTAAAAAAATGAATGAGTTTTTTTTTTAAAGTTGTGTTTCTTTGTTCAGAGGGCTTCCGGCCAACATTAATATTTTCCTTGTTATGGTAGCACAAGTGGCACTCAATTATACTTTAAAAAAAATTCAGGTTCATTAATTTTTGCTTTCATCTTGTAAAATTGCCCCATGGATTATTGAAATGTAGTCTTGCCCACTACTCCCACAAGGTAATCTACTGATTTGAAATGGAACCCAAATTATACCAACACCTCCAGGCCTCCTGCCCTACAGTCAACACTTTACAATAGCCTTCTTAAAATGCATGGCCTTCCACCATTGTCATGCTGGCTGAGGATAATGGCAGTGGTTGCCCAACACATCTGAAGGACCTTGCATTGGGGTAGGCTGCATTAAAATTGCATTAATTGCACTTTAGTTTAAGGTTTTCCCCTGCACAGTTGTGTCCGACTCTAGGGGCCGGTGCTCATCTCCGTTTGTTAGCCAAAGAGCCAGCGCTGTCCAAAGATGCTTCTATGGTCATGTGGCTGGCATGACGCACGCGGAACGCTGTTACCATAAGTGGTACCTATTTATCTATTTGCATTTGCATGCTTTCAAATTGCTAGGTTGGCAAGAGCTGGGGCTAGTGCAGGAGCTCACTCCGTCACCTGGGGCTAGGGTCTCGAACCGCCGACCTTCCGATCGACAAGCCTGGCATCTTAACCACTGAGCCATCACACCCCTCTAATTGCACTTACCAGATATTATTATTTGTCTTCATTTAACCATCCCTGATGGTGCTGTCTGACACAGATTGCTTTGGCCTGCTCTGATAGAGTTAGCTCTCCTCTATGTCCACATAACTGATTCACAGGTATGCATACCCCATCTCATATAGACAACAACCCAGGAATTACTCTACAGTCTCAGCTGAAATGACTGCAAGGTTTGTTCTGGGAATTTCTCTTTTATAATGGGCAGTCATTATAAAGACCGCTCCTATAAAAGGATTCCCCATTTATTGTGCTAAAGTATTCTCAGCCTTTTTTTTTTTTAATTAATCCTGGTCCAGAGGAGGGGGACAGAAATAAATCCCTTTTTGAGAAATAACTCAGAATGTAAAGGTCATTTCTGTTGCTGGACAGATGGCAAAAAAAATATAAGATGCTATTAGGTGGCCTTCATATTTTCTATAGAAAATATACAAATTCTATGTGAAATCCAAAACAAATCATAGAAAGTTGCAGAAGAACCTCATAAAGTGATTGAGCAATAAAAGTGGCAGATGGTATCTAGGGCTGATAGGTATAAAGTAATGCACCATGGAAAATAGCTTTAATTATCATTCTAATTATAGATTACACAGTGTTAGGTCTGAAACTAGCTGTTATCACTCAGCAATGTGATCATAAACATATACTGTTCTGAAAACACCAGGAGAGAGTGTTTTGTTGTAGTTAAATATTAATAATGTCTCTAGAAAAGCCCGTTCCTTCCTGGCAAAGTGCTGTTTCCAGAATAAAGTCCCTTGCTGATGCGACCTTGCTGACATGGTTGGGATCATGTAAAAATTATTCCACCTGGACAGGAGCAGCTTCTGGATAAGCATTCTTTTCACCTCTAGAAGAATGTCAACACACACCATGCGTGCAAAAAGAAATAGAAGAAAAGAGTTGAGAATATTATAAAAATGGCTGATGTGTGCAGGAAACATGATTATAGGCTTCCCAACGTGCTTGTTCAATATCAGCATTTGCAGAATTAATTTTGTAGCTGCATTAACAAATTACATTATTGAGTTTTCCTGCAATCCTGTGCTAAATTAGCTGGAGGAAATTTCACTGAACTCTGTGGGACTTACTTCTGAAAGACATATCTTTTCCACAACAAAATTTATTTATTTATTTATTGCATTTCTTCACCGCCCATCTCGACAAACGACTCTGGGTGGTTTACAAGCAAATTAAAACAATAAAAGAATTAAATATCATTGAAAGAGATACATTATAAAAATATATAAATATACACATATACAAAAAAACTCTAAGATATAAATTGTGAGATATATAAAATCCAAGATGGTGAGATCCCAGTCTTGATAAAATTTCCCAGATCCGCATCAAGGCGCCAACCACCCCCATGACAGACTAGCCTCCCTCCTACCCCAAGCAAGGTGGCACAGCCAAGTCTTGAGCCACTTTCGGAAGGCCGGGAGAGTGGGGGCCTGCCTTACCTCAGGGGGTAACTTATTCCAGAGGGCGGGGGCTATAGCAGAGAAGGCCCTCTTCCTGGACCCTGCCAATCAACAATCTCTCATGGACAGTGTCCGCAACATGCCCTCTCTGCCTGACCAGGTGGGACGGGTCGATGTAATGGGGGTGAGGCAGTCCCTCAGGTAAAATGCATTTTTATATGTGTGTGTGTGTATGTGTGCATTGCTTGCTTTCTGAGATGGGTGGCTATATAAATTAGACAAATAAATTTACACACACACACACAGCCTCTAGATTAAATGTACATATATGCCCTTTCAAAGTACTGTGTAAAAAGTAAGATAATTTATAAATGCTGTTGCATGCTGAACAAGAACCCCAAATCCCCCAAAGCTCAAGGAAACATTAGTTTTGACTAATAACAGCCCTTCACATACCCTATGCTGAAATAGAGAGTGCTTTTAGAAATGGTTTGTATTATGTATCTGAATTCTGCTGCTCATTGAGAATTCAGTTGGCATAGGAGTATGGAAATCCGGATTGGTATATGGCAAGAAGTTGGATAGAGTATTTGAACCTAAAATATTACCTAAATTCTGTACACGTTACTTTAAAAACTATTTATGTTTTAAAAAGATTCTATTTTATAAAAACATGTCATAGATAAGCGTGATCTATTTAAACAATGCACATTGTTAAATTTGTTTTTAAATGTTAAATTGTTTTAATGAATAAAGGTGTTATAAGTGAAAGGATAATTTTCTAAAAGCAAGAAACAATCATGAATCCCCTGCACTCATCTAAGTTAGTTAATGCAACTTTTAGCTTGAAATAGTTAAACTTTCATTATCCTAATAACAGATCAAAACCAAGATCGCCTAAAAATTAGCCAAGTGTGTCATTAACTCAGCATTAGCTATAAAAATGTAGCAATTAAACTTGTCCTCTAGCAGTTAAGTACTAAAATTTTAATTGAATAATCCCCCAGATCATATGGTTTTTTTTCTTTGTATAAGAGTAAATGCATCTTTCAGTACTAAAAAGAGTAAATGTATCTTTCAGTACCTTTAAAGCCCTTCATGGCATGGGACCAGGCTACCTAAGGGACCATCTCATCCCCATTACATCGTCCCGTCCCATCCGGTCATCCAGAGACGGCATGCTACGGACCCCATCGGTTAAAGAATTCTGTCTAACAGAATACTGCCTTCTCTGCAGTAGCCCCTGCTCTGTGGAACATTCTCTCCGCCCCCCCCCCCCGAAGTTAAGACAGTCCCCCTTGCTCCTGGACTTCTGGAAAAAACTCAAGACCTGGTTTTGTCAACATGCCTGGGGCGGGAAGAAGAGTGTACATTCCTGGGGATGGCTAACGCCTTAGGGTGGCCATAGAGTGCCCTTTCCATGGTTTTAAGGAAGATACTGCCATCTGGATTTTATTATATTTATTATATTCACGAATTGTTATTTTAATGTTTATTTAACTCTATTTATATTTGTAGTATAGTTAATTATGTTTGACTGTAAACTGCCCAGAGTCCCTCTCGGGGGAGTTGGGCAATGATAAATCAAATAAATAAATCAAATAAATAAATCAAATAATTCAAATAAATCAAATAAATCAAATAAATAAATAAGAGGGATCTCTGCAAGCATTGTGAGAGCTAGGAATGGCAATTGTAAAACACCCAGTTAAGAAGTATAAAAAGTCTATCATACAGTGCTGATCATGGACAGACAGCACAAATCTTTGGAAGCATGATATTTGTTCAACATTTTATAGATAGCATTTGTTGATCAAATTTTCATTAGTGCTATTTTGCATATATTTTTTTAAAATGTTAGAACTGTTGTGATTCCAATAATTGTACAAAGAGGGCTTAATCATGAGGATCATTTGCTTTAAAATTACTCCTTTTAGGAAAAAAAATTAAGGATATTTGACACGTCTCATCTTTAGCTGCCAGCTGCGGTTCCCCTTGCATCAAGATTGCCTCAACCCTCAGTATTCATTTTTCAAGCAAATATTCTAGTAGGTAGTTTAAATTTCTAAGAAGAAATATCAAAGTGCATCCCTACTTGGAAAGACAACAAGAAGTAGGAAGAGGATTGAAGGAGAGGGGGATCATTTAGCTGATATTATGGATATTTATCTATTAGATATTATTGGATAGAACAGAGCTTTCCAAACTTTTCATGTTGGTGACACACTTTTTAGACATGCATCATTTCGCGACACACTCTTAGAGCAGGGCACAAGGTAGGCGGTAGGACCTGCGCGGAATCATAGCAGGTTTGCAGACAGCAAGGCACAAGGCAGGCACTAGGACCTGCATGGAGCAGCAGCCGCGACACACCCAGACACTGCAGCAGACACACTAACATGTCCTGACACACAGTTTGGAAAGCTCTGGGATAGAACTTCCAGTACTGTGAACTTTTTTTTCCTTTTTATGATGTTGTTGTTATAAATCTTAGTACCTAGAACTCTCCCCCCACCAACACTGACTGGAACTAGTCCTGGAGGAAGGAGGAGAACCACTGAAGAATCGTGCCCCCCACTCCCAACCCTTAGCCCTCTCAGCCAGCCCAGAAATATACCAATTGAAATTTGTCCAGTACTGCTAGGTCCAGTATGACCTCTTGAGGAGAGGATGGACCACTGCCTCCTTCAAGGCACATGGAATGGAACCCCTCCCTTCTGCAAAGAATCAGCAAGGTCAAAAAGTATTGGAACAGGACATTACAGGGTTTCACCTCAAAACATTTTGTATGGCTTAGTATATTGAACACAAGGTCAGAATAGAAATGCAGATGGCTGCTTTGTAATGAATCAGATTATAGACTGTTCTTGCACTGATTAATAGTGGTCTGAGATTTATTTATTTATTTATTTATTTATTTATTTATTTATTTATTTATTCGATTTTCCACCGCCCAACTCCCTCAAAGGGACTCTGGGTGGTTTACAATTCAATAAAACATTAAACATTAAAATAGGCAATTTAAAAATACAATAAATATAATCAATTCAAGATGGTGATGTCTTCTTTAAAACATTGGAAGGGCAATTATAGGGCCATCTTAAGGTGTTAGCCATCCCCAAGAGTTTATACTCTTCTTCCCGCCCCAGGCCTGTTGGCAAAGCCAAGTCTTGAGTTTTTTCCTGAAGTCCAGGAGCGAGGTGGACTGTCTTAACTCTGGGGGAAGAATATTCCACAGAGCAGGTGCTACTGCAGAGAAGGCATGCTTCCATGACCCCGTTAGATGGAATTCTTTGACTGATGGGGTCCGTAGCATGCCCTCCCTGCATGACCGGATGGGACGGGACAATGTAATGGGGATAAGATGATCCCTTAGGTAACCTGGTCCCATGCCATGAAGGGCTTTAAAGGTCATAACCAACACCTTGAATTGCACCCGGAAGCAAACTGGAACCCAGTGCAGCTCGCGTAACAGTGGTGTTACATGTGTCCGATATGGGACTTCCAAGATGGTTCGTGCGGCCGCATTCTGGATCAGCTGAAGCTTCCGGATACTCTTCAAGGGTAGCCCCATGTAGAGCGTGTTACAGTAGTCTATATGTGAGATAACTAGGCCATGAGTGATCGAAGGGCCTCTCGTTCCAGGAAAGGTCATAACTGGCACACAACACGAAGTTGTGCAAAGGCCCTCCTGGCCACGAGTGCCGCCTGCTCTTTGAGCAGGAGTCGCGAGTCCAGGAGGACCCCCAAGTTATGTACCGGGTCTGTCTGGGGCAGTGCTACCCCATCAGGAACTAAGGATGGTAATTTCCTAGATATCGAGGAGCCATTAATCCACAGCCACTCCGTCTTACTAGGGTTCAGTCGAAGCCTGTTTTTCCCCATCCAGGCCCCTACAGCCCCCAGGCACTTGGACAGGGTAGAAACTGCATCACTTACTTCCCCCTGGATGGAGATGTATAATTGAGTATCATCAGCGTACTGATGATACCTCACCCCATGGAGACGGATGATCTCACCCAGCGGTTTCATGTAGATGTTAAAAAGGAGCGGAGAGAGTACCGAGCACTGTGGGACCCCACAAGAAAGGGCCCGCGGGTTGGATCTCTCGCTCCCAATCAACACCGACTGGAACCGGTCCTGGAGGAGGGAGGCAAACCAGCGCAATACAACGCCACCCACCCCCAACTCCCTGAGCCGCTCCAGAAGGATACCATGGTCGACGGTATCGAAAGCCGCTAAGAGGTCAAGAAGAGCAAGAATGGATGCACTACCTCCATCTCGCTCCTGCCAAAGATCATCCATAAGCGCGACCAATGCAGTTTCAGTCCCATGACCAGGCCTGAAACCTGACTGAAAGGGGTCCAGATAATCCGTTTCCTCCAGAATACTCTGGAGCTGCAACGCCACCACCTTCTCAAAAAGGGAAGGTGGGAGACTGGACGAAAATTATCCAGTACAGTAGGGTCCAGCGATGGTTTCTTGAGGAGAGGGTGTACCAGCGCTTCCTTAAAAGCTGCCGGAAACACCCCCTCCCCCAACAATGTATTAACCATCGCCTGGACCCAACTGCAGCTCACCTCCCGGGCTACTTTCACCAGCCAGGAGGGACATGGATCTAATTGGCAGGTGGTGGCATTAACAGCTCAGAGAACTCTGTCCACTTCCTCGGGTCCGACAGGTTCAAACCGTTCCCAGTTAACAAAGTAAGAACGTTCCCTGGGTATCTCTTCAGACTCTGTCTCACACTCGGAGTCCAACCCAGAGCGAATCCGAGCGATTTTATCCAGTAAATGCCGAGAAAATTCTTCCACACGGCCCTGGAGATGAATTTCTGCCTCCCTCTTCCCCAAAAGGGAACGGGTAAGTTTAAACAGGGCCGCTGGGCAGCATTCCGCAGATGCAATAAGAGCGGAGAAATATTGATGTTTCGCCGCTCTTATCACCACAAGGTAGGCCTTAATAGCGGCTCTAGCCTGTGTTCGGTCGGATTCAGTCTTTCTCTTCCTCCAGTGGTGCTCTAGGCGTCTCTTAATCCTCTTCAAAGCCCTCAGCTCCTCCATAAACCAGGGGGAGCTTTGGGCCCAACTGGACAAGAGAGGCCGCATAGGCGCGATCCTGTCCAAGGCCCCTGCCGCCTCTCTATTCCAGGCGGCTGCCAGGGCCTCCGCTGGACCGTGCAGCAGATCTTCGGGTATAACCCCCAGCTCCCTCTGGAACCCTACCGGGTCCATCAGTCACCGGGGGCGGACCAATCGAATAGGTCCAGCCTCCCTGTGGAGGGGAGCAGCATAGGAAAATCTCAAGGTCACCAGGGTGTGGTCTGACCATGACAAAGGGGAAAGATGTAACTCTCCCCTCAGATCACTTTGCCACTGCTCCGACAAGAAAACTAAATCCGGGGTGAGGCCACTATCTCAAGTCGGGTCCTGGATAATCTGGGACAGGCCCATGGTCGTCATGGTGACCATGAACTCCCGAGCCGCTTCTGAGGCCCATCCTAAGGAGGGCAAATTAAAGTCCCCCAGGACCATAAGCCTGGGGAACTCAACCGCCACCCCTGAGATGGCCTCCAGCAGGGAGGTTGCCACGCAGCCGGGAGGCTGGTACAATAGCAACACTCCCAACTGTTCACGAGAACCCAACTTGAACAACAAGGTCTCACACCCGGTAACTTGCGGAGCAGGGCCCCTGACGGCCACTAGAGACTCCCTGATGACAACATCCACTCCTCCTCCCTTGCCCTGAAGTCTCGGCTGGTGCCAAACCTGAAACCCGGCTGGGCATATCTCAGAGAGAGGAACACCTCCCTCCGGGCTCAGCCAGGTTTCCGTAATACATGCCATGTCTGCCCCCTCCTCTAAAATCAGATCATAAATGAGGGGGGGCTTGTTATTTATTGACCTGGCATTACATAGCAACAGCCGGAAATCAGGGCAACCACGCGTCTGCTGACCAGGGCCTAGGTATGAGCACGGAGGGCCGGAACACGCCACCGGTAATAAACACCGCGGGCGTCTTCCCCTACGATGGCCTGCCCTCCGACTCCGGTCATAATATCCCCTGCCCATCACCACCTCAATGGCCTGTCCTGCCCTGTAGCCCCCAGAGTCTCTAAATCCATTAGCCTCCACTCCTGGACTCCCAAGAACTCCGGTTGACAACGGGTATCCCTCCATCATTCACCCAACTCACTCGTACCCAATCAATACAAGTGATGAAGGACCCCCCAGTGTACCAGCTCAAGCTCTCGACACTGGTGGAGCCCAATCACCACTCTCACATTCATTCACTCATTCATTCACTGCGCCCCCCAGACTTCTCTCACTAGTCAACAGGGGCGCTCCATACACTACCCCTCACCCTCTGACTCTCACTCCGGGAATGAGTGTTCTCACTCTCTCCATACAAACTCATACCCCCTCTCACGTCTCTCACCCCTGAGAGGGAATAACAATCACTTCAGAGGGATACCGATGGCTTATATTATATTAGGGCGGTCGGAAGGGGATGGCCCAGCTCACTTCTCCGATAGCCTCTGCCCTGGTAATCGGTAGCCCACGTAACGTTGGAAATAGTTATTATATTCCTGTCTGTCGCCCAAGAATATCTTGGCGTTATCGTGCCCGCAGTCCAGTTCTTTATTTATTTATTTATTTTTATTTATTGTTCAATTTATATCACCGCCCATCTCCCCCCACAAGGGGACTCTTTAAGGTCTGTCAGGCACTGGGTCGGTCCATTTAACCAGGGCCTGCCCCACTTCCAATGTCTCATGAAGAAATGCTGCGATAGCCAGACCAGTCTGGTTACAGACCCCAGGGTGTCCGCACCCCAAGCTCTGCGTCGCCTCCCTAAGACCCTTCTAGGCGGCTTCTCCCGGCGTCTGTTGGTCTGCAAAAGTCTCTGCGTAGCCAAAAAAGCCCCAGCACCGCTGCCAGAATGACTCCACTCCTCCACTCCACATGAGAGGCCGGGCAATAATCCCACAACAGCGGCAACGGCAGCAGCTACAGCAACCACCCCAGCACCGGCAATCACAGCTGAAGCTCCACTCCATTCACGCCCAGCTCGCCCGGGCGTGAGATGCCTAAGCTATGGCCTTTTCTCAAGTTTGAGCAATGAGACACATATACTGTACATAGGGTCTTTGGGTTTCAGCATCATCTACTACAATGGCACAGTCTGGCATTTGCTAGGGCCCTTAAGGCAAGGAAAGGCCCAACGCTGCACTAGCACCATCTATTTGAACAGAACATAGAAAGGGTAGTATGACAGACCTTTTAGAAGCTTAAGAAGAAGTGCTATTGAAAGGGATGTGATATAAAATATACTAGGTCTTTTTTTTAATCATCTCCTAGAATTGGTTGGTGGTCTTTTGTTTTAATTTTCTATAATGCTACCCTCTGTAAAATGGAAGGGAAAATAATATGTTAGATAAAATAATAGCTAGATATTAGCATCAATTACAATTTAGAATTTAATTGCCGGCAGAGCAAACAAAGCTTGCATCTCTCTTTCACTCTCTCTCCTTCTCTCATAAAAATATTAATCTGGTTTATTGTTAATATGTGAATAAAAGAACATTGTGAATACAATCTATACAAAATTTTAGAGGGAAGTGGCTAGTTCTATGCAATTCAGGGACACACATCATGGACCTGAAGATTCAATAGTGGGAGACAAACTGTTCTTTGGGAAAGTTTGTTTTCCATTACTAACTTTCTCATTGAACAATTCCTGATATGCTTTAAAGGAATCCTAGCTTTTTCCAGAACAGATTTTGACGGTAAATCAGCGGCCTATGGATAATGTTGTTTTCAGACGCCATAGGCCTCACCAACAAAGAGCCTTCCTAATTTATATTAGGAAGCAGTGTACTGAAGTTGGAAGAGATGAACTTGATGTTTTTCTCAAAATTCAGTGGCTTAGAAACAACTTGTAGGATCTAATTTTAGCTTTAGATATCCTAAAAGTCAAATGTAAGGAATAAGATGCAAGTAAAAGTTTCCTATCCCCACTTTCTCCTTGAAGCTAAAAAGATACCTCAAGAGTATTCCTAGGGTGATACTGTTCCTACTAAACTCTGTAGATGGGTAGAGGAGGAGAGACAGGAATTTTTCTTTCCATGTACTTCCTGAAGTTGATCTTTTAGGCTTCAATCCATTTTTCAGCTCGTCCTAGATGCTGATTAATGGCTAAGGAATATCTTTTTCTCCAACAAAAGGATGGACTAGATATGACAACCTAGTCTTTCTAGTCTATAAAAGATTCTTACAATTCAGTTATGTCACCACATACTTCCGCTTCTCAATATATACACACACATATTCACTTATCTATGAATGGTTCATTATGATTACAGCTTATTACAGTAGTAGAACCATCCCAGGAAATTTTGTTACTACCTTTTGATGAAAACAGGGAGCTAGTTGATTGCTCAGATTCACCAAGCGTATGAACATATGATACATAGTGGCATGGTGCCTTTACAGCAGACGGCCCAACTCAGCAAGAGTGTGAAATCACCTGTTTTAACCTTGTTAGTGCGCACTTTCTCACAATAATAGGATTTGAAATCATCCGTCAATTCAAGCAATAAGGGAATACTCCTGCACTGTTGGGCTTGTGCTCGTTCTCTCTCTCTCTCTCTCTCTCTCACACACACACACACACACACACACACACACTTTTTAATGTTCAGAGAAGGTTGAAAAAAACACCACTCAATAGTTCAAATTCATCAGACCTCAAAAAGCCAATAATGTGGCCCATGCTTTTCACCATCTATACAAAAAAAGAAGTCATGATTGCTGTGGCAAAAATACAATGAGTTTAGAATGAGTTTAAAATGAGTTTGTGTTTAAGAAGTTTGCTTTTGTTTTCATCCTCTTGTCTTGATGTTTTGGGTGGCTTGTCTCTCCTCCCAAATGTACAGGTCCAAGAAAGGTCGTGACATTAAAACAATCAAGTCCCTTCGTGTTCTCCGCGTCTTGAGACCTTTGAAGACCATCAAGCGGTTGCCCAAACTCAAGGTATTGTTGACTTTGCATGTGAAATTCAGGCAGTGACAACTATTTTTTAAAGGTAACTTTATTCAGAAGGTATCTAATATGAATAGTGAGCGGCAATCTTTGCCATGAAGAGTTGCCCTCCAGGGTGGGGGTAGGTTGTACTGGTGGGGCTGCCCAGTGGAGTGGATAAGAAGCAGCTGGCTTTCTCTCTGATGCTTCACAGCACAAACACCCTGCCAGCTGTTGTTTGGGTGGCTTTTGAAAACTACTGTAGTTTAAATCTCCAAACCTGCATTCAAAAGCAGACCAATGGAGTTGCATGAGCCAGCGCTGCCACTTCGCTGGGTAACCCCAAGCCTCAGCCCCTCGCAGCAGCATCTGTGCAAACCCACCTGCCCAGCATCTGTTATTCAAGCTACAGCTCACCAGACAGTTGGGCCTGTTTCAGTGACGTATAATGTGGAAGGGAAGGGAAGTGCACCTCCTGCTGATTTCCCTACAGCCTCTTCCCACCATCCAGCCAAGCTCAGTTCAGTATCACAGACAGATTGATGGGACAGTGATGTCAGAGGAAAGTTTTGCAGAGATTATTTAAAATCAAATGGAGGCTGGATCCAATAGAAGAGAATATATGTAGCTCAGTGTTGAACTGTGGAGTCCTTGGTACTCTCTGAGTGTGGTTGTTCGCTTGCAGATGTTTCATAACCCAACTAGGTAACATCATCAGAGCACTGATGATGTTACCTAGTCGGGTAATAAAATGCCTGCAAGCAAACAACTAAGCTCAGAGAGCACCAAGGACTCCACGGAGGCTGGATTCCCACCCCCACCCCCAGATCTATGAGTGGCATAGCGGGGCACTTTCTTGTGCACCTACTAGCAGCTCATAGGCACATGGAAGATGGGGGGTTCACCGTCTAGCAGGACTTCTGCTGCATTGCTGACCTTCCCGTGTGCCCATCAGCTAATAAATTAAGCTATTTTTGTTCAAAGATTTAGGACTATTCCTTCAGAAAAGTGTTAAACCTGTTTTCAAAAATAGCCTTACAAAGATATGATAGGTACAGGGGGAGAGATGGACAGTGTCGCAGGAGAGCTCCCTTTCTCATCATTGTGCTGGGCAAAGCCTGAGCAGAGTTTTGACGAATGGCTAAACCTGAATCTAGCCATTCATCAAATGGCTTTGTGGTAAAGAGGAAAATGGAGATGATATAGTTTGGCCATATCTAACTTTTTAATTGGTTTTATAGTCATTTAACTCCCATGGCTTCTTTCAAAGAATCAAAGGAACTATAATTTGGGGAGTGAGTGGAGATTACAGATCCTTAGGTTACATCCCTGGCAAAACTACATTTCCCAGGATTGCCTTGGAATTAGGAAACAGACGTCAATAGTTTAAGGCTTTTGTGTAAAGCTTTTTGTTCCAAGAAGAGATGCACTGCACAAATCCCCTTTGATAAATGGAAGAGTCTCCCCTCCCTTTACAGGCTTGGGAAAGGATACACATTATGTTCTCACTGGACTTTGTCTCAGCACTGAAAGTATTTCTTATTGCAGACACCTTCCCTCTAGTTCAGTGTTTCTCAACCTTGGCAACTTGAAGATGTGAGGCTAGGGAATTCTGGGAGTTAGTCCACACATCTTCAACTTGCCAAGGTTGAGAAAAACTACTCTAGTTAAAGCAGAGGTGGAAAACTGTAGGATGACATATCACTTTCTCTGTGCTACCCAGTCCTTGCCTACCTTTTCCTTTCATGCAGACCTGCACAGTGGTTTCTGGAGGACTGATCCAGAGAGCAAGAATAGGCCTGCATATCCATATGAAATTCCCACCATTAGTTGTTGCAGCTGACATGTATTAAACAGTACATGTGGAAACAGTCATGATTATTCAGAATGCCATACAGTATAACAGACCCAATTATTCTTACTTGTTTAGTACTTCTCATATATAAATTGTTTAATAAACAGATAAATAAATGCCTTTTATGCGGTAAAGATTTGACAAATGCCTCAACTAATTATAGCTTTGAGGCTCTTTATGTCATCTTAGATAAGAGTATTTTTGCTTACTTAAGATGAATCACACTTCATGGTTTATCCTTCTCCCTCAGGCAGTCTTTGACTGTGTTGTAACTTCTCTGAAAAATGTCTTCAACATACTCATTGTCTACAAGCTCTTCATGTTCATCTTTGCTGTTATCGCAGTCCAACTTTTCAAGGGCAAATTCTTCTACTGTACAGACAGTTCAAAGGATACAGAGAAAGACTGTATGTAAGTACAGCATAAAGCATTTAGTCATGAATTTGGACGTGGCATTATCTCATGGCCTTTCACTGTTAATATGCTATATGCCAGGGGTCCCCAACCTTTTTGGCGCCAGGGACCGGTTTCAAAAGACGATTTTTCCACGGACCACGGGGGTGGGGTTTCCGGGATTCCCGCTGACTGGGGGGCAGGGTTTGCGGGTGGGAGCCAATCGTGTGCACCGGGGGCGGGGTTTGCGGGCAGGAGCCAATTGCATGGAAGGGGGCAGGGTTTGCGGGTGGGAGCCCCACAGCCGAGTTCCTAACAGGCCGCAGCACACAGGTTGGGGACCCCTGCTATATGCTATAGAAGCTCAGAGATGCTTGTAAATCCATATTGGTTTTTTAATCGTTTTCTTTTAATTTTCAACTTTATATACTTTTGCATGTTTAGTGAACTTTCTGAATATGTAGAAACTAGTATTTTATTTTTCTGTTCCACTTCCAAACCAATAGATTTATACAAATTATACAATGTATTATAATAGAAAATTATATGTAAAACTCGTGAGAGAAACATGAGCTTAAATCCTCATTTTTAGTTACTGAAAGAAGCTTCTTAATATTCCTGACCTCGTGGTTTCTATTTGTATTTAATCCTACTGTTCCTTACATTTTCTGATGACCATTTAGAAAAAGAAAAAATGGCTCTGTGAGTGCAGTGGGGACAGAGATACGAGGGCAGCTAGATTAATATCTGCTATTTCTTACTCTAAATTCTGCCTTCCTGCCCTCATGCAGTCAAGCTGATTTCTAGTATTAGAGCCAGATTGATGGAAAAGTGATATCAGAAGGAAAGATATGGGCAGATAACTTAAAATCAAAGGAGGCTGGATTCCCCCAATCAATGCTTCTCTTCCATCCTGGGAATTGTATTTTGTGTCCCTCTTAAGGCTTTTTCCTGCCCTCTTTATTGTGATAGTATAACAAAAGCCTTTTATTCTCTGCCAATCTTATAGTGGAAACTATATAGACCATGAGAAAAACATGATGGAAGTAAAATGTCGAGAATGGAAGCGCCATGAATTCCACTATGACAATATCATTTGGGCTTTGCTTACACTCTTCACTGTTTCCACTGGAGAAGGATGGCCTCAGTGAGTATTTTCCTTGATCATCTACAGCTGGCGGTTTCAAACCTTTTCAAGACACAGAACTCCTGATTCACAAAATGGTGGCCGTGTCATTATTTTTCACAGGAGAACAAGCTCCACCCTTTCTGCTGAACTTTAGAAAAATTGCTATGGACGTCCCTGGCTGTGTTTGATTTTTTCCACCCTTTTGGCCTTAGTCTCTCATGGAACCCCATTAGGTACTCGGGTTCCACAAAACACAGATTGAAAAACATACTGCTCTACTGTGATGTTAGAAATGAAATGTTGTAGTTCACCCTTAAATTATTAGAATAATAAGAGAAATATTTCTGTTTTAATGATAAAAATGTGTGCAATTTCTTTCCAAGGCAAATAAATATATTTTTATCATGATATAAAGGCAGTTTTCTGAGTCACATTGTCTTTTCTTGCAAAGGCAAAGTTCTCCTACTGTTGTTTTCCTGAGGCATCTGCTGGTGGGAAAAAGCTCTTCTAAAACAAATTCAGAGCCAATGTATACATTCAGAATAATCATAGATTACTTTCTGTGAACTATTCAATGGGAGGGAGGTGATGAGGGAGCTTACATTTGACTCTTTCATTAAAATGGCATATCAGGAGCTAAACTGCCTTCAGTCATTTTACTTGTCAGTTTTTGTGCATTTCACTCTATTTTTGATATGTAGATCAGCTATGGGATCAAGACACACAATCTTTTTGTACAGTGTTTCAATAAAACTAAATTGATGAAAATATCAAGGAGTTATTATCATATGACTTTCACTCTCTTTCTTTTTCTCTTACTCACTCTGTCCCCAGAGTTCTACAACATTCAGTAGATGTGACTGAGGAAGACCGTGGTCCCAGCCGTAGCAACCGCATGGAGATGTCTATTTTTTATGTGGTTTACTTTGTAGTCTTCCCTTTCTTTTTTGTTAACATCTTTGTGGCTCTCATCATCATCACTTTCCAGGAGCAAGGAGACAAAATGATGGAAGAGTGCAGTCTTGAGAAGAATGAGGTAATAAGAACTAACTAGAGCTTAATTTAGAGAGCCAATTTGGTGTAGTGGTTAAGGCACCCAGCTAGAAACCGGGAGACTGTGAATTCTAGCCCCGCCTTAGGCACAAAGCCAGCTGGGTGACCTTGGGCCAGTCACTTTCTCTCAGCCCTAGGAAGGAGGCAATGGCAAACCACTTCTGAAAAACCTGCCAAGAAAACTGCAAGGACTTGTCCAGGCAGTCTCTGAGAATCAGACACGATTGAACAGATTAAAAAAAAAGAGAGAAGAGAGCTTAATTTAACCCAGTACATTACTGGGTCTGCTTAGGGATAGATTTAACTCTGGGTGTTAGCTGGGTGAGTTAACTTTTTTCTCATATTAACCTCTCCATTGGCCGACTTAAGCATGTTGTGGGGCACATGGACAAATGCCTTCTATTTTATGAGTGTCCTGTTTCCTGGAATCCTAAAAATAAATAGGCTTTTATTATCCTGGATTTAAAGAAAAAAATGTTGAAGGAGGAGTTGAAAGCAGAATGAAAGTTACCTTATTTTCCACATTAAATAAAACAAACGACGTTTTCTTTCAGCAATAACTATAGATTGTTCCTTCTCTTGTGTTGCTTGTTTGTTCAGATGATGACCCATTGAAAGATGGATGTTGCTCTACTTTTTTATAAAGCTCTTAGTCACCACACAGTCACGTATTATTGGCAATGACTGTAACAATATGCATGCCTTGTTATTGATCTCCTTTTTCTCCCTCCAGAGAGCCTGCATTGACTTTGCTATCAGTGCCAAGCCGCTCACCCGCTACATGCCTCAAAACAGACACACCTTTCAGTACCGCGTTTGGCACTTTGTGGTCTCTCCATCATTTGAATACACCATCATGGCTATGATAGCTCTTAACACTGTGGTTCTGATGATGAAGGTGAGCTGAAGAGAGGTGATATTGAAGGCAGCCTGACCGTTGCAATTGCGATTCAAGTCGATATCATTTTTTAAAATACAATTATCACCGGTTGCTAGCTAGCTGTAAACAGAGCATTTGAGAATCATGAATGAATGAAGCTGCCTTTGACTGAATATTGCCCGGTATTCTCTAAAACGATTGAAACATTTCTTTATGATCTCGTGGGCAGGGGGAGGTGTTCCTTCTCAAGTCAAGTTTAGCTTTCAACTAAAAATTCCAGGGAAAGAAGCTTTCTGAATGCAACTTTAAGAACTGGTGTTGGTGTCTCAGTTTGCTTCCTTTTCTATTTGGCCTTTTGAATTGTAAGCCTCAGAGCAGGGACTTTTATTGATTTTATATGAATTGCTCTGTGAGGTTTTTTTCAGGTGAAGTATAGGATGCTTTAAACATATATAAGCACAAAGCATATGCTCTATCACTAAATGATTGTCTCTTCATTACTTGGGAACTGTAATTAGAAGCCATTTCATGTATTACATGTTAGAAATGCATCTAAAGGGATTAAAATCACACATTTTACACTTAAATATATATTGTGACTCTTTTTGAGACCGTCTTCTCCCAGTGGATTAATGGGTGATCAGGAAGGGTAGGCTTGCTCTGGATCCCTTCTCTTAAGGATTATCGTCTTCAGGAGTTGCGCCTTCTCAGCTGTAGATCCCCCTCCTTGACTTCACTTCCTGAAATCAGAGTAGCTTGAGCTCCAGAAAGCCACCAAAACCTCTTTTTTTTAAAGCGAGTCCTCGCAGTATAGTGGATATGAACAGCAAATCCCAATTTTATTAGTCGTGTTTAGAGCTTTGAGTGCTCCTTGGATACCAAAACATTTCATATTTTTAGTTGTAATTTTCAAGGGTTATTTTGTTATAATACCTTCTTACTGAAAGAGGCAAATGTAAGCCACTCAGAGTCCCTTTGGATTGGAGCGGCATATAAACCCAAATAAATAAATAAATAAATAAATAAATAAATTATATGTTGGAAATTAATATGACCAAAAATTTGTTTGCAAATGGGTATTACAGGAATGTATACACATACATGACAGCAAGCCTTAATTGACTATAGTTCTGTGTCTGCTGTATTGTTGCTGGCAAACCTGTTTTTGCTGCTATAGAATGTGCAAAATGTTTCCGTAAAATTTTTGCCATTTTCCAGTCTGTTTCAGAATCAGGTTGCTATTCAGTGTTGTTGTTTTAAAAATCAGCCTCCTGCCAACCCTCATGGCCAAGTCACTTCTTATAGATCATTCTGAGCTCTGTCATGAATATTAAAATATTCTACTGGATGAGAAGGTTGTTTCAAAATATTTTTGGCCAGTATGTATACTGTATTGTCATTCATGCAGATGATCATAATTAAAGAACAGCTTTAAAGCACCAATCCATTCCTGTCCTACCTGCTAATTTTAATTTATCCTTTCTCCATTATGGGAAGTTAACCATTAAAATTGTGGTTTTCAGTACCAGTCTCTTCAGGGTATTTGGAGCTATTTCTTTTTAGTGATAGCTGTATTTAGCATCCATCTCACCACTGAGGATGTACAAATTTGACATATGTAAGCAAACCTCCAGTATTCTTATATTAGCCTAACTGAAATTCAGAGTACTATGACTCCTCTTTTCTTTTTTTGACAGTACTATTCTGCTCCGTACACATATGAATTGGCTCTGAAGTACCTGAATATTGCTTTTACCATGATTTTCTCATTGGAATGTGTCCTGAAAATCATAGCTTTTGGTTTCCTGGTGAGTTAAATGTATTTACCATTAGGCATTAAAACTCTGATTATGGGCACTCTAGTTTGTAGGCACTAAGAATGCTTAGGGACCCATTTTGTTAGGCAGAACAGGAAATGCTATCTGTGCACATCCCAAGTCAAAGTAGTTGATATCCAAAGCTGGACACGGTTCTTGGTGGGGGAGAGAGTCTCCGTGGTAGAAAATCTCACAAGTGCCTCTTAATAATAATTAATTAAATAACAACAGGTTGTCTCTTCATGAAACCCCAGATCAGACAAATTGTTTGCTTCACCAACGAATTGCTCATTTGCACATAATGTATTGATTGTTACGATGCTGACCATCCATTCCAATATTTGAGTGTCCTTTCCATGTCTTTCCCTCTTGCAGAAAATCCATTTTTTTCCTTAGAAGCCAATCAGATTCCCACTCTCATTCAATATTTTTTGATGCTTCCTCAATCCCCAAGATTGTCTTTCTGTGTCATTTTTTCTAACAGTGTTTTCTTCTTACTCCACCTTGCCACCCTTCCCCATGCCTAGTTATGTCTTCACCATATCATTTCCATCCTCCTCAGTATTAATACTTAGAGGTCATTCCCAAAAGTTTCTGTTTACAATTCATATACCCAGGTCACCATGCCCTGCCCCACATCCTGTTTTAAAGAGTAACTTTAAAAAGTTCCAAAGGACATGTATTATGCTTCTTAAAATAAACAAGTATTAGAAGTTAGACAAATAATTGGATGTGGGAAGAAAGAGAAACAGCCAGCAGGTTCTTAGCATTTTTTTCAAGAACAAAAAGATAAATGGGGGGGGGATTTGTTCCAACCTCCGTCGATCTGCAGATTATGTTTTGTGCCAGTGAGCAAAGTACATTCTGTTTTCTCTACCTAGTGATATGACTGAACCTGAAATACCATCTTTGATCAAACTAATGGTTAATCTAGCCTGATATCATTTCTCCAACATGTTCACTTTCCCAATAGTTTGGAAGAAGAATGCAACATAAATGGATATTGTGTGCCTTCATGAATTCCTTACTCCTGGATTATAAATTCTGGAGTGATGAATTTCATGAAGCCATTGGAAAACCAGTTATATCTGTAATACATTATGCACTGAATTAGCAACTTCTTTGGTCCCTGGAATTCTTCTGGAAAGCATAGCCTTAAAAGAAAATGAAATTGATGCCTGGATGGATGGAAGGACAGATAGAATGGGTGATTCAATTTGTACTTGAATTATCCTTTCTGGCAGACCTACATTAAAATTTTATTAATTAAAATATTTGTGATTTGACAAACATCATTTTGAACTGGGATCTATGAAACCAAATAAAAATCCCAGATTTGTCAAAAATTAAGTTTGCTGGCTTGACAAGAAATGGTACACCCATCCCAGCCCTTAGAGTTAAGGTGAGTGTGGTTCCTTTTCTCATTGTATTGGAGCAGAAGGTGATAAATAAAATCAGTCAGGAACCCAATTTCAAGAAATACAGGGGAATTTTAACTCTAAACAGACCCATGAAAGTCCCTCTTGGACTATGTTGTAAGGTCCAGTGCTGGCTGGGGAATTCTGGGAGTTGAAGTCCTCACATCTTAAAGTTGCCAAGGTTGAGAAACAGTGGTCTAGTGCAATCTAACGCAGTGAAGTTAAAACTACTGTAATGCATTAGATTGACTTCGACCTTATAACAAAATCCAGGAGGATATATCCATATAACTTTTGTAGGCTAATTAATGATACAAAGTGCATGGAGCCAGAATTTTCCCTGGTTTGCAGGGAGGGAGAACTAGGAAGTTTTAAAAAATATTTAAGATTATTTTCGGGCATATGCTAAAGTGTATCTGAGTTACCCGCTTGAAAATGACAGGAGGCTATGCCTCCAATTTTTTATCATTACAGTTGGCATGAGCTCTGAGGACATCAAAAGAGGTAGCTTGGGAGCCCTGAGGCCTCAAGACCAGACAACCAAAACATAGGCTGTCCTTATTCTTTGTGTACGTGGATATAGTCTGAGCGGTGGCAGATTTTCAATGCAATATCGTTACTACATCAATGCGTAAATTATAGGTTAATCTGCACCCTTCTTCTCCTTCCTCTCTTCTTTCTGCAGAATTATTTCCGTGATACCTGGAACATATTTGATTTCATCACCGTGATTGGCAGCATTACAGAAATTATCCTGACGGAGAGTAAGGTGAAGCTCTTTCTCCATTACCCTCCTTTGGAGGTAGATCAAGACTGAAAACTGGATGTGATGTTTCTTTTTTACTTTTTCATTTTACTGTTTCCTCCTTCTCTCTGGCATTTTGTTAAGTCGACAGATACCAGCAGCTTCAACATGAGCTTTCTGAAGTTGTTCCGGGCTGCCCGTCTCATCAAACTGCTTCGCCAAGGGTATACCATTCGAATTCTGCTCTGGACCTTTGTGCAGTCATTCAAGGTAAAAGCTGAACTCCTGTCTTCCTCCCAAGGTCAGTGGATTGCTTAGGACAATGAATAACATCAACCTTTGCATACACAATTTCAGGGCACATCCAAGCAGATATATTAGCCAATTATTGATGCCTAAGGTCAAACCATCAATCATCCACAAAAACACAGATATTGGAGGAAGAGCAAGCCCTAATCCACACAAACTGATAGGAGAAAGTGATAGCAATATACTCAAACATTCTTCCTCCTTACCCATAGAAATAACCGTCTCTTCAAGTTTCACAGACGAGCTGAGGGAATTTTGGGAGATCTACTTAAAGAAAGATTGGATGCTCTAGCTATCTGGCATAAAAACGTAAGAAGAGCTGTGGTGCACTAGACTAAAAATCTAACCAGTCCAGCATCCTTTATGTCACAAGCAAGACATACAGTATCTAACAAGGCCCAAATTCTTTCAGAAGAGTGCATGTGGTCCATTATTCCGGGGGAGTGGTAGCCTGCTTTAAAAGATGTGCAGCTAATTTTCCCCACTTCTCAGATATCTCTAATCGCTAGGGCTGTGCAGTGCTCCTGATTCAGTTTGGAAGAGGTGCTTCAGGACATGCAACAGCTGCGTGATTCTGGAAACAGACATGGCTACTTTGATGAGTCACAGACAGGTGCTGCTCAGTTCACACTCCCACACATTCCAAACACCTCTTCCAAACTGAATCTAAAGCCCTATTAATTGCCTATCTTATATTGCAAGCCCAGTGGGGTGCATTTTTCACTTAGTACCACATCCCCCTCTGCACGTTCATTTGCTTCCATGTGGCTGTAAGAGTTTGGAGTCTTTATCACTTGATTTGATTATTAAAAATAGTATTAATTGTTCCAGGATGTCCTCAGCCTCTTACATCACAGCAAACAATACATCCTTGCCACATTTTTCCTCCCTCCCATGCACCAAAGTATGCTACAATTATTGAGATTAGATTTTTTTAAAATATAAAACGAGAAGTGTTTATTTAATATTATTGATTTTTAGCTTTTCAGTATTTAGCATATAATATTATTTCATAACCTGCCATAACCTGTACTCTCCAAATGTGCATTATTCATCCATAAATAAAGCAAGTCTCCCTTGAGACACATACAAGTAGGATTCTTGGCAGCAATATGAAAGTAATTTGCCAGTGACTTCTTCCAGCATGCTTTTTTTCATCTTCCCAGCCTAGCTTACAGCTGTGGGATTTCCTGATGGTTCCCCATCTAAGTAATCCTTCTTAGCTTTTTGGAAATTACAAGATTGGCTAAGTGCTGCCACCTGTTGAGGGCATCTTTTTTCCATAAAGGTAAAGGTAAAGGTAAAGGTAAAGGTTCCCCCCGCACATTTGTGCAGTCGTGTCCGACTCTAGGGGCCGGTGCTCATCTCCGTTTGTTAGCCGAAGAGCCAGTGTTGTCCGAAGACGCTTCCACGGTCATGTGGCTGCATGACACATGCGGAGCACTGTTACCTACCCACCGAAGTGGTACCTATTAATCTACTTGCATTTGCATGCTTTCAAATTGCTAGGTTGGCAAGAGCTGGGGCTAGTGCCGGAGCTCACTCCACACGCAGGGCTAGGGATTCGAACCTCCGAACTTGCAATCTTCCGATCGACAATCTTTTTTCCATACTGGCTGATAATTGTGTGGAGGTGGTATCTAGATTGGGTTCAAGTCAATCAAACAACTGTAGAAGCTGGCATAGTTCAACACAATTGTTCATCAGAATTCAACAGACAATGCACTTAGGACCAGGAATTTAGACCCCAGAAATAAAAAACCCATAAATTATAGATTATATATATATAATATATTGGCCAAGAAGATTACATTCAATGCATTCTTTACAAAGCTAGTGTCCTGCCTACAAGATTATAACTACAAGGAAGGATACTATTACCAAAAGATCATGGCTCACTATAAACAAAAATATGCTGTGAGGAAAGGTTGATGGCAAGTCTTCTAGTCATCAGGGAGAAGTAAACAATGATCTGAACCATCATTAGTGGTGAAGCAAGCAAGCGCTGATCAAGTAAACAGTGATCTGAACTATCATTAGTGGTGAAACAAGCAGATGCTGCTCAGTTATTAGTCTTTCTTTAGATTTGTGCAGATTGTTTTGCTTCTTTCTTGGTATCTAACTTGCCCCTTCCTTTTTCATCCCTGATGTTATACTCCTCTGTCTCCCATATGTATGATTGCATCTTCCTTCACACCTCCAATTTATTTTATTCCTTCCTATATTTGGGTGCTTCTCAGAGTCAAACAGAATCTTATGATATGTAAAACATGTCTAAACATTTGTGCAGAAGTGGGTGACTTTTTGGTGGCTGAGGGCCTCACTGAGCATTTTGGTGTTTGAGGCCTGCAAATGTACATGGCCATATTCATGGAGCAGGGTTGTGTGAGGGTTATCTTGGTTTTTTTTAACTGTGATATTTTAAGTACATACATACTGATGTTACTGTTTTACGCATATAAATACCATGCATTAATAAGACAATACATTGTATGATTTGCCCCTTCCAGGCTCTCCCATATGTCTGTCTTCTCATTGCGATGCTCTTCTTCATTTATGCAATCATTGGGATGCAGGTAAGCAAAGAACTAAAAAGGTTCAGGGCGCTGGCTCCACCCAACAAAGAAACTCCCAACACCTTTGAGTCTTCCACTTACATTAAGCTTAAACTCCTATTTTCAGGCAGGAGGTCCATTGGTTCCATTAATTGAGAGCCAGTTTGGTCTAGTGGTTAAGGTGCTGGGCTAGAAACCAGGAGTCTGTGAGTTCTAGTCCTGCCTTAGGCATGAAAGCCGGCTGGGTGACCTTGGGCCAGTCCCTGTCTCTCAGCCCTAGGAAGGAGCCAATCGCAAACCAGGAGACTGAGAGTTCTAGTCCCGCCTTAGGCATGAAAGCCGGCTGGGTGACCTTGGGCCGGTCACTCTCTCAGCCCTAGGAAGGAGCCAATCGCAAACCAGGAGACTGAGAGTTCTAGTCCCACCTTAGGCATGAAAGCCGGCTGGGTGACCTCGGGCCAGTCAAACTCTCTCAGCCCAACTCACCTCACAGGGTTGTTGTTGTGGGGAAAATAGGAGGAGGCAGGAGTATTAGGTATGTTTGCCGCCTTGAGTTATTGATAAAAATAATAAAGGCGGGATATAAAATAAATAAATAAATAAAATAATCTGTAGTCCAGAACAGCTCAAGTATACAGGTTGGAGAAGGCTGAACTAGGTTATTTGTAATCTAGTAACAATTAGCATCTGAAGAAAAAAAATGTAATATCCTGTATTCAGGAATACAGATTGTTACATTCTTGACACTTAATATGAGTCTGCCAGTGTTCTTTCTAAAGAATCCACATTGTCAAGAAAGAAAAAATTGCATGAATTATGAACTCTTTTTTTTTCTGCACACAGTTCTAAATTGTAGAATGAAAAGATTATGAAATAATTCTGGTTCCCTAAGAGGCAATGCTCTTTGGTGTGCATTGGATTATATGTGTACAAAAACACTGTAAGATTTTTATTTTTATTATTTATTTTTGGTAGATAGAACAAATACAATATCTACTATTTGCTCTTATATCTATGTGCAACTGCAGGAAAGTGGGTGTATGGCATGGGGTTAAAATGTTGGATTAAGAACAGGGACATTCAAGTTTTAGTTCATCCTCAGACGTGGCCACTTACTGAATAAATTTGAACCAATCACGCTCTCTTTCAGTCCACCTTATCTCACAGGATTGTTATTGTAATGAAATATTGTAATGGTATGTGGGAATGAAATTGGGAGACAGGGGGAAGAGCCGCAGCCAGGGGAACAGTTGGAAAAGTGGCAGCTGAGCCCACAGAAGGAACGTGGGTGTGGCAAACATCTCAGAAGGGACCCTCCCTAGTTTCTTAGGCTGTAAGGGTGACAGGGGAGAAATGTTGCAAGATTCTGTTAATGTAACCTTACAGTAAAGTAGAATCAGCTCATCTGGGCATGCTTCCTGTCTGGACTACTTCGCAAGGCTGACAAATATAGAAATGAGTGTTCTATATGTTGGTTTGAGCTGCTGACCAAAAGGTGAGGTGTAAGTCAACCAACCAACCAACCAAACAAACACATAAACAAATAAATAAATAAATAAATCTGCAAATGTAGAGATTCAATACAAAAGCCACAAAATGTGATTATCAAAGGAGAAAGTAAGATGAGTTGACATACCATAAACAGTTAATAGCCTTTTAAATCTCAGCAAGGTTTTGAAAAATGGTCTTATCCCAGCAGTATTTTTCCCCTTGCTCTGGTATCATCAAACCTTGAAAATATGAGAGAAAGAATGATCAGGGCACTGTACATTTTCTACAGCCCTCACTACTGCATTATTTGTGATTGCTGTGTTTTGGCATTATGAAATCAGCAGTAATAATTTCACTTCTGTGTGTTTTCAGGTGTTTGGGAACATCAAGCTAGATGAAGAAAGCCACATCAACCGTCACAACAATTTCCGCAGCTTCCTTGGTTCACTCATGTTACTGTTTAGGTAAATTTATGTTTATATTCATACAGGGATCCATTCACACTTTGATATAAAGCAAAGAACCGACTCCACTAAGATTTCAAAAGCTTCCGGAAACTAATGAGCCAATAGTTCAGCTACCTAGTTGTTATAAAGCTTGTTACAAACCAAGGACTCAAACTCTCCCTTTTTACAGACTATCTAGTAGGCTTTAGCTGAAGGCTGAACTGTTTTCAGATCAGCGGGCTACAACTTATATTTTCTATGTCTCCTATTTTTTACCTTTGTAAAGAACCTCCATGTTCTGAAGTCAGATAAAACTCTGTAACAGGCAGCTTAATTCCAAAGAGATTCAAGGACAAAACTATTATCTTTGTCCTAGTACAACTATCAGGCAGATTATGCAACAGCTTTCAGTGCAGCTACAGTCTCATCATAATCTTTAAACTTGATAAACCCTTTCATTGCCAAAATGGGAATGTCTTATTGGAACCCACACTCTAGCTTCTCATTCGATGCAGAAGTCATAATTAGATCTGACTGGATTGAATCATAAATTATATAAAATTTCTCCTCGATGTTATAACTGAATTTCAATAAAATATAGCACATAATACTGAGTAGTATGCTTAGTATGAAGATTAGCAAGACGTGTTATCGCCTTTGGAAACCATGATGGAAATCAACCCCAGACAGCCTCTGGATGGCATGGATGATTTCTGAATCATTTATTGGATTTGAAATTTATTTAAACTATCTCTCATGTTATGTACAATGGTGGGATATTTACTGCTTTCTGAAGCTGCCACCACCAGCAGCCTGTTTGACAATGGCAAACCACTTCTGTACTGTTGCCAAGAAAACTGCATGGATCCAGATGGTCACCAGGAGTCAAGCTCAACTTGAGGGAGAATTATCTTTATTATGATGTGTAATAGATTTTGCAGAAGAGCAAGATCTTACCTCAGCTTATATATATGAAAAAAAACCTCCTGAAATCGCCCTGAAGTCTATTTTTAAAAGATCATGGCTTAAACAGAGACTTTCTGAAAGTGAGGGAGGTTTGTTGAACATAGTAATAGTCCGCAAGGTGGATTTGCTTTCTTACAGGAGCGCTACTGGGGAGGCCTGGCAGGAGATTATGCTTTCATGCCTAGAAGGGAAAGGTTGTGAGCCAGACACTACAGCAACATCTGGACAAAACGAAAATGAGAAGTGTGGCACAGAACTAGCGTATGTCTACTTTGTCTCCTTCATCTTCTTTTGCTCCTTCTTGGTGAGTTCCTCTTTCCACTGCTCTCCAGATTTATTAGTGTATTGTTGTCCACAATCCCATGATTAGTGGAATGCAAAATGTAAAAAAGAATCCAGAAAGTTGCTGGCACCTTGGTTCAGTTTTCACCAAATTGATTGAAAAGATGGTATAACATTCTTATGGGTTTCTAAAAGAGCTGTAATGTTACAACAGAAGCAGCTTGAAACACAGTTAAAGAGTTTTGCTATTATGTGCAGAATTACATAGCAGCTTTCTTTTGTGTTTCCTCTTCTATTTAGTGGTCTGTTCCTATCCTTTCCCCCTTATTATGCATTCTTCTTGTTTCCTTCATACTTAGATGCTCAATCTCTTTGTGGCTGTCATTATGGACAATTTTGAATACCTGACTCGAGATTCCTCCATCTTAGGACCCCATCATCTTGATGAATTTGTCCGGATTTGGGCAGAATATGATAGAGCTGCATGGTATGTAGGCATATCTGTTTTTTTAATGTTCTTTATAAAATCTATTTAGATGTAATACCCAAGTCAATGACAAATGGAACGGAAATTCCCTTTCTCCATCCTGCAGCTTCTAGATGTTCTTATACAAAGCCCATCTGCACATAACCAACCTAATAGTCTTGCATAAATGAACAATTCAGCCAATTTCAGCTTTTTAGTTATGGAGAGAGAGATATCCTTTGGGTTTTTTTTTTTAGTTCTATCATTACCGATTTGCAAGAACCCTTTGAAATAAGAGCAGCTGTACGCTTTACATGACAGTGGAATATCCCATAGACAACAGTTTTCCTGCAGCAAATGATACATCCTATACTGATCATATGAAGATATTTGTGAGCCACTGTGGAAATTGGGCTCTCACATATATGCATAAAGAGGGCTCACTGATGTATGCCCAACATTAAATCCCCCACCCATTTTTTTATTTTGTACTATATTATCTTTTGGTGTCTGCAGCCGAGAAATAGTAACATTATTTAAGAAAAAAAAATCTTCACAGATAATTTGTGTCAGGAGTGGATTGGCCGCCAGGTTATTAACTTCACTCGTACTACCCAAACATCTCCCAAACATCTCCAGAGTGCTTTAGAGAGACTGCTTTCCATCTTATCTTCCATGAGGCATTTCAAAATATTTGTCTAATTCCAGAATTCCTAAGTGATAGTGCTTAATCTGAGATGGAATTGGCACTGGTGTGATACCTTAAGTCACTTGTTATGGATCTCAAATCGGAAAACTTAAAAGTATAATTCTTATTATCTTTCTCCAGCTTGTATTAGCACTACCTTGAACAGTCTTTAGATTTTAGTCTGGTCTTGTTGTCTACTGATATTTGTGTGAATCTTCGTGGCTTTAAGAAAGATGTAAGTCTTTTCTGGAGATACTGCAATCCTGGGATTTCACCAAATGGATATGTCTGCTTTGCCCTCTGATCTGAAAAGTAAATTTATTGTTTTCCATGAATTCAGTCTTCTAAATTAATAAAACCTCTGCCTTCTAAAAGATTTACATAATGAATTATGTTAGCCTTTAAGATGAGTGCACAGTTAACATGGTCACTCTTCTGAACTTGTTTCTGCTGTTAGAAGCAGATGGTAATTTGGTAGCCCAGGCTTAATAACTCATCTGTAGCAAGGAAATTCATATTATTTTCTTGAAAGGTCAAGAAATGTCAGTGTCACCCTTTGCAGCTAAAAGCCATAGTGACTGGCAGTTCTGGGTGCAGTCTCATACAAGTGGAGAGAACCAGTTTGTGGAAGAATTACAGTATCTAGGATTTAAATAAATATAATTTTTTCTAGTTACCTTATTTTCCCATTTAGCCCCTCCTATAGTTATTTTTATAACCAGCCCACTAAATTTGTCTTCTACTGTGTTTTTTTAAAAAATCATCAGACCTCGCTGTGAAAAATTAGAATTATAGAGAATCCAGTTTCTTCTTTTGCACTTTGTTACTGCATTAAAAAATAATACCTGCAATTCTATCTAGAAATAACTAGGATATCAAAGGGAAGGATTCTAGTCTAATCGTTTCCTGACATGCTAATGATATACTGTAGCTATGGAGCACCTGTTTATCCTACGTGAAGTTCAACTCACAGTACAGATTGATCACCACTGTGAGAAAAAAGCCAAAGCGGGAAAGATGGGGTTTAATAGAAAAAACCCTGGCCTGAAACTTTGTTCAAAATAGTAAGACTCCATTTATCCATTTGATGAGAATAGTTGATTATGCAAAAGTGTTTGTTCCGCTGATTTTTTTTTTAATTGGCTAAATCTTGATAGAATGACTAAGGACAAATCCCAGGCAGACAAGTTGTCCAGTCTCAGATGAAGAGTTTTAAGCCTTACGTATTTCCTTGAGGTGAGTTCAGGCATCCCACTATAAATCAGGCCATATATCACACCTTCTCGGTGATGAAATGTTCCTCCAATAGCTATATCTTCAAAGGAGGTGACTGTGCAGAGCCTTCCCCCAGCCCCCTCCTCACCCCCGAAGACAGAGCTAGAAAGAGATCGATGCACATCTCTGGTGTTACCAGTTGCACACAATTCTTCTTTCCCATTTCCTGATTAGGCCTATTAACTCACCTGTGCTTCCTTTCCAGTGGCAGGATCCTGTATAAGGATATGTACAAATTAGTACGGGTGATCTCGCCTCCTCTGGGCCTGGGAGAGAAGTGCCCCTACAGGGTGGCTTGCAAGGTTTGCCTCACAATCCCCAGCCACAACCTGGCAATAGGGACATCCCGTTAAATCCCTCTCTCCTCCTTTCTTTTGTGGCTAATGTGCTTCACAAGGGAATCCTGACTTGTTTTCCCTCGAGTTTAAAGAGGTTCAAACCTTCTCAGACTCAGCAGCTGTTATAACCAGGAAAAGATGAAGAAGTGGGTTTTAGGGAACAGCCTAAATTGCACATTCATTCTCATCTTGAATGAATAATTCTGGAGATTTTGTAGCCTGCGTGTCTCCTGCAGCATAGAGAAGTCTTCGGGAACCACCATTTTTGGCTTCCAAAACCACTCCCCTTTCAGGGCCTACATTTTTCATTTTGAAATGGGTGTTGTATTTGGTTTTTCAGTAGAATGGGAGCAAAAATACAATATATAGGGAAGAAGGAATTGAGAATAATTAAAAATTCAAATCAGACATGGCAAGAAATGAACAAAGCTCATCCAGTTGTGCCCAGAGACTTAGGTTTAAAGGTATTACACTGCTGGGCATGCCAGATCTATTCATTCAGAATTACACTCTTCCTGTACTTCAGAAATAGTGCAACTAGATTCAGGTTGCATCTCCTAATGATATTGCCCACTTGACCAGTCTCAAACATATCCTAATTTAGTCCAATGGTGGAATGAAAATCCTATGTCTAGAGAATTCCACTTCATATTGTGAGCAGCGGTTCATCTGATTATTTGGGTTTCACTTTAAAAAAAAAAACCTCAGTTTATGAGAAATTAGCTTGACAAGGAAAAAGCTACAGTAGTCTACAAGCTTTCTAATTTTAGGAGTGAGGGATATTTTTGTATGGAAAAGTATTCTATCCTCAATACAGTCTGGTATTGAGCTCAGACATAGGTTTAGTGTCTCATTGTGAGATAGCCTCTAATCAAAAATAAGATGAATGTTTATTTGAAGGTATTGATTACCTACACCTATTTTGTGAGTGTTAACTCTGTACAAACACAGGGATGCAGACAAAGAAATATCTCTATGTGGTACTGATATTAAGAAAAAGTATACTCTAGTTATACTGAATGTAGTAAATTCCTTTTTTCTGATATAAGACATGGGTTTTGTAAGCAAAAGCAGTCGCTTTGATCATTAATCTCTATGGCAAATGGCTAACAAATTACAGCTTTGTTTAATAGTGGGGTGCCATCCCTGAACAGTAAACATTCCAGTAATTCTTGCTGGTCTCCATTTGTTCATGTCTAGGGCCAAAGATGACTATTCATGACAGCCTATGATGTCAAGGTCATTTACAATTCAAACTTTTCTAGCCAGAATCTGTGTCAAATTCAGCCAGCAAAAGTCCATTTAAAAAGAATGAACTTCTGTTTCCTTCTTCTTCTCTTTATTGAAGAGCTGCTTCTATGAGATTTTGTCCCTACCAAGAAAACCTAAGTAGTTCTGCACCAGTTTCACAATATATTTCCCTAGAGTCATCCTTCATGATCCTTCATTGCTTCCCTGCCCAAAGCTTCATCAGGAGAAAATGTTTTACGTGCTTTAGATAGAAACAACTACTCAGACTCCGCAAAAAAATTATTTCCAGCCCACATGGCTTCCTCACACTTCCTTTTCACGTAAAAGTGCTTTCAGCTAAATAATTCCTAAAACCATTATCCCAAAATAATATACTGTACAGCTTCCTACCACCACCACCACCACTTCCTTAGTATCCATGAGTATGTCAGAAAATTGCAATGTAAAGAATCATCTAAAGCAGAGCTTTCCAAACTGTGTGTCGCGACACAAAAGTGTGTCGCCACACACAGCGTGGTGTGTCGCCACACCACCCGGAAGCGGCGGCGCGCGCGTGCACGCCCCCCCGCGTCGTCGCCGTGCGCACGCGTGTCGCCGCCGCTGCCGCCGCCACTGGGTGTGTCGCCAGCGGCGGCACTTTGGAAAGCCCTGATCTAAAGTATTCTGAATTTCTGGATCTTAAACACTTTTGAACTTTTCATAGCCAAAGAAGATCAGACATTGCTCTTTTGAAGTATATTTGTATTGTTTTGCTTTAGAAAGGATTAAAATGTACTGATTTAACTTCCATAGTGAACACCATAAGCAGCAGTGAACATACCCACAGAGAATCTCCCAAATTAACTTTGGAAATAGAGAACTGTCTTTACTTCTCAGTAACAGCATAGCATAATTAATTTATAATGGGAACCATGAGAAAATTAAGTTCACATTGTCTTTTGCCTCTCCTACAGTGTTTTGGGGTTTTTTCCCTTCATCCTTACTTCTAACCTCACACTGACTTGCAAAAGAGAAACTTTCCTGAATTTGATAGTTTCTGTTCCAGGGTCAATTACTTGCCCACCCTCCAGACAGCAGAATGCTTTTGGACAACTTCCTATGATTCGTTTTTGCTATGCAGTCAGCTTCAGAACTATGCTAAAATTTCACCAGCATTTGGAATTTCTCTTATTTTGGTTTTTAACACACTTTTTATTTGTTTTTCAGTAATTGAGAAGATCCAACCAAGCATGTCATTGCTACTTCTTTTTTTAATTATTATTGTTATTAAATACTACAGTGCAACAATTCAATAAATGACAGCAATATCTGCATTTTGGCACAACCATCATTGTCAGGGCCAGTTCTTTATACCTGCAAATTAATTGCCTGAGGAGCCACCCTGTATCCTAATTCCACAAGCTTTGTTTTAACCTGGGTTTTGTATCCTTGGTGATCAACATAAACTGCTTTTCCAGAATCATCTATAAAGTTGGTGTGCTATGCACTGATGAATCTTATTTGCATAGTTAATAAAGCAGAACCATATTTTTTTAATACGTCGATCATTTCATTTTACCTTCAAGGAAATCTGCTATCTACCTCCCATCCATTTATGGATTTCCAGTCCTTCTATGAGTGTTGCTAAATCTACATATATTTGTCTAAATGTCTTCCTAAATTATTTACATTTACTCCACCAAATGTGGAGAGCAAAAAACAACAACAACGTATCACTGTTCTGAAATATCTACTCTAGAACCTCAGATATACTATATATTACCCCTGATCCCAAGCCCATGTATTTTTGTGCAATATATACCCACATAAGAAGTTTGGAAACAGTTTTTCCAACAGCAAAATATAGCTTTTGTTGTTGTTCAGTCATTTTGTCGTGTCCGATTCTTCGTGACCTCATGGACCATAGCACGCCAGGCCTTCCTGTCCTCCACTGTCTCCCGGAGTTTGCTCAAGTTCATGTTCATTGCATCGGTGATGCTATCTAACCATCTCATCCTCTGCCGTCCCCTTCTCCTTTTGCCTTCAGTCTTTCCCAGCATCAGGGTCTTTTCCAGTGAGTCCTCTCTTCGCATTAGGTGGCCAAAGTATTTGAGCTTCAGCTTCAGTATCTGTCCTTCCAATGAGCAGTCAGGGTTGATTTCCTTTAGGATTGACTGATTTGACCTCCTTGCAGTCCAAGGGACTCTCAAGAGTCTTCTCCAGCACCACAGCATCAATTCTTCAGCGCTCAGCCTTCCTTATGGTCCAACTCTCACAGCCATACATTACTACTGGGAAAACCATAGCTTTAATTATACGGAACTTTGTTGGCAAGGTGATGTCTCTGCTTTTTAATATGCTGCTAGTCAGCTTTATATAGCTGAATTTAACTAGAAGTAGGTGCCATGTATATAGAATTTTAAATTAGTTTTCTTTATATGTGATTATTTTGAACAGAAAAATTAATTAGAACATACTGAAATATTAACTACTAGACCTGCTTCCCATGCTGATTTAATATTGCTAACTATGCCATATCGATTAACCACCTATAAACACCACTGTGTGTCCCTTTATAATATGTTGGAGAGTAGTGCAGAAAGACTCTAGGAAAATAAAAAAAATCTGCCAACATCTTTACTTAGGCTTACTCTGGTGGCAAAATATATTATTTGATTTTTGAGAACTAGCTGACTTTCTGCTGTATCAAACATTCCCTCAATTTTTTTTTTATTTTATTACTTTATTTGTATGCTGCCCATTCCCAAAGGCTCTGGGCAGCTAACAATCAAGATTTTAAACTATATCTCTATCTCTTTATATATATTCGCCACTTCGCCACGACAAGGCAGTGATCCATGAAGGGGAAATAATAATAATAATATAATATAATATAATATAATATAATATAATATATATATATATATATATATATATATAAAAATATAATATAATAATAATAATAATAATAATAATAATAATGGGGAAATATAATCAGATTGATTATATACTTTGCAGCCAAAGATGGAGAAGCTCTATACAATCAGCAAAAACAAGACCTGGAGATGACTGTGGCTCAGATCATGAGCTTCTTATCGCAAAATTTAGGCTTAAATTGAAGACCATAGGGAAAACCACTAGACCACTCAGGTATGACCTAAATCATATCCCTTATGAATATACAGTGGAGGTGAGGAATAGATTTAAAGGATTAGATCTGGTAGACAGAGTGCCTGAAGAACTATGGATGGAGGTTCGTAACATTGTACAGGAGGCAGCAACTAAAACTATCCCAAAGAAAAAGAAATGCAAGAAAGCAAAGTGGCTGACTGATGAGGCTTTACAAATAGCTAAGGAAAGAAGGGAAGCAAAAGGCAAGGGAGAAAGGGAAAGATATAACCAACTGAATGCAGATTTCCAGAGAATAGCAAGGAGAGATAAGGCGGCCTTCTTAAATGAACAGTGCAAAGAAATCGAGGAAAACAATAGAATGGGGAAGACTAGAGATCTCTTCAAGAAAATCGGAGATATCAAGGGAATGTTTTGTGCAAAGATGGGCATGATAAAGGACAAAAAAGGCAGGGACCTAACAGAAGCAGAAGAGATTAAGAAGAGGTGGCAAGAATACACAGAAGAACTAAACAAGAAAGATCTTAATATCCCTGATAAATACAATGGTGTGGTCACTGACCTTGAGCCGGACATCCTAGAGAGTGAAGTCAAGTGGGCCTTAGGAAGCATTACTAACAACAAAGCTAGCGGAGAAGACAGTATCCCAGCTGAGCTATTTAAAATCCTAAAAGATGATGCTGTTAAAGTGCTGCACTCAATATGCCAACAAATTTGGAAAACTCAACAGTGGCCACAGGATTGGAAAAGGTCAGTTTACATTCCAATTCCAAAGAAGGGCAATGCCAAAGAATGTTCAAACTACCGTACAATTGCGCTCATTTCACATGCTAGCAAGGTTAGGCTCAAAATCCTACAAGCTAGGCTTCAGCAGTATGTGAACCGAGAACTACCAGAAGTGCAAGCTGGGTTTCGAAGAGGCAGAGGAACTAGAGATCAGATTGCCAACATTCGCTGGATCATGGAAAAAGCAAGAGAGTTCCAGAAAAACATCTACTTCTGCTTCATTGACTACGCTAAAGCCTTTGATTGTGTGGATCACAACAAACTGTGGCAAATTCTTAAAGAGATGGGAGTACCAGACCACCTTACCTGTCTCCTGAGAAACCTGTATGCGGGTCAAGAAGCAACAGTTAGAACCGGACATGGAACAACCGACTGGTTCAAAATTGGGAAAGGAGTACGACAAGGCTGTATATTATCACCCTGCTTATTTAACTTATATGCAGAATACATCATGAGAAATGCCGGGCTGGATGAATCACAAGTCAGAGTTAAGATTGCCGGGAGAAATATCAACAACCTCAGATATGCAGACGATACCACCCTAATGGCAGAAAGTGAAGAGGAACTAAAGAGCCTCTTGATGAGGGTGAAAGAGGAGAGTGCAAAAGCTGGCTTGAAACTCAACATTAAAAAAACCCAGATCATGGCATCTGGTCCCATCTCTTCCTGGCAAATAGAAGGGGAAGAAATGGAAGCAGTGACAGATTTTATTTTCTTGGGCTCCAAGATCACCGCAGACGGTGACTGCAGCCATGAAATTAAAAGACGCTTGCTCCTTGGGAGGAAACCTATGGCAAACCTAGAAATTGCATAGAAAGCCCAAAATAGTTACACATCTTATCAAAACTAGGAGCAATTAAAATACAGAACTTGTTGCTTTAACACTGATGCCTCTGAGTTAGTCAGTCTTAAAACTAAAACAAGGGTTTGCCTGAACAAATAGTAAACAAAGGCCATCATACTTTTCACCTCAAAGGGGCTGAAAAAACATCTGATACTGTTTAATGCCCAGAGTGGGGCATCAAAATCTATTTTCATTGGGTCAGCCACCAAAGTCCATGCAAGTCTTTTCTTTCTTACGTCACACTTTGCATATTGTTTTCCCCCTCATGGAAAGAATCGAGAAAACCCTTTATCCTTCTCCATAACATCCCCCAAGCTTAGAATCAGGATCCAAAATGAAGCTTCCAAGGCAAGAGACTAGATTTGAATCTGGCTTCCTTTTATGACTCACACTGAGTAGAGGGCTGAATGCTGAATGAGAGACTCACAAGACAGGGAATGCCAACTGACCCAACCGAAGCCTTAAGGCAAAACAGCTGCCTCTGTCAAGACTCTTTAAACTCCAACTGGGTGAAACGTGAACTCGCATGTGGGAGGAAATGGGAGGAGGGCTGGAGAGCATGGCATGTCAAATTTTCTTCTTGCATTTTCTTTTCTTACACACTTGGCATGCCTTTGCACCAGTGCATGGTGGGAACGTGCTCCATCCTAGCGCTAGATGGAAGCAAACAGACACATTCCTTTGAGAAGTGACCACAGTGGCCTTCCCTCCTATGCAAGATGCTGCTTTCTTCTTGCATGGACACTACCAGAGAGGGAGGACATGCCACTTCACTGAGGTATGCACCACCATATTCCAAATAACACCCTGTTATGTATCTTGATTTATAACACTTACACACAGCCCTGGAAATTACATGGGGCACATGCTGCAGTTGAAAGAAGAACTGGCCATAAAAACTAAAACATCCACAGAGAAATGGAAAGGCAGGCAGTTCGTAATGGTGGCATTCCTGGGTCTGTGTGAGGGGTGCTATAAATCCACATCAGCACAAGCTGTCATGTATGATTTGCATTGATTAATGGGTTTCCTGTTCTTTTCCTGTTTGTCTTTTTGTTTGTTTGTTTTATTCTCTCTCTTCTGTTCCCTATATTCTGATTTATTTGGGTCTTTGGTTTCTGGGAATGCCCTTTTCTTTTGTTTTTCTGCATCTTGTCCCCCCCCCCCATTTCCTTTATCCTTGCACATGAGCAGTGGCCGCATCCATTACACTGAGATGTATGAAATGCTGACTCTCATGTCCCCACCACTAGGCCTCGGGAAGAGATGTCCCTCCAAAGTTGCTTATAAGGTAGAACAACCCTTCTTTCCTTTATGGGCTTCTGATTAGCAAGAAATGGGAAAGGAATAATGATAAGGGGTGGTGGGAAATAAAGGAGCTGTTTGATGAATTCCATTATTTATTTGATTTTAGGTTGTGTTCATATCTTAATATTTAATGATTGTACAGTATATTTCAAATTCTTATGACTCCGATTTGCAATAGCATCACCATTATAAAAGAGAAAGGTACATGGATCGGTGCAAGTAATGTTGTTGAAAGTTAGTTTTTGTATAGGAAACACAACAAACATTCTGAGGGTAATCCAAGAGAAACTGGATTGGTAACTGTAATATAATAAGGGAACAAATACCCAAGAATTTATTTTTGCAAGGAATATTAAGTTTGATGGAACATTGGTTCAGTTCTTCTATTGACAGCAAAAGGTAAGGGATGCAGAATAATGTTCAAGGGGTCTTTGTTTAGTATTAGAGCAAATGTTTTGTATGCATCCAGATGTGGCTTCCATCCAGCTACTCCAATGGAAATGTCCCAGGTAACAGGACTGAATGTGAGTCCTCTCTGAAACCATGGAATACCTTTCCCATTTAGAGTAGACACTATTTGGCTAGCTGGGCAATGTTCAGATATACAACAGTTTACACCAATATGATTAACTGTATTAGAGCAAGTGCTCATGAGGTAAACTAGTTTACATATTTAAGGCTGCAAATGTAGCTGGGAATATGCCCTGTTCAGTCCAGTGGGTTTTACTTCTGGGTATACAGAGTCCCTCCAGAAAATTCCATCAGCAGTAGTTTGGAAGTTGATTGAGATGGAAAATTATTAGTTACATGAGGACATTCATATTAATAACATTTAATATATTTTAATGAAATTATCCTGGGCTGCCCGCTTTTAGGAATGCAGTCCCCCTCATGCTACTCAAAGGCCAAGTGTGGCTCTCAGCCCAAAAATAATTCCATACCTCTAATATATAAGATTGAACTGTAATCCGTATAAAACTCTGAACTGGGCAAAGTCTTTGGAATAGGGCAACTATATCAGAAAATATGAGAAACTATTCTAATAAAACTGCGACTCATTCTCATTGACTCATGGAAATATAAAATAGAGCATGACATGCCCATTAAATTGAAATCCTTTTAGCAGAGCTTTTGACATTTAAAAATTAAAAAAAAAAACTTTCTGCAAGGGTTGTTCTGGCAGCCTGGAAGGCAAGAAACGAACTGAGCTGGAGAAGGTGATACGTTATTTTGTGAGTATTGTGGTAACACTGCATCCAATGGCCCTAGAAGCTTCAAAGAAATCTGCAGGACAGGTTCTTGCTCCCTGTGTCATTATAGGAAGTGAGAGATTGGATGGGAAAATGCAGCCTGAGAATGGGGGTGGGGGGTGCTTCTGCCTGAGGGTCCTGTGCTACTATCTCGTTATTCATACAGTATTGAGGGGCTGGGCTAATTCATTTCCAACTCAATGGTAGATGTAATGGAAACTGCAGTGAAGCCAGGATTCATTCATTCATTCTCTCTCTCTCTCTCTCTTTCATTCTCTCTCCTTCATTCTCTCTCCTTCATTCTCTCTCTCTCTCTCTCTCATTCTCTCTCTCTCACACACACACACACACACTTTTTGGCTTGGGCTTCTTTTTCATTTCTTCTTTTGTTTGGGGATGCTGTGGCTGCATTTCCCTTTGGACAGAACTCTTACTCCTGACTCTTGAGCTTCAGGTCCTGTAATAGAAATGTTAGCCTGAGGTCTAGTTAACTGGGAAGAGTTTTGTTGGTTTTGTCAGGAGCTGGTATGCAAAATGCCAGATTATTGATATTGGGCTGGTTTGGCTTATCTCTCCCTTTTGTATAAAATGAGAAAGGTGAGGAGATTTTTCCTGTTGCAGGACTTGGGGATGTGGCAGTGATTTTCACTCCTTCTCATGATTTCAAGTCAGCAGAAGGGAAGGTAGCCGTGGTTCACCTCCAAAGAGCTTCTAAAGGCTTGAGGAATGGTGATGCGGAAGTGGTATTTTGGTATTCAATGGTATTCATGTCATGGAAGCAGAGGCAACTGTGGGGGGTGGGGTTAAAAAAGTCAAGATGGCTGTCATTGAAGCTGTTTCCCCTTTTGATATATTTATTTATTTATTTAATTTCTATGACCGCCCATCTCCCCCTCAAGGAGGGACTCTGGGCAGTTAACAACCATAACAACATCATTAAAATACAATAAATATAACAATAAAAATATAAATACAATAAAATCCAAGTGGCAGGTAGTTCTTACAGTGAAGCTAAAAATATTTAAAATATTTGAGGCGGCTCTAAGAAATCAGCCATCCCCAAGCGTGATCACTTTCCTTCTTGCCCCAGGTGAGATCACAGAGACAAGTTTTTAATTTTTTCCTGAAGTCCAGGAGTGAAGGGGCCTGTCTTATCTCTGGAGGGAGGATGTTCCATAGGGCAGGCACCACTGCAGAAAAGGCTCGCCTCCGAGACCCCACTAGATGGAATTCTTTCATAGAGGGGGTCCACAGCATGCCCTCTCTGCAAGATCGGGTGGGACGGGACGATGTAATGGGGATGAAGCAGTCCCTCAGATATATGAGAATATATGAGAAAGGGGCTTTGATTATGCAATTGCACCTACCATCTTGACTTTTTTGACCCCACTCCCCTGATACGCCTGCATTAAAGTTCTGGTTCAAATGTTAAAAAAATAGGATTGCTAACTCTGGCCCTCTAGCTATATGGGATTGTCAGCCTATTGCATTATCCAGGATTTTAGCTGAGGTCTTTGTGCATGCCACAATGATACCATTTGTTTTCAGAAGCCCACGGCCCATTTTTTCATTCTATACACATGGAAGCAAAAATATTCCGTGAGCGTTAATCTCACCACTCTCATTTTGTGATAGATCCCCAAATCTCAAGAATGAGGGTGGTTGGTATGATGGGAAGAATAGCATAAGAATTGACAAAGCAATATATACTCTCTGGGAAGTGGATCTGGCTGTTTCGTTTCCCCCTTCAAGGGTAGAAGGAGCATTCCCCACCCACTCCTACCTCGGTCATCAACTTCTCTTCATTTGCACTGTCTCTCCTCCCTCTTCAACTTCAGATAAAATGGGACCGTTTGCATGGGCAATGATTTGCTGCCAACCAAACCTCTTTTGAAGAAAACTCAAAAAGGGGGCGCCAGGATATAGCTAAGAGTTCTGAGCTTAATAAGTAAAAAAATAAACCAAAAAAATTGTTCTAAAAGGGAGATGCAGAAGTAATCTAGGACTGCTTCTCCTTTGAATGGAATCATAGATCGTATGAGTTTGGATTCTTTTCTCAGAATCACAGAATCAGGACCTGATTCTGTCTTGCTCCAAGTCAGTAAAAGGACACATATCCTTGGCAAGGTGAATAAAAAATGGCAAAAGACCATGCTGAAGGGAATGGGATGGGGGTGATCCTTGCCCTCCTTTTTGGCTGTTCTGTTTTATGCATTTTAAGCATTTTCCTCATGTCTCCCTGATACAGTTTTCGAAACTCTTTTCTGCCTGATTCCCCCCTCCCCACCTGTTTTGTGCAGAGACTGGTCCTGATGAATATGCCGGTGGCTGAGGACAACACAGTGCATTTCACTTCCACCTTGATGGCATTAATTAGAACAGCTCTCGATATTAAGATCGCAAAAGGTAAGAGGGCAGGGGGAAATGGGAAATTAAAGCAGGAAAACTAAAAGAGCCAAGAGTTAGGAGTTTACTTTTTCAGGGAGAGAAAAAAACGGGCTATTTCCTAAGCCCACTTAACTTGTAATCGACATAGACCTCATGACTCAAAATAGTCAGATTCTCTGACAATAATTTCATACCTAGTTTTTTCTAGTCATCAGGATAAATAGTGATAAACCAATTCTGCTAGTTTAGTGCATGAAATAGGAAAAAGGAAATGAAATAGGAAATTTTCAGATACCAATTGTGTAATGGGCATCTACTGTCTGACATCATCAAAACTTCTCCATATTTTTCAGAGCAAAATGTGAAACAATGAAGAATTAATGTTTGTGTGTGTGTGTGTGTGTGTGTCTGTATGTATGTATGTGTGTGTGTGTGTGTGTGTATGCATTTGTGTACATATATACTTAAAGAAGAAAATTGGATAGATCTGCAAGGGTACTGATGGATTAATTAATTAAAGATAGAACAATACTGGTTTGGATACCTTGCTAAATTTAAGTCTTGTTGGTATCCTCCAGGATTGCATGGATTTTGGATGCCCTTGGTAGCCAGTTGGACTTAAAGGAGGGTTCTTATCTCTGGCGTCATTAAGCTTCTTGGAGGAAGATGGGAAACAAAATGGATAAATAATGAGTCCAGCTCCCTTGTTTTCTCTTTCTCTTTCCTTCTCTCTCTCTCCACTTTGTTTAGAGTTCTTTTGATCTGCTCCCTTATAGGTGGTGCAGACTGGCAACAGTTTGACTCCGAGCTCCAGAAGGAGATACTGACCATTTGGCCTCACCTTTCTCAGAAGATGCTAGATCTACTGGTGCCCATGCCAAAAAGTAAGTCATTGTTTAGGAATTAGGGCTGTCAAGTTGCATTCAGAAAGGTGAAAGAAGCAAGACCCTTCTGAGAATTTTAACAAAGAGGAGAAGGAAGTTAATATAAGCAAATTCCTTTTCCCCCACTGCAACTCATGCCAATATTTTATTTAAACTTCTAGCCTATGCCATATATAGACATAAAGCAGGAAAACATACATTAAGATCGAAATGCATCCACATGAAAATAACACTCAGACACATTGCACATTTTACAATTTAGCTTTACCTACCAATAGCTAGCCAATATTATAAAGGCTATCCTGTTATTAGGACCAAATTTTAACCTTTTTAAAAAAGATGCTATGCAGGCACCAATGCATCATTCTGCCTATTGATCTGCAGTCCATCTGGGGGCCACTAGCTCCCTCCACGTTATAGGGTTTAAAAATTGGGAGCCAAGCTTATAAATATTTGTTCTTTCCTGCCCTACAGCTGTGCAAGATTGTATGTCCCTTATTCCACCTTTTACAATCCTGTTATCAGAGTAAAAAGTTCTATTTTAGTTAACGTAGTGATGCCTTTTACTTCCAGCTACAGACCTGACGGTTGGGAAAATCTATGCAGCCATGATGATAATGGACTACTATAAACAGAGCAAAGCTAAAAAACAAAGACAGCAGCTGGAAGAACAGGTACAGTTCTGCCAGAGGAAAAATACAAGTAATCTTTTTTCATTGTGGGTTAAAATCCAGCCATTCAGATTTTCTGGCAATTAGATTTGTATGAAAAGGATGAGGGAGGTTATTTGCATAAGAATTAACAGGTATACCTTGCAACCTATGATGTATGTAATATACTAAGGGTGGATTCCAAGAATATATAGAATTCTGCAGCATTTTCTCTAGGGCAGTGATAGGAATCACTCTAGCAAGATAGAAGACCATGCATATTTTTGTAAAAAGGAAAATACAATGGCAGGATTCCCTATCTGACCATCCTCCTTCCCCACATTTTCATTCATTCTAGGAGTTCTTTTTACAGGAGCCTGTACGAGATGTGTACTCTTCACTTCCCTGAGACCCCTTGCATACCACCAGCTGTGCCCCTCCCTTAGCTACACACAGTATTGATTTGTTGCTGCTATGCAAATACTCTCCCCTTCCCCTCTTTGAGCTGGCCAGTGCTTGCTTGCAGGTAGCAGTAGGGAAGCAATATATTGGAACTTCACCCCTTCATTGTTTTTCCCTCACCAGCATTGCTTTTTGCAGTGAGCAGAAAAGTAGATAAGCAAATAAACAGCTGGCCGCTGTCCATGCAAAGCCATTCCTCAGAGCAGCAAGAAGGCAACAGGGAACGATGACAAAGTGCCACAGAGCTTCAGTTCACGAGGGGTGATAAAAGCTCAGGAGCTGAGATGAAGTGGGAGTTTCCAGCCATGGGGAGTTCTAGAGAAAATGCTGAAAATCTGCCTTTGCAGTGTTTCTTCTGGAGGAGTGGCACAAGTCTCAGATCAGCACAGCCCTTGCATGTGGAAGGACTCTAAACCTGGATTATGTTAAAAATATAAATATAAAAATATAGCATTTGTGCAAAACATTTCTTTGAATATAGAGAAGGTTGGCTGGGGAGATGTGGGAAAGTGGAGGATGCATCTATGCTGTGTAATAGATTTTCGTAAGGAAAGTAATTGAAGTGATTTGTATTTGCTATCTCAGCAGTGTCTCAATTGGCTTACATGAAATTTGCACCCCTTACTAGCAATTTCAGTATTATTTTCCCCTTCTTTGGGGGTAGACTTCCCAAACCTACTACCCTCTAAATGTGTTAGAGTATAATCCCCATCACATCTAGCCAGCATGATGGGAGTTTTAATTCAACATGTACATTATGTCACTGTTTTACTTAATTGAAACTGCAGTCTTTTTCTCTTTCTTAACTCAGAAAAATGCCCCAATGTTCCAGCGCATGGAGCCTTCATCTCTTCCTCAGGAGATCATTTCCAATGCCAAAGCTTTGCCTTACCTCCAGCAAGACACAATTTCAGGACTGTAAGTGTAGATGTTTGACTAAACAATACCACCCTGGCTCTGGTGTTTGTGTTCCTGCTGCAATTTCATTTTTCACTGAATCCTACTCAAGATACAAAGGTATAATGGAAAGGAAAAAAATAATCTAGGAGAGATATTACAAATGGACCCAAAGATCTTGATAATAAACTGGCAAATATGTACTTCTAGGGAACAGAAGGCAATCATTGTTGTAGTGCTGGGTAACAGGTACTTTCAACTACTGAGGTTGCAATAAGAATGCAGAACTCAAAACCTAGTCTGGACAGTAAATGTGGACTGAGAGAAGGAGAATAATCAGGAGGTCACATTGCTTTTTGCTTCTTTTCCATTCCTCCATGAAAACTTTCCCACTCGTAGTCTATATTAAAGCATACTTCTCTCTCTGACTGGGTTCACCGAACATGTTATTCAATGGTGTGGTTTGCTTGCTTGCAACTTAATCCAGCCATGGTTTATGACTTAGTACGATGGGTGAATCCAACTAATTGTGTTTTATTCAACAAAACATATGAATGTAAACAAGTTACAGCTTAGCACAATGTGTGAACCAGGCCTCTGTCTTTCTTTGCCAGCCCTAGTCTTAATACAAAACAATGTTTTCTAATTAAACGTAGCCTAGGAATAACTCAGAATAAAAATATCACTCAAAAATAGCCTTCTGGTGAAGATTTTAAGCACCTCTAGAAAGATTTCCTATGCTTCAGCCCTTTCTGAGCCAATTTTGGCAATTAAGCAACAGTTCACATTACACAAGCATTGCACTGACTTTGAAATTTGTGTTTAGAAACAAAAAGATAGATGCTTTTGATTCAAACAGTATTTTGGCAGAGCCACCCCCTCATTTTTTAAGGCAATCTCTATCCTGTCTTATTATCTCACTCCTTCTTCACAAAGAGTCCATCCTGGCTCTCTTAGATCTCTCAGCGGCTTTCGATACCGTCGACCACGGTATACTTTTGGGACGGCTCAGGGAGTTGGGGGTGGGCGGCGTAGTTTTGCACTGGTTCGCCTCCTTCCTCCAGGGCCGTTCCCAGTCTGTGTTGATAGGGGAGGAGAGAGCTACCCCACAACCCCTGATTTGTGGGGTGCCGCAGGGGTCGGTTCTCTCCCCTCTCCTATTCAACTCTACATGAGCCGCTGGGTGAGATCATCCATCACCACGGGATGAGGTATCACCAATATGCTGATGATACCCAGTTATACTATAATTACTTATAATAATAAGTAATTATATATTGTATTGTATATTTTTAGTAGAATTTTAAATTTATGTTTGTAAACCGCCCAGAGTCCCCTGTGGGGGAGATGGCGCGGTGATAAAAGTCTAATAAATAAATAAATAAATAAATAAATATACATCTCCATCCCGGGTGAAGTAGGTGATGCGGTCAATGCCTTATCTCAGTGTCTGGAGGCTGTGAGGGTCTGGATGGGGAACAACAGGCTTCAACCGAACCCTGGTAAGACGGAGTGGCTGTGGATTGATGCCCCCACTAGATCCGGGAAGTTGTCATCCTTGGTTCTGGGTGGGGTTGCACTACCTCACTCGGATCCAGTGCGGAATCTGGGGGTCCTCCTGGACTCGCGACTCCTGCTCAAAGAGCAGGTGGCAGTCGCGGCCAGGAGGGCCTTTGCACAACTTCGAGTTGTGCGCCAGTTATGCCCTTTCCTGGATCGGGAGGCCCTCCGAACAGTCACTCGTGCCCCTGTCATCTCCCGTATAGACTACTGTAATGCGCTCTACATGGGGCTACCCTTGAAGAGTATCCAGAAGCTTCAGCTGGTACAGAATGCCGCGGCGCGAGCAGTTATGGGTGCCATGAGATTCGCACATGTAACACCTCTGCTACGCGAACTGCATTGGCTGCCAGTTTGCTTCCGGGTCCAATTCAAGGTGTTGGTGATTACCTTTAAAGCCCTATATGGCATAGGGCCAGGGTACATGAGGGACCGTCTCGTCCCAATAACATCGGCCCGCCCCACCCGTGCATGCAGAGAGGGCATGCTTCGGACCCCCTCAACAAGAGAATTCCATCTAGCGGGGTCCAGGAGGCGTGCCTTCTCTGCGATAGCGCCCGCCTTATGGAATATCTTGCCCCTGGAGGTGAGACTGGCCCCTTCACTCTGGCCTTTTGGAAGGCCCTTAAGACCTGGCTCTGCCGCCTGGCGTGGGACAACGGAGGCGGTAGTGCCTCCTGGGGTTGGCTGGCCCCGTAGCAACATGATCTATGCTACAGTTCCCAATGCATCTTGGATTTTATTTATTTTATATTGATTGTGTTTTTTAGATATTTTCTATTTTGTATAGCTTTTAAATTTTTAATTATTGTAACCCGCCCAGAGTCCCTTGCATGGGAGATAGACGGGGAATAAATTGAATAAATAAATAAATAAATAAATAAATAAATAAATAAATAAATAAAGCAAAGTTAACAACTTATAAGCATATTTGATTTTCATGGTCCAGAATTAAAAATGTGAATATACTCTTAATGGAATATAAGTGCCTAATTTTGACTGGATTTAGTCTTTTGAGTTTTATTATATGATAACAGTGGCAACAATACAAGGTAACTTGGGTTTTTGACTGTAAATAAAATTATTATTATTATTATTATTATTATTATTATTATTATTATTATATAACATAATATTCAGAGGGATTGGCAAAGAACAACAACCTGCCTTCCTAAAACCTGGCATGGATCTGACAAGCTTTCCCTTGGAAAAGGATTGCACAAGAGGTACCTTGACCAAGAAGGCACCATTTTCAATTTTATGGCACATTCATTTCTGACATTGGTAGTCATTTGTTCAATAGCATTTTTTTCCCCAGCATGTCAAATACCTTTTCCCCTGGGATTGATGTTCTATTTTGGGGGAGGTAGAAAAACAACTAGTGGAAGTTACATCATGAAGATGTATTCTCCTTTCATTTCAAGTGGGACTATCTTTATAGGAGCAGCCGTAGTGGATTCCCCTCCCTGAGTCCGCTCTCTCCCCAAGAGATATTCCAGTTGGCATGTATGGATTCAGCCCATGGAGAATACCAAGAACGACAATCTCTGGTAAATCAGTGTACCATTTATTAAAAGTGCTTCCCTGTTTTGCATTGCTTTCAGAAAAGCATTTCATGTGAAATTGTGCTGTTGAACTGTTAAAAAACCTTCTTGATTGCAAGCAGTATTATATTGTCCAGACAAACTATTTTACTAATTTTACTAATCCTACTTTATTTCTCTGTCTAGACTTTAGGAAGCCTCATATTCCCAAAAATACCTTATCTTTGGCTATGAGACCTATTACTCTTTTCAAAAGCTATCCGGTAGAATATAATATTGAAACCGGACCTCCCCAAATATCTATCCAAAGTGCTAATAATTATAACCCTACAATGATGGTAGGCCTATAAATGGATCCTGGTAGCTATGTTTAGGTCTTTGTAGATCCTGTTGATGAAACTTCAAGTACATCCAACAATAACCATGTGTTGCTTTGCCATTAGTCACTAACAGAGAAGATTTCTGGTAGGCAAGAACTTATCCATTCCTCATAGGAAGAATAGACCCATTGTAGTAACATACATAACCATTACTATGATTATCAGAATTAGTAACAATATTTTTTTAAAAATATGGATTGGTTTATCCTCAGTTTAATCTGATATATCTTCAAAAATTGGTCAGTGATTTCAGGAGATTCTTTGCTGAGGTTTTGGCCACCTCATAAATAATTCTTCAAGTTACTGCTCAAGTAGATACCCTAGATGAAAATGTGGAAGCATATTACAGAACTTATTTTTTTTTCTTGTTAAATTTTTCTTTGTCGTTGTTGCTTTCTAGAGATGCACTGCATTGATAGTGTTCAATCTGTGGAGATGCTAAGAGACTTTTTACCATTTAATAATAGTGAAAGGTCGGTGATTACTCTAACAACTAAAGTTTTAGTGATGAGCAAGCATTGCTGGAGATTTGACTGAATTATGCTGATGGTAAAGATTTTGAGTTATGAACAGGTATACTTCGCAAATATTTAGTAAAATAACTGTATTGTGTAAAATATACCCAACTATCATCAAGCTAACTATATCTTCAAGGTTCTATCAATGTTAGAAATTAGATTTTTGACTGGAAATTTGACCCTTTATGTTTGTTACAGTTGTTAATTCTGATTATCATTCTACTGACTGGTTTCTTCTCATTGCATATAATCATTTCATCAGGTGGATTATTCAGTGATGAACAACAATATCCAGTGCTTTGGGGCTTGTGTTCATTTTGTCTTCAATGCTGGTGTTCATGTTCGAAAACCAAATTGTTGAATCATATCACACAAATGTAAATTACATGCCTCTGACCCACACTTGCAGCCACTTTATTAGCTGGTGGCATTCATGTCTGTGTGTGTAAATGGTTTGTGTGTGTGTGTGTGTGTGTGTGTGTGTGCACATTTGTGCACCACCCTTACACTTGTTGAAATCCAGTGCTATATAATTGTGCATTTATTTCCAGTCTTCTCTGTGTGCTTCTCAGAGTGTTGCACTATATCCATAAATTTTGTATTACACAAACGCACACATTATGCCTTCTTAGACTGTTCTGTGCTTGAAAAGAGAAAATATAAACAAACTTTTGCCAGACTTCTGTTTGGAGACTGATACACTATTCCTAATCTCCCTTGACCCAACAACAATAAAAATCCATTTTGATCATTGAGCAAAGACAAACAGTGAAAGCATTATATAAAAATATGAACATTTCATATTGGGAATATTCCTGGCAAAGCTTTTACTGATGATTAGATAGATGGATGGATGATGGATGGAGATACACACACACACACACACACACACACACACACACACACATGAAATCACACTTATGAACCAGCAGGCTTTAAAAAAACAGACCGCTGAGTCCACAAGGCATTGGAGCCAGATTTAAATCAGAAAGGCACTTACATCTAATCCTGAAACTGGGCTTGATTTTTATTTATTTTAATCCAAACTTGATGTCTGAACACAAGAAAATGTTCGCTGAATAAGCAAGTGGTCCGAATTTCCCTGATCTGTTAGACTGAAATCAGTATATTTGTTTAGCACTAAAGCTATAGTTACTGTTTGTAATCGTGTTAAACACATCCAGTGTGCTTAAGAAGGGCAGGGTCATTCTCCCTTGCCAACTGAAAGCATTCACTATGCTTCGTCTAAACCCTGTTCTCAAGCCATTCCTACCCCGTGGGTAAAGGCGACACTGGCAGAAAATGGCAAGCAGTATAACCAAATGAAATCCCATGAGTTTGGCTGTGTGTTTATTTCCAGGAGCCAGAAATTAGAGAGTTTAAAAGAGTGCAGCCCTCTAACTGTGGCAGTTATCTCCCGGTGGATACTCAGGAACGAGCTGTATCTGGGAGGGCTTCTTCCATGCCACGCCTGACTGTGGATCCCCAGGTAAAACCAGGTGAAACGATGACTAACAATAGGAATATAGCATTACAGCAGATACATGATCCTTTCCCACAGGAGGTTGTTGCTTCGCTTGAATAGTGAAACAGGCTGAAATTTATCACTGATACCAATTCAACTGGCTCCCTATCAGTGTAGGACATTCCTTTAATTCTAGTGTTGCAGGATCTGAACACAGTGCCCCAATGAGACAAGGAAGACTCCAGCCCTCAGTTTTACAGATGGAAGTTGGAGCATCTGTCCTGTGCTACAAGAATGCAAATCACTGTAATTAAGTCTAAGTTGCCCAGCTGCCACCTTACTCGGTCCATAAACCTTCTTCCAAGACTGTGGAGACCCTGAACAGCAGAGATTTGAGGAAGCCATCTTCCTATTCTACTTCAACCAAAACTATTGCTGATTATAGCAAGAATCCCAGCCATTGGAAGTAATCCCTCTACCATCTGGAAGTATTTTTCCCTTTAACTTTAGCCACCTTCTCTTTCAAGCCTTCTCTCATTGTCCTGATATACTTGTCTACATGCCTGCTGCCAAGCATCCTGTCCGGGTCAGCCTTGGCCATAATCCATCTATTTGTCTGTTGAGCAGATTTTTTTCTGTTTGTCTGTCTTGTAATCAGTTTTGATTAACAGAGAGATGAAATGCCTTCTCAGGTTTGTAATCATAATCTATACATTTTTTCAGCAATTAAGATTTCAGTATCAGATTCTCCCACTCTTAAGGAACGTGGATTGGGTCATCCCCCCCATTGCTTGCATAAGGAAATTGAGAAGGAAACGACGACCTCCTCCATACAGTCTCCATGTTCTGGCCCAAAGATGGGCCACATACCATTGTCCTCACAACAGAGCCTCCCTCTTATTACCCGTCAGCTGCTGAGGCAAGCTGAAGCCAGTACAAAATGATCCAGCCCAGAAGTAGTGTTTTCTTTGGGAAAAAAGGAGAAGCCCTCCCATGCAGACAATGTAAGTCTCATGGAGGAGGAAGGGAGGTGAAGTGCTGAGCTCTAGTTGACCTGCTGAAGAACTTCACTTTCCCATCTGGCCATGGGACTTTTTGTCTCCATGACCATTGCTGCTGTGACTGCTGAAAACATTGGACACGTCTGTCCTGCAGTTTGTCCTCCTGGTTTCCCTTTTCTTTTGTGTGTGTGTGCTTTGACTTAGGAAACATCAGCCTTGTAGAAGACCAAATGTGGGTCTTCTATGAAGTTAGTCCCATTGGCAAGCTCTGCAAAGCCTTAAGTGCACAGCAGCTGCACTTCCCACATGCAGATTGACTGGAGATGGGCAGCCAATAAATTTAAATATAATAATAATAATAATAATAATAATAATAATAATAATAATATAATCTCATCCTCCCTTGCCTTCCCTGCCTCATTCTTTTCTGTTCTTGCCTGCTTGATTCCTTTCCCCACCACTAAGCATGGAGTCAAGCACAGATGCTTCCTCCCTTCTCCGTAGATTCCTGCTTACTGTGAATATAACTCCAAAGCCAGACAATGTAGCTTCTACCTTTTCCTCCCTTCCTCCCTTCCTCCCTTCCTCCCTTCCTCCCTTCCTCCTTCTTTCTTTCTTTCTTTCTTTCTTTCTTTCTTTCTTTCTTTCTTTCTTTCTTTCTTTCTTTCTTTTACAGTTTCTGAGAGCTGCTTTATGCCCTCAAGTGAGCAAAGCAACGCTCCCAGCTTTGTTGCTGGAGAGGGTAAAAGTTACACAATGGGGTCAGCATTTTTCATATCCTCCAAGATCAAAGGCTCTTTGGATGAATCCAAAGTCTTGTAGCTTTTGCAGGTTGATTAGGTTGATATTAGATTATCACTCTGATATTGATATTGCTGCCAACATCACATGGCAGTTCAGTTTTTCTTTTCTAGTGCTCCTCGTATAATACTTTCCAGTTGTATAAAATCAGATGTTCCTCTGCCTTGAAATTCCACTGCTTTGGCATAAATGGGTGCTTCTGTGAAGCATTGTTTTGGAAAAGGCATTGTCAGTGGAAATGAAAGGAAATCTTGAGATCAAGAAACATAAAGACAGGAACAAGGAAAAAAAGGGACAGGAAGCAGGCTGAGAATGGATACCATGAAATAGCAAGTTAGATGAGTAAGTAAATTAATATTAAATAAAGTTGTTTTGTTTTCATTTAGTACATGAAAGGCCTGGTACCACAGTGATAAATCTATAGCTGAATTGTACCAGTTGAGTCTGCAAGAGTGGAGACATTTATATGATTGATTGTCATCAGTGTGTATAAACGTCCTCCATATGAAAGAAATGCCTAGCACAGGGCTTTCCAAACTGTGTGTCGCAACACAATACTGTGTCGCCTGGGGGCCCCAAGTTTGTCATGTGACAACCCGGAAGCACTGATGAAAATGCCCTTGGTTCCGGCAGGGAGGCGAAAAGTCTCGCCGTGCGCACGCTGCCGGGAGCTTCCCTGCTGCACAGCTGATCGGCGCGGGGGGGCAGGGTGGAAATTCTCCGCACCGATCAGCTGTGCACCGGGAAGCGGCCCAGCCGTGCGTGTGTGCACGGCAAGACTTTTCGCCTCCCTGCCGGAACCGAGGGCATTTTCGGGGTCCCCGGAGCCTGCCCTTTTTAAGGGGCAGCGGCAGCACACCGCTGCTGCCATGGCGGCAACCTGGAAGCACCACCGCCAGCGCTTCTGGGTTTTTGTGCACCGCGGCGGCAGCGGCGCTTCCGGGTTTTTGTGTGCCGGCCATTGGTGTGTCGCCAACGGCAAAAGTTTGGAAAGCCCTGGCCTAGCACCTAGAACTCAGATGTTAGAAAGAAGGCTAGAGTAAAGCTCTTTTCCCTGACATACAACTTTTCTGTGTATAGGCAATGCTTGTATAGGCAATGCTTGTATATGGGAAATAATTTGGTCATGTGAATTCTAAGCTATAAATTGAATTAACTGAAATTATAGATTACTACTTTGAATTAATACAACCCAGATACAGGGTAGATGATTCACAGAAAAATAGATCATAGAAGGAGAGTACTCTGAATTTTGGATGAGTTTAAGTTTAATGCCCAATAGCAACTTTGGATAATGCACATTCTGTTCTGCTGCAATAATTGCAGTAGAATTCCTTTTTGTCCTTGCTTTTCTAGTTTTCTTCTCTTTCTTTTAGAAGCTTAACAATTGAACATTAACTATTCCTCCTTTCGTTCAGTAAACTTACTGCAATTCAGGTTTTGTTCTAAGACTTAATTTTAGCGAGCAAACCTATTCCTAGATATGCTAGAGTTGTCCTATTATCCATATTGTCCTATATGAGTACAAATGTCCTTGCAAAGTGAGAAGGCATAGTCTTTGCTTGTCTGAAGTATTTGCCCTTTTAAAGCTGATTAGTTTTTTTAAAAATGAAGATTCTATGTCTTATTCTAGTGTTAATAGGAAAGAGAGCCAGTATGATGTAGTGGTTAAGGTATTGCAGACTGTAGTCCACACTCAGCCACAGAAGCTCATGGGATGACTTAGGTCTAGTTACTGTCTCTCAGTCCAACCTACCCCAAGGGTTGTGGTTGTGAGGAACATAGGGGGAGGAGTGCTATGTATACCACCTTGAGATCCTGAACATGTTAATCAATCAAGCAATCAATCAATCAATCAGTAAGCAAGCACCAAATACTTTACTGACCAAGCTAGTCCATATTACAGACCTGCTAGTATTGAAAGAAGTCATTAAGCTTTGCTCTGCCATTACTGACCTCTCTCAGTGGGAGAGAGTGAATGGTACATTTCAGAGCACAGTTAAAATTAATTTCCAGAACCCACTAGAGTGTATTTTGCAATTACTTGAAAAAGTTTATCTTATATCCATTCAGTTCAGTTCAGATGGACAGATTCCCTCTTTCAGCCTAACACCAAAAATCCTGTGCTGATTTAATACCTGACCTAACAATCTCATTTCAAGCAAATTGAATTATGTAGGCCAAGCTCTCCAGCCAGAATTCTCAGTTCTTGCTGTTTAGACATTAGATCTGGGATGAGAAGATCTGAGTAATTAGGCAATGAATTAGGAGACACTAATAGCATGACTAACATGGGTTCAGATCAGCTTGCAAAGTGAATTGAGTTCCCCTAAGAGTTGGTGATGTTTGCGTCCTGGCTTACTCCTGTTGCAGTTGCAAGGTTTGGGGCAAACAAGGAACTTCCATTGCTGCAGAAGCAGATGTGCTTTACTCCATTGTGTCGAATGGGAGAGTCTATATGAATATTAGAAGGGATATCTTCCCAGCCCCAAGCTCTTGGTCTCTGGTGGGATGGCTGGGCAGAATTGGAAAAATGGGCCCCAACACAAAACTGCCATACCAGGAGGTATGCCACCTTGATGGGCAGGTCAAATGCTTCCATTATACTATCTCCTTTGTTTTTGAGGAGGAAGCAGATTGGCTAGTTGGCACGAAACTCAGAGGATGGGACGATGCACTCAGTTACTGTCCAGTAGATGAACCCTGATAGGCTGAAACCTTTGTGTGCTCTTTGGCCAAGGAAGACAAGTTTTGATTGACCTTTGGTTCTCTGTGAGCACTACAGGCTGACAAGGAGTAAATATGCCCACTCCATAGCATCCTGGTCACTTAAATAGAGCTGGCTGTTCAACCATGCATCATTTCAATTCAAATCTTCGGTTCAGAAGATTTGGGCAGTGCAATGTCTGGTCATGTGGAAGTGCTCATTATCTGTCCATAAAACTGGGTTTCTCCTACTTCTACTTACTTCATTACTCACATGAGTACAAAGATGCAAATAGGGTGTAGGGCAAGGCAAAATAGGTAGGCTTATATTAGCCAAAACAAATAATAACAATGTTGTTATCTGCCTGCAAGTTGGGGGTGAATTTCCTCCAGACCTCTCTGGTACTAAAATGTCTTTATGCTTCCCCAAACTAGATAACTCCCTGTGAAATTAAGCATACTTACTACCAAATTCGACTGCTGAAATCAGCAGGTGCTTGCCAATCTCTAACCCTTCTTCCATCCTGGGATGCATTTCCAGGTAGTTACAGATCCTGGCTCCATGAGACGCTCATTTTCCACAATCCGAGACAAACGGACAAATTCCTCCTGGCTAGATGAGTTCTCAATGGAGAAGAGCAGTGAAAATACCTACAAGTCTCGTCGTCGCAGCTACCATTCTGCGCTGCACCTGTCTGCGCGCCGTCTCAACACAGACTCAGGTAACTGAGGATGGGATGGGATGGGACTCTGAGTTTGATGTGAGGTTGACTCTTCTGAAGCCACAGAATCATTATCTTTCTCCAACAAAGTCCAAAAAGGTTAGAAAACACTAGGGCTGTGCACAGATCCAGATATGGATCCATCACGTCTTTCCTAGGATCACAAGTCAACTGCAAGCACTGCTGCACCTGCTCAGGAGAAGATGCAGCTGCTTTAGGGAGTTTCCATCTGCACAAAAAGGGGCGTGGTGGCTCAGCGGGTAAGACGCCAGGCTTGTTGATCGGAAGATTGCAAGTTCGGAGGTTCGAACCCCTAGCCCCGCGTGATGGAGTGAGCTCCCGCACTCGCCCCAGCTCTTGCCAACCTAGCAATTCGAAAGCATGCAAATGCAAGTAGATGAATAGGTACCACTTTTGTGGGTAGGTAACAGCGTTCCGTGTGCGTCATGCCAGCCACATGACCGCGGAAGCGTCTTTGGACAACGCTGGCTCTTCGGCTAACAAACAGAAATGAGCACCGGCCCCTAGAGTTGGACACGACTGCACGAATGTGCAGGGGGAACCTTTACATTTTATGACATGCACAGCCACACACACTCTGAATCATACCTTTCCTTTTGAGTCTGGATCTCTGCACAGCCTTGGAAAATATATGCCACTAAAAAGACTGCTTCTTCAGCTATATGGATCTATTTAAAATCATCAGCAGCAGCAGCTGTTAAAGCTGTGATGGTTCTATACTACTTAAAATATATTAGTCATCTTACAAATAACATTGCTTTTCAACTGATACTGGGCCCTTACTCATCTAAAAGCTAATTTTTTCAAGTCCCATTTGAATTGGTAGGAGTTAAATACAATAACTTTATTTGAACAGAACCACAGAGGTCACGTAGATTAACAGGCAGCAACAGAAATGCAGAATATTTGATATATAAAAATAACTTTGGGATTTAGGTTTTATTCTTTCTGGTTCTGTAGCTAAACTGATTCTGGTATACAAAAATTTTAAACTAAAATCTGACTCGGAATATCCTCAGAATGCATATTATTCCTTTCTGATCAGAATCTCAGAGTAAATATGATTTTTTTTAAAAAAAGTAAATAAATTTGCAGCATTTCTAGGGGATTGCAATACTTGGAATCCTGATTTCTCCAGCTGATTTTCTCTTACAGTAGATGTCCAAGCTCCATGATGAGGTCAAAAAGCAGGTTTTTAGAAGGAAAGGAGCTTTTATTTTCAATGTTTCTGTACAACATTTTGATATTATATTGTAGATTTATGGGCCCACAAGAAAGAGAGCATGACAATAAACTCTATCACTTGGCATGAATTTATTTTCCATAGTATTTTTTTTATAGAAACTACACTGTGTTAATTAAGATATGAAGGGTAAGATAATGTTTTCTGGAATGATTTCTATTGTGTCAGAATTTCTCAGCTTTGAAATATCACTAATAAATGGAATTTTTTCATCCATATTAACATAATGAGTAGTTTCTAACAAAAATGTTAGTCACTCTATAGCAGCCACATGTTGCCTCTCAGATTGCTTTTTATATTTTGCCTGTTTATTTATTCACATAGCCCCGTCAGTGTTCTTAGCAATTTATGACTCATATAAGAAAAAGAATGCAGGAAGCAACCTTAAGCTAGACAACCCACTGGTCCATCTTACTCAATGCTTGAATTGGGAAGGGAGGGGAGTACTTCCCCAGTCTTTGAAATGTCAAGGATAGAACTGGGGTTCTTTTGTATGCAAAGCTTTGCAGAAGTTTTCAGAATAAATTCCACCTGGAGAAATGGGCAACAAACCAACACGAATGGGAGAGAGATGGTTCCTATGCATTTATACAGGATGCATCTGGCTTTCATTAGGGTTCAGGCCAGGACTAGATAGTTAAATGACAGGCATTTAGAAGTGGGTTGTGAAAAGGGTAAAGTTCTAGATGATAACTTTATAATGCCATTCCCTGCCTTGTTCATGGATCCAGTTGGCACAATCATCAAGTTGTAATTCTCCCCTGATTTCCCACAGGTTCTCCTCTCCTTTCCTTGTACCTCAGAAAATATGTTAAGGAGTCAAAGGGTAGAATAGCAGTGCAGTCTCTACAGGTGTGGATGAACAAATGCACTAGTGATCTACAGTGGGAGAAGCTCTGTCTTGGGAAGGTGGATAATTTTCAGTTTGGTCTAGTGGTTAAGGCAACGGGCTAGAAACCAGGAGACTGAGAGTTCTACTCCCGCCTTAGGCACGAAAGCCGGCTGGGTGACCTTGGGCCAATCACACTCTCTCAGCCCTAGGAAGGAGCCAATGGCAAACCAGGAGTCTGTGAGTTCTAGTCCCGCCTTAGGCACGAAAGCCAGCTGGGTGACCTTGGGCCAGTCACTCTCTCTCAGCCCAACTCACCTCACAGGGTTGCTGTTGTGGGGAAAATAGGAGGAGGAAGGAGTATTAGGGATGTTCACCGCCTTGAGTTACCTATAAAAATAATAAAGGCGGGATAAAAAATAACTTTTTAAAAAAAATTTCCGTTTTAGGTGCTGCTATTGTGCTTGCTTTATATGGTTTGCCTCCTTTTGCTTTTTGTTTTCCAAAACTGCCCATTATAAAAATGTACTTTGGGATACCTAAAGTCTGCAAACCTCTCAGTAAGCCTTGAATGAATTTCTTCTTGATCCTTTCTTTTTTTTTCCAGTTAGCATGTTACTTAACAAGAGTCCCCCTTTTGGGGGAGATGGGTGGTGATAGAAAATTGAATAATAAAATAATTCCAATAGCGGAATTAAGTACAGTAGTGCAATTCCAGTAGTGGACTGTGAGTGCAATTTGAAAAGCAAAGAGTGACTCTAGTCAGTTGGCTTTGGCTATTGTCATTCATTGATCACCTGGCACTCTGTGCACTGCATTATTTTGGGGAGGGAGGGGGTGTTTTGTTTTATTTTATTTTTTTGCCCTTATGTTTGTAGAGACTTCAGGGTGCATTTAACAATGCAATAATCCAAGATGCTGGCTGGCCCACTAAGTTTGGGTGGTGGTGGTGTTTTCATTGTGTGTGTTCTCTTGTGTCCTGTTGATACAGTCAATTCATGGTGCATTTTGCTTGCAGCTATGACTGAACTTGTTTTCTTCCGATTTGTTTGCTGCAGTTTTTTCATTATGTGCAATTTTGCTGTGCAAGAAGGTATGCATGACATGAGAAATTTTACTAAGAACTGTAAAGAAAGGTAATAAATAATACATGCAGTAGAAATTTAATTTCATGATGGGCATACGTGCTGGTAGCCAGGCAGGGATGGATTTTGTGTTTCCCAAGTGGGCCCTCTCCAGGACAGCTCCCTTCCCCTCCCCTCCCTCTTTTCCAATTGCTCATTCTACCAGTGGTGGAGAAAATCCATGTTCCAGTATCTGCAAGATTAGATTTAGACATAGACAACACAGATTTAGAGGTTTATTATATATATATATATATATATATATATATATATATATACACACATACATACATACATACACACACACACACACACACATACATACTGTATGTATGTATGTATGTATGTGTATATATATATATATATATATATATATATATGTATATATATATGTATATATACTGTTGCAGCAAAGTAATCTTAACGATCCTCCTTTGGATGATAAAGGGACTTAGAAATAAACATCTCAAATAACCATGACCTAGCCCCAGGTGCAAGGTCACACAGCCACCCTAGAAACATATTTAAGGATTCCCTTACAAACTTTGCTCAGACTGAAGAAGCTTCTTGGATAAGGAGCGAAACGTTTCCACTGAGAAAATAGAAATCCAGTTGACATGATTCAAGCTACAGACAATTCCACCTGGATGACTGAGAACCTTTATCGACATTCCAGTCTAACAAAATAATTTAGCAAGTTGTTTGAAATGTATCTCCATAAATCATATTCCTTCACTTATCGATATATAAAGCATTTCTCTATAGAAACAAGTTTCCATTAGTATAGTTTCTAAGCAACGTTATTATTTTATGGCCTTTGATTTCTTTTCATATCCTTAGATAGTTTTAGGGTATATTTTGTGAACAGGCTATTTTTCAGTTCACGCATGTTCTTGAAATCATGAAGTAAATTCATCTGTGCTAATCACCAGCCTATATCATGTTGTTCTAAAAGTCAACTGCTTGTAATGTTTTCCACAGTAGTTCTTGGCTGTACTTTGACGCAATGAGGATTGTCCATCTTGATTTTGTTTTTAAAATTATAGTGGACAGAGAAAAGTGTCTGATCTATTTTAGTTAGATCCAGGAGAACTGAACCTGGCCTGGTTCTTGGACAGACATGAGCAACCTAGAGATGCTTGGTATCTGACATTTTGGAGGTAGCTGAGAATCATAATGGGAGGGGTAATAATGCAAAGTGAGTAGACCTGATTTTTGCTTGCTTGCTTGCTTGCTTGCTTGCTTGCTTGCTTGCTTGCTTGCTTGCTTGCTTGCTTGCTTGAAATTCTAAGGGGAAGTTTGGCATTTTTGCTTGCTTTATAACTGATATTAAGCCTGATGCTATATTTATGTCATATGTTTCCCACCTTGAAATGGCAGGAAACCTAGCCTCCAATTTCTGGCAATATGGTCTAAAATGGCTCCAGGGGACACAAAAATGGGAATTTGAGAACTACCTGCAACCCTGAGGTTTCAAGTTGCCTACCATTTCCTAGGGGCTATAGTGAATTGAGTGTTTAATGCCTTAATAACATTTTAATAGAAAGAAGCCAGTTGAACAATGAAGGAACGTAATACTTATGAATCCTTAATATGAACTGAATACATTGGACATGTGTAGGCTAAAGTGCCCATTTTAAACACACAACTTTTTAACACTGGTTGATGGAGTCAGAGGAAATTTTGCACTTAATCTGGATATCTCCCTGAACTAGCTAATACCTATTTTTACTTTTTTTGGAGGGGGGATGTCTGACTGACCACTAAGTAGACCAGAATACTTTTATACAGTTGACTGCCTGCAACATTTACTTAACACATGACAAGCTGATGCTTTATATTACTGCCAGTTTTTCAATTTATTCCTATTATCCCTCCCAACTCAGTTCCTTCTCTGTACTAGTTAGGTATCTAGCTGACCTGCCCTTCATTCTCCTAGTTTTGTGTATGTGTATTTGGTTTTTATTTCCTGTATGTGGATACTTCAAATTTGTCACTAATTAACAACATCCTGCTATTTGCAGACAAATCCTTTTGAATTCTGATTCCAGTGTCAATAGTTTGGAGAAAATTATATTAATTACAGATTTTTGGCAAACAAACCTGATTCTTTTCTCCAAATTGTTAATGATTTTAGTTTAAAATGCATAATTGAGACATCCTGCTGCAGAATTTTCTGTGTTACTTCCAAATACTATTTACATACTCTATAAGGATCTAGTCTATAAAATGTAGACATTCTACAAATGCTATATTAATGTCTTTCTTGAAATCAGTCCATATAAAAGACAATTTGCCAAGCACTTTATCAAATAGTGATTGAATGATTCATCTTCCTTTCATTTAATACATTTTATAATATCTCACTTATGCATGCTTGTTCTAATTATTTGGAATCCTTCCACAGAGAAAAAATTCAGGGCCATCAGTGAAAAGCTATTCTATATTTTCCTTCTTAATAGAATGTTTGTAGAAGGAAAAAGACAGAAGCAGTGGGACAGCATATGAGTACTGCAAGACAACATTATATGGATGCGTTTGTATGTGTGTGTGTGTATGTATGTATGTATGTATGTGTGTGTGTGTGTATGTGTATGTATGTATGTATGTTTGTATGTGTGTGTGTGTATGTATGTATGTATGTATGTATGTGTGTATATATATATATATATATATATATATATATATAATGACCCTGTCATAAAATGTTATGAATGAAGCAGAGCTATTGCATGAAAAAACGTTGATGGAAACATTCTTAGTCAAGATTAACACTGTATGCTTTTCCTGAGTCTTCAGTTCTCTTTTTTAAAGAGAGAAAGATTTTCCTTCTTTATTTCTTATAGTCACATTAACAATAAAAAAAATTAATGTAATCATATGTGTGCCTCTGTTTCCCATCCCACTCTGATCTGGGCTTCAAACTGAGCATCATTTCTGTTGTAAGGTTGAGCTGGTATGCTAAGTTGGTGTGCTACTTGCAATAATATGCATACTTTTGTGCCAGGGGTATATTTTTAGCACCTGCAGCTTGTCATGATAAAATCTATGACATAAATCAAAATAAACATTTTGTCCTGCAAACAAATTTCCTTTTTTTGTTGTTTATTCGTTCAGTCGTTTCCGACTCTTCGTGACTTCATGGACCAGTCCACGCCAGAGCTTTCTGTCGGCCGTCACCATTCCCAGCTCCCCAATGGTTGAGTCCGTCACCTCCAGAATACCATCCATCCATCTTGCCCTTGGTCGGCCCCTCTTCCTTTTGCCTTCCACTTTCCCTAGCATCAGCTTCTTCTCCAGGGTATCCTGTCTTCTCATTATGTGGCCAAAGTACTTCAGTTTTGCCTTTAATATCATTCCCTCAAGTGAGCAGTCTGGCTTGATTTCCTGGAGTATGGACTGGTTTGATCTTCTTGCAGTCCAAGTCACTCTCAGAATTTTCCTCCAACACCACAGTTCAAAAGCATCTATCTTCCTTTGCTCAGCCTTCCTTATGGTCCAGCTCTCACAGCCATAGGTTACTACAGGGAATACCATTGCTTTAACTATGCGGACCTTTGTTGTCAGTGTGATGTCTCTGCTCTTAACTATTTTATCAAGATTTGCCACTGCTCTCCTCCCAAGAAGTAGACGTCTTCTGATTTCCTGGCTGCAGTCAGCGTCTGCAGTAATCTTTGCGCCTAGAAATACAAAGTCTGTCACTGCCTCCACATTTTCTCCCTCTATTTGCCAGTCATCAATCAAGCTGGTTGCCATAATCTTGGTTTTTTTGAGGTTTAACTGCAACCCAGCTTTTGCACTTTCTTCAGCCATCAAAGTGCTATCATCTGCATATCTGAGATTGTTAATGTTTCTTCCAGCGATTTTAACTCCAGCCTTGGATTCCTCAAGCCCAGCATGTCGCATGATGTGTTCTGCGTACAAGTTGAATAGGTAGGGTGAGAGTATACAACCCTGCCGTACTCCTTTCCCAATCTTAAACCAGTCCGTTGTTCCGTGCTCTGTTCTTACCGTTGCTACTTGGTCGTTATACAGATTCCTCAGGAGGCAGACAAGATGACTTGGTATCCCCATACCACCAAGAACTTGCCACAATTTGTTATGATCCACACAGTCAAAGGCTTTAGAATAGTCAATAAAACAGAAATAGATGTTTTTCTGAAATTCCCTGGATTTCTCCATTATCCAGCGGATATTGGCAATTTGGTCTCTAGTTCCTCTGCCTTTTCTAAACCCAGCTTGTACATCTGGCAATTCTCGCTCCATGAATTGCTGGAGTCTACCTTGCAAGATCTTGAGCATTACCTTACTGGCATGTGAAATAAGTGCCACTGTTCGATAGTTTGAACATTCTTTAGTGCTTCCCTTTTTTGGTATGGGGATATAAATTGATTTTTTCCAATCTGATGGCCATTCTTGTGTTTTCCAAATTTGCTGGCATATGGCATGCATCACCTTGACAGCATCATCTTGCAAGATTTTAAACAGTTCAGCTGGGATACCATCGTCTCCTGCTGCCTTGTTATTAGCAATGCTTCTTAAGGCCCATTCAACCTCACTCTTCAGGATGTCTGGCTCTAACTCACTGACCACACCGTCAAAGCTATCTCCAATATTATTATCCTTCCTATACAGATCTTCCGTATATTCTTGCCACCTTTTCTTGATCTCTTCTGCTTCTGTTAGGTCCTTACCATCTTTGTTTTTGATCATACCCATTTTTGCCTGGAATTTACCTCCGATGTTTCTAATTTTCTGGAAGAGGTCTCTTGTCCTTCCTATTCTATTGTCTTCTTCCACTTCCGCACATTGCTTGTTTAAAAATAATTCCTTATCTCTTCTGGCTAACCTCTGGAATTTTGCATTTAATTGGGCATATCTCCCCCTATCACTGTTGCCTTTTGCTTTCCTTCTTTCTTGGGCTACTTCCAGTGTTTCAGCAGACAGCCATCTTGCCTTCTTGGTTTTCTTTTTCTTTGGGACGTTTTTTGTTGCCGCCTCCTGAACAATGTTGCGAACTTCTGTCCATAGTTCTTCTGGGACCCTATCTACTAAATCTAGTCCCTTAAATCTATTCTTCACCTCCACTGCATATTCCTTAGGAATATTAGTGAGCTCATATCTAACTGATCTGTGGGTCTTTCCTATTCTCTTTAGTCTGATTCTAAATTTTGCAATAAGAAGTTCGTGATCTGAACTACAGTCAGCTCCAGGTCTTGTTTTTACCGACTGTATAGATGTCCGCCACCTTTGGCTGCAAAGGATGTAGTCAATCTGATTTCGGTGTCGACCATCTGGTGAAGTCCATGTATAAAGTCGTCTTTTAGGTTGTTGGAAGAGAGTGTTTGTTATGCACAGTGAGTTGTCTTGGCAAAATTCTATCAGCCTATGTCCTGCTTCATTTAGTTCTCCCAGACCATGCTTGCCTGTAATTCCAGGTGTCGTCTGACTACCCACCTTAGCATTCCAGTCTCCTGTAATGAAAATAACATCTCTTTTTGGTGTATTATCCAGTAGGTGCTGCAAATCCTCATAGAACTGATCTACTTCTGCTTCTTCAGCATCTGTGGTTGGGGCGTATATTTGGATCACTGTGATGTTAAATGGCTTACCCTGAATTCGAATTGAGATCATTCTATCGTTTTTTGGATTGTATCCAAGCACTGCTTTAGCCACTTTATTATTAATTATGAAGGCTACTCCATTTCTTCTGTGGTCCTCTTGTCCACAGTAGTAGATCTGGTGGTCATCTGATGTGAAGTGGCCCATCCCAGTCCATTTCAGTTCACTGACACCTAAAATGTCTATATTTAATCTTGACATCTCACCAATAACCACATCCAATTTGCCCTGGCTCATAGATCTTACATTCCAGGTTCCTATGGTGTGTTGATCTTTAGAACATCGGATTCGTCGTTCACCACCAGCACCGTCGGCCGCTAGCCGTCCTTTCGGCTTTGAGCTAGCTGCGTCATCACATCTGGGGCTAGTTGAACGTATCCTCTGTTCCTCCCCAGTAGCATTTTGACCATCTTCCGACCTGGGAGTCCCATCTTCCGATGGTATACCGACATATTTTTGGTTGAACTGATCCATTTAGTTTTCATGGCAAGAATACTGGGGTGGGTTGCCATTACCTTCCCCAGGGATCGTATTTAGTCTGACCTCTCTGCCACGACCTTCCCGTCTTGGGTGTCCCTTCACGGTTTAGCTCATGGTTTCATTGAGGTGCTCAAGCTCCAGCACCACGACAAGGTAACGATCTCCTTTGCTGGAGTTTTTGTCATGATAAAATCTATGACATAAATCAAAATAAACATTTTGTCCTGCAAACAAATTTTCTTTACGTATACTGAAAACTTTAAACCTTTAAATCTTGATTTAAAAAACGCTTAAAGTGCTGAGCTGGTTTATCTTCTGCTGGCAGAAGAAATCTTACTGTCCATTCCATTCCTTTCTCCTTTCCACACTGAACAATTCCTGCCTTGTTGTATAAAGATGGGACTTAGTTTATTGCAGTTGATTTGGTGCCTTGTGATGAGATCATCTGATCAGGGTGAGACAATTCCTTTCCACAATAAAGGGACTTTTTTTCTGAATAAACCATCTGTAAGGTAAATTAAGTTGTTAAGCAATCAAAACAAGGTGACCTCAACTAGATGCCTTCAGAAGATTGGCTTTAAGGACATGCAGTTTTAATTCCATGAATCCTGCTTTTATAATCAGTGAATTCAGCTTTTACATTAAATGGGACAGATTTTTCTACAAATGGGCTAGGAACCCAGTAAGAAAAAACTGGCAATTCAGGACCTGGAAAGAAAGGAGGTAAGATGAAATGATTGCACAAAAGTCTGGAATATGCCTCAAGAGTGCTTGGCAGTCCAAGTGTCAATATGCTCATAAAAGAAATGGACAGCTAAAATGGCTGTATGAAGAATTGTGGACATTACTGCATTTCTTTGCATGTGTGAGAAGGCATGAGCTGCAACAATATGTACAGCCACTGTTATAGCAGTGAGGGTTTTGGAGAAGTTAAGGCAAGGATTTAACAATGTTGGACTAGTGCTATCTGAAGGTAACACCAAAGAAGATTTAATTTGCCAGGATCACAGGACTTTAGTTATATGTTACATCCTACTTTCTTTTAAGCAACCCAGGACAACCTATGTGGTTCTCCCCACAAACATCTTATCTTTACAGCAACCTGAGAGAAAATAGCAGTCCCATAGGAAGCTCCGTGGCTTAGTAGGAATTTGAACCTGAGTCTCCCAAGTCCTAGCCTGATATTCTTCTTCAAATATATCACCCTGGCTACTTAGACTAAAAGAGCAATAAAAGATCTATGACAAACAGTGGTATTGTAATAGGAACAATGGCTGTAAGCTGATGCAAAACGAATGGAAAAGTAGAAGGCTTTAGGCTGCTGTATATACTTTTTAGGTCATAAATATTCTACAGTGAAAGTTAGTAATAGCTCTAATGACAATGAAAAGGTCATATATGATGACCATTAGTGGACTGCTAGATCCACTGAATGGAGCAGAGCTTAACACAGCAAGGCAGTAAGCACACACAGAAAGGAGTTTTATTCAAAATAGCATTAATGAGCACACTAGAGAGATATAGATTAGTGATCTTAGCACTTAGCCCACCCAAGCATAAAGAATTACACGCTTAGACAACATAGTTTAAAAAGTAAGTACAAAAAGAGTCCTTATGTTTATTTGGTCCAGTTACAGTTACATCCATTCTGTTAGGAATGATTCTTCTTTGGTTCCTTAAACTTTGTTTTACTCTTGGCCCTCATTGCTGCCAAGAGCTGCGTGGAGAAAGATTCTGGAGTTGAGGCCTAGCACATGGCCTCTCCATGGAAGGAGCTCAGGCACGTGCGTCCTACTCCTCTGGTGGAAGGAAGCAGAGAGAGAGAGAAAGAGGAAGTGGGAGGAGACAACAAAACAGCTTCCTCAGGAAGAAGCACATAGCGAGTTTGCCTCCTACAGCAATCACCCATATGCTAATGAGGCATGCTGATTTATTATTTATTTATTTGTTTATTATTTAAATTTGTATCACCGCCCATCTCCTCCATACCTGGGGACTTGCTGGGACCTCCAACAATATAAACAATAAAGGGGTGGGAAATAAAGTTTAGTGACTGTGGAAGCTTTCGATTTGATGGGAAGTTAGTTAAGGAAGAGAAAAATGTTTCTCATGTCAAACATTATTCAGAAGAACGCAGAAGGCATTCAGACTGCTCAAACAATCCGAAGTGTGAAATGTTCATGTAATCCTGCCATTTTTATAAATAGGCCATCGATCTGATACACATCGGTCAGGAGGCAGAGAACGAGGCCGATCCAAGGAACGAAGGCACCTACTCTCTCCAGATATCTCCCGTTGCAACTCAGAGGAAAGAAGTCCACAAGCAGATGTTGATTCTCCAGAGCGACATCATTCCAGGTCCCCCAGTGAAGGCAGGTCACAAACTCCCAACAGACAGGTGAGTGTGAAACTGGCAAAAATTAAGAGGAATATCTGGAAACATTGTTGAAATGTTTGGAGCCTCCGCTGTCCTTTCCTAGTATGCCACAAGGAACCTTTCAAAAATGTTTGCTTCCATTTTTGGCTAACTACAATGTTCAATACAAGATACATTAGTCTTAGTTATGGTTCATTAGAACAGGCTTCAAACTATAATTAAAATCAATCACAATGTGCAATTTAAAAAAGGGTTCTTCTGTTTTGATTAACATTTTGGATTTATGTTAAACATAAATGGAAACCTCCACTCTGTTTTGCATGGCCGTACTAGAGGGGGAAGTGAAATGCACAAAGCAGCCTTTGACAAACTAATTGGTTTTCACTGAATTAACATGGGGTGAGATCCTGTCAGAAATTAAACTGAAGACACTTGTGCCCAAAGGCTAAAACAAGCCAGAAGCATATTACAAGGATTCAAAGAGCAAACAAGGACCCATCCGTTGGCCCACAGTCTCAGGGGCTGTCTCTGTAATGCATTGTTTTGACCAGGGTGGGCAACCTGCAGGCTCTATGAGGGTCTCCCTCAGGCAGGGTTTCTCAACCTTGGCAGCTTTAAGACGGGTGGCCTCCTTCAGTTCTTAAGAAACCGTTCTTTTGGCCGATAGAGACAAAAGCGTCCCCTGCCCTTCCTGCCCCTCCCAGCAGACTCTTCAGTGGGAGGCAGGGCCGGGTGCCTGCCAAGCCATCCCAGAACTCTGTATCCCGCTTTTCCCTTTTCTGCAGGGCACAGGCTCCTTGAGCGAGAGCTCCATCCCTTCTCTGTCTGACACCAGCACACCGAGGCGAAGCCGGCGTCAACTCCCTCCAGTGCCACCAAAGCCACGACCCCTCATCTCCTACACTGCTATGATGCAGCACTGTGGTGACACCTCCCCACCGCCTGAGGATAGTGAGGGGGGCTCCCCTCTGCTTTCTGGGACTCTGGAGACAAACAATACCTGCTTGACTGAGTCTTCCAGCTCCCTACAGGGAAAGCAGAGCCTTCTCTCCACTCCCCAGCGCTACATCTCAGAGCCTTACCTGATGCTCCAGGATGACTCCCACGCTTCAGACTGTGGTGAGGAGGAGACACTCACTTTCGAGGCTGCTGTGGCCACTAGCCTTGGCCGCTCCAACACAATTGCATCGGGCCCTCGCTCTAGGCATGGTTGGCAGATGCCCAATGGGCATTACCGGAGGAGGAGAAGAGGGGCATCGCAAAGCATGATATATGGGGCTGGCATCGAAGTACTAAGTGATACGGAAGAAGATGACAAGTGCTAGAGGCTGCTTCCTCTCCCCTGTCCCCTTTGATGCATGCTGATTGCCACATTTGAAATGAAATGAAATGGAAATCAAATGCAGGAAAAACAGAGCCTTTGTGCAAAACAAGGTCAACTCACAGCTTCTTTGTCTCCCTTCTTTTCTTTTAATTGCACAGAAAAGGTGCACCGGCTTGTTAAGTGACAGTGAAACATGGCAACAGCAACCTTCATCACAAAGCCATTTGACACTGTATCCCCCAAAAGCCAAGAGTAAAGAGAGGTAGAATTTACTGGAAAAGCAGGGCAAAAAATAAGCTAAAGACGAAGGGTTTTTAAAACATCACTTTCCTCCCCACCCAGAAAGAAAAACCTCAAGATGGTGGTGGCGGGTGGGATCATGTGAGAGATTCAGTGCTTGAGATAAGGCCTTCTCTCTCTTTGTGATCCATCCTACAGATGGACCAGTAGGACCAGTTGATTCATTGCTGGATCTATGCAGAGCTGTTTTAGGGTGCAATCCCAGCATTGGGCCCTTTTGCAATGCTTTAGGGAAGTTGGTCCATTTTTCAAAAACAAGTCAAACTACTAATCTTGGGACAGAATTTAAAAAGAGGATAGAGTGAAAGGAAGGGAGGATGGTCTGGGCAAGAGTGAGAAAAACATTTGGTTTAATGAAACCAACCCGAGGCATAAAGTGCCACCATCAACAGGGTAAAGGAGAGAATTGTTGTGGTTCTAAATGTACTTAGCCCATCATTCTTGGGCATATATTCTGAGTTTAGAAAGAGTGGAAAGTGTGTGTGTGTAGAGATTTATTTTAATAAAGTGGTATAGGCCAGCATCAAGGCTATATGCTGTCTGACCTCAGAGGTAGGAAGTATTTTTATTCAAATTCTCCAAATGCTCACCTGAGACCTCCTCCCAAAAAGCATGCTGTACTATAATGCTGGCATCTCCCAGCCTAGCAGTAAGGGCTTTATGGAGAACACTGGTGCTTCTTTTCTCCTTAAATGAGCTTTTAAAATCATTTTTAATTTGGTAGGAAAAAGAGAGGGGGCAGCATGCCACCAATGAACATTTGTGTTTCAGAAGAGTTGAGCTGGCTTAGGAAACGGGCAGCTAGTGATCTGGTGGGAAAGTTTCTAAGTTTGCTGCTGCTTCTTTTTTTTATCTTGAGGCCCACCAGATGTTTTGGGATAGAACTCCCATCCACTCCATAACATGGCCAGTGAAAAAGGGCAATGAGAACTATAGTCAAAAACATCCAAACCAAGTTGGGTAGGGGAGTTCCAGCAAACTCAGTAGCTAAGATGGTAACTTTTCCATCCATTACAGTACTCAACCTAGGATAGAGGTGATTTCCCCCCCCTCCTTTTCTCTGATCAGCATCTCATTTATTTTAGCAGGCTTTCTCTTTCCTCAGCCTGGAAGACAGGAGGCCCAGCAAGGTAGCAGGTGGATACATGAGCTCATCTTTTGTAGATAACTGAAAATAACTGCCATTTTAATTGGTTACCCAAAGGGCCATTTTACTCCAGTAGCAGCAAGCCAGTCTCCCCAAAGAACCTGAGCATTACCCTCCTTAGGAAGAAGCAAAACAAGGCCATCATCTCTTTCAGAACAGATAACAGCCACCTGGAGATCAGCTAGATCCCACAGTTGCCCAAAGCCCAGTTAGATGATTTGATTTGGTTCTTCCCTTTAAAAATCTGTCCCATCAGTAGATGGGGATTTGTAATGTAACTGGTTGCACAAGCAGAAAGACTTGCAAGACTTTTCTATAGAGGCTGTTTTTTCAAGGAGGAAAAGGGGGTGGCACTTTTGTGCTAATTTAATTCTTTCTAGAGATATTTTCTCATTTACCACATTCTCTGCTCAATCCTCACATAATACAGGAACATCTAATATTTTCCTGCTATCCTAGATTCCATTCTCCACCCATGCTTCCTCTTCATTGTTGAGTTGCAATACAGTTAATCGGCTAAACTGCGTCTCTGGCAGTCATTATTCAATTCCAGAGAGGAAGAGCAGGAAAAGAAGCACTTTTAGAGAGCAATCCCAAGAAATGGTATTGGATAGCGACCCCAACTAACAGTGTGGCATGGGGGTATCTGCAGGATATGGTACATAAAAAACAGGCCGAGTTAAGATCACACTGTTGTGGCTGCCATCTTTCCTTTTTTAATCACACCCTGCAGAAACCCCTGGTGTGGCGTGAAATAGTGGGATAACTCTGCTAGTGCATTGTAGGTGCTTACAGCATTTGCGTGTTTAGGTTCATTTGCTTTCCTTGCTAATAACACTTGAACAGAAAATGCTAAAGCACTAGGTGTAGTTTGTGCTTTTCAAACGCTGCTTTTGGCAGGAACATACTAGCTTGCTTATACATTTCCAACCATTGGCAAAGCTGTCTATTCTGAACTGACTGGTAGCAGCTATCCAGGTTTCTGAAGTGGAGCCTTTGACCAATTCTGCCTGGAGATACCAGAGATGGAACCTGGGACCTTCTGTTTGTAAACATATACTGTCTCTTTAAACTTGAAAAAGAATACAGTTCAGTGATGGTGCATGTGCTTTGGATGAAAAACAGTTCCCAAGCTGTATCGAGGGCATTCTGGGGTATAGGAAGGCACAGAAAGATTTAGCAAAAAGTACAGGCTTCTTGTTTTGGTCCGTGGCTCAGATATCAGACTAAACTAGCACACAATTTTCTTCTCCAATATTAAGATCTGGGAATTCTCCTCCTTAGCCTACCTTTAGCCTAGTTAGCATCTACGTTTTGCTTCCTCCCTTTTGTAACTGTTTGTGTATCAATGACTGTCTCACCACACCAGGATGCATGTCTGGCATTCAGCTGCAGGGTAACACCCATACACAATCTTTGCCTCTGAGTGGGTAGGACCCACATTTCTGTTGCCAAGTCATGTGGATGATCAGTTTCTGCTTTATCCTTTCTCTCAAGTTCATCATGTATATGCCAAACTCTGACCCCAAATGGGGAAAACCTGTGCTGCTTGAAATTGGTTTTGTCATTAAATTTCTGTAGAAGGATCCGGGGATCTTCTGTCCAAATTACTGTAACCAGATAATACAAAATCCCGGATTCCTTGAAGGAAAGCAATGATAGTAAAACCAAATTGGAATCAGTTTTGTCACTATGCGAATTGATCTTAGACATTTTCTTTGTTAGAGTTAAATCCATTTCTGCTTTATCATGGATCTGAAATATTAATATGATTTACAAAATGGAGCACAATGTGTATTTAGCTTTTTTCATACCAACGTTAATAATAGTTTATATCACATACTCTAAACAGCATGAGAGGACCAAAAGATATTTTAGTGTAAGTTGCATAGTTTTAGCCCCACCTTCTTGGAACAGCTACAATAGTCAGCAGAGGATCTATACCAAAAATATACATCATTACCGTACCAGATTTTCAAAATCACTTCACAAAATACTTCGAGCTCAGTAGCTCCACCCTACCCCATTATTACTGGAAGCCCTGTATATTATATTTTGCTATTACTTCATAAAGCACATGGGAAGAGAGATGTTAAAACAGATATAACATTTGTATTTTTAATCTATCATATCTGGGCAGCAAAAAACCAAATGATCTCTAGATGGCAGCAAATAGATACTTTGCTACCCTGTAGCGGTCACCCAATTTTTTGCAGTCTAATCATTCTATCTATGTCATAATCACCTTTCATTCCATTATCACTTTAGTCAAACAAGGTTCCAGGCACTATGAAAATTTGGAAAGCTGGTTAAATAAGCTTGAAAAGTGGCTTAAAAAGTGCTTCTCTGATGCCATCTCCAACCCTGAAATAATTACAATCTTTCTTCAACATTTCATCAAGTCTCCTGCTGGAGTTTCTCTTCCAGGAGCTCTAGCACTGCCGGGTTTATATATATATATATAATAATACTCTGAAAGAAATCAGCATTAAGGGAAGAGGAGGCACTGTTACAGGCTTTATAGTAATTTTATTCTCCCAGAGGGTGTTTCTATGTTACAAAAATAATATGGAACAATTTGTTTTTAGCTGCTTCAACAGTAGTACTGTTCAACAGTTGAACAGTAACATCTACTTATATTTTAGTATTAAAATATTAAACACTATTAAAGAGTTCCACTTAGCAATTAAAAATAACGAGCGGACCCAGGTTAGCTGCTTCACGTGTTCTAGTGTACCATACATTTAAAAAGAAATGGATCCTTTACCAGGACATCATTTTATATCAAGTGAATTCCTTCTAATTAAAAGTCCATTCAAAGTCAGTATTTGCAGCAGTGGAACACTATAAAGGTCATTCTCCAGGTGAAGCTGTGTGTCCCCATGGTCAAACATTTCCTATTGCTGGCTAACAGCAATGCAGGAGTGGAGAATTAGCAGTCAAGGGAGGTGTTTAGTTCTTCTTGTACAATTCTTTTCTCTCTTGCCTTCCTCCACTAATTGGTCACTAAGGGGAAAACAGAAGCCATGAAGTGACCAGGGGAAGAAATTGATGGGGTGATGAACAGTTAAGCATCTCAGTTTACTTCAGGAAACGGTTCTCATTTTTCCTCCACACGTACTAATGACATACACAGTACCTTTCCATCATCTTACCCTCAACACTGCATAGATCTGATCAGTGGGGCTAAGAGAAAGTAAGAGAGACTGGCCCTGGTCTTTCTCCTAGAGCCTTGCACAGCACTTCAAGCAAGCACATGAGCAAGATCTTTCTTGCATCTTTCACAAAGATGCAGCTCATGTTATAAACCTGGGAAGGTCAGGTTGTATTGTAAATAGAAGGGTTGGCATTTAAGTCTCCTAAATGTGGGACAATTTCTGATCAATTAGATTTTCTATAAATACATTATAGGGATAATCTGCAGGAAAAATTATTTTGTGCATATCAGAGTGGGAGGGAGAATGGTGGAGGAGGCAATCTTTATTTCCTGCTACTTTTAAAGTTGCCTCACTTGGACTTCTTCTTTTTTTACTATGGATACAAACCAGTGTGCTATGAAGCTTATGTAAGATTTTTTTAAAAAAAATATGTCTGTCTTTGTGGGATGTAGGAGGAACCCTCTTAAGTACACCACTGAAAGTTTTCTATGACGGCTTTAACTGCTCCTAAGCTCCAGAAAGAAGTGTACCTACATTAAATAAGTTTGCAGATAGTGTATTATGATTCAGCTTATTGAATATTGGAGTAAGAAAATAGCTTTACTTTGCTAGTTTTAATTGAGAAAAAGACCACTAGGAGGCAGTTGGAGCTTCAAAGGGCATAAACCCAGGAGTCGGAATTAATTTGCCTGGCTTAGAAAGCTGCCTTTGGTTACTCTTCAGGAAGCATCCAACTTCATCACTGGGGCTGCAGCATATCTCCCTAGATGTGGTTATGGAGAGCACCAGGGATCTCAGGCACAAGAGCAGCTGGAGCACAATGTCTAATGCAGGAGAGCCCAGCCTGAACAACAGAACCAAATACTGTCTTTAATATGCACATGGTGGTAGATTTGAGCTCTAACCCATCATGTGTTCAGTGCTCTCTCTTTGGCTTGCTTCCTTTTCAGGCAGTCTCTTAACCAGATATATTTCTGTTTGCAGCCAACATCTACAGACAGAATGAGCTTTTGGCTCTCTCCAGTTTTGGAAGAAGGCAGGTGTCTAAAAAGTGTAAAGTTTTCTGAGATACTAATATATTTAGAGATTTACTCTTGCCCTTTTTTCCTTCCAGTTTTTCCATCCAATGCATCTACCAGCTAATTAACTATTCCACTAATAGACACTAATACAGTATAGGGTAGTTGGGAGATTTGTGGATACCACTGTCTTTGGACAGAAAGTAGCACTTCCATATATTTTGACTTCACTTAGATTTGGAATTCCAAGATTTGGAATATGGAAGAATCTTCTCACTGTGTCATCATACTTTGACCAAGCTCTTCTGTGAGCACCACTAGTTGTATTAACTTATTTTGCCTCTACTGAGAAATCCCAGTATACCTCCTTCAATTCTCTAGCTATTCCTAGCATGACGATTTGCAGTGGGGTGGGGGGTATCTCTACTTGACACATAGTAGAGTGTCAACCAGGCAAATAGAATCATGGGGACAACCTATGAAGAATGCCATATAGAAGGAGAGAGGGGGAGGGCCTTATGTTTCCAATTTTAATAAAACTGAATGGACTCAATCCAAGAAAAGGTTAGTCATGTATCCAATCAGAATTTAGTTGTGACTTTCAGAAGAGTGTAAGTGCAATTAGTTGACTTTTTTTAAAAAGGGGCCAGTGTGTTTCTAATCTGGAAAAAACAGTTTCGTCTGTGAATTAACAAGCTATAGATATTCATGGTAGACATTTTAATAGATGTATATTCCAGATATCACTACCTCTTGCAAATTTAGCACAGGTAACAACTTAGGCTGATAAGTGACCTTCAGTTGGGTCACTGCAAGTTAGTGGCAAGCTACATATGTCAACAACCCTAAGTACAGGTTTCTGCATCAGAGACAACTTAGGCTGCTGAGTGAGTCTCTAACATAAATAAACTCCCATTGGGGGAGATGGGCGGCGATAAATTTGAATAATAAATAAATAATAATAAATATTGTAAAGTTGGGAGTCTTGCTTCCATGTGACGTGAACATATCTTAGTTCCATTCCTATATGATTAACAGTAAAACACAAACCCTCATTAGGCTGGCTTTGGATGCAGTGGATAAAATGTTAGTTCAGACTTCTCTCTCAGACAATGGACAAAGACATTGGTTTCCAAAGTTATCCAAACAGTTGATGTAATTTATATCACTTGTGTCAATTTACATATTTGGTGTGATTATGCAAATTACCCAAATGATACAAATTTATGCAAATGACAAGTGTAAATGCTATACTTATGCAAATGATATAAATTGACATAAAAGATGCAAATGACATCAATTACTCAAATTTAGGTTCCCCTCAATGATCCGTTAAGTTGAGGGGGGGGTTACAATATTTATAGTCTGGGGGTAAACAACAACAACAAAATGGCGAGACAGGAGTATGTAACCCAACCTGGCAACTGCATTAGTAGACTTGAACTAGGGCCAGTGAATAAGTAGTCATAAGGACAAAGGCTGAGTTGAGATCGCTGTTTCAGAGTACATATTAGTTTTGTTTCAAGTATTTGGCTTATCACTACTTGTATTTCCTGGCATAAACAAGACTTTCAAATTATCATATTATTTGCTGTTGTTAACCTCTCCGGCTGATGTCAGGCTCAAAGTATTACTGTGCTCCAAAAAAGAATTTTGAAAATGAGAGGATTTGGTTTAAAGCCAGGTTGAAGCTTTCACCCTACGCCACTCTATAACATAGCAGGTACACAAACAGGGAGGGAAATTTTTCCAAAGGACAAACAGGAGGCAGTTTTGATTAAGCTCTGTGAAATGCAAGAGAAGGGCCTTTCTGGATAACCTTGGAGACAAACCCAAACTTGATTCAGTGAAGGCCAAACGCAGAGGGGAACTGAAATGACTCCAATTGATGCCCGTGGGCAGCGGTCAATGAAAACGGATGTGGTAGCCAGAGGCAGGCAGCCATATCAAGCCTCAAGTAAGCCCCTAAAGCCATTTCATCTCAATTTGATAACAAGGCCAGCAAACCCAAAATGGAGGCTGCAGCCGATTCTCTTTCGTTGATGCTGAGTTGGCACGCGCGTCACCATACAGGTCTCTCTTCTTGTGGTTTGCTCTGTGTGAAGCTTCTGGGTCCTCAATGCACTTCACAGTAGAAGCAGCAAGGGATCGGTTCTCTGCAGTGGTAGCAGGGCACCTCATCCAAAGCCAGATGATGCTTTTGGCACAAGAAGTTGATGCAGGAAATATATTGTAACATAAATGCTTGTTTGGGTCTTAAATAAAACCACAAAGAAAGAAAAGAAAAGAAAATTACAAATCTGTAAAACTTTAATGTTTTTTTGTTCTTTTGTTTTGGGTTGGTTTTTTTTTGTCAAAGAAAATAAAACCTTGTTGTAAAGAATAATTTCTGCCTATAACTTATCTCTTCTCTTTAATCTTTGGGGTTTTTTTAAGTGCTCTCCAAACTTTACACTGTGTTAAAAAAAATTAGTATATTTTATTTCTGTGTCTGCTTGATGATATCCCTGCCTTTCTCTTCAAATGAACACTCCAGGCAGCTTTTTTTTAAAAAAAAAACACATTTTTTTTAAGAAAATGGGTTCATTTGCAAACAAAACTTCCTCTAACAGTTTATTCTCCATCTGATCATGGAGAGCCTTGATTGACTGACTACCTTCCTGGAACAGGTTTTAAAAAGCTTTCAGAATGTTGAGAGTCATTTCAGTGGTTCTTGGGATTATTTGCCAAGAGAATAAATGTTTGTTTGCTTTAAAATGTTTCAAAAAGATGCAAAGATCACCTGATATGAGAGGGGAACATGAGTACCTCTGGACAAGTGGGAAATCAGACTCAGGAAAATCAAGGAAGTAGAGCACAGAGAGGGTATGTGTCTGTAAATAGACTTAAACAATGTGGGGGTGGGGGGGAGACAAAAAATATCTACTCAGTAATCTGCTGCTTTCAATTCAATTCAATTCATTGGTCATAGACCAGTACAAATAAAAATATGCCATATGTATCCAATAAAAGTTCTCAGCTGTAATAAAAGAAGTAAAATCCATATCTGAAATTAGTTTAGCAAGATAACTTATCATTTGCATATAAAATCAACAAGACAGCCTATATTGCATTATGTTGAGCTCCATAGATTGTGGCATCCTATGGTTATTAATTATTAACTATTAAAATTAAGTTTTAATATCAAAGTTTTAAATGTATAGTTATAAAAGGAAGTAAAATATTTACAGTAAGTTTTTCACTAAATTATGACAGCTCTTTAGTGCTGCTGCGCAGAATCTTGCTACCTGCACTGTGACTGTAATCCACTCATCTTTGAGCAAAATCTGAAGATATTCGGTTTCAGAACGGCCCGGATACCTAATAGTCATCGGGGAAATAAATTTTGTTCGAATATCTCTGTAGAATGAACATCGTAGAAGGACATGTCCAGTAGTTTCTATCTCTCCAGAATTACAAGGACAGAGCCTTTTAGCCAGTGGAATTTTTTTATATTTGCCATCCACGACGGCTGAAGGGAGGACATGGCATCGTGCAAGTGAGAAGGCTTTCCGGTGGTTCAATGTCTCTAACTGGCTGAGATATCTGGCAGAGGTAACAGTATACAGTATCTAGTAGAGTCTGGAGCCAAAAACGACGGGGCTTTCCCTAGATCTGCTTGCCTCTCCGTGTCCTCTACCCTTTGTCTCAGGCTTTGTTTTGCCTTGTCATAGTCCAGCTCTAGTATTGAAGACGGAGAAAAACCTAATTTTGTGAGATTATATTCGACAGCCTTGATCCATGAGGAAGAAAATTTGTCTTGGAGAATTAGTGGTGCAAGGCCTTGTGGAAAAAAGTTGAGTTTTAGCCATAGATTTAAGGAAGCTATACAGATTCTTGACTCAACTTTTACCAGTCCTGTCTCCAGGCATAAGCAAACGTTAGAAACACAACGAGGCATCTGTAAAATTGCTCTTATAAATTTGGAATGAACTCTCTCCAAAGGTATGAAACTAGAAGATGAGGGTGTAATCTGCTGCTTGTCTACAGTACAATACTTTTATACAATATTCCAGAAAAGATTTTGTGCAGGAGCTGCCCCACCAACTGCATTCATTAGCAAATCAAATGAATAATTTAGCTCATCTTGGAACTTTTTTTTATTTAAAAAAAAGCATTGTGTTATTTAAGTCCAGCTGCTGCTAGGGGGGAAAAAGTCTGAAGGAGATGTGATAAATGGCTCTGAATATATGAAGCAGAATGAGAGTGCTTTGGGCCTCATTAGCGGTAATTGAGGTGGGGGGGAAATGTAATGGGCTGGAATTACAGAAGAAAAAATGTAGATTAAAAGTACTCCACAAAAATGTAATTTAGCCCATAGTGTGTATCTTCAGAGATCAGTTGAGTTTTCCTTTCCTTTCCAAAAGTAAGAACTTTATGTTCTTACCTTTACCAAAGGTAACCTTTAAAGGTTTTGTCCCAACTCAGTTGTTGCCCAAAATAATATCACTATGATCTGTGCTCCTCTAATTCTACCACCTTAAGGGTAGATGAATGCACACTTTCTACAAGTCCGGTATGCAGCTCCCAACCTTTGCTGCTCTGCTGGAAAGTTGTGTGGGGAAGAGAAATGTAAGTTCTTCGGGAAAAGAGACAAATGTAAGAAAAATGCAGAGTCCACCTTCTTCATGCATAAAAGTTCTACTCATAGCTAGCAAGTCAAACCATGCAAAAGTGAAAAGTGGACAGACACATTGAAGAATCAAGAGGCTAGCATATTTATTATAGCTTACATTTTTTGTGGACCAAAGCCAACTTTGTCAAATACATTTACTTAGATATTTTTCATCAAATGGATGAGCCAGTTTGGTCTAGTGCAAGGGTCGGAAATGGCGGCTCGCAAGCCAGATGCAGCTCTTTGGCCCCTTGAGTGTGGCTCTTCCGCAGCTGAACTCACCCCTGCCCCTTCCACGTGATTGGCTCCCGCCCGCAAACCCCGCCCCCTGGCTCTCGCACTGAGCAAGGCCTGGCGCGGCAGGGAGGCGCTGCTGGCCCGGGACGTGGCGCTGTCGGAGGCGGCGCAGGAGCGGCTGCAGGGGCTGCTGCGGCTGGAGATGGCGCTGCTCCGCGGCATCCAGGCGCTGGGCGAGGGCGTGGGCCCGGGACGCAAGTGGCAGGGCGGCGCAGGGCGAAGAGCCGCCTGCTCTCCCCTTGGCCGCCTCCGGTCCGAGCCTGGCTCGGCTCCCCCGGCCGCCGCAGGGCTCGGGTTAGCGGGGGGAGAGGACGCCGAACGGCGGGGTGGGGGGATTGATGGGGCGGGAGGGTGCACCCGGAGGGCCTCCCGCGGCCGCTTCTCCAAGGCGGGTTGCAGAGCGCGCGCTGCGCCCACGGGAACGCCTGGTCCCTCCGCTCCCTCCAGCTCTGCCACCAGCCCCAGCAGCGCCGCCCGCCCCGTCCTGCCGCCTGGCAAACCTCCGCTGGCTCCGTCCCCCCGCCGCCACCGCCACCACCCCGGCCAGGCCCCCTGCGCCGCCCTGCCACTCACATCCCGGGCCCGCGCCCTCGCCCAGCACCTGGATGCCGCGGAGCAGCGCCATGTCCAGCCGCAGCAGCCCCTGCAGCCGCTCCTGCGCCGCCTCCGACAGCGCCGCGTCCCGGGCCAGCAGCGCCTCCCTGCCACGCCGGGCCTCGCAGAGACGGGCCTGAAGGGGCGCAGAGGCCGGAGAGGGAGCCCCTCCGTCTCCCCTTCTCTCCCTGCCTCGCCCGCAGGGCACGGAAGCGCAGCCGCCTTGACGTCAGGCGCTGGCGGCACGCAGCATCTTCCGCACGGGGTCCTGGCTGGTGTCTGTGCTCAGGCGCCGGCAGGGAAGGAGGCGCGGGTCCCACCCGGTGGAGAGGGCGCAGCCTTCCGCTCTCCCGCGCCCGTCCTGCCGGCCGGAGGGTGGCAGCTCTTTCTCCGCCACTCCCGGTGGGGCGGCCAGGCCGGGTTCACAGAGCTGCTGGCTGCGCCCCCTCCCTCCGTGAGCCCCCCGCCCCCTTCCACGTGATTGGCTCCCGCCCGCAAACCCCGCCCCCTTCCACGCAATTGGCTCCCGCCCGCAAACCCTGCCCCCTTCCACGCGATTGGCCCCCGCCCGCAAACCCTGCCCCCTGGCTCTCGAGCATTTCAAAACGTCCTCGAGCATGTCAAAATGGCTCCCAGCATAAAAAAGTTTGCCGACCCCTGGTCTAGTGGTTAAGGTGCTGGGCTAGAAACCAGGAGACGCTGAGTTCTAGTCCCGCCTTAGGCATGAAAGCTGGCTGGGTGACCTTGGGCCAGTCACACACTCTCAGCCCAACTCACCTCACAAGGTGGTTGTTGTGGGGAAAATAGGAGGAGGAAGGAGTATTAGATATGTTTGCCGCCTTGAGTTATTTATAAAAATAATAAAGGCGGGATAAAAATTAAATAAATAAATAAATTTGGCATACCTCCCAAAGGTTTTGCATAATTTACACAGTATTTTACAATAAACTAATTCTAAAATGTCTATGGCCTGGTGGCATTGATTCTAGGAACTACTTGCAATTGTTGGACAGGCTTATGGTTGGAGGAGATTAGCCAGCATTGGTTGAAAGAAAAAGGGATTGCCAAACTGGATGTGATCATTCTTTTTTACACATGCACCACTTATTTATAAGTACATTGGATATATAAGTATTCATCAGAGATACTCTTACATGAGAGATGGTTGTTTCAAGGTCTCTTCTAAATTCTGCAGATTTCCCGCCCTTTTTCGCCAATCAAATAACATAAGTGTTTTACCTCCCTCTCGTCTTCGTCTGTAAAGGCAAGGTCCAAGTACAGTGCAAACTCCTCTTTCCAATGCTGCCATGCCTGAGCAAGGTTGGGAGCATTGAAATCCAGTGGCGCAGGGGGCTTCAAGCCACGCACCATGCTTCCTGAAGTTGTTTCTTTGTTTGCTGCTGTGCTAATCCTCCAAAGTTGGTTCAGTTGTGAACTTCTGACACCATGTTTCTGAAGATCATTCAGTGGCTTGTTAGAACAAGTGAATGGAGCAGAGCTTAACGTTGTGTAAACTTGTGGGCAGAAAAAGGAATATTGTTTAAAAACACAGCCTGTGAGCATGTTAGAGAGATTCAGGTTCTTATTCTTACACTTTAAGCCCACCCAAGCATAAATAAACACACACTTAGACATTGCAGGTACAAAAAGTAAGTACAAAAGAGTTCTTACATTTATTCGGTCCAGGTACAGCCATTTCAGTAGAAAATTGGTTTCAGTTCTTCTTTCTGTTCCCTAAAACTGTATACCTCTGGCCCTGTTTGCTGCCAGAGGCTGCGTGGAGAAAGGGGGCTTGAGGCCTAGGCATGGCCTCTCCATGGAGGAGCTCAAGCACGTGCGTCCTACCCCATCGGTGGAAGAATCAGAGAGAGAGAGGAAGTGGGAGGGGCAACAAGCAGCTTCCTCTAGTAGCAGAGTTTGCCTCCTAGAGCAATCACCCATATGCTAATGAGGCATACTTGATTTGCCGGATTCCAACAGTTTCAAGGTCTCTTCTAATAATAATGAGTCAGAGGTTCATTTATACTGAATGTCTTTATTAGCTAACAACTTCCACATCCAGCCTCCTGCTCAGCATCAACGAAAGAGAATCGGCTGCAGCCTCCAACATTATACTTGTTGAATAGCAAAGAATGAAACTACTTCCTGGGCCAATGGCTGTGCTTCCCAGCAGAGGGCGTGCTTCCCCAATCTCAGTCCTTCCTGTTACCAACTTTCTCCTCCTGACTCTACCACTTAGTTCCACCTATTGATACAATGGTGAGAGCAGAAATAGACTGACTATGTCAATTAACTACTTTTTCTTTAAAGGGCTCCTCCTTATGCTGTTCTATCAGTTTACTCTTCTACCAACACAATCCCACACCAAAATTTTAGACATGATTGAAACTCTTTTTCATATTAAAAGAAAGCAGAAATCATTAGCAGGTGAGGCTGAGATAGTAGTTCTATAAAGGAACAAGAACTTACCATTCAATGGATTTTCCTTGCATCAAATACTTTGTTTGAAATCTCACACAAGCTGATGAGTCTGTATCATCATCTCATTAGATGGAAGAATGCAAATTATATTGGCAACAATGGAAATGTGAAAAATTCTGCTTAATAGTAGTTCTGAAAAAGGAAGAAATATATTGGGAAGGGAAGAGGCTGTAGAACCAGTGCAAGTTCCACTCCTTCAGAGGAAAAGTATAATGAACAAAATGATCTACAGAAATGAGGAAAATAAACTACAACTAGTAGTAGCAACCAGACAACAATGTATTCCTTACCAATCTGTTTAAGAGCCCAAATGAAATGCCTGACTTTGAGACAGAGCTTAAAAAGGATCTTAGACTTCTGTAGTCCCAAAGAAAGGCAAGCATGTCACTGAGATCATGGCATGACTTGGAGTTTTGCACAACCCCCAGATGATTATCTGTGAAAGGATCATCTGTGCAGAGACAGATTTGAGGGCCTCAACATTTTCCTGTCTCTCTCACAACAGTAGTTAAGATATCCCCTCCAGTTTTACATCACTCCCTACAACTTGAGGCAGCAGCAGCAGCAGCAGATAATTCCCCCCTCCAATTCTGGAAGAGTACAAGGGAGCTGCAGTTATTTCCACACACACATGAATGGGCCACTTGAGACCCCTAGCTTTTATTTACTCAAGTTCTCCAAGTTAGAAGTCTGGTGAATGAACTCTTGATTAATCATTTATTCACATTCTGGCACAAGCAGAGGGAAGCCACATCATCTCTACTTGCAACTGGGATACAATGAATGACAAGTTCCTTTCCTGAAAGAAGACATTTTAGCCCTGAGGTCTATGAAGCAAAAGCTCGTTATTTCTATAAACTGTTTTGTAGGATCTTCCCCTTGCTGAAAACAAGTAGCTATTTAACTTTAAAGCTTAAGATATATTTGAACCACTAGATCAGTGCCAAGCAATCTATTTGGTACCCAGCCTACACAATATAGTAAGCAATAAAGCAGCTCTGTTGAGGTTCAATTAAGAATTCCATAAATTTTAATGGGATTTGTCTTAGATTCATGGTTGTGCAGACTCTAAAGTCCTGTAAGCATGAATAGACAATGTAGGGACTATGGACACCTGTGTACCCCCAGATTCCCTCCCTTGCTTCCCATCAAACTCTCTGTCCCAGTTGAGGAGTGCTTGTATGTTTTTCTTTTATTTTTAAAGTCATTCTTTCAATTAAAAATGGGAATGTTACATACTACAGAACAAACTATCTGCCTTTTTCTGTCTCAAAAATATCTCTGGATCCCAGAGGTCCTGTGTGTACTTTTAGAAAAATGGCAGCCAACAGGACTGAGCTTGCAACCAATATAAAGGTAAAGGTAAAGGTTCCCCCCGCACATTTGTGCAGTCGTGTCCGACTCTAGGGGCCGGTGCTCATCTCCGTTTGTTAGCCAAAGAGCCAGCGTTGTCCGAAGACGCTTCCACGGTCATGTGGCCGCATGACACACGTGGAACGCTGTTACCTACCCACCAAAGTGGTACCTATTCACCTACTTGCATTTGCATGCTTTCGAATTGCTAGGTTGGCAAGAGCTGGAGCTAGTGCAGGAGCTCACTCCGCCCGCAGGGCTAGGGATTTGAACCTCCGAACTTGCGATCTTCCGATCAACAAGCCTGGCGTCTTACAACCAATATAGTTTTGAGTAAGTTAGATTTCACTCCCCTTACTCCTCTGTTTTCAGCTGCTCCTCCTGAACTACCTTTTCAAGGTTACTGTAAGGCTACAGTTCCATTACCCTTGCTATTATTAAACAATTGGGAGTCACAAATCCCTGTTGATTTACTGCAGCTCTATCAGTAGATCAAAATCAATCAGACTTGACACTGCTGCTTACTTAAATTAGCAGCGACTCTCAAACTTCCAGGGAATGCAGCGGCCTGGTAAGTTTAAAAATAAAGCCGGTTTTAATTTGTGATATGTGGGTTTTAACTTAAATGATAAAAGTGTATTTTTGGACTAAAAATGTTTTTTTAAGAAGTAGCTAGTAACCCCCTTCTCAGGTTGCCCACTAAAGAATCCTTCTGGTTTGATGTAATTTTGAAAAACAAAACCAAAATAACTCTTTTCTGAGTTAAATCATGTTCTATGACTGAGATGACAAAATGTTCACAACTGGTAAGATTATTTTTTGAGGAAATATAATGTTGTACCCAGGTAAATGCTCCTGAACAAATGTATTATCACTCTTATTTAATTCATAGAGTTAGGATGATAGGTAACGAAAATGTGTAAGATTTTATGATATATCCCTTGCATACATGTACATGAAAGGCAGAGTTTATGTTACAATGCACATTTTGTCACCTGCCCCACCCCCAGCTCCCTCCATGGCCACTGTGGCAGAGGTCAAACCTCCAGCCCTTCTGTTTCTCAGTTTTTTAACTGAAGATGCTAGATACTAAATTTTAGATTTGCTTGATATAGAATATCTGCTACTGAGGCCTGGTTCCTTTGTCCATGGAATATGTTCTAGCTCAGCAATTATTCTCAAGGTAGGATGATAGGTCTTGACCTTATATACATATACAGTAGAAGAAATCCAGACTCATAGCAAACAACTCAACTTTCCTGGCCAAGGTCGTGCGAGGGGATCTTGTAACTGCAGTCTTTGCCTACACATCGACTACCTGTTGCCCTTCCTTTATTCATGGCTTTGTACAAAAGTCTATGCAGAACATTTATATAATCTAAAATGTCATTCTACAACAATGCCAGAATGTGGGTAGCCCAGCAAGGTCTATGGCTAATAAGCACTAGCGTGGGGGAAGAGATTTCAGTCTTCCACGTACATGTTCTCCACAGATGGTGGGGTCTGGTAAGCTCATGGATGACCTGATCCCAGCTATAAGGTAGTAGCTTAGCCCTTAGAAGGTGTTCATTGCCGAGTCACTGAAATATCAAGGGAAGTTGTCAACATCCAGCTTTATATTAATTTTAGTTTGGCAGAGGAGCTGTTTTATTCCTTTCACTTTTAAGCCCTTGTGTTTAGTTGTCTTTTCGTGGTGGTGTGTAATTTTATCATCAGATTCTGTCCTTGAACCCTCTTTTCTGGATGAGAGAACTTTTTTTTTTTAAAAAAAAGTAAGAATGGATTTAAATCAATCAATGGGACAAGCTGTACATTTGAACATGCCACCACAGGCTAGGCTTCCAACATGGTGCTCCCTAATCTACACTTCAAAGAAGATATTATATACAGTATAGGAATTGTTGTTTCTTATTGAAACTCTGCACCTTTCAGCCTCATTCCAGGTCACTGCTGAGCAGTCGGAACTTCCAGCAAATTGATAATAAAGCAAGTGTTTGTTTTCTTATCAAAGATCTCTAGGCAACAGGAGCTTTTCAATCCACAAGAAGCTGTACTTTTGAAGCATACTTAGTAGGACAGCACATCCCTAAAGAGGGATTAAAATGTACTTCAGCAGGGGCTATATTACTTCTTGATTTGAAATGAGTGCCACAGCACAAGAGAGAAAGCAAATCAATATGAAACTATACATTTAAAAATGTATTTTATCTCAATGCAAGGATAAAATGCAAATCAAACAGGTATACAATGCTGAACATATTCTGAGACATAAAGCATTATTGCATGTATGAATATGAAATCTCTTTAATCTAAGAACCATCAGTTTTTATATTATTTATTAATTATTTTATATTATTTATTAATATTGTAAATCTTTATTTATGTTTTTACTGTTTTATTGTGAACTGCCTAGAGTCCCCTGATGGGGGAGATGGGCGATAATATAAATTCAAATAAATAAAAATAAATAAATAAATCAGTTCTTAGTATAGTCCCTTTGGACTACCATAAAGCAATGAATTTATGTATCACTTTTATATCCCACAACAAACAACTCTTGACATTTGCTATATCCATGCTTCTCTGCCAGCATCATTTGACCTGCTTTAGTAAAGGTAAAGGTTCCCCCCGCACAGTTGTGCAGTTGTGTCCTACTCTAGGGGCCGGTGCTCATCTCCGTTTGTTAGCCGAAGAGCCAGCGTTGTCCAAAGACGCTTCCACGGTCATGTGCTTTACAAAGTCCAAAATTGAAGCAGACCTGCTTGAAGTCAGTCCATTTTTTAGTTGAGATGTGCTTTGACTGATTCATAGAAGCATGCTGTATATCAAGAGAACACGTAACCCTCAGAATCATCATCTGAACCTGGATCTAAGAGCCAAAGTACATATTCCATAGGGGATTCAATATAGAATTCCATAACGTTTTCTTTACAACTACAAAGAAGTTGAGAATGGGTCATCGGATAGGACTCAGTATGCTAGGGAATGGTGCTTGTATGTCATCCTGGTTTGAATGGGAAGAGACCAAGATTCAAATTCCAACAAACAACAAGCTCTTCCTTGTTGAACTTGAGAAGTGGGAGAACATATAACTTTTTGTCTGAACTCCTTGAAACAGAAATAATAAATCAGAGTGCCACTATGTATAATCAAACTTTGTTCCTGCATGTTTTCTCCAGTCTAAATTGCCCTTACGCTGCTGCTAAAAGCTGCCCTGAAGAAGGAAGACAAACATAATGCTTAATTGCTCTGGTGAAGCCCTCTGGCAATACAGAATGGGTAGACAACCTTTTCTGCCCTAAGGGCCTCATCAGTTGATGGCCTGGGTTTTGGGAGCCACAGTTCCATATACCCATCCCAGACATCCCTGACACAAACATTCAGCCCACTCTCTGTCCCCCTTTCTCTAGGGAATCTGAGCAGGATGATAGGAAGGGAGGCGGAAGCAGTGAGTGTAGAATTAAATCTGCTTACAAAGGCATGCCTATGTCAACAGTCTCCTTTTTCTTTGTCTAGCTACAAGATAACTTTTTGTCCTAAATTAGCATGAAAAGAAAGCACTAATTATTTCTGAATCTCACAGAGCATTCTTATGCACTTTGACTATAGTCTAATTCCTTTGACTATAATGGGATTTATCTGCTAGCTCCTTGATTTAACCCTGTTGACCCCTAATCTCCTGTTTTAATAGGAAAACCTTCACAATATTCTAAAAGGAATGCATATACATAAAGGCATGAAAAGAAATGCAGCTCTTAATAACAGGAAAAAAAGTGTCCTCCTATGCTTTAAGGATTGGACAGGAAGAAAGTGGTGATGCTCACACTTTGCAGGCTCAAGAGAAAATAATAGCAAGACAGTGGTCAGCAGTCTGCTCAGTCAATAAAAATGGTTAGGAAGAAACTGCTTACCTGTGTGTCAAGGTTAACCATGATGGAAGGAGCAAGAGTTTCTCTGCCTGAGATTACGGAGAGCTGCTTTGGTCATGTGAGACAAGTGGCATGAGGTTCATATGTATCCTGATCATTACAATAAAGCATCAAAGGACAATCTGCACATGGTTACCTTTGATTATTTATTTGCCCTTACACAAATAGGGACTTTTTGCTCACCCACCCACCATGGCTGAAATCTTCCTTTGGATTAGGAGAGGGGACTTGTGAGATAGAAGAGACCATACAACAATGGATCTGCATCAAGCAAGAGGGAAGCATTGATTGGCATGCAAAAGGGCTGCATTTTGGGCATGTATTGTTCAACTTATTTATAAAAGACTTGGTTGAGAGGTAAGAAAATATGATTATCAAGTTTGAAATGATACAAACATGGGAGGGGGGAGATAGTAAACATCTTAGAGAATAGTATCAAGATTCAAGAGGATCTCAACCCAATAGAAAACTGCAAAATGAATTTTAAAATGAATTTTAAGAGGGACAAATGCAGTGTCCTACATTTGGGTAGAAAAATCAAAGGCACAAGTAAAGGATGGGAGGATCTGTACTGGGCAGCAGTACATTTGAAAGGGATCTGGGTGGATTACAAGATGAACATAAGCCAACAGTGTGATGCAGCTGTTAAAAAAAAGAAGTAAATGCAATCCTAGGCTGCATCAATAGAATTATAGTATCAAGATCAAGAGAAGTCATAGGTCCCCTCTATTCTGTGTTGGTCAAACTACAACAATAATTTTGTGTCCAGACTGTACTTCCAAGCACCACATTTTAGGAAGGACACTGACAAACTGGATCACATCCAGAAGAGGACAATAAAGAAAAGTCTGGAAGGGGGGAAAATGTACTTGGAATGTTTAGTGGCATTGAGTATGTTCAGCCTGAAGAAAAGGCTGTGGGGAGGCATAACAGCTGTCTTCAAGTAACTGAAGAGCTATTATGTAGCAGACAGAGCAGAATTGTTTAGAGTTGTTCCCGATGAAGGACAAGGAGTGATAGGTTTAAATACAAGGAAGCAAATTTCAATTGAACATCATGAAAAAAATTCCTAATGGTAATAGCTGTTCAATAAGCAGAGCCTGGATGGCCATCTGTCAGAGAGGTTGTAGTGTGGATTACTGCCCTGGGTGAACTGAGGTTGGACTAGATGAATTCTAGAGCCATTCCAACCCATACATTCTGTAATATACTTGCCCTAAAGTAGAAGCATCAGAAAATACAGGTTGCAGCAGAAAAAAAATGAGGTAAGAACATTTCCTGTGTGCTCTAACTGGCACAGACTGTGAGAGATGGAGATGCATTGAAATTAGTAATTACAATTATGTGTGTTGTTTATTGCTTGTTTTAGAGTTATATGCAAAGAGATATTGCTAGAAGGGGGAGCCAGTGGAAAGAGAAAAAAGATGGCAGGCAAAACTGTTAAAGAAAGAAAAGGACAGCAGGAAGGAGGAGGCAGAATCAATTTACAGAAAAGTAGGTGTCATGCTTGAGATCCAAATGTACACCGCAAAACTTTTCAGTTATTTAGGAAAAGCTATGAGTAACATGGAAACATTTGCATAAACAAATGCTTGGAAAAATTCCAAAGAAAAATATCTAAAAGGCAACTTTGACTGTGAATGTGTCACTTACTGTAGCTAATACATTCTGATCTGTGCAGTACAATCGACTGCACACTTTCAAAGAAATAAACCCCCCTGTGTTTCTTGTGCATACTACTCCCTAGTACTTACCAGTTCAGCAGACCTGAGCTGACAGGAAAAAAAGCGTTTTTCACTAAAGATTTAGACTGGTCCAAGAAGTATCTCTCTTTTTGGGAAGGGAATTTTGCTGTTCAGTGGGGATGAACTGATTTACTTCTTCAGAATGGGGACAATGCTGAACTGGAACCATGGGTTCTTTGCTTGACAGGTGGCGATCACAGGTGCTTAAAATATGCTAGTATTTCTATCTGCTCAGATAGACATCTATAGAAGCCTTCCCCAAGCTCTGTTGCTCTCTGGATGGTTCGGACTGCAACTCCCATCATCCCTGCCCAACAGGGAGCTGATCTACACATCCCTAACTGCAGTTCAATTGCAGTTCATCAAATGCAGTTCTACACATGATATACCCCAGTACCCCAAAGGCAGAAATATTTTGGTCACACCTGTTCTCGGGACTCCAGGGCAAAAGGCCATTGAGGCCCATCTGTGGCTCAATGCAGCTCTCCAAATTAAAGCACTTCCCGTCAACTTCTATTCCACCTCTGCTTGAACTTATTGAAAGAAAGGGAGCCCACCCACTCCCTCCGTCATTGTCTCCCTTGTTCAACTGCTCTTCCTGTCAGAAGTTTCTCCTACACTCAACTGAAATCTTCCTTTCTGCCACTTAAGACCACTATTCTGTGTCCTGCCTTCTGGGCCAACATGGTTTTCTTCTGTGTGATACCTGGTCAGGTACTTGAACAGTGCCAGCATAATTGTCATCTTTTCTCATGCCTAAACACCTCGGTCTCTCACAGGCCTTCCATAAAGCACTACCCATTCCTTCTTGAGTCACCACAAAACAGTGCTAGCATAAAATGTGCTGTCCCTATTCTTATTTTGCCTCAAGGGCATCTGATCCAATTTACTGCCAGACGGTATTGGCTTGATCGGTAAGTGCGCCACTCGTTACAGGCAAGGTGACTGATTTTCTCTTCTGGTTTTGCTCCCCCCACCCCTTTTTTTTTCTTTTTTCTTTTAGCATGTCACAGGTGGGGTGGGTGGATGTTGGGCATCTATTAATCAGCATTGCAACAGAAATGGGGTGAGTCTGACTGCAGGACTCTGGCTGAGCTTCTCTAGCGTGGTATGTCTTCCCTTCCTTCCACACTTCCTGTGGGAATCTTCAAGTTAAAATAATGAGAAATAAAGAAACATAGGGGAAGACACCAGGACAAAAATAGACCCAGAGAGGACAGAAATAGACTTTGCCACAATTTGCAACTTCCTAGGTCCTACAGGGAGAAGAACTGAAACTGACTAGCTGCTGGGCAACCATTCTCTAAGTTCATAAGATGCGTTGGTAGATGGAGGGAAATACAAGGAAATGGGAAAATAAGCCACAAAAGCCCAGACTAACATCTCTCATCATTCTCCAAACACTGCAATGAAGAAAAGCAGGACTACTGCATCTAGCATGTTCCTTTATTCCAGAATTGTGTGAACACAATACTTTTGTTTCCCAAAGAAATCATGGAGGTCTTCTCTTCTCTCCTTTATTTTGCTGGGACTCTGGAGAGAAATTAATTTCTCTTCAGAGAAATAGGGAATAGGAAGGTGATAGGTATGAAAAGAACTTAGAAAACAAACTGCTAATAGAGGGAACTACAGGTAGTCCTCATTAACACCCATTCGTTTAGTGATGGCTCAGACTTAAGACGGTGATGAAAAAACCAACTTACGACTGGTCCTCACACTTACAACCGTCACGGCATCCCCGCGGTCACATGATCACGATTTGGGTGCTTGGCAACAGGTTCGCATTTATGACCATTGCAGCGTCCCGTGGTCACATGATCGCCATTTTCTACCTTCCCGGCCAGCTTCTGGCAAGCCAAATCAATGGGGAACCGTGTGATTCGCTTAACCACTTGGTTCATTTAATGCCCGCAATGATTCACTTAACAACCACTGCAAAAGGTTGTAAAATTGGGTCAGATTTGCTTAATGACCGCTTCACTTAGCAACTGAAATTCTGGTCCCAATTGTGGTTGTTAAGCGAGGACTCCCTGTAATGCTGGGAGAGAAATGGTTGTAACAAAAGCTGATTAGTGACTGGAGGGGAAGCAGTATTCCCATGCCTTCCAACATGCCCCAAACCAACCTCTGGGCACACTCACAATGAGTCACCTGACCTTGGCTCACAGATGACAAACTTTACACACCTTGAAGCTGTGGTGGGATGGTGTTGGTTTAAGGTGGTGGGGAGTAAGGTTACTATTATACCAGTATAGTTACTGATGACTCATAAGCTAGGGACAGGATGAGGCTGTCATGCAACCAAGATTGGGGTTATCAGGGCATGAGGTGCCACAGCAAACTGCAAGTGGGAAGTGTGTGTCTTAGGTTCCAGTTCCTTAATCATCCTTATTGCCCTTCTTTGAACCAGTTCACTTTGGCTAAATCCTTAAGTGCAGCACCTGGAGATGGGAGGATTGACCGATGCATTTCAAAACTATACTTCAGTACCTGCACATTTAAAAAGCATTTCCTCCATGGCTTCTTCCAAACCATCCCTAAAATGTTGATGAGTATACAGCTCAGGACTAAACCTTGTGACACCCCATTCAATATCTCACTCCAATAGGATGATGAACCATTGATGAACACTCTTTGAGCATAGGTTTCAAGCCACTTCTGGATCCAGACAATTCATCTTATTAATCAAGAAGCGAACTTTAAAAAAAACAGAACATGTAATGGCAATCAATTAAATACATTTCTGGAAAGAAGGAAAGATCTGAGGTTTTTTATGTGACTCCAAGTACAACTTTCTTAAGTTTTAAAAAAGCATACACATACTAGGATGAGTCTAGAGTTAGTTGCATTGATTTTCCATCTGCATTATATTTATTATATACACAGAACACACACACCAATATGCCACAGAGTATTAGGCCATATGACTCTTCTCACCAACTCTCCGTTATTGGCGGGGTGTGTGTGTGTAAAAATAAAAAAGATTTGAAATGTATTTTGGGAGAATAGAATATAAGAGGGAAGAAAACTATCACTGAGCACCAAATGCTAATTTTCTTGTAGTGGTAGTGATGTGTGTCTGTGTTCATTAGCCACAATTGCAGAGACAGCTTCCAGTGACCTTCTAGAATCAACCTCCTTCCTCTTCAAGCATTTAAAAAATGGTTGATGTATTCAGCCCTTCATCCTGCAGTTCCTGCGTTTATGAGGTAACAATGAAATCATTTATAAACCTCCATGGAATCAGGAAACCTGACAACAAAATTTGGAATCCTACATAATCACAGTTCTCCTGGAGGGTTGAAACCAGGTTCAGCCTCAGTCCAGATCTTCCCCATGAAGACAGGGAGATCATAGGTCTAGAAGGCTACATTCAGCATGTATCCTCACCTTCTTCCCATGCATTTTTTTCAATGCTAGAAAATGGCTAATGTTTCAAGAGGTCCTATTGTCACCATCTTGCAAAAGTGGAAAAGAAAACAAAAAACATTGTATTGTGGTAAATGCTGTGCCCACCGGTGAGAAAGAATGGGAAGAAAAGGAAACTAAGGAAAAAAGAGAATAATCCATTCACTTTCATATGAAACATTACATGGGAGAGTTCATGTTTATTTCTTTTTTAAATAGGGGGAGCATCTAGAGTTACAGTATGTGGTGGGAAAAGAAGCAGTATTATGGGAGACCATCAGAAGGCATCCCCAGAAGACATTTTGTCCCTATGCCCGTCTGAAGGCAATATATTTTCAATTGATCTAAATTTCTCTGCTTGGATTCTGGTGGGGTCTGCTTGGATTCTATTCACAGAACCCAGACTACACCATCAATGACTAAGCTGGGTGGGGTATTACGCAAGTTAAAATCCAACATGTGTGGTAGGGTGCAGTTTAAGGAAGGCACCACCAGAATCTCCAATTGCATTATAGAATTGCATGAAACAGGTTGCCGGTTGCCAGAGACCATCAGTGCCTGGCTAAATACATGATAGCTTCTCACTGCCGATAGCCCTAGCTCTGCCTTCCAGATGACCCTACTTCTGAAAGTAGATGACACCTACTTTATTGGTGGGCAGACACAGGACTGCTCTTTACTCAGTGCTCAGCAGAGAGATCCACAAAGCCTCGACTGCTCACGGGCATGGGGTGTTGTTCGAGAGCTTCCAAATATACCTGAGCTGTTGAATCCACTTAATTATACTGTGAGGGTTTTATTTTTCCCTGCAAATATTTAGAAAAATGCTGCTTAATTAATTGTGAAGAGGAACAAAATTATAAACAGGGAAGCTATTCTCTGTGATAAATGATTTTGCACTCGTGCTCTTAGGAGTGTGCATGACTGAATTTCAATTGCAAGGCATGATGTATGTGTGTGAGAAAGAGAGAGAGAGGATATGTTAGTGGAACACAGAATCAAAAGCTCATTTATGGATGCAGGAACAGCATCATCATGTAAATAAATTCCCATCAAATCATTTATATCCCCCCCCTTCTGTCTTGATACGTGTTGATGATCTTACTGCAATTCTCTTCCCCACTCTCAAACCTGAACTCAGTGTGGAAACAAGATTTTGATTGAAATCCTGGGGGGGGGGGGGATGGAGCGGAGAACAGGGACAAAAGGGTGCACCTTAAATAGTTGTGTAGAAACAGGAATTTCAGCACTGCTGTCAACTATATGTACTGCAACTCCTTAAACCAGAAGCATCTATTTCAGGATGGTGCAGCTGGCAGTTGTTTTTAGGAGTTACTAGTGCTACATGAGCGCCCCCATGTGCTCTAATGCATTTTTTCCTATGAATTCAAAATGCTGCACAGCGCTCCTGAAAACTTTAAAATTCTAAACGGCTGGGCTTTCTTGAGCTGCAAAAAGGCAGAATAAAAAGAGGCCAGAAGATTGATGGGTCAATTATTTAGCAAAAAATTAGAAAAAGCAGATGAACAAAGCACTTAGACATACAAGCACCGCCCTGACACATGTTCTGTATAGCAATTGATGGCCCCCTTTCCCATGGTTGAAAACTTAGCTAGGGAAAATCACCAAGCGTTGTACAATGTTGCATAGTAGAACCATTTGGTCTGCAGCACAGGAGAGCCCCATTCCGGATGCATGTTAAGGGCATGCTGTGGAGCAGCCCAATTTATGCCAACATGATTTGATCCTGGCTTTGGGATAGAAGGAAAAGCTGGCAAAGCACCTACGTAGATGAGTCTTATGGTTCTGCTTAGAGGTGGCAGAATAAAGCCCACCAAACATATCTTATGGATTGCCAGATGTTCGACAATTGCACTGTTTTGTTAAGCCCCTGCAACACCATTGTATCTTGCTAGTGAGTGGGCTACATTTGGCTTAGCTGGTCACAAGCTGCACAAATTGTGCAGACCTAGTCTGCTTGGCCCGTAAAAACATCCCCCTCCACTCTCACCTCCTGATGACCAAGCCAAGTAAGGATAGAAGTTGTCAGTTGTGGTATTAATAGATCGTTTGATAAACTGATGGCTGAATATTTTCTAGCGTGAGTGGAAAAAATGGAAATGACACCTGAGCTTAATCATTAATGCAAAAATAAGAAATGTTAAACGTGCTAAGATGCCAGCCAGTGTGTATTAGTGTATAGATTGCTCTTTTACAAAAATGTATGACTCAGTTTTCATCTCCTATGCTTTTGAGCCAAAGTCTCAGTCTGCCAAAACCCATCCACAGCATTTTAAAAATAACAGCAAATGTTGCTTGCCACAGTACAGTACAGTACAGGGGAACAATCAGCTGCTGATAGTGTTCATTTATGCTACCCCGCTGAACAGTGTAAAGTTAGCTGAGCAAAATCTTCTGCTGGCAGCCAGTCAGTGAGATGCTTCCATCTATCCCAGAAGAATATCTATGGAGATCAATTCTTTTAAAGGGTAACAGAGTGGAGGGCGAACACATGTCATCCATTGGGCATAAATCCTACAGGCTTTATTCCTGATGACCTCATGGACACCATCCATGTAGTATTCAGAAGTGGTTTGACACTGCCTTCTTTCAACTCTCCAGTCTGCCCTGGGGTTTCCCATTCAAGCACTAACCATGCCTAACTTAGGGAGTTGAGTCTGGAAAAGATCAGCCAAACACTGCCTCTGCACCATCCAAATGAATGGGAGCACCTCATTACTGCATTTTGTCCAGAAACTGCCATGCCTTCTCTTGCTTGGCTTTCTCTCATCTGCATCTTCATTACCAACAGGAAAAGCCCATCGGTTGACCTTTAGCACCCACAACTGCAACACCTTAGCTCGTGCTCCTTCACTTGCATGAGCAGAGAAGTACATTTATGTTCTTAAAACTTTATCTCTGTCCCATCCCATCTTTTGCTGTTGTGGGATTTCATAGAGGTGGTATTACTTTGATGGCCACCCTCTTTTCTGCTCTCCCTGTTCTATTCACTCCCACATACTGTATATATAGAAATTAATTGCTTTGAAAAGCTGATCTTTTTAGCAGAAGGAAATTGCACCTTATCAAATTTGGGGGCACAGAATTTACTTTCCTTCTCAGAAAGTTTGGAGAACTCCTTGTTTACCCTGTTGTTGTTTATTTGTTCAGTCGCTTCCGACTCTTCGTGACTTCATGGACCAGCCCACGCCAGAGCTTCCTGTCGGCCGTTGTTTACCCTACACTAGTTCAAATAAGCAGTTTCATATTAATAACAACCAATTAAGGGAAGGAAACAAATCAAAGGAAAGCTTTTCCTGACTGGGTATTTTCCAGAAGTGTAGGCTAAATTCTCACAAGTCTTTTCACCATGTCGGCAGGGGATTATGGGAGAATGCAGTAGTTGTTGGCTGATCTCAAAAAGCTAAGCAGGGCAGAATCTAGTTAGCATTTGAATAGGAACCAGGAAATCCCAGGGCTGCTATAAGACTAGATTGGGAAGTCAAAAACACACCCAGAATGAAGACAGTGTCAAATTGTTTCCATATTATTTCCAAGACAGCATGGTCAAATCCATGAAAAGTTCAACTAGGTAAGGACACCTAACTGACTTTGGCCGATTCAAAAAAACAAAGAAGGATTGGACCCGGTTAGTATTTGGATGGGAGGCCACCAGAAATCTGAGAGTTGTAAACTAGACTAGGAAGAAAATTAAAAATCACCCTGGGAAACAATAGCCCCCTATCATTGCCAAGGCCACAAGATAGACAGATCCATATAAAACTCAGCTAGGCACCAGCACCTAGACAAATTAGGTAGGTTTGAAAAAGCTAAGCAGGGCTAGACCTGGTTAGTACGTGGATGGGAGACCACCTTGAAATTCCAGGTTTGCAAGCTAGAATAGGAAAAAGGCAGTGGCAAACACTTTGCATTTCTGCCACACACATTATATGGGCCTGTCCTTGAAGTCAGCAGGAGTAAAGCTCTGCTTGAAAGATACTTTGTCATTTAGTCCATCTATTGATAAGACACCAGATTGGGGAAGGCTCATTCTTCCAGGCCTATTGCAAGAAGAAGGTAAAGGGGCTGCCTCTTACATTTTCTCCCCCTCCCCTCCATTTTTACAGCAAAGGCTGATGGATGCAATTTGTTTTTTAAAAAAAACAACAGATAGGTTTCTCCCCTCCTCTGTTTTTGTGCCTTTCCCCTGAATTTTTATACAAACTGCTGGCCTAGATTAAATCACCAACAGAGATTTTAATTTTAGCTGAATTCAAAGTACACCACTACACGGATCTGTGGACCTTGGCACTGTTCTCTCTCCAAACATAAACCCTTCCCTGCTTTGCAATTTCATTCCCCGTTTTCAGGATGGCCTCTGCAACAGCAGAGCGGCTGAATTCAGCAGATGTACAATAAACACAGAAACATGTGGAACCCCAAGAGATTCTCAAAAAGCAAAAGTTCAATGCATCCGCTATCTCCATAGAAACAGAAGAAGCTGCAATATCCCACTTCACATACTCAATCTCTGTTGGGCTGATTTGAAAAAATATATTACTTCTCCCTCCTATTTAATATCTTGCATTTTTGCATATTTTAGATATTATCTTCCCATGTTTGTTCTCGTAATTCCATTTTGTCTCTAAGGCTGCTGGCATTCAACCACCTGAGTTCACTCCTAGAGAGAATGAATCTTCAGTTTTCAAATGGCCACTCTTAGCTATTTAATTTCATTCAATAGGCTTTAGGGATACCTTTTCATTCTTCCATCACACATTATTTTTCTAACCCTACGTGTCATTAGCTTTGCCGCTCTTTTTCTTTGTTTCCTTTTTCTGATGGTGTGCCTCAAAGCTTGGTTCTTGGCTTTTTTTCCTTTTTTTCCCTATTGTCCCTTTGTTTTCACAAGTATTTGAAGTTATCTAAGCTACTTCTTGGCTGTGAGATCATTATCTCAATGATGTATTTGATACCAGATCAAATTTAGTATGCAGGAAGATAGAATTGGTTGTGTTTTCCACTCAACCTTCTCTTTAGCCTCTCTGTCCCTACAGTTCACAACACTTGCTTAGCAGGTCAACAAACCCTGCCTGTTTAACTTTTACTACTGCCTTTAATTTTTCAGCCTTATTACTGTTAAGTTTGTCAGATCTGCATCATATTTTTGAGGAGATGATGCCACGTTCATCTCAGCCACGTCCTACAAAGAAGGCACCGCATCAGTTCCAAAGTGAGGGAAGAGGCTCGTCAGGCAGCACATCTGCAGGCAGGTTCTGGGCCAGGACCCAGCAAGGACAGCTGGATGCAGAGCCACTTCTCCCACAAGGCAACTGCCAAGCCCCCATGTCATAGGCCTTTCACTCATATGATCAACAGCATTCTGGAAAACTGCTGGATGCATATTTCAGATTAAGAACATTCCCTATATTACAGCTTTCCCCACAGCTTCGACATTGCATCACCTAAACCACAGGGGACATTCAAGTATTGGACACATGAGGAAAGAAGGGGCCACCAGGTCTCTTCTCTTCTCCCCCGCCCCCCGCCCCCATTTTTCTTACCATGGATGGGAGGAGATGCATTGGGGGAAGAACAGCAAGTGGGCAACCAGAGCCCCTTTGGTGCCAGTCCTCCAGTTTCCCCCCCCCCGGGGGGGGTGTTCTAGCATCAAGGGGGGCTTCACACCCCGCTTCTCTCCCCCTCCCACTTCCTGCGCAGAGAAGGGCAAACAGCATTTTCTTCAGCTGGCAAACTTTCCTGCCGGCGCTCGCATTGGATAACATGCGAAAGAGCCTTCAGACTCCGAGGGGCCCGACACCATGCAGTCATTGTCTGCCTCGCCGGAGCATGAGAACGACTGCAGCCTGCGGCCACTCCGCCTCCCTACGGCGCGCGGCTGACTAGGCTGCACTGAAGTCAGCGGGGTTTGCTTCTAGAGATCAATATACATGGGGTTGTGCAGCTAACGCGTACAAAGCGCAGAAGAAGAACATGAGGTCTTTTGTACCTTTGTAAAATCTATGCCTCCGAACTCGAGAGATGCTAGGCCGCAAACGGGCCTTAAACAGAGCGGGCGTTAATGGGGGCGGAGCGGGGGGAATCACAGCAGGATTGTCACACCTATGAAGGGAGAAGCGGGATGCTGACAAAGGGAGCGTTGCGAGGTAGCGTAGGAGGCTAGATTGTCAATCCCAGTGAAGAGGTTGGGAGAAAGGGGAGGTGTGTTTATGGAAAATGCCCTCCCCCCGTTCTTTTTCCTGCCAATGGATGAAAGTCAGAGGCAGGGCGGCGGAGAAACTGTAAATAACAGCAACACGCGATGGCTGCCGCGGGCCGAGAGGGAGCAACCTGTCTGATAGGTGGGGGAAGGGGCGTGCGTAGCGCAGGACTGTTTTTTCCCGGAAAAACGTAGATTGCAAACGCAAAAAACAGTCGGCAAATGACAGTTGCAGCGGTCCGTTCTTCCAACCTTCATCCGGCATGTGTATCGATCCGCAGATCTTTTGCACCAAAGTGGGCTGAAGTAGAGGACGAGCACTTCCTCCCTCCTCTCAGAGACTATTGGGGGGGGGGGGGTCGAGAGGAAGATTTTTCAGCTGGACTGATTTCTTCATTCCGTCGTCGCTGCTGGCTTTTTACAGTGGCTGTTTAACGGGTTGTTTGGTCCAACCCGCCCCGGTCAAATAACAATGCCAAGAATTGAAGATTGGCCTGCACATTTTCTGTGAAGTTGTGGCTTTTTAACCTGTTAGTCTTGCGTTGAGCATTGCAGTATCTTTGCATGCTTCACTCATTGCCTCCCCACCCCACCCCACCCCATTTCCCCCATCTGTTCATTGTATTTGCTTCGAGCTGTTCAGGGGATTTAAAGTTACACTGGACTCCATAAGGTTTGCTTTGTACAATGTAACCTGCTTGTGTGTCAAGAATAAGCATCACTGAGTATATAGTGTGCCCCACACTCACTTGGGAGGCCCAGTGCCAATCTTGTTCCCCTTTCTTGTGGTTGCTTGCTCCATTATCTCTTTTGAGAAAACAGAAGAACAAGTAGAAAGAAGGATATCCCAGATTGGTTGCTTTCTTCTGCAGATTACATACCAGTCAGTTGCAGTAAGAGAAGCAAATGAGTGAGTAGTGGAACTACGGGTAGGACTAGACGGGCCTATTCAGGGAGGAGAGGTCAGTGGAGAACATTTTTGTCGTGCAGTCCAAAACCTGGAACCATCAGCGCAATCTAACTGGCATCTAACCTCCATCCATGTTTCCCAGCTCTTCAGTTTGGGTCCGGTGAATGGGTTTTAAGGATTGCATTACAATGGCAATTAATTATATCCATATTAAATTATGTCTTCTTGATTTTCAGTAAGGAATTAAGAGGATAATGGTGGGTCCTTTGTAAAACTGTGTCACCAAAGTGCTCATAAGAAGCTGTTTGTCATGTAAATCAAGGCCTCTGGCAGTCGCTCTTCCAGATCTTAAGCAGTGGTCTTCCATCTGATCCCTAAACAAGAAAGCACCAGGAAATGGTGGTAATTGAACAGGGGACCTTCTGCATGTACAGTATAAGAAAGCACTGCCTATGGTTTGTAGTGTCCACAAAGTGCAAAGAAAAAGGAAGGTTTTATTGAACTGCTTAGCAAAATGTATCTTGCCTTTGCTAGATTCCGGTGTGGTTGGAGCTCAAGATGAGAAGTTTGTTGTAGATGGGTAGATCACCTCTGCAGTTCATCATACATAAGCAACTCCTAAGGGGCTGGAGAATGGACATGGAAGTGATTTGGAAATCTGACAAGGGCACTTGTGGGACCAGAGAGAATAATTCAGATGATTCTAACGCTGGTTCTCAGCGAGTAGGTCAGAAAGCTGGTCTTCAGCTAGATATAGTGGAAGATTTCTCTCTGTCCCCCACCCCAGAGTGCAGTCCAAATGGACAATCACTCCAGCTGGATTACCCCGTGGAACTGCAATGTGAAAAACAGGAAGATCATAGCATGTGCTGTCAGTGGAGTGATTTGATCACAGCTGGAATCTTCATCACTTCTGTACCAACTTTGACCTGCAATGTGAGGATGAGAATCTAGAGCTCCTTTTACCTGATAAAAGAGCCCTGGGAAGTATCGAAGAGGATTGTGATGACATCATAATTACAGACTCTTTTGATGAGGAGGTCTTGATACCTGCATCTGGGGAGGGTTTGCCATACTTTTGCAAAGAATGTGGAGTTATTTTCCATGATCTCAGTAGACTAAAAGAGCACCAGAGGTATCATACAACCAGCCATTCATATCAATGCCACATTTGCTACAAGGAATTCTTCAGTGTGGCAAACCTGAGAATGCACAAACTCATCCATTCAAGTGACAGACCATACAAGGGCCCAGAATGTGGGATTTTTTGTTTTACACCCTAATAAATTTGAACAGTCACTAAATGAGGCAGTTGGTAAGCGAGGACTATCTGTACAGCATAGATGTGTTCTCGTAAAGGACCTCTTGTGAGGAAGTTATAACTGGCAGCAGCTTGTAAACCACTTACATATTTTGAGAAAATTAAATGGACGTGCCTGTGAAGTCATCAGGAGTCCAGCTCAGCTCAAAGGAGACTGCCATTGTTGAGGTTACACATGGAGGGAGATTGACATTCACTTCTCAGTAACATATGAAATGGACAATAGCCACTTATATTTTTAGTCACGGAACCACTTCTTTCCTTGTTTGATAGGCTGAAAAAGCCGTTCTACTTATTTTCATATAAGGGTAAATATACAATGTCCTGTTTAAACTTGCTTGTTTTTGCAAATTTCCTGTGAACTAGCTGGTTTGTAATTTCAAGCTTAAATCTGAGTGAAAAGAACATGATCTAGGCTCAAGGTATTCATCTACTATGACCGATAACATTTCACCCGCTCAGTGTTCTTTCCCAGCATCCTCCTCAGTATTGCAAGGGATTCTGGGAGCTATCTTCCAGCTTCTGAATAACTTCTGATTGGTGTTCCTAAAATTATTCTTGTCTGTAACATGTGCTTTGTTTATATATGCAGTTATCTATTAATGTGTTGACCAAATAATGGCATAGGAGAGCTGTATCAGTCTACAAACAAGAGCAAGTAGTAAAACAAAAAGGGGGGAAATCTTGTACAAATGTACCTGCTTCTAATAGCATTTAGTAGCATTTTTCTTGAGGGACTGCTGTTTAATATTCCCTGATTACATGGAAGGGAAAAGCATCATAACCACTGAGGAGAATTTTTTTCTGAAGGAAAACTCGGAGGACAGGACAGAAAGACAGAAATCTTTATCACATCCTGGACTTTTGTGCTATATTTTATATATTTATTATTTATTTTATATACCACCTCAAACTTCAGACTTTTGGCAGTGTACAATTAAGGAACAATAAAAACAGGAACATTTTTTTAAAAAGAAAATAGAAATTGCAGTTTAGCATCTCTGGAGATTACCAGATTGGAGAAGCTATTTTACCCAGTTTAAACACTCATATGTTTGGGGGACAGGGGATGGAGATGCTCTAAAAAAATGCAGGGTCTAAATAGGGTTCCATACCTTCCAATACTGGATTTCATTTCTCCATCTTGTACTGTGTCTGTATGTAGCACATATGTGAAGAAAAAAAAAGTGCTTGGAAAGTTCAACAGGTCCACTGGTCCATCCTGAAATTTACGATGTCTGAATTGTAAACTTCTGGAGGCAACAAGAGAGTTACATAAAACTAAGTCTTGCTTGCCTAATGGCCTTCCAGCTTCTTTCAGCATAGGTGTGGTTTGCTTACCCATCCTATAACTTGGTGTGGTGGAAAGGAACTTTTGGAAGCCTGGTGGCTAACCCGTGCAAGCTTTCCTGCATTACTCCATGAAGCAGCAGTAGACCTGTCTTGCTAGCCCCTGGCATCTGCATTCAAAGGTCTACTGCCTCTGAACATAGAGATCCCACTTATCTTTATGGTGAAGAACAAAAGAGGAAGCCTACCAAAACTCCATCTAGCCCGCTAGTGCCTCTGGAAAGGGAGAACTACAGCCCCAGTGATGAGAGACAAACATGTCACAAACACCAATCAACTTGTATTCAGAAACTTTATTTGTTTATTGAAGTTATTATGGCCACCTATTCCAACACATTCTGGGCAATTTACAAAATTTGAGATATTTTGAAACTGAGGTGGCTTTATTTCAATCTCATGATTACTAATCAGGGTGGATAGGTCTCCCGTGCCTTTAAAGTACAGGGACCATATGTCCTTTATTTCAGAAAGCTGTCCTTTAGATTTATTTAATTTAATTATTTGTTTTCTTGGTTTTACTCTTGAAGTTTCCTTTGTAAAGCAAAGTTATAAACATAAACAATTTTTTTTAATCCTTAAGAACCTCTTTCAGATTTGCTCCTTTTCCAGGTTTGTCCTTTTATTTTTTCCAAGAAAATATGGTCACTGTACAAAGGGAAGCTACTGGGATTCTGCGAGGAAACATTTTATTTTGCCCTAATTTCCCCCAGTGCCTCTGCTTTCTTATATTCACATATAGAGGAGGAGGAGGAAATTTTTATCCCGCAGCAAGCTTGCCCAGCTAGCGTCTTGCAGATACGTTGGATTCCGTTCTCACAGTTCTCAAGCACCTGTGAATGAGCAAAGAGCGTTGCCCATAGCCAGGTGTGTCCTATTAGGGCATTAATCAGGCGGGAGGGACTAGCACTACCGGCCCTTTGCTTCCCAATGAGATATGCGAAAAAACGGACTTCGGGCCCTTTGAGCAAAGGAATGATGGTGGTCAGAGTTTCCCCAAAATCTGGCGACCTCGCGGCGAAAGTGAGGAAGATCGCGGAAGGCGTCCAATGGCTCTTGAGCGGGCGTAGGGCACGCCCACCTCTCTCCAGGCGTCCTTGCCCAGGGCAGCAGCTGCAATAGCGGGAGTTTTGAGGCGGCTGGTAGCGCGCGGATCACTTCGACACCATTGGCGTTCTCGGCGCGCTGTGGTTTGGCTAAGCCGGGGAGAAGGCTAGCGAACCGGTGAGTATTGGATTGGCTCGCCGAGGGAGCTGGTTTGGTCTGGCAGGAAAATCGAGAGACTGCGGCGCGAGGAGGAAAGCTGAGGTTGGAACAAGGGGAGAGGTTTGGGGCCCGCCGGAGGAGTTAGTTCTGGGGAAAATTGCCTAGATAGGCGCGAAGGGTTGGGAGGGAGACGTGGGAATCGGGTGGCCGAATAAGACGGGAAGGGGGGTTCCAGTTTTAATTCCTCTTGGAGAACTGCACCTGGGCTTGAATTCTCAATTCCTCACGAGGCTTGAATTACAGGAACAATCCTGTTTTCATACTCTGGAATGGCTCTAAGGCCGCTGGAGGGTCCTCTCTCTTCTTATCGTTTCTTTCCTCTGTTGGATCAATATGAAGGCTGCTCGTTTCCACATCTACACCAGGAACTATTAGGCCACCCCAAAAGCGTGCATCCTTGTGCAGTGGCCTTTCCAACCTATTGCCTTCCAAATGCATTGAAACTGCCGTTTCCAAATTTCCAAGCCAGTGCCCTCTTTGGTTAGACGTTTGGAGAAGCCATCCCTTTCCTTTGAAAACAGTTGTCCCAGCCAGAAAAAAATAAAAGGGGATAGGCAGAAGATGGTCAATCCCACATGTATGAGAAAAGGGTGAGAACTCCCCCCCCCACTTAAAAAAACTCTAGAAATAAGATAGTGAAGCTTTTCCTGGCATGGATGTATAAAAGTCTTAGGGAAGTTTTCATCCATTTGCTTTTTTTTGCTTTTTCAAAAGGTGCTGCATTTTAAAATAGCAAACTTATTCACAGCCTGACTGTAGTACACATGCACACACAAATGTAGCAACAGGATGAGATGAAGTAGAATGGGGAGACTTATTACCATATTAATGATTACATTAATGTACAGAAATTGATAGGGTTGAAGAAGGAAACCTCTTGAAGGAGAGAGAGTGAGTTCCACAGAAGGGAGGGTGGATGGACAGACTGGCTGTGTGCAGCTATTCCCTCTGTGTATGGAGGTGTAGGAATAGGCATTTGGCTCTGTGTGTGCATATAAAATGTAAGGCCTGCCTTATATAGATTCACACCATTCCCCCCACTAGCTTAATGCTACTAAAATTCTACCTCTGTTGCAAATAACTGCTGAGTCATCTAATGATCATTCGAAGCTGCTATTGGCTGTGCTAAGTAAGATTGCTGTGGCAATTAAATGCTTGCATGAAACTGAGGGCAAAGGTGCAAAATTGTCTTGACTTAACATCTTTGTTGGACTAGAGTGATACCGATCCAAATTGCCAGGGTTATTTCTGGAAATTTGATAACTAGTCTTGGAAGGAATATAATGGAAGGAGTTAATAATAAAGATTCATTAATAAGCACTGCAGTCCTACCAAGTAGCACTTCTAGCTTCACACTGAGTATCTGTTCTGCACAACAATGCAGTGGCTTTAGGTGAGAATGAGCATGATGAGCTTAGGATATCTTTTTTCCCCCTAATGTAAAAGGGCACATTTCCAGAGTGCTATACTTGCTTCTCTTATTCTGAATTGCTAAGCTAATGGGTGTGCTTAAAAGTTGAAACAATTGAGCCTTCATTCATTCATTCATTCATTCATTCATTCATTCATTCATTCATTCTATTTATATAGCCGCCCATCTCAAACCAGTGACTCTGGGCAGCTAACAATAATAAGAACAATAAAACAATACCAAATTATCTCCTACAGCTAACCAGAAAGGTAATGAATTGCAAACAGGAATGTATGGAATATGGGGCAAATGGTGGTTTGTGATCCACTCAATTCAGAATCAAAGATAGCATAGTTAAAAGCATTAAAGTTGTCCTATTCTTTTCTGGGATTTTAGATTATTTATTTTCTTCCAATTTCACATTGTTGTCAGTTCTTTGATGAGAAGTATATTTAAATATATGCAGTTTTCTGAGACTTGACTTTGATCAGTCTACTGCCTGATACAGAAAGGGACCAGTTAAGTGTAGCAAGACCTAATTCCTTGAAAGCATGCATCAGTACACAAAATAATTAATCTGTTAGAGAAAGGAAGACTCCAACTGAATGTTGGGGAAAAAAACTTAGTAACAGGTTGGCAGTAGAACCACTTATCCAGTGGAGACCAGATTAACTTTTATCATACGTACTTTGATTTGGAATCCTGCACTAATGGGTAAAATTCATTGGATAAATGGCTTTTTCCAACTCTGTGATTCTGTATGGTCACAATCTACTTGTGTTTTATTTTTTATCAGTGCAGACATAATGTACTACAATAGACTCAATATACTTGCCATATTTAGACTTTGCCTGGGCTTGGAAGCTAAATAGGATTGGGCTAGTTAGTACTTGGATGGGAGATTAGCAGGGAATCCTAAAGTTGAAGGCTAGATTAGAAAGTTGAAAGATATTCTGGAAGCAGGGAGTGGCAAACTACCTCTATAGTGTTGCCAGGAAAACTGTGTGGATCTGTCCATGAAGTTGTCAGCTGTTGAAGTCAACTCATAGGAGACTTTTCCTTTTAGTTTTGACTTCACAGAACTTATAAATAAAACTATATAGCTTGTCAAAGTGACAATTGGTGCTAAGGTACTAGACCTGTTTGGACTTTACAGTAGTGTTTTGCTTCTTGCTGTCCATAAGTTTGCATGAACTGTGATTATATTCAGTAACACTATTTCACATTTGCCTTCTCCAGTGGCTAAAAGTATAGCAGTGGATTCTCTATAAACCCTGTAAAGGTTTTATGTACCTATTACTATGAGTATATATGCACATTTTAAATCAATATTTACATGTTCTTTGTTTCCATGGAATTGTATTACAGTTTTGTGAAAAGGGTCATAAGGATCTCTAGTGCGAATTTGCTGCATCTCAAACAACATTCAAGATTCTTTGGGAGAAATCATGATATTTGTACTACAAAACTAAATTCAGCTCTGTGAAGCTTCAGTGGAAGTATGGGTTGATGAGATGCTGGCTAAATGGTCCTATACTAATACAGGTGTTTCCATATTGCATTAGCCAGAAGTCCTGCCTCTTGACCAACACAAAGAATGGGGCTGCTCAGTTCAACAAAGTACCAAAAATGTGCAGCACCACACCCTGCAAACCTCTGCAGACAACCCCTGCCCATAGAAGTGGTCTTATAGCTTGGTCGTTATCTCACAAGCTTGTCCTCTTTCTAAAACATTGAGAAGTGATTTCAAGGCACAGAAAATAGAACCCATTTGGGAAGGGAAAAGAAGTGGAACAGATCATAAGCCCTGCATTCATGTAAAGGAACTGTATACAGTACAGAGTGAAGGATCAGAAGGTTCCTAGCAAGTTCTTGATGACAATGCATAGCACCGAGCTGCAGCTTTCACTTTCTGAAACACCGTTTGTTCTTGCTGACTTTAAACTCAGTTGTTTGCCCACTTTCACACCCTGGATTATGTTTTCCTACCCATAAACACCTAGTTTCTAGAGCTGTGTATGCTTTAAAAATAGTTTTTTAAAGGGGGATTGCTTTAGACCTCACTCAAGTACAGCATCTCTCTGCTATTCATTAAAGTTGCCCTCTTTTTGCAATCTTCTATTCAAACCTGAAAAAAAAGAGGACTGCTTTAATGAATCAGGGTAGTGTAAGTACTTAATTTTTCAAAATCATTTCTGAAGTGTACACAGCCCTATTAGTTACATTCTTTCTCTCACAATGCTGGCAAAAGTTCTAAATTCTGCCCAAAAAAAAATCACATTAAAATAACATTTGTGTGTTTGTATAAAATTTGAGCACTCCTAGTATGGTTTCTTTTGCCTGCACCCTGTGTGCAGAATAATATGCTTCACATATGAACAACCCGATGGGAGAGGGAAAATGCTTCATTCTTCCTCTACTGGAGAGTAAATGAGATTGCTATAGGAGGAAGCAGTGTGCTGATTTTAATTTTATGTTCACCACCCAGAATCGCTGTTGCCAGATAAGGAGTCATTTAAATTGACATAAAATAAATAAATGCTCTTATAAACCAATTGCTATAGTGCATTGTACATATTAATATATTGATAACTTTGTGGTATATGAAGTCAACTTGTGTTCCTTATTCTTTAATACAATTCATTTTTTCAGTACTTTGTGTACATTTTGAATAATTCAAATTCTATAAGGTAGATCAGCTTTATTATCCTCACTTTGTAATGGAGTTGTGAAATTAAGAAAATAGTGTTCCCCCCCCAAAAAAAAAACTGTTGGTGGCAGAAATGTAACATGGATGACACGCTTCTGGTCTTTCCCCGTATTTTTATACTACAATAGCCATTGGCAGTATTAATTATCTATATTTTTATCAAATAAAAGTAAGTTCCTTTGGCTAATGATTTAATTTAATACAGTAGACCCTATGCCTGTCAAGGTCAGTTAGGGACAAATACTTGTTAACACAAGTTAATCTGGATGCAGGATGAAAAACTATATGCTAGATTGAGTTTAGTTAATTGTCTTGTAGCCATTGGCTATTGCAACATAAAAGGAAATATTTATTTACCTAGATTAATATCAGATGAATTTATTCACCTGATATTCATAATCCTTTTCTCAGTGTAGTTGTTCATGCTCTTAAAGCAAAAGTTGTAACATCAGGCATATATTCATGCAATTTTGAAATAAAGATACTTTCAAATTTCCCTACATTAATGCTCCACTGAAAATTTGAGATAAAAATCTTTGTCTTCTCAGGTTATACTTCCAGTTTACTTGGTTTGGCTTAGCATGCAAACCAGCACCTGTGACTGTAAACATGGTTTATGGCTAAGCATTAACAATGAACTAGGGAATATTATAGTATACAATAGATGTGATGAATTGTGAATGCCATCTGTGATAGGAATGTTGCCTTTTTTCTTCTTCTTCAAGGTCTGGTGTGGCATCTTTCAAGTCACAAGAGTGACTGTACCTTTGGGCAGGGGATATATATATATATATATATATATATATATATATTACAGACACACACACATATACATATTTATTAGGTTGTATGGTTAAAAGGGGCGTGGTGGCTCAGCGGGTAAGACACCAGGCTTGTCGATCGGAAGATCACAAATTCGGAGGTTCGAATCCCTAGCCCTGCATGTGGGGTGAGCTCCCACACTAGCTCCAGCTCTTGCCAACCTAGCAATTCGAAAGCATGCAAATGCAAGTAGATGAATAGGTACCACTTTGGTGGGTAGGTAACAGCGTTTCACGCGTGTCATGCGGCCACATGACCGTGGAAGCGTCTTCGGACAACGCTAGCTCTTCGGCTAACAAACGGAGATGAGCACCGGCCCCTAGAGTCGGACACGACTGCACAAATGTGCGGAGGGAACCTTTACCTTTTTTATGGTTAATTTAGATACTTATTTCAGATAATATACAAAGCTAGTGGGTCTCCAAAAATTTTAACAATACAGGGTTGAATGTACTTTTGATACAGAAGTGATCATAAGACCACATTTCCTTTTTTCTTTGAAGGCATTTTGATAGATTCGTTTCCTGTCCATCAGTTATAAATAATTAACTTCTTCAATTTAATGTCATCTTTTCCTCTAGTTAAGGGACACAATGGAATAATGTATGAATAGAATGGATAAGATTTTTGTAAAGAAATGTTTTTTACTTACATATTGTGGATGCACAGTTAAGCACTCTTAAGTTCCAGTACTATAAATTTGATCAAATGAAGCATGTGCTTAATTCTTTCACTGACATCAAGGGGAATTAAATGTGCCTAAGTGAGTCTGGATAACCAAATATGCCCAATTATGTGTCATCCAAATCAAAGATGGATTGCCACATTATACAAATCTGTAGCAGTCGTGTAGAGAGTATGTATGCAATTATTCCATTCAATTCAGTGAAAACAGTTTAAATTTATTTAAAATTCACTTTTATTAGTATTTTGCTCTCATTTTACAGTGGAATCTTTATTATGATGTTATCCTTTGACTTGATATGAAATTGAAGTTTCTACTAGTGAATCGATTTCTACTCTCTTCATAGGGATAGCAGTGACCTTGTGAAGATTGCAAACAAAAGCTGTCAAGATCACATAATGGAGGTGCAACCAGACTGTGAACCTGAAAGTGATGGCTGTAATTTCAGGGGAGATCAATCAAGTGATTTCAACAGCGTTTCTGATTGGGTAGGTCATAAAGCCAGTCCTCAACTCAAGGAAGACAATCTGACACCTTCCTGTCTAAACAGGAGTCCCGATACACTTTCGTGTCACATGGATTTCTCTGCAAAACCACTGTGTGGGCAAGAGAAAATATCTTCAACAGCATTTCCCAAAACTTCAACTTACTGGCAACAGCAAAATCCATCTACACCTGGGGTGTATGTTCCTGTTAGGATAATTTATAATCCAACTTCTGAAGGAAAAGATCTGGAACCTCAGTGTTTTGACCATTCTAAGGATCTTCAGGGACAAAGAGAAGAAGACGAGAATTTTATTATTCTTGTTGACTCAAATGAGGATGAGAATATATCACCACAGTTGGGAAAAAGTTTGCGTTGTCATTACAAAAAATGTTGGAAATCTTTCAAAGATCTCACTAGGCTTCAAGAACACAGGAAGCTACACATGGCTGAGAATTCATATCGGTGCCCACATTGTGGCAAGGAGTTTTTTCGTGCAGCTAATCTGCGAATGCACAAATTGACCCATACTAAAGAGAGACCACACAAGTGTCCAATATGTAACAAGGGTTTCATTCGCACTGCTGATGTTTGGAGACATCTCCGCAGTTTTCACAAGATAGAGCGCTCCAGTGTTGTTTTTGGAAATGCAAACATGCGGAATCAATGGTGCACACTGAAAAATCAGGATGATAAATGGAATCCTAAACAGTTGGGCTCTGCTGCCAGCAATCTTGGGAAAGAAAGTTCAAAGCAATATCTCTGCCCAGTATGTAACAAAGCTTTCAGCAAATCTAACTTGCTTTCCAAACACAAAGTGATACATCGACAAGAAAAGCCATACAAATGCAAAGAATGCGCTATGGCCTTTGTCCAACTGGCTAGATTAAAAAGGCATAATCTGACACATACTGGAGAGCGTCCTTTCTCCTGTGAAAGATGTAGCAGCACGTTTACACGTTTAGGTTCATTACAGCGCCATCAACGTATCCATACTGGAGAGAAACCCTATTCTTGCCCCTACTGCAGTGTGTCATTTACAGACTCAGGAACTCTAAGGAGGCATGAACAGATTCACAAAGTCATCCAAACATAGTGTTATACTTCTGAAATTAGACTTTATCTGCCTACAAATATTGAGAAGCGACCCACTCACACTCCAGATGTACGTAGAATCTCCAGCTCTTCTACATATATAATACAGAAATGCACACAATCTAACTGCAAGCCACAAGCTTTCAGGAATACCCAAAGCTTTCAGGAAGCCCCAGAGTTGCTCAAAAAGTTGTCATTAAACTGTATTTTAAATATGACAGGCAAAAACTATTAAACGCATTCTGTCAAATGTTCCAATAGTAGAAAATAATTCTGTCAACTATATTAAAATTAGATTTTCTACACTACACTCAATTTTGACATGCTACTCAAAAGGCTCATTTGATCCTCACTCCAAGAAAAGCTGTTTACTCTCATGTAACAGAACAAAACTATAGTTTTAATTCAGAGGATCATGACCTTCGATGAGCAGTTTTGGGAAATTATTTTTTAGATTTTTTCCCCACCTTTGTTATATTTATAAATAACTCAAGGCAGGGAACATACCTAATTATCCTTCCTCCTCCCATTTTCCCCACAACAACAACAACCACCTTGTGAGGTGAGTTGGGCTGAGAGAGAGTGACTGGCCCAAAGTTACCCAGCTGGCTTTCATGGCTAAGATTTAAAATTTAAAGAGGTGAAATGTTTGCTTACTCTTTTGATCTCAGCTTGTCCAACTGTTTGTATTTTTTATAGCCATGACCTGTTAACTTGATATATTATCCAAGCCAACTTTTTTTTTTAACCAACTTTTGCATATAGAATTTTTGGTCTTCAGTGGCCTTGCTTTTCTTTGTCATGTCTTGAAATTCTGGAATCCTGGAAATTCATCTAATGCTAACTCTGATATGTATCTTACTCTCACCTTTGGTTCAGCTAAGGCAGTGCTTTCCAAACTGCTGCCATTGGCGACACACCAACGGCGGCAGCGGGGGTGCACGTGGCGGCACACGCGTGCACGGCGGGGGGCGCGCGGCAGCGGCATGCACGGCGGCAGTGGTGGCCTCGCTAAAACGCGGAAGCGCTGATGGCGCCGCACCGCCACTTCGCAACACACTAAAGTGTCGCGACACACAGTTTGGAAAGCTATGAGCTAAGGAATTAATCTGGCGGAATGAAGATAAAAGTGCCAGAATTGCATAATAAATTGTCATTACAACTGAACATTTATAGTATATTTTTCTTACATTTCTACTCAGCCCAGGGACGGGTGAAGAGAAGTGAGTTTTCACAGCTGAAAGGGGCCTTGAATCTCCACAGTCCTAGACCAACGTCTCACAATTATATAATGTTTCAATCATAAGACATTCCTACACCCCACACTCGCACTGATGATGTTACCTAGTCGGGTAATGAAACGTCTGCAAGCAAACAACCTTAGAGAGCACCAAGGACTCCATATTTATCTTCTTGATGGACAGCATCCTGAGCCCCTTTATCTAATTCCTATACAAGATTCTGTTGGATTGGAAATAAGCTAAATTAAAAAATGTATATTGATTATCTTTATAGAGCAGAGAGAGAAGCAAGCAAATAACCAGTGGCAGACCTTTATGGAGAATATTCCATCCAATGGAATATATTCCACCTTTGTGCCCCCACATATGGGAATGCCTCCGGAAGAGCCTTATCTCTTAGTGGTCCCATCTGTGAAAGGATTTGGTAGAAAAACAAATCTATTCCAGCTCAGGATAGAAATGGCAGGGAGGAGGGCTCAGGGAGACAAATTGGAGGCAACTGTCACTTTCCTTAATGGTAGGTCTTGCTCTTATTTTTTTTTTTTGAATCTCCAATGAAATAGAATCATATGCCTTGAAAATTGACTACGGGCAGTTGTAATTCGGTGTAATTCAGAAGACCCAGGGTTAGGGGAAGCTGTTCTAATCAATTCCAATGGAATAGAATTAAACCACAAACAAGTCTTCAGGATGCTAGGCCATACTCTCTCGCCCTCTTCCTCACTGGATCTTCACATCAACCCTGTGTAATAGGTTCAGCTTATAGATAGTGGTAAGTCCAGAGATATTAAGTGATGATTCCTGCTGATTTCATAAACACGTCCAACTAATTTTCTCAGTAACATTAGTTGTTTTTTTCTTACAGCCCTGGTATTTCCTAATGGTCTTCCATCCAAGTACTACCCAGTTTTGATGCTGCTTAGCTTTTTCAGATCACACAAATTTGGTTATTGTCACCAAAGGATTATATATAGAAGTTAACTCTGTGCCTGTATTCTCACAAGAGCACCAATTAGGATGAGTTTCCAACTGGAACCTCCTTTCCTACAAAATTACCCATTTGTGGGACTGGGGACTTCATCCCAAAAAAGTGCAAAGGAAGAGCATTGGATATTTGTACAGAGTGAAGCATGCTCTTAGAAACTCAGGTCCTCTTAGCTTTAGGCATTGTCTTATCCAAGGGTTATATATAATGTAACCTTAAAATCAGCAGTAGTAGCAACAGCAGCAACAATATTTTTAAAAACCACTTGGGAAATTATAACAACTCTAAAGAGTTGACTATATTGTCTGAAAGACATCTTCATTGCCCTTTGTCAGAAAAAAATAACCTAATTCAAATTCAACACACCAACAATCATTGCTGCAAATCAAGTGTACATTTCTTCTTGTGTTCTCTGATATTTCAGCCAATCCCCATATCTGAAATATTCACAATTCTTGATGTCTTAAATAGATTCCACATGGTCCGGATATAGCCAAGTATATATATATCTTTAATACATAGGAATTGATCCAGAGTCATATTAACAATTCTGTTGATTTCAGTCCAAAAGGTGGCAATAGGACAAATTCAAACTATATGAGTTCACAGTATATTAAAATTTCTAAATGCATCACCAACATTGTTACTGATCATTCTCTGAGGTATCCTATATAAGGGTGGCAACATTTTTCTTATACTAACCTCATTTTAAGATAATAGGAAACTAATTCTATATCGTTTAAATCAACCTTCCACTGGTTTACCAGGACAAAACATTCCAGCTCATCATTCCAAGGTTGCATAAATCATATCAATTTTGTCAACTCTCTTCAACTTTCTGTAAAAAAAAAAGGGGGGGGTTACTGGCTTAGGAGCCACTGTTATTCCTCTATAACTTCCAAAGTATTTTGAAGCTTCAGAAGCAGAAATAGCATCTGGGCCAAATAGACTGAGCTGAGCTGAGCCATTGTCAAGAAGTATTCTGAGATAAATCGAGTACATGTTTAAGCCAATTCCAGAACTAGACAGCAGATGGTGACTTTGTCCCTCCAATGATCAGAAATACTAATGACTGAAAAGAAAACAAGCCGCTGACATAAGCATATGCACAGAAACCAGCCCATTAGATGCAGTTTGTTGCTACATGATTCAAAAAGAGCTCTTCACCCTGGGCCGAGGAAGGAGGCTCACGTTTTGACAGGAATCAAGATCCTACCTTACATCTGCAGTAAAAAGGCAGCCTGTTTTGTACATGAGGCCTGATTTTCTGAGATTTGCACACCAAGGGCGAGGTAAGGCTGAGGCAGCCAGTGGGCCAGAGCCCAAAGTAGGTAAGGCCCCCCCCCCATCTTGCCTTTCTTTCCCCCTTTTTTTCCAACATGTCGTCCTTTCCGTTTCGCCCTCCCTCCTCTCTACCAGCATCTGCCTGAGAAGAAGACAGGTTGCTCTATGCTGGACATTCACAGAGAGTGTTTGACATCCGTCTGAAGGCATAAGAAACTCAGCTGCAGAGGGTATCCCATCTCCCTTGTAAAATCATCCACCCTGCAAGCACCAGTCTCTCTGATTTGCCTTCTGCTTCCACCTCACCCGTCACCAGATATATCCATAAAGATGTCATAAAGCAGCCAGTTATTTTGGGATTGCAAACTTGTTGTTTCATCCATGTTGAGGTACCCAGGATATTCAGTGAGATCTACTGGAAGTATTTTCTCTTGTGAGAAGCAAACCAAAGACTCTTTGAAACTATAAGCCATAACAATGAGTGCTGTGATAAAGTTTCCTAGCACTAAATAGCTAAAGGGCAAAGCTCTGTGTACTTTGAAGTTTTGTTTTAAAAAAGTACCCTCCTGGCAACCTAAATTCTGGGCCAAGAAAGGCTGACTGAACAGAGCAAATTGTTATAATTGCTGTTTTTCATGAATTATTTTGCTGTTTGTTTTTATCACAGTCAGGTATATAATGCTAACCCTGCTGGTAGGCAATAAGAAGGGCAAAAGACTATAAGGAGCATGAAAAGGCTGCTTCCCGGTCACTTGAGATTTTAAAGGGCATTTCCTTTAAAAATGGACCAACACATAGTGCTTTACCCATGAATACACCTTAATCTGACACATAACTGGGGCAGTTAAGGGCCTAAGGGCTTCATTTGTACAAACATCCTATACCTAATTTAAACTTTGGCTTGTTTATAGCTTAGCAAGTTGTGCAAACCGAGACCATTTGATTAGCTCATGGTTCCGCACATAGCAAGAATCCAGGAAGTGCCTTAATTCAGGGAGATTAGCATGTTGTCAGAATGCAGCCACACTGCATTTTCCTAGTGCTCTTCCAGAAGCATACCTTCCTTCTAAAGACAGAATTTATACTCTGGATCATCCTGCTCTTCCCAGCCTTTGAAGTTTGGGGTATCTAGAATTGTATAGTTTCTTGTGATGCATGCAGGAGAGAGGAAGAAGTTTGTAGTTTAGAGATGATGTGGATAGTCAAAGGCAGGGGTTTTGTTTCTGAGGGATACATGGACTTGAGCATTCAGGTAGTGGGAATTTGGCTGATAATGCTTCTAGTTGTATTGCCCAGAACGATTGGATCATAAGGACTTTGTGTATCCATCCCATTTATCTGATGGAGGCTGGGCCAAAGCTGTACTTAGGCCTCTCTCCCTCCTACCTTTGATGTAATGGTTGCATTATGACTTTAATTGGACTATGTTGCTTACTAAGCTAATACAATACAGAAAGAGCACCCTCCAAGAAAACTCAGATGTTCTTTGCTGGAATTGTTTGGCTGTGAAGTAAGTGGGGTTGGGTGGCAGTTAAAGGTTTCTGTGCAAATATTGTGGCCCAACAGGTTCAGGTCTTTTTATCTTCTGATTCCAGTTCCCTCCAGGTAAACACACTTCCCTCCAGGCACCTTGGTAACATGCCCTGTCATCAAACTGGATTCTTTCTGGTGTCTGGAAGACCTGCTATTTGATAAGCTGCATTCTTAGGACAACGTTTAGGATTCTTGGGGATCCATTGTGTAATGCACTGAGATAGTCTGAGCCAATTCATCCTCCTTGTCTGTAGCTTGAATCATGTCAACTGGATTTCTATTTTCTTAGTGGAAACGTTTCGCTCCTTATCCAAGGTTTCCACTAAGAAAATAGAAATCCAGTTGACATGATTCAAGCTACAGACAATTCCACCTGGATGACTGAGAACATTCATTCATCCTCCTCCTTTTCAGAATTAACTTTTCTTTTTCCCTACTAGAAACAACAATACAAATATATAGGTCATGGAACTACTCCCTGAATTCCCCCCTTCCTAGAACAGATATATTGATTGCTCATTTGTGGGCTTGATTATTACCCATCAAGGAGCTGAAAGAGATATTGTCAAGTCCTTTCTTATGATGAAGTAATTGCCTTGGGGCCAAGATCTTGGGAGATAATGCTCCAAGATGAAAGTCCCCATTCAGGCCCTCTGCTTACTAATATTGGGGGTGGGGGTGGGGGAAGCTAATTATTGCCCTAGGGTTTTTTTTCAGCTTTTGGGTTATAGTTAGCTTATAGGGGTTGATGGAAATTGGCCCCTTGGCTTTGGAGAGGGAGGAGGGGGAAAAAGCTGGGGGTAAGCCAATATATGGCTTTTGTGTAACCTGGATTTCTTGATTTGTTTTTTGTGATGTCAGCATTTTGGAATAAGCAATCAGACTAGTAAAGTGTTCTGAAGAGTGCAGGGGTCATGATTAGAGCAAGTCAGCACTAATCTCTTGCTCATTTAGATACAGTCTGAAGATGGATATTGAACACTCTCAGCAATAGCCAGGTTGGCCTGCAAGAAGGAAAAAAGAATTAAAATCTGATGAATCTGGCTTAAATTAAAAAAAGCCATTAGGATTTTGCTAAATGTATTTTCCTCAACTTTCCACCCTCCCCCTTTTTTCAAATTGTTTTCAAGCTGATAAAAATCTTTGCTGAAATGCTGCTTCCATCACATAAGCATACACACTAGACCCGCCTATCAAACAGATTTATTGGGATTTTAACATTCAGATTTTGCAATGGCTGGGAATTCTCAAAGTTGTAATTCCAACACATCTGGATGACACCTTGTGGGGGAAGGCAGCATTAGAATTAAACTGCTGTGTCTTCTAGCATGCATTCAAGTATTTCTAGAATCTAAACATTTTGCAGTATTCCATAATAATTCTGCGCAATGTGATAGGACTATCTGTCCTTCACCAGGCTTTCTAGATTGTAAAGGCAACATTAAAAAAAAAAGAAAAGGGAAATGTGTACTACTCACTAGTTCCCAAACTATGTCCACCAAAGCAGATCTTCCTTGTGAAAAAATGCTTTGGAAAAAAAGTTTTTTAAAAAAGTTAATAGTTCAAGATTTCTGTGAATCCAAAATAATAACCTATAGAGTACCTCTGTCTGCCTCCTTTCAGCCCATATACAGAGTCTGCTGGAGTGAGCGGCTACAACAATTTTTAATAATAATGTTGTTGTTGTTGAAGAGTGTGGGTAATAGTTTTTCAGTGCCTCTGTTTGAGCTGTGTTTGGATAATTTACTTGCTACCGGTGTAGATAGGCTGACCATACGTCCCGTTTTGAATGGGACAGTCCCGTTTTTTAAGCATTTTTCAACCGTCCCGTCGTATTCATAAAAATCTCAATTTTGTCCCGTTTTTCAAACCTGGCAGGAATGGCGCGGAAGGAGGATCCGAGCCGGAGTGCGGACTGGGGGGCAGGGTTTGCAGACGGGAGCCAATCATGCAGACCGGGGGTGGGGTTTGCAGGCGGGAGCCAATCACGTGGACCAGGAGGGTGGGGTTTGCAGGTGGAAGCCAATTGTGTGGACCGGGGGCAGGGTTTGCAGGCAGGAGCCAATTGTGCAGACCGGGGACGGGTTTTCCAGGCGGGAGCCAATCGTGCAGACTGGGGGCGGGGTTTACAGGCGGGAGCCAATTGCACGGACTGGGGGGCGGGGACCCGTCTTTTTCATGAATACAGAATATTACATAAGACCCCGTCCCGTTTTGCCATCCTGAAATATGGTCAGCCGAGGTGTAGGGATGCAACAGAAGTGCTCATCTTCAGAGGTTTCCTGTTATGTTGGTCTCTGCATGAGTCAGTGCTTTGGATTACTGCCTTAAATATTCTCTCTATTAAAAACAGGACAATTGCTTAACATTCTTTTTTGAATTAATTTATTTTGTTTTTGCTAGTCATGAAAAGGGCAAGGACCTATGCAGGCCACTGAGAATCTGTCTTACCCTGCTCACTACCAATCTTACACAGCTCATCTCTCTGGCTTCTGAGCAGCATTGTCAACATGCATAATCAGCAATATCTCCACATTTCAGATTTCCTTTGTCAGCAATGGGGATGAGACACTTGCTTCTTGTAGCTATCAGAATGATAAGGCTTCTTGTAAAAGAGAAATATAAGGGGATTCTTAAGAACTATGTTCTGCATCTAATGCCATATGCTGCATTTTTTCTATGCTTTTGTGAAATCAACACATATAATCTCTCCCCCCCCCCCCCCCACTTTTTGGTATGGTCCTATTTTTCTAGACTCTTAAGAAAAAGGAACGGTTTTGAGTTCCTCTTCTGTTCTTCAGTACAAAGCTACACTCCATTCATTGAGAGGGATAGAGAAAAATGGCTAACTTTCTAAGTTTCAAGAATATTGGCAGCATATGCATGAGATGCAGAGAAAAAGGCCAGCTGTACATTTATGAGAACCCAGCTCTGCAATTAATATGCTGAGGAAGTAGAAGCATTTGTGTATCATTTTCTATTCATGGCACTGAACCATTCCAATTTTACAGAAAATCAACTCTTTTACCACAGTGAGAGGTCTGTTATAGGAAATGCTCTGAATTTTGGCATTTTCATTTGGAATGGCTTTGTCCCATCTTGTTCAGAGAAGTTTGTATGCATGTAGCTAGATACAAAAAGGTTGCATTTGATATTACACTTTTACACTTATCTCTCTCTTTGTAAGGTATGTGAGAAAGCTTGTGTAGAACAGCACACCTCTACAGAAGAAATGATGAATCCTGCATGCAGCAATCAAACTGCAACTGAGTTTTTTTGCATTTTTGAATGGTTTCCTATTTGAAAAAAGTTCCCTACATGTAGAAAAGTAACATAGGAGAAAATGTGATAGTTGATTAAGCATTTGTCAATGAGAAAGACAAGGAGAGAAATCTAACTAATTTTCTCTTGGTAACAGAGAAACTCTCCCCACTGTGGAGTCCTTGGTGCTCTCTGAGCTTGGTTGTTTTCTTGCAGACGTTTCATTGCCCAACTAGGCAACATCTTCAGTGCTAGAAGGGAGTGAGGTTCAACCCACTTCCTTCTAGCACTGAAGATGTTGCCTAGTCGGGCAATGAAACATCTGCAAGAAAACAACCAAGCTCAGAGAGCACCAAGGACTCCACAGTTCAATCCTGAGCTACAGATATTCTCTTCAATTGAAACTCTCCCTATTTGTATAAATATTCTTATGGTGTTTTTATGGTATCCTGCAACTGCTCAGAACATTTTACATACCTCTACTTCATACTCTCTACAATAGCTAGCCTTAACAACAACAATACCCCCTATTTTTTGATTTGGAAGATCAGGCAGGGATCACAGCAGCCGTTACTGCTGTGACAATCTCAAGCTCTGCAGAAACATTAGGGATGAATTTACTTTTGTTGCATTCACTTAAGATTTGGGGGTCAACATGTTCTTAGCTATGTTAAGAAATTCTGCTTTGGTCTTTACTCGCCTTCTTTATTTACTCATGTCTGTTTGTTTATTACAGTTTAACCTTTTTTTCCCAAGAGCTCAATAGGGGGAACTGCCTTCATTATATTCTGAAGAACAACCACAACACCAAAGTTGTGAAGCACGTTGGGCTGAGAGAAAGTGGCAGGCTCGGTGTGACTTTCTTTTGCTTATTCGGTGTTCCTGTCCTTTGTGGAAAGACGACCAGGTGCATCTGACTAGCATTGGGTTCTAAGGATCTCAGGGATATTTTATTCCTTTATTTAGAATTGGGGAGTCTTTGGTGCTCTCTGAGCCTTGTTGTTTTCATGCAGACGTTTCATTGCCAGGCTAGGCAACATCTTCAGTGCAAAAAGGGAGTGGAACTTGCTGTCTGTTTATATACCCTGGCTTGTCCTGCCTGTGTTGGTGGGGGTCTTGTACTCTCCTTGGTAGTTCCTTGATTGGGCTGTTGTGTGCTGTTTGGGTGATTGACTGAGTTAATAGTTCCTTGATTAAGGTCTATTGTGTTGTTTGATTGCTCCTCTGCTGCTAATCTTGATGTTAATCTATGCATATCTTGTTGTTGATTGCTGGCCCAGGGGTGTTCTGGTCTTCTGGCTTTTCTATTGTCTCTTATGAATGGTATGTAAATGTTGTTTACCTCTATGTGTCTGTTGATGGCTGCTTTGTCTGAGTGCCAAGCTTCCAGGAATTCTCTAGCATTTTTGGATTTGGCCTGGTCTAATATACTCACAGTTTCCCAGTTGAAAGTATGGTTAAGTCTGTCCATGTGTTGTGAGATTAAGGAGTTTTCATCATGTCTTCTGACTGCTAGTTGGTGTTCGTGGATGCGTTCTGCTAGTCTTCTGCCAGTCTGTCCTACATAGTGGCTGTTACAGTCCTTACACTGTATGTTGTAGATAACTCCTGTTTTTTCTTCTTGGGCTACTGGGTCTTTTGGTTTACTTACAATGTTCTGAAGGGTTTTGGTAGGTTTGTGTGCTACAGTGATGCCGTGTGGATGTAACAGTCTATTAGTAGTTTCTGAGATGTTTCTGATGTATGGCAGTGTAATCCTTTTCATAGTTTCTGTTGGTTTTGCTGTGGTGGGTTGAGTGGTCAGGCACTTTTTGATAAAGTTGTGTGGATATCCATTTTGCTGGAAGATGTTATATAAGTGGTCTGTTTCCTTTTTCTGGTGTTCTGGGTTGCTGCAGTGTGTTTGTGCTCATCTGAATAGTGTTCTTACACAGCTCCTCTTGTGTGAGGTTGGGTTATTGCTTTGATAGTGGAGCACTTGGTTAGTGTGGGTAGATTTCTGGTAGACTTGTGTTTCTAGACTGCCATCATTTCCTCTACTGATGAGCATGTCCAAGTAGGGTAGTGTGTTGTTGTTTTCTTCTTCCCTTGTGAATTTTATTCCTTTGAAGATGTTGTTGATGGCTTCATGTGTTTCCTCCAGTTGATCCTTTTTTATTATGACGAAGGTGTCATCTACATACCGGATCCATACTTTGGGTTGTATGTGTGGGAGTGCTATCCTTTCTAGACGTTGCATTACTATCTCTGCTATGAGTCCTGAGAGTGGTGATCCCATAGGTGTTCCTTTGATTTGTTGGAATATTTGTCCATTAAACTGAAAGTAGGTGGTGAGGCAGAGGTTGATGAGGTCCATGATTCTGGGTATTTTGATCTTGGTGTATCTTGTTAGGTCGGGTGTGTTACGTAAAACTGCTGCCATGGATTCAATCGCTAGTGTTTGGTCTATGGATGTAAAGAGTGCAGTGACATCGAATGACACCATAATTTCATCTTCATCTATTTTTATGTCTTTGATTTTCTGGAGGCACTGTAGTGGGGAATTGATAGAGTATTCACTCTCCTCTGTGAGATGCCCAAGTTTTCTTGTAAGTTCTTTAGCTATGTTGTATGTGGGGGTGCGTGGTAATGATACAATTGGACGGAGTGGTATGTCAGGCTTGTGTATTTTGGGGCGTCCGTAGAAGCATGGGATGATAGGTCCACTGCTTTTCATCCGCCTCTGTTCTTCTTTACTGATTTGACCTTTCTTGGTTAGGTCGTTGAGGATTCTTTTGACCTGGCTGTCAAGTTTCTGTATCGGATTGGAGTTTACTGGGGTGTAGGTTTCTTTGTCCTCCAGTAAATCTTTGGCTTTTTGTATATATTGTGATCTGTCCATAATGACAGTGGTGCGGCCTTTGTCTACTGGGAGGATGATGATACTTTGGTCCATCTTTAGGTTTTTGAGGGCTACTCTGTCTTCTGCTTTCAGTTGGTTCTGTTTCCATGTCCTTCTGGTTTGTGGTATGATTATTTGTCTTACATTCTCTTGGATTTCTGTAGTAAGTCCTGTAGTTTTCATTGCTGCTTCGAAAGCTGCAAAGAATTCTAATTTATTTGCATCCTCTGTGTTATAATTGAGGCCTCTCTGCAAGATACTGTGTTCTGTAGTGGATAATGGGCGGCTGGACATGTTGACCACCCATTCCTGTTCCTGTACTTCTTTGTTTCTGGGGTTTAATTTAAGTAGTTTAGTTTGAAGTTTAGCTTTCCTTTTTTCTGCTTGTCTCAGAGCTGTGGTCTTGATTGTAGTAGTCAGCCTGTTGATATGTTCAGGAGTCATAGTCTGTTCTAGTTGTTCTTTGAGGCTGTCTATTGTGTGTTGATATTTGTTTAATCTAAGGTGGGCGTCCATGATCATTAGCCGTATCATTTTTCGCCCACTTTGTTGTGCAATCTTCCATCCAGCTGTGCAGTTGATTGGAGGTTTGTATCTGACACTGGCGGGCAGGGTATGCTGTCGTAGGCATTCATGCAGAAAAAACAGTTGTTCTTTGGTGGAAGTTTGCCTACCTGCAAATTTCTCCCATTTGCGTGCTATCTGAAGCGTTTGACGCCCATATGTGGTACCAATCGAAGAGAATATTTGTAGCTCAGGGTTGAACTGGGGAGTCTTTGGTGCTCTCTGAGCCTTGTTGTTTTCATGCAGACGTTATTATTATTATTATTATTATTATTATTATATATATATATATTATATTATATATTATAATTATATATTATATTATTATATTATATTATATATTATATTATATTATATTATATTATTATTATGTTGTTGTTTTCATGCAGACGTTATTATTTAGAATGTTTGTGGATTGATCCAGTGCTCTTATATTGGAAAATATGTATTTTGTGGAAGAGGTCCTGTTTGGTTTTGGCTACGGCTGCTTCCCCTCATGTCTGTGTTCCTTCCCTCTTTCTGTCTCATTCAAAATTCATTTTTTAAACCTACTAAGTTTTAAAACTTTTCCTCGGGGTTCTCTAAAGTTTGCCATTTATTATTACACCATTGTGATAGTCATTTATGTTGGAACAGACATGCACTTGAAAGCTTACAGCCAATTTTCTTCAATGAAGGAATAAACTGCCTCTAAAAGCATATGGATGATCAATAGGGCTGAAGATACTCTCTCAGCATGTGACACAATAGCATCATATCCAGGTTATGAATTATTGGCAATTCCTTTCTGTCTATAAGGAAGAATCTTTGGTAAGCGTCTTGTGCATAACAATCAATGTGGCCTCTAAACCAGTGCCATGCACTTCTTTCTATGATTCCATGGTTGTCTCTTGTTACTTCTGTTTTGGAGAAGGCCATGATTAAATAAGATAGTGTAGGCCAGAATGATGGCTGGACTCTATAATAAAGCTGGGAAAAACCATTCTTTTCTTGATGTCTCAGGAAACACATTAACAGCCATCTCTGAGATGAATGTAGACATACAGTATTTAGTATTTATATACATTTAGCTTTATCTGTATTATTGCTGGTTTTATTGAATTTTAAATTCTATTTTTACTGTAAACCGCTCAGGGTCCCTCCTTGAGGGGGAGATGGGCGGTGATAGAAATTTGATAAAATAAAATAATAAATACTAAATAGGTTAAATATGCACAGGAGCATACCCTGCTTTTTTCTTTTTTCTTACAGGCAAACATGTTTAAAAGTGGTTTGAACCGCTAATGCCCTATTCCTTGTTCTTTGAATTAATATCTGCCTGAAGACTTCTAGATAATGTGAAAACTTGTACAGAATTGTGTTATTTGATTTATATCCTAATACCACCTATTTGTGTTTTTTTCTTTAAATACTTAGTTTAGCTGGCATTGAGGAGCAGAATATAAGGCCTTTTTAAAAACTCAGGTAGTATAGAGAACCAACCAGTATCTGCCAATAAGGAATTGCACAGTGGCCATGGTACATGGAGTAATTTAAGTGATATGTGGACGAGTGTTGTAGTGACGACGTCGTTGTGTGAACTGATGAAATATGTTCCCATTTTCTCTGATTTCACAAGGCCTTTCTGGAAGGACTGCCAGTCGGCTGCAGAGTTGGCTGTACCTTCTGTTCACATTCCCAGTGAAAATAAACACAAAAGAGGAATCTTTCTTTTACTACTGGGTACAAGGACCACCCTTGAAATTGTCAATGTTTCCAGAATAAAAGATCCTTTTCAATAACAATTGGGTCTTTAATGTGGGAGCTCTGACTGAATTACAGGTCCTCTGTTAAATCAGCCTTTCTCAGTGTTGGCCCTTCCAGATATATTAACAATGGAGAAGACATTTGAAGAGCATCATGTTGGAAAGAGTGACTGGAACTAGCATGAAAGTTTAAATCTCTGCAGAGGCTGAGAAATCATAGCATTGGTAGTAGTGATGTGATCTGGGTTCAAATCTCATCTCAGCCATGAATTTCCTGGCCGGCTTTGCTCATTCCAAATAATTGTTCCTAGGGATGAATTTTCAGCTATACAATGTGTCATCCTTTTCCTATGGTGACCAGAGGGAAAGCAGAATAAGTTCCTAAACATTTAATTGTTAGCTGAGAGAGGGATTCCTGGCAAATAAGGCTTTTGTGGAGTCCTTGGTACCCTCTGAGCTTGGCTGTTTGCTTGCAGACGTTTTGTTACCTAACTAGGTAACATCATCAGTGCTTTTTTCCCTTCTGCCTGATAAGCTAAATCCCTGAAACTCCTCCTTCAACAAAGATTCAGGTGCTCCTATAGAAAGTGATGAAGAAGTGATACCTCCAAAGAGGCAAGGAATAATAGGGAGCACAGAACAGCAGTGGGCGACAGGAAAAGCACAAACAAAAGAAAGAAATGTGGAGACAAGTAAAGAGTTCTGCTGTTCATTCAGGAGTTATGATTTAGTTGCATGCAGGCATGAGAGGAATAAGTGCTGAGCAGGGATAGTTAGTTATATGCTATCAAGCCAGGGCCAGCTCCTGGAGGTTGCATGCTCTCCATCTGGACCTGTCCCAGGTGACAATCCACAGCTCTTCTAGGAATATTCCAATGATATCCCTGATAATGTCCATCTACCTCAGTGTTTCTCAACTTTGGCAACTTGAAGGCATGTGGACTTCAACTCCCAGAATTCCCCAGCCAGCACGCTATTGAATAATGAACGTGTTGTTGCTGTGCTTGAGGGTGATAATAGAATTAGCATTGGCTTGTACCAAATGTTTGTGTTAAGGAGGTGGCACTAAGTCCTTCATGTCCTGCTCTAAGTGCATTAAAGTACCTTAAAATCTTTTCCCCTTAACAAATTGAAGTTCTCCCATCATTTCAGCAAATAATAGCAGTGTAGCCCTTCCTTCCTTCCTTCCTTCCTTCCTTCCTTCCTTCCTTCCTTCCTTCCTTCCTTCCTTCCTTCCTTCCTTCTCTCCATCTAATTTCTCCCTATGTTTGTTCTCTGTCTTTCTCAGCCACTTTTCCATGGTGACAATTATATAAGCAGCCATTATTGCATGGCACCTCTCCAATGGAAGTAATGACAGCCCCAACAATGGCCCACCACATGAAAAAGCAGGGGACTTCGAGAGGTGGCTCTTTTCCAAACCTGGCTTTTGGGCAAAGTGGGGAGGATAGTTTATCCCTTTTCCCACAATTAAATGGTAACAAGGAAGAAAAGACAAAGACATTGCCTATTGGGTATTTATGACTGCTTGCTTTGAAAGCAATAATAGTCTCTCTCGTTTTTGGAGTGGGGAGGGAGAAAAAACAAAGCTGGACTGGAAAAGACAAAAGGGAATGGGTCCCGATGCTTTATAATCTACTCTTTTTCAGCTTTTGGGGGATTTCTCTGTGCTTGGCTCCATTCAGGATCCCACCTTCACCAATAGTTGTTGGGCTGGCATCTTTGCTACAAAATGAATGAGACCATGGCCATAATGTAGGCCTTCGCTAGTTTCACGCACAGGGAAGGTGATCTGGGGAATGGCTGAAAGAGCAGGTCCATTTTGCCTTGAGAAGAGAAAATTATGGGGAGACGTGATAGGTATCTTTTATTATTTTTATGTCTCAAATTTATATCTGTTGCAGTCAACTGGACTCCCAGCAGTTTAGGATAATAAAACAATAGCAATTCCTAACTAATTCCTAAATCAATCATATCAATAAACATAAAAAACATAGAAAATAAGCCTCAATCTATTATGAGAGTCCCACCATTCCCATAAGCCTTTCAAACCAGTTTTCAGTACATTTCAGAACAATGTAAAATGAATAGAATAGAATAGAATAGAATAGAATAGAATAGAATAGAATAGAATAGAATAGAATAGAATAGAAATAACTTTATTGTCATCCCACTATACACTATACAAGTGCACAATAGAATGAAATTTCGTTGCAGTTGGCTCACAATTTCACTCAAGCAATAAAATACTAATGATAATAAAAAAACATAATTACTATAAAATCCCATTCTTATAAAATATACATTCTTATAAAATATACATTCTTTAACTCACAATTTCAGTCAAACATTAAAATACTAATAAAAATCCATAATTACTATAAAATATACATTCTTTACATATCCAACATATTTCACCTAAAAGAACCTATTTGGCATTCAAGAATCCAATAGCCTGGGGGACAAAGCTGTTTCCCAATCTGGCTGTTCTACATCGGATACAGCGGAACCTCTTCCCAGAGGGTAACAAAGAAAACAAACCATGATGAGGATGGGAGGCATCACTGATTTCCAAGGGAAGAGAATCCCAGGAGCCTCAGCGCTATCCATCTGGTAGAAATAGGAAATCGCTAGCAGTTTTCCCCAGGATGCATGGGTCAGGTTGGTCAATTTCAGATGGAGGAAGTGGTCTTGTAAGTGCCTTGGTGACAAGCTATATAAGTCTTTACAGGTAAGAAACCATCCCTGGACCCGAGGAAGTGGACAGGATCCTCCGGACTGTAAATGCCACCAGTTGTCATCTGGATCTATGCCCTTCCCAGCTGGTGCAGGCAGCTTGGGAGGTGACATGTGGTTGGGTCCAGACGATGGTTAATACATCCTTGGGAGAGGGGGTGTTTCTGGGTGCCTTTAAAGAGGCGCTGGTGCACCCCCTCCTCAAGAAACCGTCGCTGGACCCTACTGTGCTGGACAATTTTCACCCAGTCTCCCACCTCCCCTTCTTAGGGAAGGTGGTTGAGAAAGTGGTGGCACTGAAGCTCCAGAGTGTTCTGGATGAAATGGATTATCTAGACCCCTTCCAGTCAGGTTTCAGGCCCAGATATGGGACAGAAACGGCATTGGTCGCACTTATGGATGATCTCTGGCGGGAGCAAGATGGGGGCAGTGCATCCATCCTTGCTCTCCTTGACCTCTCAGCGGCTTTCAATACCATCGACCATGGTATCCTTTTGGGTCGGCTCAGGGAGTTGGGGATGGGCGGCACGGTTTTGCGCTGATTCACCTCCTTCCTCCTGGGCCGATCCCAACCGGTGATAGGGAGCGAGAGATCCGACCCATGGCCCCTCCTTTGTGGGGTGCTGCAGGGTTCGGTACTCTCTCCGCTCCTTTTCAACATCTACATGAAACCACTGGGTGAGATCATCTGTCACCAAGGGATGAGGTATCATCAGTATGCTGATGATACCCAATTATACATCTCCATCCCGGGTGAAGTAAGTGATGCTGTGACCACCCTCTCTTGGTGCCTGGGGGCTGTGGGGGTCTGGATGGGGAACAACAGGCTTCAGCTGAACCCTGGTAAGACGGAGTGGCTGTGGGTTAATGGCTCCTCTGTATCCGGGAATTTACCATCTTTAGCTCTGGATGGGGTTGCATTGCCCCAAACAGACCCGGTGCGGAATCTGGGGATCCTCCTGGACTCATGACTCCTGCTCAAAGAGCAGGTGGAAGTCGTGGCCAGGAGGCCTTTGCTCAACTCCGTGTTGTGCGCCAGTTATGCCCTTTCCTGGATCGGGAAGCCCTCCGAACAGTCACTCATGCCCTGGTCATCTCCCATATAGACTACTGTAATATGCTCTACATGGGGCTACCCTTGAAGAGTATCTGGAAGCTGCAGCTGGTCCAGAATGAGGCTGCGCGGACAATTTTAGGTGCCCCAAGATCAGCACATGTAACACCGTTGCTGCAGAAGCTGCTTTGGGTACCAGTTTGCTTCTGGGTCCAATTCAAGGTGTTGGTTATCACCTTTAAAGCCCTACATGGCATGGGTCCAGGTTACCTGAGGGACCATCTCATCCCCATGACATCGACCCGTCCCACCCGGTCATGCAGAGAGGGCATGTTACGGACCCCGTCTACAAGAGAATGCCGTCTGGCAGGGTCCAGGAAGCGGGCCTTCTCTGCAGTGGCCCCTGCCCTTTGGAACACTCTTCCCCCAGAGGTGAGGCAAGCCCCCTCTCTCCTGACCTTCCGAAAAAAATTGAAGACCTGGCTCTGCCATCTCTCTTGGGGAGGGAAGGGGAGTAGTCATTCTTGGGGATGGCTGGCACCTTAAGTGGTCTGCACATACACAGGAATTGAATTAGAACTTTTATGGCCATCTGGATTTTATTCTATATTTATATTTTGTATTTATATTTATATTAATTGTGGTTTTATCGTATTTTAATTTTTTTAGCTGTATTGTAAACCACCCAGAGTCTCTCTTTTGGGGGGAGATGGGCGGTGGCTAAATTTGACAAATAAATAAATAAATAAAGACCAGCCCTGGGAAACCAATAGAAAACCAGTTCAAGGCCTGAAGCACAGGTGTAACATGCTCATGGTGATGAGTATCAACCAATAACCGGGCTGCAGCATTCTAGACTAGCTAAAGTTTCCAAGTAGTCTTCAAGGGGAGCCCAATAAAGCATATGTTACACTAGTCCAAGTATGATCCACTGTTGCAAGATGCTCCCACTCCAGTTAGGGCTGCAACTGGTACACCAACCTTGATATAGAAACAATACCTCAGCCTTGCTGGGATTCAACCTCAGCCTGTTTATCTCATCTAGATTCTGAAAGACCTGGGTGGCATCTCCTGTACAACCTGGGGTGGTGATGTATTATATGTGTACTGCACCCTGAACTGGCAGACGACTTCTACATTTTCATGTAGATTTTAAAAACAATGGAGAAAGAACTGAAACGTGTTGCACCCCACAAGGGCTGATTTCTCTTTCCTCACAAACACTGTCCATTAAGGAAAGAGCAAAACCTTCCTCCAATCTCCAACCCTTGAAGGTCATCTAGAAGGATATCATGGTCAATAGTATCAAAAGCTGCCAAGAGGTCTAAGGAGACTAGGAGGGGTACACTACCTCCATGCTGGTCCCAACACAAGTCACCCACAAGAGCAACCTGTGCTGTCTCCATCTCATGCCCAGGGTAGGCTAGAGATTGGGTGATAATTAACAAGAATGGATAGATCCAAGGAGGGCTTCTTAAGGAGCAAGGGAACCACATCCACTTTCAAGTTTGTCTTTATACATCAGGAGGATGGTCAGGAGGGAAAGATAGAACTGGAGGGTGTAAATAGCAGGGGAATGATTTGGGCTACATGTGAAGAGAAACTGCTCAAAGTGGAAGTGGCCAGTCAAAGTTTCTACAGTTGTACCCTGCATTGTAGATCAAGCATTGAATACCAGGGGCTGGACTATATGGCTGCCAAGGCTCCTTCCAATTCTATAATTCTATGGCTTGGTTCCAGGTTTAGTATTCTTAGAAAAGTTCCTGTGAAAAGAATTATAATAGGTACTGTAATCCTCTGCTTACAGCAAGCACCCACTTAACCACCTCCAACTCTGGCCATCTCATTGCTATTCCACGAGGAGGAGCACTATTGTTCCAGCTAGACTGGTTCCCTATTGAACAGTTTTCATAATCAGGACATTCCTGAATTTCCTTTCTTGTAATCTCAATATTTTGGTCCTTGTCCTGACCTTGGTTTCAACACAGGACAAGTCCACTACGTTGTGCACACGACTGATTTAAGTTCCATTAATATCAGTCAATGGGTCTAATCTGACTCTGAATCCAACCCTATGATCCCGTTATTCATGTTGCTTCACAGTAAGGCTAATTCTGAAGGCCCCCTGAGGTAGTGTGAGCTTATTTTTGCATCCATTGTTGAGTAAAAGAGCTGGGTTTTCTAAGTATATAATGGGTGGGTATGTAAAATGGGGCGTGGTGGCTCAGCGGGTAAGACGCCAGGCTTGTCGATCGCAAGTTCGGAGGTTCGAATCCCTAGCCCCGCGTGACGGAGTGAGCTCCCGCACTCGCCCCAGCTCTTGCCAACCTAGCAATTTGAAAGCAATTGCATGCAAATGCAAGTAGATGAATAGGTACCACTTCGGTGGGTAGGTAACAGCGTTCCGTGCGCGTCATGCGGCCACATGACCGTGGAAGCGTCTTCGGACAACGCTGGCTCTTCGGCTAACAAACGGAGATGAGCACCGGCCCCTAGAGTCGGACACGACTGCACAAATGTGCGGGGGGAACCTTTACCTTATGTGAGAGGAGTGTTCTGCTCTATAGGTAAGCAGCTCTTGTTTCTGTAAAACACTTATGGAAAATAAATTACATCTAAGCTTGCTTTCTATTGTTAGGCAGTTGATTAAAATAGCAGGCAATATATTTAGACAGAAGGCATACATCCCCATTATACTGATAGTAAGGAAAATATAATTTATGAACTCATCTCATGAGTCTACACACACAGGGAGGTAAGGTCTAGATACCTTGAATACCTTGAGTAGGAAGCCCACAGTTTTCCAGAGATTTGCTTTCTCAGAGCAATTGGAATACTTCTCTTCTCAGCCACTACTTTGATAACCGGGTATTAGAGGGCTCCAGATGTGCTTGATTACTTGCTGAGAATCCAGAGTTGAACTCTAACACATCTGGAAGGCATAGATTGGGGGAGGGTGATATACACTAACCTTGATTCTACATAGTGGAGAAAGAGGCTGCAATTCTGATCAAGTTTGCAGGAGAGAGGTTTCTGCCCACCTCTTTGTAACTCCCAGCATCCCTCACTGATGTCCATGATGGTTGGAGTTGCTAGGAGCTGCAATTTCAGCAGCATCTGAAGAATCACAAGTTATCTATCTTGCCCACTTTTGCTTAAAGGAAAAGAGCAATCGGGGTTCTGAAACAAACAATAGAAATGATTTCTTGAAACAGTAAGCTTTGAGAGTTACTCTGGTGTAGTGGTTCAAGGGTTGGAATAGGAGTAAATAGAACCAGATTCAAGTCTAACTTCAGCCACAGAAAGTCACTGGATGATTTTAGGCCAGGTCATTCTCTCTTAACCTTTCTTACCTCACAGAGTTGTTTTTTCGGGGGGGAAAGGGAAATCTCAAATGAATCTGGCTTGAGCTTCTGGAGCAAGGTGGAATATATTTCTAATAAGTAAACAATAGAGCAGCTTTATATATTTTTTGGGGGGGGGGAAACACACATAGGAGAAATGTTGAACTTATTAGTAAAAATGTAAAAATATATACAGCCCCTTTCTGAATAGATCTAGTTGTCAAATGCTGCAAAACCTTCAGCATAATAGGGCTGCTGGCCACAGGAAAACCAATAAAAATGCATATGGAGAGCAGAGTGGTTCTATGTTTCGTAAGATGTACCGCTTCCACAAGCGCATTGGCCTGCAGGGCTGGATGCTGGAGGCCTATCTGAGGACCCAAGGGAGGGTGAGGTGCCCGTGGGTGCATGGCCTTGTTCCTGCTCAGCCTTCGGTATGCAAGCTGCAGTTCAATTAAAGGCTTCACGTTGCCTGCTCCTTATGTAAGGTGCTGGCACTGAGGTCAGCTAGGCGGAAGCACACCAGCTTTTCAGCAGAGTGTAATTATTTCGGATTTCTGTGTTTGTTCAGCAGCTTCCATGCCCTTAGAGACAGAGGAGAAGGAAGGAGGAAGAATTCCGACACGCCACTGAACTCCTTTGTTTTCTTCAGCAGGAGGGAAGGAACAAAAAACAAACCCAATTTCAGGCATGAAGTTCTGTAACAATACCCTTTCAGTTGGAAAACAAACACCAAATATTAATACCTAGCAGTATGCATAAAGGCTCAAATCTTTTGTGTGTATTGTTTCATCTTGTTTTTTTGTTAAGGAGAAACTCTTTGAGACTCTTGTTTGCCTCACAACTGGATATTTGTCTAGTAATTCTACACACACACACGCACACACACACCCTTGCAGCTTTCTTCTAAAGAAAATTAAAAGGAGGGGAATAGTGCATAGAAAAGTTTACCCTGGTTGAGGGTTAGCTCTTAACCCAGTGGGGCTGCCAGTAATTTAGATAGCTCTACTGATTGTATTTCCCTAGGGTTCAGAGATGTTTATTAGTCCATCCTCTAAAAAAAAATGGATTTACAACTGACCAATTTAAAAAAAGCCTATTCTATAGTCCAGCTTTGTAATCTGTTGCCCCTCACATAAATGTGGTTCAACTCCAGCCTGTGGCTATGCTGTCTGAAGATGATAGGAGTTGATTGTTTGTTTTCAATAAGCGTTCGGAATTTACTGGAATGGGTTAGTATTTCTTCACTCTTTCTCCAAAAGGTCAAGAGAGATTGTCATATATGATTGTCACAACAGGCAGGGCCTTCCCTCACTTGCAATTTGCATCAGCGCCACAAGCCCAGGGTTCTGCTTTGATCATATAATGCTGGCCTGATCTTGTCCCAGCTCAGAAATGAAAGAGGATTGTGCCTCTTTCATTCCTGAAAACTACTAATTTTTCCAGCTTAAATTGAGTGGATTGAGCTGCCATACTCAACAAAGTGTAGCATTTCACCACCCCTTCTTTGGGAAGGATAGGTCAGGAAAGCTAGGCTGCAACCAGAGATGGGTATTGGGCATGTGGAAAAGTGTGGGAACTTTCCCTCTCTTGGGTCACTGACTGGCAGGATAGACTAGCCATCTCAATATTGGGAACTACTCAACATGGCAACAATGCATTTGGTTTTTATTTATTTATTTCGTGTCCAGATCAAACTTTACTCTGCCAAAATGTAGCCACCGCCACAGCTTTGTCATTAGCTTGCTGTTTGTCGACAGTACAAGGCTCTGACAGTAATCGACACACCATCAGATGCTCCGGGTCTTGGATTTCTCCGCATTCACATAATGTATTGTCGTCAGCCAACAACCCCCACTTAAATAAATTTGTTTTGCACCTTGGTACCCCCACCCTCACCCTATTCATTGTCCTACAAACTGTATAAGGAAGACTGTTTCCAGCGGCCATTTCTTCCTTCGGTAAAATACTCAAATCGGTGAGCTCATCCCTCCATTTACTTATTCGATTCTGTTCTTTGGACCCCTCTAGGGTATTAGTTCTTGCCATAAAGCTCTTTCTAGATTTAAGTCGACGAATTGGAGGAGCATATCTGCTCAGAGGGTGACGGGAGTCAGTCTCTTGCTTGGTTCTTTTGGCGTCTGCTTCTACTTCTCTTCTAATCTTAGGTGGAGCAATGCCAACAAGGGGGTGTAGTTTATTAACAGGCGTAGGTTTGAGGCATCCCGTCACTATGCACATTGCCTCATTCACAATGATATCTACTTGCTTCGGATGTGCCGATGCGTTCCATACTGGTGCCGCATATTCAGCAGTAGAGACACTCAAGGCCAGAGCTGATACTCGTAACGTAATGCATTTGGTTAACAAAGTGTTATGAACACAGGATGGAACCACAGTCTGTCAACTCTCTCATAGTGGCAGATCTTTTTACCAACACAGTGAGGGCTGGGTAGCAAATTAAATCACTAGTGAGGAAAGGCACTAATGAATAATGATGGAGTCAAAAACCTCCGAGTTACTCACATGAGAAAGGATTTGAATTGAGTCACCCAGATCAGAAAGCCAATGCCAACACTTTATCCTCATTGTCCCATTAGGACTGGCAGGGCTGTCTGGGATAAATATAAATCCCTCACAATTATTTCACAATTATATTATTTTCTTGCCTTGCATTTTAAGGATCAGATATTCTGTTTTGTATTGTACATTCTTTATTAGCTGCTATTAGATCATAGAACCCACTGCAATGTTTTGGTTTTAATTGCTACTAACAGTTTGTGTATGTGAGGACATATTCCAGGATATGTGGCAGTATTAAATACTCCCCTATAATAAATGTGTGTTTATATACATTGGAGTGGTAGAGAGCCTTTAACAATGAACACTAAAAGAGTTTTCCAAAGTGACTTAATTGCTCACAGTGTCAGAGTCATAATCCTGAATTTCATACTCATTCACACATACATGCATACAATAAACCAAGTTTGGTTTTTTAAATACAATTATCTTTTAAGAAGAGAAAAAGTAGATTCAGAATATATTCAAATATTTAAATTAGCTTTCTTTTAATTCATATTTGTTTCTACTGTCCTTGGATTTGTGTTTTTAAAAAGCCCAAACAAGAATGTAATAATATTTACTTGTGCTGAGCACAAATATGTTTCCTTTTGAATGAAAACAAAAACCAATTTAAGACAGCTTACTATTAAGTCACCCAAACTAATGCTCTCAAGATGTATTGTACTATGCTTCCCATCACCTGCAGACACATGGCTAATGATTGAAGGGGATCAAAGTTGTAAATCCAGCATACCTGGGATGACAGCAGCTTGGAGAAATGTGGCCCTAAAGCAGAAGTCCTGATGCTTTTAACAACCGGTTTTAATGTTTTTGATTTATTCTGCAATGCAGTTATCCATACAGACCCAGCTCTGGCTATCATCACTAAAAATTAATTGCCTGGATCTTGAGTAGTGCAGGAATAGCAGAAGGCTGCTAACACATTTGTAAATCTGCTATAAACAGTGTCTAGAACACAAGCATGGAGTGTCTGATAGTAGTTGAGGACTAATTCAAGAAATATGTATACACTGTATTTGTTACATTCATTTCTGAGTTCTTGGGAATTGTAGTTTTGAGTATAAAACAATCTCAACATTTCACCATGCTACAGTATCCAAGATCGTTTGAGGAAAACTATGACAATTGTAGTAAATATTGCAATGTAAGTGTTAGGTGTAGTGGTTAGGGAGAGCCCTGGAGACTGTGAGTTCTAGGCCTCCCTTAGGCGTGAAAGCTGGCTGGGTGACCTTGGGCCAGTCACTCACTCTCAGGCCTAGGAAGGAGCCAATGGGAAACCAGGAGACTGAGAGTTCTAGTCCCGCCTTAGGCATGAAAGCCGGCTGGGTGACCTTGGGCCAGTCCCTCTCTCTCAGCCCAACTCACCTCACAGGGTGGTTGTGGGAAATAGAAGGCAGGAATATTAAGTATGTTTGCCACCTTGAGTTATATATAAAAAAGGGGGGGAGGGGGAGGGGGAGGGGGAGGGGGAGGAGGAGGAGGAGGAGGAGGAGGAATGGTGACAAACTTCAACTTTCTTGAACTTCAGATCTTTCACACCTAACCTAAATGTCTGGTGCCTTTAGCTCTCTACTCCAAAGCCACATTTTCACCATATCGTCATATTAAGCTTCACTTCCATTTGGGATGGGAAGAAATTAGGAGGACTGGAGGATATCCACACTGGATGAAGTGGATGTTTGTGCTGCGTGGTAGATGAAACTGGTGCCAATGCCACTAGATGCCTGCCTTTTCCAGGGCATTTAGACATAGGATGCCTTTTCTCCTTTTCCTGCCTTCTTTTCCTGAACAGTGTTGATGTCGAGGAGTTTAAATTGCAATTTTCAGATTCAGTTTTGGCCCAGCCTGCTCCTGACAAATCCAGAGGCTAGGGGCACAGTTCAGACAGCGTTCGCAGTATTCTCATCTGGGAGAATGCATATTCACCTCTTGTTTTTCAGGAGCCACGGATCACTTTCTAATTCCAAGAAACCATAAAACCTAAGCAGGATTTCAAAGGCCTGCACCAAAGGATCGAACAATTAGATTTATATCGTGTCATTCTTTTGTATAACTCAAGGCAGCAAACATAATGCTTGCTGCTTCCCCAGGCACAAGGCACGAGAATAAGGATATGGAATCAGCATCAGACAGTTCCAAAATACCTTACGGTTTAAGGCCCACTTTCTGGAAAGAGAGAGAGGATTTAAAAACCTTTGGATGTCCCCAATGAGGAGACTACATTCCTTATATCCCCATGTTTGAAATGCATGACCTAGGCTTTGAACCAGTGTGGCTAAGATAGTTAAGGAACTGCATAAAGAGGACAGAAAGAGACGTAGGGCAGAGCTTTCCAAACTGTGTGTCGCGACACAAAAGTGTGTCGCCACACCACCCGGAAGCGGCGGCGCGTGCGTGCACGGCGCCGCCACCATGCATGCGCGCCCCACCGCACGCCCCCCCGCGCCGCCACCGTGCACGTGCGCCCCCCCGCGCCGCCATGCGCACGCGCACCACCGCCACGCTGCCGCCACCACTGGTGTGTCACCAGCGGCGGCACTTTGGAAAGCCCTGATGTAGGGTCTAGTCACCCTCAGCCTCTGTTACCTTGAGCTCCTGAAGGAAAGGCACAATATAAAATATAAAACTGCCCAGAGTCCCCTTTGGGGGAGATGGAGATGGAGCGGTGATATAAATCAAATTATAAATAAAAATAAATAAATCAAATAAATGAACGAATGAATGACTCCCCAATTCAAAATGTAATCCCTAATAGGCAGATATTTGTAATAGCAACCATTATTCTTATTTTCATCAAAAGGTATATCTTTTTGTCCTCATGATAAAGAAATGTTATTGAGTTTGGGAAAACATACATTTGGAGGTGCACATAACACAGAGGATACAAGCTCGGCTTCAGCAGTATGTGAACCGAGAACTACCAGAAGTGCAAGCTGGGTTTCGAAGAGGCAGAGGAACTAGAGATCAGATTGCCAACATTCGCTGGATCATGGAAAAAGCAAGAGAGTTCCAGAAAAACATCTACTTCTGCTTCATTGACTACGCTAAAGCCTTTGATTGTGTGGATCACAACAAACTGTGGCAAATTCTTAAAGAGATGGGAGTACCAGACCACCTTACCTGTCTCCTGAGAAACCTGTATGCGGGTCAAGAAGCAACAGTTAGAACCGGACATGGAACAACCGATTGGTTCAAAATTGGGAAAGGAGTACGACAGGGCTGTATATTATCACCCTGCTTATTTAACTTATATGCAGAGTACATCATGAGAAATGCCGGGCTGGATGAATCACAAGCCGGAGTTAAGATTGCCGGGAGAAATATCAACAACCTCAGATATGCAGACGATACCACCCTAATGGCAGAAAGCGAAGAGGAACTAAAGAGCCTCTTGATGAGGGTGAAAGAGGAGAGTGCAAAAGCTGGCTTGAAACTCAACATTAAAAAAACTCAGTTAGGCTCAAGTTCTAATGAGTACAACTTTTACATCACCTAACCAGAGCTGCGCTTTGCTAAGGATGACTATGCCAAGACAATGTTAACCTGTGATTTCATGGATAAATATGGTAAAAATGTGGTGTTGACTAATGTTCTAGCTAGCTTTCTTAGAAGTTCATCTCATCTCATCTCTCCTTTTCTTTCCTTTTTACTAGCTCTTATAGTGGCAAATGGGGGGCGTGGTGGCTCAGCGGGTAAGACGCCAGGCTTGTTGATCGGAAGATAGCAAGTTTGGAGGTTCGAGACCCTAGCCCCGCATGACAGAGTGAGCTCCCGCACTCGCCCCAGCTCTTGCCAACCTAGCAATTCGAAAGCATGCAAATGCAAGTAGATTAATAGGTACCACTTCGGTGGGAAGGTAACAGCGTTCCACGCACGTCATGCCGGCCACATGACCACGGAAGCGTCTTCAGACAACGCTGGCTCTTCGGCTAACAAACGGAGATGAGCACCGGCCCCTAGAGTCGGACACAACTGCACAAATGTGTGGGGGGAACCTTTACCTTTTTTTTATAGTGGCAAATAGAAGATTGAAATTGTGTAGCTAGGCAATGAGGATTTTCATTGGCGATCACTCGTAGCCGAGTAAGATTGTCTTCCTAAGGTAAAATTTTAACGGTGGATCCGTAAGTGGCTATAAAGGCCAATTCTGGATCCGCACAACCTCCCACAATGAGGGCATAGGTTTCCAGGTGGGAGACGGTCATGATGAGGGTTTGCCTGACGTGCCTTCCTTTTAGCTCTTTTCTCCTTTTCGCCCTGTACTTGTGCTTCTTCAAAGTCCATAGTGCCATTAATAAAGGATGACCTCCAATTGAAACGCTCAGGAGTTAGGGCTTCCCAGTTCTCAATGTTGATATTACATTTTTTAAATTAGCTTTGAGAGTATCTTTGAATCTCTTTTGCTGTCCACCAATATTCCGTTTTCCATTCTTAAGTTGGGAGTAAAGTAGCTGCTTTGGAAGACGATGGTCAGGCATTCGAACAACATGACCGGTCCAGCGAAGTTGATGTTGGATGATCATTGTTTCAATGCTGGTGGTTTTCGCTTCTTCTAATACGCTAACATTAGTCCGCCTATCTTCCCAAGTAGAGATTGACCAAGTAAGTCTCCAGTGTTACATATTTTTTCTTGTGGTTAAATCCCTAGAATTGTGGGAGCAAGGAAACATACAATCAGGCTGGAGTTAGCGTGGAATTCCTGTAGCCTCTAGCCCACTCACTCTGACTTCCAACAGAAGAATAAATTAGGCAAAACTAGAAAAAATATATGTATCCACTTAATTTCTATTGTTTACAATAGAGACTACAAACTTTAGCTCTTCTTGGCTAATATTTGCCACAGGATTGTGTTACTTATAAAAATACTATTTTAATACAGAGTAGATAGAATCCAAAAGAATAACTCATCTGGCTAGATGAGAACAAAGTTTTTAGAACTGAAAGAAGAATTGGTCCTACAGTGTGTAAAATCCTAGCAACACAATGATATATTCACACTTTAGAAGCCAATGCACACATGAGACATGTATCTCAGGAAGATGTTCAGCAATATCAAGTGCCATCCAATCAGGTTCAGCTCCTAGTGCCTATATATGGATATATATATATTTATATGAATAAATGCTCACCATCTTGGTCCATCGTTAGTCATAGCTCATAGCTTTTTGAACAGTGTCCCAATAATTTCTATGACTTTCTCCATCTTCTAATTCCTTATTAAGCATCTAATTTTTTCTACTCTGCCATCACTCATATCACATACCCTAGATACAGTAAGTGAGCTTCTGCTTGTTGATTATCTTCTCAAAATAGTTGTCAGCATCTTTCTGATCCAGGAACTAGTAATTATCTTCAGATCCCTAATTCAAAGTCTCTACCTTCTTTCTCTAGCTATTTCTCAATATCCAACTTTCATATTCATTCATTAGCACTGGAACACCACTGCTTTAACTATTCTGATGTTTATACTTCTCTAGCATACTGTCAATTTTTGAACCCAAAAACCAAAGTTGTGTTCACTAAGTTTACTAAACATGCAAGTTAAAATTATCTTTATATCATTAAAATGTAACCTTAACATTAATACATTTTCATATTGCCTCCTGTATTATTTGCAAGACTCTTAGAGGTACAAATGCAGTTTTAAGATTTCATGTGAAAGCTCTATTTAATATATACAGCCTGCTTTGTGGCAAACAGTACACAACAAGGTTAAAGTCATGGATAAAACTTAATGTATTATGCACAAGACCAAGACACTGAAATCAGTAGATTTGACTGACTCTTAGAGCCTGGTGAAAAAAGTTAGTTTTTATTTGTTGCTTAATAATATAAGATGAATAGATCTCTCATTTCTGTGTCATTGCTTAAAAAGCTTCTGTTTGTATTTTATTAGGCTCATTATTCATATTCATTAGACAGCAGCATTCTATTTGTTGTAGTTAAAACAAACATTTATGGAAAATATGTGTGGTTATTGAGCAGTGATGACTATTAACACTTGCAATACACTTTACAATTTGAATTTTATTTCCGTTTTCTGGGTTATTAGCTATCCCATCCAGTTTTGCAAATTTGATAAGAATTCCCTCCTCTCTGTCATTCATTAAAATGATGAAGAATACAGGACCTAGGCCTTAACCTGGTGGCATCCCATGCAATTTTCAAGCCAGGTAGGTATCCACATAGAGTCATAGGGGACTTTGTCAAATGATTTGCTGAAATCAAGATATATTACATCAATAGTATTCCCGCAATCTACTAAGGAAGTTGCCTAATCTAAAAATTAGGTAAGGTTTGCCTGGCAAAACTTGTTTTTGACAATCCTATGGTGATATCTGTTAATTATCACATTGTTTAGCTTTTCTGACACCATCTCTACCATTCTGGGCTACCTTTATATATAGGCTGACCATACGTCCCGTTTTGAACGGGACAGTCCCGTTATTTTAACATTTTCCAACCGTCCCGTCGTTTTGGACAAAATGTCCATGTTGTCCCGTTTTGAGTGACTTTGAGTGGAAGGAAGGAGAGCTCAGCAGAAACGGCGGGAAAAAAGCCACGGAGCTCAACCCGGCGGGAAACCTAAAAAGAAAAAACCAGGATCAGCTTAAACGCGAGCTGATTGGCTCCTACCTTGAAAGGGTGAAAAGAAAAACATAAAAGCACAGGCAGCTCTCCAGCCCAGCCTGTGTGCGGATCGCCGCCTCCCCGCCTGTGGCGAGGCAGGGGTTAAGGCTGGCACGCCCTCCCCGGCACCTTCGGCCTCCGAACCGCGCGGGCGGGGCGGCACAGAGGCAGCCACGGTGCCCGGGGCGCACGGTGCCCACCGTCCTCACTGTGGCCAGACAAGAAGCGGCAGGGCAGCGAGGTATGGGTGCTGTGCTTCCCACCTGCCGGTAGCTACACGCGGCGAGTAAGCGCCAGGCTGGGCCGGTTTTGTTCCTGCTTGGGCGCAGCGTTTCTTCCCTGTAGCACTGGACCGAGTCCAAGGAGGTCTGCTTGGGAAGCTGCCGGGGGAGTTGGGAGGAATCCTGCTGGTATGAGCAGAGCTGATCTTCTACGTAACTGCTGGGTGTAAAAGTCATTCCTTTACTGCAGTTGCTTTTCAGCTGTACACAAAGTTATTTGTATAATAACTTTGTGTGCAGTCATATAAATGGGTGGTCATATAAACTTAAATAATAAATAATAAATAAATATAAAAGTTTATTTTAAGTTATGTACACTTTCTGCATGTAACTAAACATCCCTTGTTATATTAATTATAATTGATATAAACCTATCATAATTATGTTCATAAACCACAAGCCTGCTTTGCATATTCCTATTAACTGAGCTACAGTAGGTGGCCACATGAAATAGATCATCATTTCTGAATTATCTTCCCTGGGATGCCTCTTGTTCATTCAATGATTTTAGATGTTAAGCTAAAAAAACCCAGCCACCTTAGACAGTATTCAGAAGCAGTGAAAAGTGGATATGTTACTGATTTGATTTCTTACTAGGTTTTTAATTTGTATTTGCTGGCTTACTGATTGTTGTTTGTTTATTTGAAGTATATTGTTTTCTACCAATGGCTCCTGTGTCCAGGGATGGAACTAGGGTCTGTGTCACCCAGGGCAAACATGGATTCCACGCCCCCTATGGGTTATCTTGTCATTTTGGAGGCCGCCGGGCATCATTTTGGCACCCCTCCCAGCGTGGCACCCAGGGCACATGTCCCGCTTCCCCCTCCCTAGTTGTGGCCCTGCCTGTGTCCCAATGTATTGCCAAAGACACCTCCCTTGGATCTTGTCAAGCTCCTTTTCATATCTGACTTCTTGCATTTTAAGACATGCTTTTAATCTAAAAAGTAGAAACCTGGTACGCTCCAATGCAAAGTGTCAGCCTTTAGCCTCACCTTTATTTCTGAGAATTCTTGTGGGCCCTGAACAGTACCCATACACTTTTTAGAAAATAAAAATATGAGGTGGTTGTAACCCAGTATTTTGTATAAAGGGTTCTCTCTTGCCTGGAAAAAGAACAAAGGTAAGTTCTGTTATGAACAGTATGTGGTCAAAGGAGAAAGGGTTTGCAGGCGGGAGCCCATCGCGTGGACTGGGGGTGGGGTTTGCAGGCGGGAGCTCATTGCGTGGACTGGGGGCGAGGTTTGCAAGCGGGAGCCCATCACATGGAGTGGGGGCGGGGTTTGCAGGCGGGAGCCAATCGCGCAGACTGGGGGGCAGGGTTTGCAGGCGGGAGCCAAACACGTGGACCAGGGGCGGGGTTTGCAGGCTGGAGTCAATCGTGCGGACAGGGGGCGGGTTTGGAGACCGGCATGGCGGCATAAGACCTGTCCCATTTTGCCATCCCAATGTCCCGTTTTTGTCTCAAGGACATATGGTCAGCCTATTTATATATTCTTTCTTGGTGACCTCATTCTCTTTCTACCTACTCTATTTTTGTTTGTTTGTTTTCTTTTGTTTTCAGAACTTCACTATGGTTTTTTGTGTAGCCTTATTGACTTGTTCTGCTGTCCTCCATTTTTTTCCCCTCCTTGGAATTCTTTGTGCTTTGCAAAACTCTTCGTTACATAGACTTCATTTAAACACATCTTAGCTCTAGCATACTGTATGTTATTTATTAACTACTTTCCCTTGATTTTTATGCAACCTCCCCAAATATAAAGGAATACCCTTTACAAATTTAGTTTGTATAGAATAAGGGGTGGCAGCAGACCTCATTCATTGCTGCTATTCATGCTATGGTGGAATTCACTGTGAGGAATTACATCATTTCAGGTTTTATAAATCCATGATTAGTTCCATCAAATATGCATTTTCTAAAGAATTGAAATCACTGGTCATATAAATATTTCTTATTCTAGTCTTTTTTTAGATTTTCAACTGAATTTGGAGAAAATAAAACTGGAGATATCTTAATTTGAAATAAATAAACTTTAAAAAAAACTGTGTTAACAATCAAAATCTGTTCTTGGAGTCTGGCAGCTGGATTACACCAACATGATGATTGTTTTAATTATCCTGTGGAACAGGATAAATTATAGAATGGCCAACAGCAATCTTATAGTAAAATTAATTGATTGATTGATTGATTGATTGATAAGAAAATGAAATCAAGACATAGAAAAGGTTCCCAGACCTGGGAGCAATCCATATGTGTGGATTTCAACTCCCAGAATTCTCAGCAAAGTCATCCTGGCTGAGGAATGCTGGTGGCACCAAGCTATAGATGACTGATAGAGAACATCTAAAGAAAATATTGTCATCTCTGTCACGTTGTTCATTCACTCCAATTGCAGGCCACCTCCAGTGCTTATCAGGAATAGAATGAGCCAAGCTACCCACATATTACATCTTCTCTTCTTCTGGCATAGCTGCAAGGACATTTGAAGGAGATTTTGACTAACCCTAATTTTATTTACAAATGAGTCTCATGTGAAGTCCTGTTTAGGCCATAAAGGTAAAGGTAAAGGTTCCCCCCGCACATTTGTGCAGTCATGTCCGACTCTAGGGGCCGGTGCTCATCTCCGTTTGTTAGCCGAAGAGCTAGCGTTGTCCAAAGACGCTTCCACGGTCATGTTTAGGCCATACAAACTTAGATATTTGGAGAATATCCTTTTGCCACTGTTTAAATGGTGCATCAGTTGTCAAAACTGGTATTGTCTGAAACAAAAACATCATTCTAGGCAAAACATTAATTTTTATCACAGAAATTCTCGCCAACAATGACAATTGTAATTTCTCCCATCTTAACACGTCTTTTTAAACTTCATTCCATGTCTTAACATAATTATTTTGAAATAACATACAAGTCATATTTGGCATGGTGATACCCAGATATTTTATTTTTTTCTCAATCTTAAAACATGTTTTCTTCATCAATTCTGTTTGGTCCTCTATTTTCATCTTTTTTGTTAACATCTTTGTCTTCTGTTTGTTAATCTTAAAACCTGTTAATGTACCAAAGTCTTTTAATTTTCCCATTAATGTTTCAATTCCCTTTAAAGGATCCTCCAAAATCAACACCAAGTCATCTGCATCAACCCTTAACTTACAGGTTTCTTAATCTTTACTCCCACAATTCTCATCTTGTCTTATATCTCTATTCAATATTTCAAGAACTAAAATAAAGAAGAGAAGAGACAGTGGGCATCCCTGTCTTGTTCCTTTTTGTATCTCACAAGGTTTTGTTAGATCTCCATTAACAATTATTTGTGCTGTGACGTATAAATTGATCTTATCCATTTAATAAAATTCTCTCCAAAGTTTATAACTTCCAAAACTTTGGACAGGAAGGCCCAGTTCAAATTGTCAAAGGCCTTCTCTGTGTCTAAGAAAATCAATGCAGCTTGTTTTTCGTTATGTTGCTCCAAGTATTCCAAAATGTCCAACACATTTCTAATATTGTCCTTTAACTGTGTTTTAGGTAAAAACCCACATTGATCCTCATGTATAAATTCTTGCAAAATTATTTTCAACCTCTCAGCCAAAAATGTTGTAAATGACTGAATAATGACTATATTGGTGGATAGTTTTTTATTAAAGTCAAATCTTGTCCCTCCTTAGGTATTAATGCTATGTTAGCCTCTTTCCAACTCTCTGGCATCTTTTCTCTCTGTAAAATAGAGTGCATCGTGTTTGTAAAGGTTGTGAAATTTCATCCTCAAAACATTTATAATAAGATAATATTATTGCCGGCCGAGCCGAGGGGCTGTGCTGCCGTTGCCTCTCGGCAGAGCTCTGCATCGCGGCTCCCGCTCGTGCGCTGCCTGCAGGTGCATTTTAACTTTATATCACCTTTATATCACCTGTCTGATCATATTGAATTACCATTGTACATGGTACTATTTGTGAGCCTATATACTCTATATAACTTCACACAGATATCAAGTAAAAGTGATCAAATCCAAGATGGCGACCGCAAGCCGCTGCCGGCTGCTGCTCCAGGAGGAAGACTCCGTGAATAGTTTGTAATCCCTCCAAACTTTTCTCGATACCCCTGAATTCTATCTTTGGGGTGTAGAGAACTTACAGAACTTACAGCTGTGTTTGGGTGGATGGACTTCCTCGGACGGAGTATTGCGGCGGAGTTTGGCAGAATCCCGAGGGTCTCTGTGACGCGGAGCCCAGTGGTTGCGGCGGAATCTGGCAGAGCCCAGCGGAGCCTGGTGGAGCCCACCACACGGGGCCATGGATGCTCCCCAGTCTGTTTTTGAGATTGCTGGGCTGGAGCTGTGACGGAGCTGCACGTGTGGATTAGAATTGTGGGGTGCACAGCACAGCGACTTTGAGGCTAGCCCAACGGACAATCTTTGGGCGTGGCGAGTCCCGGTGATGGAGTTGAGTGTGTGGGGAGCACAGCAAGCACAACAAACTTAACAACTTAACAACAGACTTAAGATTAAGAACTTTGTGGGTTCCTTGGCTTTTTGAGAGCTGGTAGTCGAGTAAGGAGACGGCTTGGAGGGAACAGCAGAGCGAACAGCTGGGTATCGGAGCACAGCTGAGTGGCGGAGTACAGCTGATCGGCGGAGCTCAGCGGAGTGCGGAAATACAGAGACGGTGGCGTGAATGGTGATTCCAAACGGACCCCTGCTATTGCCTACTATCACCTATTATTATCTGGGACTTGGCTGCCTCGTTGGAGAGACGAGAGAGTGTGGGCAGCGGCAGAGTGTCATGAAGCAAGGGCGGCAACATTGCAACATCATAATATCAGCTTTGGAAATTTCGGGGTGCAGAGGGCCCGAATAATAACAGTGTATTCCGCGTGTTTACTCCTTTTGACTATGCTGTGGACCTATAAGATCTTAGCAGATGCTAGTTGACCCTTATAGTTCTGGTGGGGTCCTCCAAGACTTTTATCATCTTAAATAATCCCAAGACTTTTATCATCTTTAAATAATCCCGGAGTCAACAAGAGAATCAACAACATGAAGAAGGGGCTTTGGTTTGGATGACGGTTCCTATTCTCCCCCATTGTTAGAGGTGGCAGAGACCTGGGGTCCCCCTGGTGTGAGAGTGGTATCCCTCCTGGGTGTGAGAGACCCTGGAGGAGGCCAGAGTTGTATGATTGTATATTAGAGTGCCCGCCCCTGAGTGAGAGACAGGTGGTGGGCAGGAGTGAATGGTGCCCCTTCGACCAGTGAGAGAAGCTGAAGGGGCGCGTAGTGAGTGTGGAGTGAGTGGTAGGGGGTGGTCAGGTTCTACTGGCGCCGAAAGCATATGCTGGTACGCTGGTGACCCTACTGCCCCCTGAGGTTGACTGAGTTAGGAAGATGTGTGCATGGGAGAGGGGCCCCTTGTTTCAATCTAGGGTCTTCGGAGGTCCGGTGGTGGAGGCAGCTGGGCCTCGGAACTCTAGGGGCTCTGGGGCGGATTGTCCTATTGAAGTGGTGATGGGTCGGGGATGTTATGGCGGGAACCGGAGGGCAGGCCATCATTGGGGAAGACGCCCCCGGTGTTTATTACTGGTGGTGTGTTCCGGCCCTCCGGGTTCAAACCTAGGCCCTGGTCAGCGGATCCTCGAGTGCCCTGATCTCCGGCTGTTGATGCTTAATGCCAGGTCGGTTAATAACAAGGGCCCCCTCATATGTGATTTGATTGCGGAGGAGGGGGCCAACCTGGCATGTATTACCGAGACCTGGCTGGGCCCTGGAGGAGGGGTTGCCCTCTCGGAGATCTGCCCGGCCGGGTTTCAGGTATGGCACCAGCCGAGACATCGGGGTAGGGGAGGCGGGGTGGCAGTTATCATTCAAGTGTTAGGTGATGGTTAACTATGCGGGGTTCCAGGCTTGAAGTAATCCAAACAACGTGTTGTAAGGCTAACAATATCTTTATTGATAGCATAAGGCAATAATGGATGTATAGTGCATTATTGCAAAAAGGTAAAATCAAAGCATAAGCAGAGTTCCATCACCAGAAGTGAGGGAAAAAAAAACATCATGGTCCAGGCCAGGCATGGTTACAGTTCAGATACAAGTACATGCAGATAGCAGTCTACATAAAGAAAAGAAGACATATGTATGTAGAACATAAGTATAAAGGACTACCCATGGTTCATAGCTCACATGTGATTGGTTTAAACATGAGCATCTCTTTTAGTATAGCATTTCTGGTAGTAATTGTACTTACTATAAAGCGTCACACGATGGCAGTGTTGTGTATTGGCCTTTTTTTTTTGTTTTGAGAACGATTCTGATTACGGGTTTATTTTGTCTAGCTAGAGATATCTCAGCACCTGCCATCTACGTCTCAGATGTTTTGAGAACCAAACTTACAATGCGGAAAACAATGTAGATTGTTTTCACTTGTATTTTTCCACTCTCTGGCCAGACACAGTGGAAGAAAATGCCATGCGTTTAATTCTGCATAGAATGCTTTAACCAAATAACCTTAACACCCCTTCCGCATGGATTTTTTGAAACACTGTGGGGGAAAACTGTTATTTCAAAAGCACACAGAGACACAAATGATTTTATTTCAGACACATTTGCTCCAATCCCAATCTGGTTACCATGGTTGTATGTTTTGTTGGAGAAAGTGCTTTCGTGAGAACGTCTGCGATATTTAGTTCAGATGGACAATACTCTAATTGTATAAATTTTTCCTGAATTGCATGCCTCACATTTTGGTATTTTACATGGATGTATTTCGTGCGATTATTGACATTTTCCGAAGCAGCTAGAGATAGACAGGATTGGGAATCTTTATACATTGTTATTGGTGTATTTATATTTACAGATAAATCTGTAAACAATTGTTTTAACCAATACGTTTCATTGATTGCCTCACTGAGGGCCGAGAATTTGGCTTCGCAGGTAGAAACGGCAATTAATGTTTGTTTTCTTGCTCTCCAGGCAATGGGTGTATTTGCAAACAAACAAACAAAACCACTCACAGACTTTCTGTCTCTCTCTTCTGCAAAAGAGCTGTCAGCATAAATCACAGGCATTTCAGCCTTGGTGGCTGATATTTTGAGACAAAGATCAGCTGTGCCTTTAAGATAGCGTAGGACCCTCTTTAAACCTGTCCAATCCCGCATGGATGGTTTGGCAACCTTACGACTAAGCACTCCAACTGAGTAAGCTAAGTCAGGGCGTGTCCATTGTGTTAAGTGTAGCAAACTTCCTACAGCTGAGTGATACAATGCAGGTTGAGGACAAGGTTCCTCACATGCATCACCCTTTAGGAAATCAAGAGTCATTGGTGTTTTGGTTGGTTTTGCATTTGACATTTCAAGTTGACTCAACAATTGGTCAATTTTTCTTTTCTGACTCAGATAGAACTCACCACTCTGAGCTCTAGTGACTTCAACACCTAGATAGTATTTCAGCTCACCTAGGTCTTTCAATTGAAAATACTGTCTCAATTGTGTTGCAAACTCTTGTACAAGGTGCAAAGAACCAGTTGCTAGGCAAAAATCATCAACATACGTTAGCAACACTGTGTAATCACTTCCAGAACCTCTTACATACACACAAGGATCAGCAACAGACTTCTTAAACTTTAGCTCTAACAAAGCCTTATCTAAACATTGATGCCAACAACGTCCGGCCTGCTTCAAACCGTACAGCGCCTTGCGCAGTCTGTACACCTTCTGAGAATTGTCACAAGCATAGCCAGGAGCCTGCTTCATGTACACAGTTTCAGGGAGCTCTGCATTCAAATATGCTGTGTCAACATCAAAATGATGGACAACAAGTCCACGCTGTGCAGCCAGAGAAAGTACCATACGTAAAGACTCTGGTCTAGCTGTGGGTGCATATGTGAGATCATAGTTCAAAAACCTCTCCTGTGCAAATCCCTGAGCAACAAGCCTGGCTTTGTACTGCACTGTATTATCAGGAAGAAGCTTCTTTCTGAAAACCCATCTGGAACCAACAGCTTTCTGGGAAGGGGGCAAATCAGTGACCTCAAACACCTTTTGACTCACTAATGCCTCAAACTCCTTATCCATCGCTGTGTTCCACTTCTCTTGTTCTTCAACAGGCAGATGCAACATCTCCTGGAAAGACTGAGGTTCACAGGTAATCTGACACACTCTCACCTGCTGAATCACAAATCTGTCAGGCTTCACACCCTTTGTGGAGCGTGCAGACCTACGAGGAATTACCACTGCCTCTTCCTCATCACTGTCCTCTGCCTTTTCACTACCTGAATCCCCCTTCAGATCCTGAACCTGCTCAGGTGAAATTTCCTCTTCCTTCACCTGAGGGGATCCTCTCACCACACTAGGAGACTGGGAACCAGAAGGCAGCTGAACTGGTTGTTGTCCAGCCACAGGAGCATGGACAGTTGGCTGTACACTAGATTGCAACAATACCTCTGAACTAGCATTCAACCTATCCCAACCAGTAGGGTGCTCAAAATTAGCACTTCTAGAGATTACCACACGACCATAGCCTGCAGAAAAACGGTAACCCTTAGATCTAGATGAATAACCAACAAACCTTAAGCGTTGTGCTTTTGGCTGGTTCTTCCTTCGCTGAGACTTAGGAATATGCACATATGCAAATGTTCCAAAAACACGCAGATGCTTCAGCGAAGGGCGCTTGCCAAACAAAAGGAAATAAGGAACTTCATTTACAGCTGAATTCCACACCCTGTTAGTCAGATACACTGCAGTCATGGTAGCCTCACCCCAAAAACGGGCTGGCACCTGGGCATCTAACATCAGGCTATTTCTAATGGTATTAACAACACCAATCTTCCTTTCAGCTATTCCATTCTCAGCAGGAACACCAACATTGGCAAGTCTATGGGAGATTCCTTTTCTACGAAGCCAATTCTGAAACTCATGGCCTAGAAACTCTCCTCCACAATCCGATTGAAATTGACCTACTTGATAGCCATAATTTCTTTCCACCATTGCAACAAACTCCTTAAAGCGAGCAAAAGCCTCCGCTTTAGATTTGAGCAAATAACAAAACGTATAGCGAGTATGGTCATCCACCAAAAGGAACATGAAACGCGCCCCCCCCCTCACTAGGAGCATTGGGGCCGGCTAAGTCTCCATGAACCAACTGAAAAGGCCTAGTTGACACTCTGTCACTTTTTCTAGCAATAGGAGCAGCCTTAATTTTAGATTGTTTGCACACAGTACAATCAAGAAAGTCATCACACTTTTTGGATCCTAACTCAGGATACACCTTGGCCAGTTGGGACAAACTTCCCCACCCGGGATGTCCCAAAACTCTGTGATAATAGTGAATGCATTTGTTATGTGGGGGAACATTGGAAATACAATTTCCTGACACAATCCCCTGCTTAGGAAGCATTTCATACAATTGATTCACTAACTTCCCCCTAGCACATTCTATCCCATCTTTTTCAATAGAACATCCAGTACCCTTGAACACAACAGTATAACCAGACTTTACCAGGGCTGGAACGCTAAGGAGGGAAAAGTCAAGTGTAGGTACACACAACACATTTTGCATATTTATCCCCAAACAAGGAATGTATACTTCACCCTGAAAGGACACATCAGCCATAGATCCATCAGCCAGAGCAACCTGTTGGACGTTAGGCTTGCTTTTTGATAACAACAACTGTTCATTGTTGACAATGATTTGACTACAGGCTGAGTCCAAAAGCCAAGTCTCTGGGGAACGTCTACTCACAGCCGTGAGCAAAGCAGACACCTGGGTACGTTGTCTAGGCGCTTGTTTCCCCTTCTTTCGTACGAACCTCTTTCCACTGGCTCCACCAGCTGGGCGAGGTGGCTGGGGACAGTCTCTCATGAAGTGTTGGGTCGAGTTGCACCGGAAACATCTCCTCACAGCACACGCAGCCTCTGTTCCAACTGGAAAACGCTGAGCTGAAGCCTCAGGAACAGCAACAGATGACTTACTCTGCATCCTCTCCAAATCACGAGCTTGCTGGATTTCTTGCAGGCGATTTGTAAGATAATCCACAGTTAGGTCTTGGGGCCTCAACGTCTGAGTTGCCTCGATGAGCATGTCAAAGCTCTTGTCCAAGCTTGACAGGATGATACAAGCTCTCTGGGTATCAGGGATCACAACATCCCGGTCCTCAAGTTCAAGAAACAAAGTCTTGACTTTATGGAGGTGGGTCATCACGTTTCCACCGGGCTGCAGCTTCAAGTTGTAAAGCTGACGTGATATACCAACAATGGCAGCAGAGGTTTGCTTGGAATAAAGGGCTTTAAGAGCTTCCCAACAGGCATGTGCGGTCTCCAAATTACTGATATGCAGTAGCTGTGATGATTCTAGTCCCAGAATCAAGTTGCCATAAGCATGATCCAAACACAACTGCACTTCTTCAGTAATAGCACCGGTTGGAGGTGCGTCTTTCACATACTTCCACAAACCTTCTTTTAGGAAGAAAGACTTGATCTTCACACACCAGGTCCGATAGTTTGTGCCATTCAAACGCTCAAAGGGCAGACTGGTTAGCCCTGCAGCAGCAGCCATGCTGACCACTCAAAGAAAAACACGTTTACTTCAAAATGCAGCCTTAAAAACAAACCCCGTTGTTACAGCTAGATCCAGCGCAGCAAAGAAAAACACAAAATTCTCTCTGGGCCACCATAACCTGTTAGGTGATGGTTAACTATGCGGGGTTCCAGGCTTGAAGTAATCCAAACAACGTGTTGTAAGGCTAACAATATCTTTATTGATAGCATAAGGCAATAATGGATGTATAGTGCATTATTGCAAAAAGGTAAAATCAAAGCATAAGCAGAGTTCCATCACCAGAAGTGAGGAAAAAAAAAACATCATGGTCCAGGCCAGGCATGGTTACAGTTCAGATACAAGTACATGCAGATAGCAGTCTACATAAAGAAAAGAAGACATATGTATGTAGAACATAAGTATAAAGGACTACCCATGGTTCATAGCTCACATGTGATTGGTTTAAACATGAGCATCTCTTTTAGTATAGCATTTCTGGTAGTAATTGTACTTACTATAAAGCGTCACACGATGGCAGTGTTGTGTATTGGCCTTTTTTTTTTGTTTTGAGAACGATTCTGATTACGGGTTTATTTTGTCTAGCTAGAGATATCTCAGCACCTGCCATCTACGTCTCAGATGTTTTGAGAACCAAACTTACAATGCGGAAAACAATGTAGATTGTTTTCACTTGTATTTTTCCACTCTCTGGCCAGACACAGTGGAAGAAAATGCCATGCGTTTAATTCTGCATAGAATGCTTTAACCAAATAACCTTAACATCAAGAGTCTATAGTGGCCTTCAAGGGCATGGCTCCACAGGTGGCCGGATGTGAGACTCTGTTTTTCAAGTTGGGTTCCCAAGAGCAGTTGGGAGTGTTGCTGCTGTACCAGCCTCCCTGCTGCGTAGCAACCTCCCTGCCCGAGCTGCTGGAGGCTGTTTCAGGGTTGGCGGTAGAATTCCCCAGACTTATGGTTCTGGAGGATTTCAATCTGCTGTCCCTGGGACGTGCCTCGGAGGCAGCTCGGGAGTTCATGGCTACCATGGCAGCCATGGGCCTGGTCCAGATTATTCGGGACCGGACTCGAGACAGTGGCCTCACTCCGGACTTGGTTTTCCTGTCAGAGCAATGGCAAGATGATCTGGGGGGAGAGTTGCATCTTTCCCCGTTGTCATGGTCAGATCATGCCCTGGTGACCCTGAGATTCTCATATGCTGCCCCACTCTGCAGGGAGGCTGGACCCATTTGTTTGGTCCGCCCCCGGCGACTAATGGACCCGATAGGGTTTCAGAGGGAACTGGGGGTTATATCCGAGGATCTAATGCACGGTCCAGCGGAGGCCCTGGCCGCAGTCTGGAATAAGAGGGCGGCCGGGGCCTTGGACAGGATCGCGCCTATGCGACCTCTCTTGTCCCATCCGATCCGATATTCCCCGTGGTATACGGAGGGATTGAGGGTACTGAAGAGGGTCAAGAGACGCCTAGAGCACCGCTGGAGAAAGACAAAGACCGAATCCAATTGAACACAAGCTAGAGCCGCAGTTAAAGCCTACCTTGTGGCGGTAAGAGCGGCGAAACATCAATATTTCTCCGCTCTTATTGCCTCCGCAGAATACCACCCGACAGCCCTGTTTAGGATTACTCGATCCCTCCTAGGTAAGGTGGGCCCGGTGACCCACCTGCAGGGCCGTGCGGAGGAATTTGCAGAGCATCTGATGGATAAAATCGCTCGGATTCCTTCTAAGTTAGACTCCAAGCGTGACGCATGGTCTGGGGAGATGCCGAGGGAGCGTCTGTGCCCGGTTATCTGGGAACAGTTTGATCCTGTTGGACCTGAGGAAGTGGACAGGATCCTCCAGACTGTAAGGGCCACTACTTGTCATCTTGACCCATGCCCCTCCTGGCTGGTAAAAGCAGCCAGTGAGGTGATATGTGGCTGGGTCCATGCGATGGTTCTTACATCCTTGGGAGACGGAGTGTTTCCGGTGGCCTTTAAGGAGGCACTGGTGCACCCCCTCCTCAAGAAGCCATCGCTGGACCCTACAGTGTTGGATAATTTTTGTCCTGTCTCCCACCTCCCCTTTTTGGGGAAGGTGGTTGAGAAAGTGGTGGCATTACAGCTCCAGAGGATTCTGGATGATACGGATTATCTAGACCCCTTTCAGTCAGGATTAAAATCCAAGATGGCGACCGGGAGCAGTCGTTAGTTGCTGCTCCGGGATAAGAGGGATCCTGGTCTCCCAGAAACCCGGTTTTCAATCTTTCTCCTGCCCCACTATACTGGTTGGGGTTCAGGGAGAGAATTTTACGGGCTCCTCGACTTTTTAAACTTTGTGGTCGAGTAGGGGATGGTTGGACCCTCCAGAAGGAACAGCGGAGCGGAGCGGAGTTAACAGCTGAGTCAGCTGAGTCAACGGAGTGGAGCTAACAGCTGAGTGGCGGAGCTGAGTAGCGGAGCGCAGCAGCGGCGGTTGAGCCTGGCGTGTTCTCCTGCGGACTCAGATAGACCCTCTACACCCGATGGTGATTCCCGAACGGACTTCTGCTACTTTTTACCATCTATTTTACCTGGGAATTGGCTGGCCTCTCTGGAGGAACGGGAGAGTGTGGGCAGCAGTAACTAAGATCGGCCCAATTTCCTCCCTCGGACAACCCGATGGGCTTTTATCGACCCAGGAAGGCGTTAGCGGTGGCGGCGGTGACGGCAGTAACGATAGCTGGGACCCTTAGTAACAGCGGGTCTGTTGCCGGCTTTTATCGGCCTTTGTTGACACAGTCCCCTGACCCCCCCGGATGGCCCGGACGGCCCAAAAAACTCTTAAATAGAATAGCAGTGGTAGCGGCCCTTACCAGCGGCCCTTGGCACCGGCGTCGCCAACAACGGCAGCGGCCTCCTCCAGCGGCCCTCGATGATCTGGCCGGCGGTTCGCCCGGAAGTGGCCTGGGAGGCTTTCAGGTAGGACATCAGTGGTTGCGGCCCTTTCAACGGCCCTACCACCGGCCTCTGGCGCCAGTGACGACCGCGGTGGTCCTTCCAGTGGCCCTTAGAGATTTGGTCGGCGTTATAACCGGAGGTGGCCCGGGAGGCCCTCAAATAGAACATCAGCGGCCCTTACAAGCAAGGACTCTTAGGGACACTGGATTTCTTAGGACTGGATCCACCTCTTGGTCAATCTTGAAGGGCCGGTGGATATTGGACGGTAGCCCTTTGCCGGTACCCTTTACCAGCAGTTTATGGACCTTGCTGGAATTCGAACGGGGACTGGGGTCTATTTGTATTAATTTTTAAGATCATACTAACAACAGCTATCGAAGTCTGAATTTAACAACTTTTTAACATCTTTTCCCGACTGCTCGAAATCTCTGTCAACCTGTCTGAGGTGTTTAAGATCCCTCCAGAGTGAATCTACTACCCCCTTACTATTGTGAGAGAATGGGAGGGAGTAAGGTATGAATGGGATGTAAGAAATTGAGTATGGAAGAGCACCCCCTGAGTGAGAGGCAGGTGGGACAGGAGTGATTGTGGTGAATGTTGGTACCTCTCCCTGACCAGTGAGAGAAGTTGAGGGAGAGGTACAGGGTGTGAGTCGGGTGGTGCTAGACCCTACCAGTGCCGAGAGCGGAAGCTGGTGCACTGGGGGGTCTTACCACCGCCCAAGAGTGTATGGGAATGTATCTTGGATAGTTTGGAGAAGGGATTCTTGATTAACCCTGAGAATTCCGGAGGCCTGGGAGTGGAGGCTACTGGGCCAGAACTGGGAATCTCCGGGGGCTATATGGCGGGCCATCTGATTCGGGTGGTGACGGGCAGGGGACGGTATGACGGGAACCGGAGGGCATGCCATCTCTGGGGAAGGCGCCCCCGGTGTTTGTTACCGGTGGTGCGTTCCGGCCCCCCGTGTTCATACCCAGGCCCTGGTAGGCAGATCCTCGGGGGCTCCGGTCTCCGGCTGCTGCTATTGAATGCCAGGTCGGTGAACAACAAAGCCCCCCTTATAAGTGACTTGATCACGGATGAGGGGGCCGACCTGGTATGTATTACCGAGACCTGGCTGGCACCAGAGGGGGGAGTGGCCCTCTCGGAAATGTGTCCAGCCGGGTTTCAGGTCTGGCATCAGCCGAGACACCGGGGCAGGGGAGGAGGGGTGGCAGTGGTCATTCGAGAGTCTCTTGTGGCCTTCAGGGGCGCTGCTCCACAAGTGGCCGGGTGTGAGACCCTGTTTTTCAAGTTGGGTTCACGAGAACAGTTGGGAGTGTTGCTGCTGTACCAGCCTCCCTGCTGCGTAGCAACCTCCCTGCCTGAGCTGCTCGAGGCTGTCTCGGGGCTGGCAGTGGAGTTCCCCAGACTTATGGTTCTGGGGGACTTTAATCTGCCATCTCTGGGACGGGACTCGGAGGCGGCTCGGGAGTTCATGGCTACCATGGCAGCTATGGGCCTGTCTCAGATTATTCGTGACCCGACTCGGGACAGTGGTCTCACCCCGGACTTAGTTTTCTTGTCTGAGCAGTGGCAATGTGATCTGAGGGGAGAGCTACACCTTTCCCCATTGTCATGGTCAGACCACGCCCTGGTGACCCTTAGACTCTCTTGTGCTGCCCCACTCCGCAGGGAGGCGGGACCTATTCGATTGGTCCGCTCCCGGCGACTGATGGACCCAGTGAGGTTTCAGAAGGAGCTGGGAGTTGTTCCCGAGGACTTGCTTCACGGTCCAGTGGAGCTCCTGGCCGCGGCCTGGAACAGGGCCGTGGCTGGAGCCCTGGACAAGATCGCGCCTATGCGACCTCTCCGGCCCTACTTGGCCCGCCGCTCTCCGTGGTTTACCGAAGAGTTAAGGGCCTTGAAAAGGGTTAAGAGACGTCTAGAGCGCCGCTGGAGAAAGACGAAGAATGAATCTGACCGAACACAATCTAGAGCCGCAGTTAAGGCCTACCTTGTGGCGGTAAGAGCGGCGAAACGTGAATATTTCTCCGTTCTTATTGCATCCGCAGAATGCCGCCCGACGGCCCTTTTTAAAATTACAAGATCACTGTTGGGTCGGGAGCAGGGGGAGACCCACTTACAGGGCCGATCGGAAGAGTTTGCTGAGCATCTGCAGGATAAAATCGCCCAGATTCATTCCAAGTTGGACTCCAAGCATGAGACAGGATCTGTGGAGATGCCAGGGACTCGTACTTACCATGTTATCTGGGAACAGTTTGATCCTGTTGCGCCTGAGGAAGTGGACAGGATCCTCCGGACTGTGAACGCCACCACATGCCAGCTTGACCCTTGTCCCTCCTGGCTGGTGAAATCGGCCAGTGAGGTGACATGTGGATGGGTCCAGGCGATGATTAATCTGTCCTTGAGTGAGGGGGTGTTTCCAGAGGTCTTTAAGGAGGCGCTGGTGCACCCCCTCCTCAAGAAGCCGTCCCTGGACCCTACTATCCTGGGCAATTTTCGCCCAGTCTCCCACCTTCCCTTCTTGGGAAAGGTGGTTGAGAAGGTGGTGGCTTGGCAACTCCAGAGGATTCTGGAGGAAACGGATTATCTAGACCCCTTCCAGTCAGGTTTCAGGCCGGGATATGGGACGGAGACCGCATTGGTCGCGCTTATGGATGATCTTTGGCGAGAGCGGGATGGAGGGAGTGCGTCCATCCTAGCTCTCTTAGATCTCTCAGCGGCTTTCGATACCGTCGACCACGGTATACTTTTGGGACGGCTCAGGGAGTTGGGGGTGGGCGGCGTAGTTTTGCGCTGGTTCACCTCCTTCCTCCGGGGCCGTTCCCAGTCGGTGTTGATAGGGGAGGAGAGGGCTGACCCGCGCCCCCTGACTTGTGGGGTGCCGCAGGGGTCGGTTCTCTCTCCTCTCCTGTTCAACATCTACATGAAACCGCTGGGCGAGATCATCCGTCACCATGGGATGAGGTATCACCAATATGCTGATGATACCCAGGTGTACATCTCCATCCCAGGTGAAGTAAGTGATGCGGTCGATGCCTTATGTCAGTGTCTGGAGGCTGTGGGGGCCTGGATGGGGAACAACAGGCTTCAGCTGAACCCTGGTAAGACGGAGTGGCTGTGGATTGATGGCCCCCCTAGATCCGGGAAGTTGTCATCTTTGGTTCTGGGTGAGGTGGCACTACCTCGCTCGGATCCAGTGCGGAATCTGGGGGTCCTCCTGGACTCGCGACTCTTGCTCGAAGAGCAGGTGGCAGTCACGGCCAGGAGGGCCTTTGCACAACTTCGTGTTGTGCGCCAGTTACGCCCTTTCCTGGATCGGGAGGCCCTCCGAACAGTCACTCACGCCCTTGTCATCTCCCGTATAGATTACTGTAATGCGCTCTACATGGGGCTACCCCTGAAGAGTATCCGGAAGCTTCAGCTGGTTCAGAATGCTGCGGCGCGAGCAGTTATGGGTGCCATGAGATCGGCACATGTAACACCTCTGCTACGCGAGCTGCATTGGCTACCAGTTTGCTTCCGGGTCCAATTCAAGGTGTTGGTGATTACCTTTAAAGCCCTATATGGCATAGGGCCAGGGTACCTGAGGGACCGTCTCGTCCCGATAACGTCGGCCCGCCCCACCCGTGCATGCAGGGAGGGCATGCTTCGGACCCCCTCAACAAGAGAATTCCATCTGGCGGGGTCCAGGAGACGTGCCTTCTCTGCGATAGCGCCCGCCTTATGGAACATCTTGCCCCCGGAGGTGAGACTCGCCCCCTCGCTCCTGGCCTTCCGGAAGGCCCTCAAGACCTGGCTCTGCCATCGAGCCTGGGATGACAGAGGTGGCAGTGCCTCCTGGGGTTGGCTGGCCCCGTAGGAATACGATCTACACCATGGTCTCCAATCCATCTTGGATTTAGATAATTTATTATTGTATATTATTATTTTATTATTATTGTATTTTTAGATGATATTTTTATAGTTTTTAACTTTCAATTGTTGTAACCCGCCCAGAGTCCCTTGCAAGGGAGATGGGCGGGGAATAAATTGAAATAATAAATAAATAAAATAAAAAATAATTTTTGTCCTGTCTCCCACCTCCCCTTTTTGGGGAAGGTGGTTGAGAAAGTGGTGGCATTACAGCTCCAGAGGATTCTGGATGATACGGATTATCTAGACCCCTTTCAGTCAGGATTCAGACCGGGATATGGGGTAGAAACTGCATTGGTCGCACTTACTGATGATCTCTGGCGGGCGCGGGATGGCAGCAGTGCATCCATCCTAGCCCTTCTTGACCTCTCAGTGGCTTTCGATACCATCAACCATGGTATCCTTTTGGGACGGCTTAGGGGGTTAGGGATGGGTGGCGTGGTTTTACGCTGGTTCAGCTCCTTCCTCCAGGGCCGATCCCAATCGGTGGTTATAGGAGATGAGAGGTCCAACCCTCGGCCCCTACTTTGTGGGGTGCCACAGGGTTCGGTTCTCTCCCCTCTCCTATTTAATATCTACATGAAACCGCTGGGTGAGATCATCCACCAACACGGGATGAGGTATCATCAATATGCTGATGATACTCAATTATATATCTCCATCCCGGGTGAGTTAAGTGATGCAGTGGCTGCCCTTTCTCAGTGTCTGAAGGCTGTGGGGGCCTGGATGGGGAACAACAGGCTTCAGCTGAACCCTGGTAAGATGGAGTGGCTGTGGATTGATGGTGCCTCGAGATCCAGGGAGTTGTCATCTTTAGATCTGGACAGGGTGGCACTACCCCGTTCAGACAAAGTGCGGAACCTGGGTGTCCTTCTGGACTCACGACTCCTGCTTGAAGAGCAGGTGGCAGCCGTGGCCAGAAGGGCATTTGTACAACTTCGAGTTGTGCGCCAGCTACACCCTTTCCTGGACCAAGACGCCCTCCGTACAGTCACTCATGCCCTGGTCATCTCCCACATAGACTATTGCAATGCGCTTTACATGGGGTATCATTGAAGAGTATCCGGAAACTTCAACTGGTCCAGAATGCGACTGCGCGCGCAGTTATGGGTGCCCCAAGGTTGGCACATGTGACACCTCTGCTGCGCGAGCTGCATTGGTTACCAGTTTGCTTCCGGGTCCAATTCAAGGTGTTGATTGTCACCTTTAAAGCCCTACATGGCATGGGACCAGGTTACCTAAAGGACCGCCTCATCCCCAGAACATCGACCCGCTCCACCCGGCTATGCAGAGAGGGCTTGCTTCGGACCCCGTCTATAAGAGAATTCCACCTGACGGGGTCCAGGAGGCGGGCTTTCTCGGCAGTGGCACCCGCCCTCTGGAATATTCTGCCCCTGGAGGTGAGGCTAGCCCCCACACTTATGACCTTCCGGAAACAACTGAAGACCTGGCTCTGCCACCTCGCTTGGGATGGGGGGAGTAATAGCTCCTCTTGGGGTTGGCTTGCTCCATAGGGTTCTTTAAAGCCTAACATCAGAGCCTCTTGGATCTTATATATTTAATTAAATTATGTATTCTATTTTATAATTTTTTATATGTTTTAATTTCTGGCTTGGTGTAAACCGCCCAGAGTCCCCTCTGGAATGGGGGGAGATGGGCGGTGATATAAGTTAGAAATATAAATAAATAAATAAAATAATAATCCTGGTAATCCATCTGGTCCAAGCACAATTTAAAGGAAATTGAATTACAGAATGAGATTACTTAAAATAAGAACCAACATTCCCTTGCCCTACATTTTTTTATTCTGTTGTGAAAAAATATTTTCATGGGAGAGCATTTAAGGGGCCATATTTTGTCCATTCATCCCTTTAAGACAGCGTTTCTCAACCGCAGCAACTTTAAGTTGTGTGGATTTCTGTGGATTCCCATGCTGGGTGGGGAATTCTGGGAGTTGAAGTCCACACATCTTAAAGTTGCTGAGGTTGAGAAACACTGCTTTAGGAAACTTCAAAGTTCCTTCAAGGATTTAGAGATGCACAACCAGTTGCATGCACCTATCTAACAATCCACAGGTCATGACGGAGAGTTCTGACAAAATGTGGTCCAAAACTGGAGGAGGGAATGGCAAACCACTCCAGTATCCTTGCCAAGAAAACCCATGGACAGTATCAAAAGGCTAAAAGATATGATGCCGGAAGATGAGCCCCTCAGGTCAGAAGGTGTCCAAAATGCTACTGGGGAAGAGCGGAGGGCAATTCCGAGTAGCTCCAGAAAGAGTGAAACGGCTGGGCCAAAGCCGAAAGGACGCTCAGTTGTGGATGTGTCTGGAAGTGGAAGGAAAGTCCGATGCTGTAAAGAACAATATTGCATAGGAACCTGGAATGTAAGATCTATGAATCAAGGTAAGCTGGATGTGGTCAAACATGAGATGACAAGATTGAACATCGACATCTTGGGAATCAGCGAACTAAAATGGACAGGAATGGGCAAATTTAATTCAGGAGACCATTATATATACTACTGTGGGCAAGAATCCCTTAGAAGAAATGGAGTAGCTCTCATAGTCAATAAAAGAGTGGGAAAGGCAGTACTGGGGTACAACCTCAAAAACAACAGAATGCTTTCAGTTTGAATCCAAGGCAAACCATTCAACATCACAGTGATCCAAGTCTATGCCCCAACCACTGATGCCGAAGAAGCTGAAGTTGACCGGTTCTATGAAGACCTACAACACCTTCTAGAACTAACACCAAAAAAATATGTCCTTTTCATCATAGGGGACTGGAACGCAAAAGTAGGAAGTCAAAAAATAACCGGAATAACAGGCAAGTTCGGCCTCGGAGTACAAAATGAAGCAGGGCAAAGGCTAATAGAGTTTTGTCAAGAGAACACGCTGGTCATAGCAAACACTCTTTTCCAACAACACAAGAGACGACTCTACACATGGACATCACCAGATGGTCAATACCGAAATCAGATTGATTATATACTTTGCATCCAAAGATGGAGAAGCTCTATACAATCAGCAAAAACAAGACCTGGAGCTGACTGTGGCTCACATCATGAGCTTCTTATTGCAAAATTTAGGCTTAAATTGAAGAACGTAGAGAAAACCACTAGACCAATCAGGTATGACCTAAATCATATCCCTTATGAATATACAGTGGAGGTGAGGAATAGATTTAAAGGATTAGATCTGGTAGACAGAGTGCCTGAAGAACTATGGATGGAGGCTCGTAACATTGTACAGGAGGCAGCAACTAAAAGCATCCCAAAGAAAAAGAAATGCAAGAAAGCAAAGTGGCTGACTGATGAGGCTTTACAAATAGCTGAGGAAAGAAGGGAAGGAAAAGCAAGGGAGAAAGGGAAAGATATAAGCAACTGAATGCAGAATTCCAGAGAATAGCAAGGAGAGATAAGAAGGCCTTCTTAAATGAACAATGCAAAGAAATCGAGGAAAACAATAGAATGGGGAAGACTAGAGATCTCTTCAAGAAAATCGGAGATATCAAGGGAACGTTTTGTGCAAAGATGGGCATGATAAAGGACAAAAAAGGCAGGGACCTAACAGAAGCAGAAGAGATTAAGAAGAGGTGGCAAGAATACACAGAAGAACTATACAAGAAAGATCTTAATATCCCTGATAAATATGATGGTGTGGTCACTGACCTTGAGCCGGACATCCTAGAGAGTGAAGTCAAGTGGGCCTTAGGAAGCATTACTAACAACAAAGCTAGCAGAGAAGACAGTATCCCAGCTGAGCTATTTAAAATACTAAAAGATGATGCTGTTAAAGTGCTGCACTCAATATGCCAACAAATTTGGAAAACTCAACAGTGGCCAAAGGATTGGAAAAGGTCAGTTTACGTTCCAATTCCAAAGAAAGGCAATGCCAAAGAATGTTCAAACTACTGTACAATTGCGCTCATTTCACATGCTAGCAAGGTTATGCTCAAAATCCTACAAGCTAGGCTTCAGCAGTATGTGAACCGAGAACTACCAGAAGTGCAAGCTGGGTTTCGAAGAGGCAGAGGAACTAGAGATCAGATTGCCAACATTCGCTGGATCATGGAAAAAGCAAGAGAGTTCCAGAAAAACATCTACTTCTGCTTCATTGACTACGCTAAAGCCTTTGATTGTGTGGATCACAACAAACTGTGGCAAATTCTTAAAGAGATGGGAGTACCAGACCACCTTACCTGTCTCCTGAGAAACCTGTATGCGGGTCAAGAAGCAACAGTTAGAACCGGACATGGAACAACCGACTGGTTCAAAATTGGGAAAGGAGTACGACAAGGCTGTATATTATCACCCTGCTTATTTAACTTATATGCAGAGTACATCATGAGAAATGCCGGGCTGGATGAATCACAAGCCGGAGTTAAGATTGCCGGGAGAAATATCAACAACCTCAGATATGTAGACGATACCACCCTAATGGCAGAAAGTGAAGAGGAACTAAAGAGCCTCTTGATGAGGGTGAAAGAGGAGAGTGCAAAAGCTGGCTTGAAACTCAACATTAAAAAAACCCAGATCATGGCATCTGGTCCCATCACTTCCTGGCAAATAGAAGGGGAAGAAATGGAAGCAGTGACAGATTTTATTTTCTTGGGCTCCAAGATCACCGCAGACGGTGACTGCAGCCATGAAATTAAAAGACGCTTGCTCCTTGGGAGGAAAGCTATGGCAAACCTAGACAGCATATTAAAAAGCAGAGACATCACCTTGCCGACAAAGGTCTGTATAGTTAAAGCTATGGTTTTTCCAGTAGTAATATATGTCTGTGAGAGTTGGACCATAAGGAAGGCTGAGCGCCAAAGAATTGATGCTTTCGAACTGTGGTGCTGGAGAAGACTCTTGAGAATCCCTTGGACTGCAAGGAGGTCAAACCAGTCAATCCTAAAGGAAATCAACCCTGACTGCTCATTGGAAGGACAGATGCTGAAGCTGAAGCTCAAATACTTTGGCCACCTAATGCGAAGAGAGGACTCACTGGAAAAGACCCTGATGCTGGGAAAGACTGAAGGCAAAAGGAGAAGGGGATGGCAGAGGATGAGATGGTTAGATAGCATCACCGATGTAATGAACATGAATTTGAGTAAACTCCGGGAGACGGTGGAGGACAGGAAGGCCTGGCGTGCTATGGTCCATGAGGTCACGAAGAGTCAGACATGACTGAACGACTGAACAACAACAACAAATCTAACAATCCAGCAGAGGGCGATAAGAGCTGCCATTTCCCCAGGAGCCTCAAGCCTAGTTCTTATTCATCTTATGCATCTGGGCCAGTAACAAGGTTTGAATGGTGGTGGAACAATGCAGATGCGTTCCCCACTCCCAGATCATGTCACTTGTGAGCTGGGTGTTCTGTGGGGATAGCCAATTTAGCACAATCTATCCTCTTTCATTTTGAGAGTTGAACAAATAGAGTCTGTGTGCAAATGGGGACTGACGCAGCCAATGCATTTTTCTGCGGTCGTTTTTTTAGTTTTGTTCACTGTTGATCTTCGCCTTGTGATCTGCTCGATCATGTGCTGTTGTTGTTGTTGTTATTGTTGTTTTTATCTGATCTTTGTTTGTGATTCTTGCTGTAATGCTGGGTCTTGTCACTTGCCTTGTGCGACTAATGTAAACAAAAGCAGGAGCCTAGATGTTGATCTGTGTCCAATTAAATGTGTTAAAAACAGAAATAAATGTTGTCATCTGGGGCTACTACTGGACCATGTGAAGGGCATTCTAAGATCTATATGAACAACTGGATACCTGTTTTGATTTCTTTTCCCTGCTGGGTCAAATGAATTCAAGTCCCTAACCCACTTCCTAATTGAAGCTATCAACTATAAATTTGCTGGGGCAAACTGAAGCTACAATGGCATGACTGCAGAGATCTATATCCCTCCATTTCAACAATAAAAAGTCACATTGCTGTAATGTGTGGTTTTGATCTTTGGGGACCCTGAGGGTCATGAGAAGGCTACATCTCCCCTTCCTTTACTCCCGTTTGCTTCCTTCCTCTCACTGGCCATTAATCAGGGTGCTACTTCTTTTTTTACTCACTTTGTGGGTGAGTTGGTGTAACATTCTGGGCCAGCCGCCTTCTTTTCTCCTGTGCCTGCCTGCTCACCACACCACCTCATACGCCCTCATCTATACCTGCACAAGCGCCTCTCTTTCTTCATCTGCTTGCTGTTCCCTCTTTGGCACTTTTCTCTTCTTCCACCTCCATCCATGTTGTGTCTTTCTGTTTCTGATGTTTCTGTCCACATCTTGTGGCGGCTGCCACTTTTGTATACCTCGTTCTCTGGAAAATGCACACAACCCTCTGAATTGCCTTGGTTTGCCTCGCTGCCTGTCCCTGCTGCCTCTCCTGGCCACACACAGACCTCCTCCATGTGTTCCCCCACCTGAGGCCGGGCCGGGCCCCTCTTCTTCACACTCTGAGCATCCACTTACCTGCTTCCGCCCTGCTGTTTTCCTCCTCCTCCCTCCTCAAACCCCACGGAGCATCCACCCACGTGCTCACTTTCCTGGCCAACCACTCCGGTGCTTTCCTGCACGGTGCTCCATGCTGCCCTGAAACTGGGCCCAAAACCAAGTGTGGGATGAAAAAGACTCATTTGCATCGTTTGGCAAAGCCCCCTATTTGGAGGGGTCCTTGGCAATTAGGACGAGGGCTGCGTGTAACTCTGGATCACCTTCCACCAATTTAGCTCTTCAGTTCCTACGTTCTGGACGTGGGAAACAAAACAGCCAACATTCTAGCACTGGAACATTGGAGATACAGGCTCAAAGCGAGCAGCACGTGTTATCCACTACTAGCCCTCTGTGCCGATACACTACAGACACCCAGAGACACCTATCATCTGAGGACGTTCTCCGTCCCTGCTCTCATCCTATCATTGTTTTGTCAAATTCTTCCAAGTCTGCCCAGTAACAGCAAGAACACCCCCTCCCCCCCACCAAACACCAACATCTACCCTTTTGCTTTTTCTTCTACAGCAGTCAAAACACACTGGCACAGTCCTAGGCCTTCAGCTTCCCAAGCTATGTACGGGTGTGCAGTTCCCACCAAGAGACAATCCGGTTTCAAGGAACAAGTTGTTTATCTCTCTTTGCTTCCTGGTGGTTTCTCCCCCAGCCCCCCAGCCCCACCCCTTCCCTTCTTCTGGTCAGCAGCAGCAGCAGCAGCTCTTTCCCCAGATACTCTGCGGCTTGGAGATACCAGATGAATAAAAACACTCCTTTGGCCTCCCTTAGGTTTTAGGAAGCTAAGCCACCCTCCCTCTTCAGGATTCTCAGCCACAGGAGGCGGAGGAAATGTTTCTTGCTGCTTATGGAATGACTCAGCAAGAAAGAAGAAGCAGAGAAGAAAGAGCAGAGTGGGAGAAAGCAAGCCAGAGGGCTGATGTACGGCCATCCTGGTTAGAACATTTTAAGAGACTCCAGCCTGGTTGGTCGTTCTCTTATCTTTGCTGAGCCAAAAGTCTTTCTTATTTGTATGAACTGGCCCTCGGAGCATTACTTTCAGAAAACGCTGATAAAGAGTGTAGATGCATCCTTGTGAAGGTGCACTCAGTAGTATTACGATGACCTAATTCCTTCTCCATACAGCCCCACCAATTTTATATTAGAACTACCAGATCTGGGCTGCAAGAATCCGGTGACCACCCAATAGCAGAAAAGAGATACAGAAAATGCTCCTTCTTTCCTGCCAACTAGTGGTCATCTGGATTTTTGCAGCCAGGATCTGGTCTTTGCTGTTCTTTAAAAGACTGCACTGACTGGGAATCCTAGGTATTATAGTTCCAATGTATTTGGAAGACATCAGATTGAGGAAGGTTGTTTTACAGAATTAATATGAGCTAAAAGATTGATCTCTGTTTGCTGGCCGTTAATAAGAAGAGCCAACATGCTATTTCCTGCAATACTATAAGAAATCCTCCACAAGTGTATGATCAACACTAGGACTACCATGTCTGGATTTCAAACAGCAGGACAACCACTAGAGAGCAGCAAAAGCATACATGGTAGCCCAGGAACACTCCCTTGCCATGGTTGGTCCAACATCTGGTATGTAGGGCTAATACATCTGGGCTGCCTAGCAGCAACAATTCTAACTCTTTTCTGCCATCTACTCATTTTTTGGATTGCTAAAAGCCAGATATGGTAACCCTACTTCTATGCTTCTGATTCTGACAACACATGATACATATCATGAATAGAAGCCACTAGTAGCCTTTTCTGCCATTAAAGTGTCAGATCTCTTTTTAAAACCAACTATAGGAATATACTGTACAGTATATAGAAATGTTTGATTTAAAAAGACTTTCCCCATGGCTCACCATTACCTCACCAAAATCCAACACTAAAATCCCCACTCTGTGTTTTCCAGGTATTTCACCCAGAGCCAGAATAGCCAGGAATATGAGAACTGTAATTCAGTCCATATAGAGCAGTGTTTCTCAACCTCGGCAACTTTAAGATGTGTGGTCTTCTACTCCCAGCCTGGGAATTTCCCCTGGAAATAGAAGTCCACACATCTTAAAGTTGCCAAGGTTGAGAAACACTGGTATAGAGGGTGCCACAACTGAAGCAGGAGCTCTAATCCAATCAGATCATAGCTACCTAAATTGGTCTATGTCATCAGTTTGCTAGTAACTGAAAAAAAATATTCACAATATTATGAAATCTGTGATTTCTCCTGGATGACCAATGCCTTTTCCTCCTCCACATTTTCTAATTATTTTGCAATTGTGTGATGTGGACTGAGGACGGGGGGTGGCAGGTGAAAGCAATCCAAGGCAAACAATGTGAGATGTCCACAGCTGAACTCTGTGCATTTCTTTCTTAGGCCCAGTGATCGGTGATGGTCTGTGCCCCCAGATATCTGCCTGCTAGCCCTCCCTCAAGTTACTAGTTCAGGATCTGCTCCAGAATCAGGTCCTGACCAATTTTCAAAATGCAAATCAGCAGTATAGAACAAAGGACATGTGATTCAGGTTCTTTTGGAAATAGCCAGGCACTATGGATATAAATTAGCTTGTATGCACGTGTGTTGAAGGTGCAAATGATCAAAGGAAAGTAGGCTGCACATCGTTCATATGCTGTACTATTACAAGTGTACCATTCTCTTGCAAGGACAAAACTCACAAGCAACTGCTTTTGCCAGTTGTTGTAGAAGCTGGCCATGCCCATTCAGCCATCTCTAGCAGCATCCGAAGCCCTTCTGCCCCATTCTCCATTCTTAAAAAAGTGGATCTGTGAATGAATGATTAAATGACTACTGTACTCTAAACCATTGAAAAAGAAAATTAAGGGCAAGAGAGAAAAATAGATGATTAGTATTCAAATAACAAATCAAGGTATCTTTCGATACTGCTTGAATGTGCTTTGCATTTTTGCAAATCATTACTTGACCTCACTTAAAGGTGCCTGGCAATATCAATAGAGATAAATGTTTTTCCCCATTGCCTTTACTTTCATTCCCTTATGGGAGGATCAGTATCACACACACGCAAACTTGGGCAAGTCACCCTGCCTGTACTCTGTCCCTAGGTTGGGTTCCCTCTACTCTCCAAAACCCACCCTCCCATAACTGCATTGCCAGCCACACAATCCAAGTGGGACTTGGACACTCTCTGCTTGGTCTCCAGTAGAGCCAAGTTACAATTACATAAGCTGTTTGTCAATTCACTGAAGTAAATGAAATGGCCCAAGGGAAGGAATTGGTTCCATATGTTCCATGTCAGCATTCTTGGTATTCCCATATTTGTGCAAAGTCCCATAATAAGCAGACTTCACCCTAGGGTGGTGGTTCTGCTAAGCAGAAAAAGACAGTCCTTATGCTATCCCTTGCATACAAAAGGTCATGCACGAAAAGTCTAGTTTATTATCTCCTGCTCAGTTGCAATTAACAGCTTAGGTTATATGCCAACTGCAGTGGAATACCTGGTTTCACTTAGCTGTAGAGCTAGCTTAAACCAGTCCCTGAATGTTATGAGTAATGCCTGGGTCAGGAGAGGATCTTGGAAACAATTTCATGCTTTTTGGTTAGAACAGGGATTGCAAGTCACTGGTAAGAGCCCTCTTTTTTCTCACTGTTCCACGTGGAGTTGAGTTCTCACTCGAGGCACAAATGACCAGGCTCAAATTACCCTACTTCGGACACATTATGCAAAGACCCGGCTCTCTGGAAAAGGCTCTAATGCTGGGAAAGGTGGAAGGAAAGAGAAGAAGAGGACGACCAGCAGCTAGGTGGATGGACTCAGTTACAGTGGCGATGGGTGCACTGTTGGAAGACCTGAAAGACCAGGTTAAGGATAGATCATCATGGAGAAAATCTATCTGTGTGGTCGCTAGGAGTTGAAAATGACTGGATGGCACATAATCAATCAATCAATCAATCAATCAATCCATGTGGAGTTGAGGGTATGGATCTCCAGAAGTTCTGATACTGAAAACTGAATGCCTTTGGGTATATGCAGCAAAGGTAGACAACCTCAGGCTCCTCAGAGGCCTCAGAACCCCTCCCCTTCGAACAGAGTTCACACAAATTGATGGCAAGTTTTTCCATCATCGCCCAGAGTTGTCGAGAGTTGGGCGGCATACAAGTTTAATAAATTATTATTATCATTTTCAAATTTGACTCTAAGCAACAGAATAGGTTTCAGACAGGATTTTTTTTTTACCAAAAGGAAATTTTTTTTTAATGTTCCAGAAAAGAAAATGTCTTGATCTCAATCACTACAGCTCTCACCTTTCCAAAAATGTTAAGTTCAGCTCGTAGCAGTGGTGTGCTGGAGCCGGCTCATAGCAGCTCACAAGAGTCAATTGTTAAATTTTCTGGAATTTTGTGAGCTGGTTGAGAGCAGAGTTGATCCACTACACCTAGCACACTGATCTGCTGTTTGGCAGCTAGTGGCACTGGGCGGTGGCAATGGAGCCAGCAGAGGCAGCTGTTAAACATTTACCAACACACCACTGGCTCCTAGCCACGAAAACATTGTCCCCACCTGGTATCAAGTGCCTTTTTTCTTCTGAAAGGAAACAGTTCCCAGATTATACATTTCTCTGAAGCTTTGCCTTGTCCACTGTGGACTATTTGACCTTTTTTGTATAATCCGGTAAGACACACGTGCTTTGTTTAGCAACCATCATACAGAGGATCGAGTATGTGCAGAATGCCCCACTCTGAAAGAGCATATTTTTATTCAAACCAACATATCCACATAATACCTACCTAGTTTATATGAAGAGAAGGGAAGGGAAGGGAAGGGAAGGGAAGGGAAGGGAAGGGAAGGGAAGGGAAGGGAAGGGAAGGGAAGGGAAGGGAAGAGAAGAGAAGAGAAGAGAAGAGAAGAGAAGAGAAGAGAAGAGAAGAGAAGAGAAGAGAAGAGAAGAGAAGAGAAGAGAAGAGAAAAGGAACTCACATCTTTTATACTTTTGTGTTGTAATTTGCCCGAAATAATTACATTTTGGATGGTTTACAGCTCAGGATATTTACAGCTCAGGATATAAATATGATGCTATGAGAGATGGTTAGTTTTAAGATATATTTGAAAACCTATCCCACCCCAGATGTGCTTATATACAGACATCATGATTATTGCTTCAGGACATTTGTTTAAATAAGGTCTTTTGCAAAGAAAACAAATGGCTCAATTGCTGATTGTTAAGAATGACGTTTCACTGTTTAACACATCTAATGTTCACTCCCTGCAATCCCTGCCCATTTTAACTCAGGGAAGCAAAGAAGAATCAACTGCACTGACTGGGTCAGGAACTAATCATCACAAGAAGAAATGATTCACTTGAGCTTGCAGTTCTGAATAAGGATTGAACTTGGTTCTGCTATTCTTCATTTGCATGTTTATGAATTAATGAAACCAAACGCTACCTCTCTGAGATAGGGCAGGGAGACTTGTTCATTTCCACATATATGGCCCTCCTAGACTAAGGTTGATTTCTGAGACATCTGCTCAAATATTTTATTTGAAGAAAATGTCCTATCCTGATGCAGGCTATTATTACATTCGTGGACATCTGATGCCTATGGCTTGCACACACAAGCCAATCTCAGGGAGGAACAGCAGCAGCCCGCAGGTTGTACAATATTAGTAAAGTAAAGGTTCCCTCCGCACATTTGTGCAGTGTCCGACTCTAGGGGCTGGTGCTCATCTTCGTTTGTAAGCCGAAGAGCCAGCATTGTCCGAAGACGCTTCCACGTGGAACGCTGTTACCTTCCCACCGAAGTGGTACCTATTCATCTACTCGCATTTCCATGCTTTCGAATTGCTAGGTTGGCAAGAGCTGGGGCTAGTGCGGGAGCTCACTCCGTCACGTGGGGCTAGGGATTCGAACCTCCGAACTTGCGATCTTCCGATTGACAAGCCTGGCGTCTTACCCGCTGAGCCACCACGCCCCCTTGTACAATATTACAGCTAGCAAATCTGAGCTGAAAAAATCCAGACAATCCCTAGAAGTGGAATCCCTAGAAGACAATCCCTATCTCTTTGCTGCCATCTATTGATCACCCTACTGAGTACACAAGACTGACTTGTAATGCTGTTCTCTCTAAGTCCTGTACAGTAGAGTCTACTTAACCCCTGAATTTGTATAGCTCCGTATATGTTGCTCATCTTAGAAATATCATCCCGTCGTGATTGATGGTGCTAAGGCTGGACATGCAATGACTGGGTGTCAGAACTTTCCCACCTGGAATGGTAACATGGGGTACCATTGCCCAGCTTAAAGTTAAAATTGAGCTCTAGTCTAGGGGCATGGGTTTGGATCACATCACTCCTGCTTGGTGTGGAAGATCGTAACTGTTGTGGGTGTCCTTCCTTTCTTTGTTCTTCAGAATCAAATCATAATCTAGAGAAATCCCATAGGGATTTTTTTCCCTGCTTTTCTGCAGAACCCCTGCACATTCAGGCTCAAATATACTGTAGGCCAGAAGTTACAAAATTATTATATTCGTTTCATGTGTGGGCCTGTATATATGCATTCACAGTGTTCTTAAACTAAAAATTAAGAATGAGATTTACCTCTTTCATGTGAAGTTACCCGAATTTGAAATAATTTTTTAAATAAATCGTGATCTCCCAGGGAACCCCTAGTGACCTCTCGCGGAACCCTAGGGTTTCACAGAACCCTGGTTGAGAAACCCTGATTTAGATTAATCACTTAACAGAATTCTCTTAACTGTCACTGCAAGATGACTCCTAGTAATTATATTGTACTAAATATATGTAGATTATTAGCTTTGTCTTCTCTGGCAGTACATGTCTATTCCAAAACCTATATCACTCTGACAGGTGGAGGATTTCCTTGGGTGAGGACTGTGAACTTCTTTCAGATCCATCCTTGTACCCACACCTCTCGGATGCACTCTCTGTTCAGCCTCCTCCCTCCAGAACTTGGGTGGTGGTGCCCTACATTATCAGACTTTGAGAGACAGGTCTTAATACCCAGTCATCACAGCAACATCCTTATTTTTACATGAAATGTGTGCATGTGCAGGAGACCTACTGGGAAAAATTAAAAATCATCAACTCGGTGGGGGATCTGACAATCTTAGTGGTGTAGTATACAGTATGTACATTTCTTTCCAAAGGAATATGCTCCTTCTTTTAAAGTCATGCTTAAGTTGTGGGAATCAGAACAATTGCATAACTGGGGTTTTGGCACCCTTCTGATGTGAGCAGTAAAGCCATGGTGCTCTCTTCCTGTACTAGGATTACAATTACAACTTCAGGAATCCTTATCTGAGCAAAGTTTTGCTTAGAAAACAAATGGTGAGATTTAGATATGACCTGAATAGGTTACTGCTGTAGTCACTGCCTTTTGCACTGTTAGTTGAAGAGCTAACAGCACAGGAGGGAGAGAAATCTTAGTTAAACTGACTGACTGAAAAAGATTTAATCAAAAAGAGTTCATAAAGGAGCATAATGCATGTCACTCTCCGTGAGAAATTCAAGATAGTTCCTGTTTTCAGTAAAGCCCCTCAGTTTAGGCAAATCTTGGCTGAGAAATTCCCCAACTCAAAGTGCTGTCCCTTTTGGTTGCCAGCAACCCTTGGGAGAAAATTACATTTTGGCAAACAGGCTGTTTTTTTCTTGTGAAGTGGAAGTGTTGCCATGGTGGCATCTCCATTCCTCTCCCTGCCCTTTGTGTCTTGCTTTGCATTTGAAATTCTAGATGAATTCCAGTCCATCCTATTAGCCAGCCTACAGGTTCAAGAGTACAGCTACTGTGATTTGCCCAGTTGCTGTATATCAGAAGGGGAAAACATGCTTTTCATCATCTGGAGGAGAGGATAGACATCAGTTCTTATCATTCTCTCCTCAGCTACTGTTGCATGCACTTTAAGTTTCAGCCCGTTAATACAGAGACAAGAGAACAGATTTACCTACTAATTTTCAGCATGACAAAGAAAAGAAATAGAGGACACTTCCAATTATGCTATGCCAAAATCCACCCATTGAGTAACATGTAGTTTGCATTCTTGGGAGTCATTCTACTTCTCTGCTTTCTTCACTGAAGAAGATAAAACGCAACTAATCCCATACAAAATGTTTTAAAAGTGCCAAGGAAGCACAGATCTAAATGGAATTAGAAAACCAGGCAATTTCTGGTAAATCTCTAGCAGTAGATTCCAGTTCAAAAGTGGCCTGTTCAGTTAAGATGAAAAGGAAATGGCCTGGGTGAAAGCAAACATCCCAGTTACACTAGGAATTATTGGGTTTCTTAGCTAGGAGCGGGAAGTTGGCTACCAATAGGGTTCATGCTGTACCATCAATAATCACACAGAAATGGGATTTCTCCAATGTCTGATTTTCATGTAAGGGCATGTCTGCTTAATTCCCTGACCAACTTTTAATGATCCAGGAAGAGGCTCATTTTTCTTTGGATTTGGTCAATCTATTCAGGTTGTAATTCTCTCAATTTTAATTTCCTTAGTATGCTAATTCCCAGGTTTTTTTCCCCCCTCCCTTTCCATGACACTCCTTGGGAATCAGAAATACTCTGTTCTGTGTAGACCCAGATTTTCCAAAACAATTTAGCTCCATTGAGGCTGTTTAATATTATGCTGAATCTGAAGCAGTGATATGTAGTTACTCTTTCTCATGTTTTCCAAACATTTTAATGTTCTATGTTTCTTCCAAAAATTGTCGTGACAACTATTTTTTTTAAAATACTAACAGTTATTCTGATAACTCTCATTGTCCTCATGGGAGACCCATATACAGGACAGGAAGCCCCAGTCAGGGTGGAACATGTAAAAATTGACAAGCTTCAGGTTGGCAAAGGAGTGAGAAAAGTCTGTATAGTTTTTCCTTATTTATTCAATCTATATGCTGATTATATATTGAGGGAGGGTGGATTGGAAGATGAACATACGTAGTTTTAGAACATCAATAACCTGCACTATGCTGATGACTCTAAGATTAACTATAAAGAAGACCAAACTAATGACAAGAGGTACAGCAACTATCCTTAGAACTGACAATTAAGATACTGAAGTGGTGGATAGCTTCTGCCTTTTAGGATTGACTAACAGCAGTAAGCAGTAAGGGCCGTGGTGGCTCAGCGGGTAAGACGCCAGGCTTGTCGATCAGAAGATTGCAAGTTTGAAGGTTCGAATCCCTAGCCCTGCATGCGGAGTGAGCTCCCACACTAGCTCCAGCTCTTGCCAACCTAGCAATTTGAAAGCATGCAAATGCAAGTAGATTAATAGGTACCACTTTGGTGGGTAGGTAACAGCGTTCCACGCGTGTCATGTGGCCACATGACCGTGGAAGTGTCTTCGGACAATGCTGGCTCTTCGGCTAACAAACGGAGATGAGCACCGGCCCCTAGAGTCGGACATGACTGCACAAATGTGTGGGGGAACCTTTACCTTTACTAACAGCAGTAAGGAAACCAGCAGTCCCAGATTAGCACTTGGTAAAAGAGCAATGGAAACTTTGGAAAACATATTCAGATGCCACAATGTGCCTATACCTACAATACAATGATGAGAATTATGCAGGCAACAGTTTTCCCTGTGACACTTCGTGGAAGTAAAGTTGGACTTTGTAGAAGCAGGATAGAAAAAGTATTGATGCTTTGAATTTTGGTGTTGGAGAAGACTCCTGAGAATACCATGGATAGCCAAGGATATGAACAAATGGATTATAGAACAAATCAAAGTTCTCTTCTGAGGCACAATTACCAGGCTCAGTTTATCATATTTTGGACACATTATGTGAAGACATGACTCTCTTGAGAATCCTATAACATTGGGAAAGGTGGAAGGAAAGAGAAGAAGAGGATCAGCAAGGTGAATTGACTAAATTACATTGGTGATGGATACACCGTTAGAAGACCTGAAGGACCAGGTTGGGGACAGATAGTCCTCGAGAAGGTCTATCTATGTGGCCTGTAAAAGTTGATACTGACTTAATGGCACATAATCACTTTAAAAAAAAGACACTTAGTTGCCTTAGACTTCAGTGTTGATCGTTTAACAATTTTTGGCAATTGACATACAATGGTAGTTATATTTGACAACTTATAAAGTTAGGTACATTCCCAATCAAATATTCAAGGTACATATGTCAACACATCTTCAAGGTCTTAAATTCCAAACCTGGAATCAAAATTTCACATTTTGCCTGCATCATTGGTATATTCAAATTGGAACATTTGGCAGATTTTATTTTTGTGGATTTTTTCCTGAGCTAACCAAGATCTTTCTGTAGGCATATGAAGTTCCAGTAGTAGACAATATACATATTCAGGGTTGAACTGTTGGATTCTTGATGTTCTCTGAGCTGCAGGAAAACTATCAAACTTAGAGAACATTAAGAACCCAACATATAAAGTTGCTGTGTATGGAAAACACTGGAAAAGCTGACTTGCAATAACTTTAAATGTGCTAACTGTTGTAAGGGAATCTTGCCAAAAAGATAACTTATCTCCAGGTCAATATTCATATTTGCAATCTTTTCTTATAAAATATAACAGTAGGTGCTATTATGCATATCCAAAGATACCCAGTCTCAGGGTTTGATCTGAAGTTTCATGATCCTAGCTTCTTTGTACCCCCTACTCCCCACCCCCTGGGATCCAGGAAAAAGAGTAAAATCTGACATGAAATTTCACCTCGGAGGTAGACTTTTCCATGCTTGAATTATGACTTTTTGCTAGTTGCTATGCCTGTAGTAGCAATCTTTTTTTCTATGAAATGTAATATTCCTTTAAAGATTATTGGCTAAGGTTCAATAATCATTACATAGGTGGAATTCTTTTAATTTCTTTCCTTTTTTATAGTAATTTTATTAAAAATTACAATTAAAAAGATAAAAACTAATACAAACTAAAAATAAAAGAATAAAAATAAAAAATAGAAAGTGCAGAAAAGAAAGAAAAATAAGAATATAGTAAAGAAAAAGAAAATAAATGTATAAAGAAATGACTTCCCCCTTCATCACAACAAGTATAAACAATTTTAGTAACTTATCACCTTCTCTTAAAATACAACACATGATCTCTTCTTCCCATATCCCATCTCTTATCTATAAGTAAATCCTTAAAACCTTGTCATTCAGTCCTGATGTCAGCAAAAGTCCATTAAGGGTTACCAGAGATAACAACATATCTATTTTAATCTTCTTTTATAAGAATTTTATTAAGTTTGAAACAAAGATTAAAAAATACAAAAAAGAAAAAAACTACAAAAAGAAAAAAAACCTAAGAAGTGTGACACACAAGAAAAAAGAATTTTAAAGATAAAGTCACATAAAGAAGTGACTTCCGACTTTCAACAAGAATATACAGCAATTTCCATAATCAATCCCTTACTCTATATCAAACCAAGATCACATTATTTCTATAAATCATTCCATTAACACATTATAAAAATCACTAAATACAATTGCTCCTTCCCCTTATATTAAAAAAAAGAAAAAATATATAAACCTCCAAATCAACTTCCCCCCCAAAAAACAACATTCATTCAATTATTTCCTTCCTACCTGGACACTACCACTATTCTATACATTTCTGTCCACTACAATAAAAATCAAATTATAAAACATATAAATTGTCTACTTTTATAATTAATAATACTATAACAATCTTAACCCTATTAAACCTAAAACCAAGCAATTATTATTATACCATATAAATCTTAAAAATCAAACAAATCTTAAAAGCAATCCAGTAAATCTTAATCCAAATCATTAAAGAAAAATAGAATCATACAAGCCTTAATATCAATCCAGATAAATATTCTTAAATCTTTACCTGACTTCAAAATATACTAAAGCATTTATATATCTCCGTTTTACACACAAGGCATTTTTCATACAGAAATCAAACAGCCCAACTGCCCCCCTTAGAAACTCAGACTTCTCAGCAAAAAACCTCCCACAAAGCAGAGCCACTTCTTTCTCACAACATTCCATCAGAAAAACAACTCCATTTGTAATTTGCAACTCAGAGTGTCCCTTTAACCCCTTCAACACCAAAATGTAATTGTCGCCTGGCATTTCAACAAAGGCTTCAATCTCACTGTCAGTAGACACATCTCTATCTTTGTTAAAATCTTCATCTTCTTCCACAACGTCCTCAGCCAGATGACACATTTTAAAGCTGATATTTTCTGCAGTGTCCCAAATATCTTGCAGAATAGCTTGAGAGGCATCATAAAAGAACTGTTTAAACTCGCAACGAAGCTTACAACGGAACTCTGAGAAAATCTCCTTGAAATCCTCCATGTTTCAGGCAGTAGATTATGGCGCCCCCTAGACACTTGACTAGTAAGAATAGGAGTTAATGAGTTAATGAGTTAACTTTTTCCAAAAGTTGTTGACATGAAAGAAAGTATGCTAACAAGCAGCTCCCAGGAAAAGTGAACAGAAAGCTTAAAGTTCAAAACAGCAGATTCAACATGTAGGAAAATATTAAATCCTTCAAATTCAATACAAAAATATTAGCAGGGAGGTAATTATTTATTCTCAATCCTCCTTAGTATTTAAATGGGAAAACAAGCCAATGCTTAAAAAGATTTTTAAAAATTAATCCAGAAATAACGATAGGCACCAAGAGATTTCGCTTCTTCTTGCTGTAGAAAGCCTTTCTTGGGGTACATAAACTTTAAAAAATATATACTGTAAATTGGGTGATTTAGAAATGGGGTGGCTCGACTTAGTGTCTCTTTAAGGCTGCAGCGTGGCTTGGAAATGGTGACATCCCAGCCTCCCGGCAGCTCTTACCCAATCGGCGCAAATGCTGTTTACGATTCTCAGGCTGCAAGTCACCATTCTGGAGGACAGATGGGATGATTCCGAGCATTTTCCTTACTCCGTAAAAATGCTCCTGGGCTTCAGGAGGAACCAGCCTGAGCCCGAAAAAATTGCCACGATGCCAGTTCTGTCCGCAAAGCCCGTGGACAAAGCTGCTCAGTCGGCCATGTTCCCACCGGAAGTCTCCATATCTATTTTAATCTTGATCAAATAAACCACTTTATATCCCTGCCTTTTACTTTTAACAATCTTGATCTTTAATCCCTTCAAACAATGTCCTAGAACTTGATTTCTTTTCATTTTTTCTTTGTTCCTTCTCACAAAATTCTTCAAAGCTTTAACAAGTCTCTTTTGTAAATCCAATTATAAAAAAGTTATCCAGGTCACTCTGTTATTTGCATATCCCTTTTAATTATTAAGATATCAGCCAGTTTCATTTGTATATCCAGTGTAGCATCTTTTTCCATATCATTCTTGTAGCCTGTCATTTTTAAATCCACTTTCAGATCCGTCTCAGTCTTGTCCAATAAAACGTGTTCCTCTTCCATAACATCTAAACACAGTCTATCTATAATGGCAGAGACTTTTAAAATTAACTTCTGGGTCCACTGTTCAAAAATATCATTCAATACATCCAGTGTTAAAGTATTTTGCTCTATTATGTATTAGTAAGTCAAATTTAAGTGTTCTTCTCCTTTAATTGTAATCTTTAGTTTCTTCTGGTTCCCTCTAATGTCCAATCTTCAAAGTCCCATCCTATCATGTTTTTTTTAAAGAATTCAAAACAAAAGCGTTTTCCCATGGGAAGGATTCTTATAATTAATTCCAAAATCTTATTTCAAAACCATCTGAACCCTTAGTCCATTTGTAACTTTCCAAAATCAACATTCTAATTGCCCTTTTGATGTTTATTAAAAATATTTTTAAGTCCTTAAACTTGTATTTAAAATTTCCATCACTAACAATTGAAGGAAACTCACCCAGTGCTGTAAAACTTGTTGATCCAAACATTCCTAATAGCTGAAAAGCAGTTAACAAGCAATTTCCAAAAGTGATTAGGAAAGGAAGTATGTGGACCCAGTGTCCTTAAAGGCACCAGCCACAGTATGAGCGAAGATGGCTTTCCCTCGTCTCCCAGAGCTCTAAATCTGCTGGAGACCACTGTCTTGCGGTCTCCTCATGAGGAGCAACTGTCTAGAGCACTTGTGGGTGATATCAAGTCCTCTCCTTGTTCAGGGAGGAATTACAAAGAGCTGGTCTACTTGCCGGCTCTTCATCCCGCCGCAGTCATCGGCTCCACTTTTAGCGGAACCATCTTCAGTTCACCATTTCTTCCCCAGAAGCCCTTGTAATGTCTTTCTCTTAATGTCTTTCTTATCAGAGGCAACAATGAAGCTGCAAGTGAAGCAGAGGGCTCTGTAAACTCTCTCATGGGTTCTTTTTTTTTTCTTTCCAGGAAGCTGCAGAGAGCTACCAGTTTATTTTCAATGAATAAATATATCCAGTAAATATGCAGGAAAAAGTTTATCTTTGTAGGGCACCATCATGATAAAACTACATCTTCCCAAGGGGGAAGGGCCTATGTCTGGCCTGGGTTTGTTATGATGCTGCTAAGATGTTTCTATGATGCCCATTAATGCATTAAGCAGTAATGTCTATAACAGAAGTAATTGTGAATGATGGGGCAGTTTGGCTTTTTCTGGGTCCAAGGGCCTTTCCGTTTGGACACAGTTGGGTTGTGTGCTAGCCCTCCTGAACTAAAGTGCTATCCAATCATTGATCCAGTAGAAAATTATACTGGCATTATAGTTGCTTTCTCCATTGCTAGTCTATCTCCTCTGCCTCTGTTTCAGTTCACTAGGCTCACCTTTACATTATGACACAAAGATGCCCCCCCCACCTCAAATAACATCCCAGAAGAAAGCAGTGGCAATCCAACTGCAAATTATTGCCAAGCAATGTATCTGGATCTGCCATGTGTTCACCATGAATCCAGCCTGATTCAAAGGAGCATTTACCTAATCATAATGATTACAAGAATGTCTGTTGCATTCAAAGACATTGGAGTTTTCTCTCCCCTCCTTTCCTCCTCCTCTTTTTTTAAAAATGGAGTTTGCCATCAACATTAATCCTTAAGTTCAGGTTAAAGACTTTCCCAACAGTCTCCAACTCAACAAAATGGATTCCTAGCAAAATGTCTGTGTGACGACATATATACAAGTTAGGGAAGTCTAAAGTGCTTCCCACTCTCAGTCAGTAAACTTCTCCCCATGGAACATACATATACATGTACATGTACATATGCACATTATGACCTCTTCATAGGATTTGTCAGTATTGTGTTCACTTGCTCTCATTTCCCCTCTATTTGTGAAAACAATGTGCTGTTTTCCACCATAAAATTTACCAGGCAGCCTCTCCACCTAAACCTGTCTGGAATAATGTAAACCCATGTCCAAAAGGAACCTGAATATGAGCTGATAGTTGGTCCTTTTGAATGCACCAGTATAAAATACTTGCACAAAACCAGAGCAAGATTTGACAGATGGCTAAATATACTGTTCAAGCCACCTTTCAGACCAACCTGTGTTAAGAAGAATGACTGCTGGATATTTTTCCCACTGTCTGGTGTGAGGGCAAATGAAGCCAGGAGAATCCACTGATCACATGCACTTCCCTCCAAGGAAAATGGGGTACATAGCCCAAAAAATTTTGCACACCTTGAGGCTGCCTTTCAACACTGTTGGAATAAGGGAGTAAATGCTACTTTAACATTGGTACAGCTAAGACCAACTTAAGGCTGTACCTGGGATGAAGCAGCTGTTATTTATTAGATGTAGAACCCACCTTTTGTAGAGACACTTAAGGTGGTGTTCATGGTGCTCTCTCCTCCCAAAACAACAAGCGTGGGAGGTAGGTAGAGCTGAGGGAGCACAACTGCCCCAAAGTCATTCAGAGAGCTTCTGTGGACGAGGTGGACTAGAAGCTGGTCTCTTCACTCCAACATCTTAACCAGTGGGAAAAAGACATTACTAGGACATGTTTAAACATGGTTAGGTGCAATGATTGCCATTGGTGGACTGCTAGGAGCACTGAATGGAGCAGAGCTTAGTGCAGCGGAGCAATAAGCACACACAGAAAGGAGTTTTATCAAAATAGCATTAATGAGCACGTTAGAGAAATATATGTCAGGGTTTCTGTGCAAAAACAAATCGCTTTCTCTACTCTGCTCTGGTTCTCAAAACAAAGGAACTGATAAGGAAGGCACAGGTGGGTAGCCTTGGCCAGCCAATGCATTATGGTATGTTATGTCTCATCCGAAATAACTCTCTCATGGGAACTAAAGCTCACATTCCCGGGGAAAGACAATGTGCAACACTGCCATCTCGTGGCGGTTTATAGTATGTGCAATTCTGAACGCTTTAGGCTTTGTTAATCTGAAAAATGCCTTGTGACCCTCTGATCCTAAGATCCCTCCAATCAGAAAGCTGAAACAAGTGTATATCACAGCTGTGAACTATGAGTCTATGCTTCTTGACTTCTGTCCGGTCTTTAGCCATGTTCCTGTATGTGATCTGTTCCTGTGGACTGGAAAGTGCATATGCCTGGCTGTGTCTGTAGGCCATGGCATCCTTCATGCCTGTCCATGGAACCAAGGAACGAAACTCTGCTTATAGGTTTGTTTTTCCTTTTTGCAATAATGTAACTATATATGCATTTATTGCCTTATGCTACAAGTAAACACTTTTAGCCATAAACGCTGCACTCTGTCTGTTTACTCTGTTTACTCTGCGCCTGAAACCCCATAAGCCAGCATTATCCCACAATATAGGTTATTGATCTTAAGCACATTCAGCCCACCCAAGCATAAAGAATCACACGCTTAGACAATGTAGGTTCAAAAAGTAAGTACCAAAGAGTTCTTATGTTTATTTGGTCCAGTTACAGTTATATCCATTCTGTTAGGAATGATTCTTCTTCTGTGTTTCCCTAAACTGTTTTCACCCTTAGCCCTCATTGCTGCTAAAGGCTGCGTGCAGAAAGGGGAAAACCTCCTGATTCTAGGCCGCATGGCCTCAAGATGGAGAGGAGCAGCAGCATGCTGCTTCCTTGATGGTGGAAGGAGGCAGAGAGAGAGAGAGAGAGAGAAAGAGGAAGTGGGAAGAGCAACAAACAGCTTCCTCTGGAAGCATATAGAGCAGAGCTTTCCAAACTGTGTGTAGCGACACATTTCTGTGTCGCGGCAAGGACCCAGGTGTGTCGCGGGGGAACCCGGAAGAGGAGACCATGCACCACGTGCAGCCCCGCCCATCCCTTGCCGCGCCGACAGGTCCCTGCTCTGAAGCCAGCTCTTCAGCTCTCGCTGCAGAAGCCAGGTAAGTGCAGAGACGCAACTAGGCTGCCGCGCGGGGTGGGGGTGGGGGGTGCAGGCACCGTGAAGCGCGGCGGCCGGAGACATAGCTTTAAGTGCCAGCGGCCTGGCAGCCAAGAAAGGGACGGGGAGGTGGCTCCGCTGCCCACCTCGCATGGCCCCCGCGTCATCCGCGTCTGCGGCTCCCCCTCCCCCTTGGCGGAGGCCCCATCCAGGCAGAGGCAGGACTGGGCGAGCGGACAGGCAGCATTCTCGCCGCTTCCACCCATCGCCTACGAGAAGAAGATGGTGGTGGTCTGATGCGCGGCCCACGACCCGTGGCTCCGGCGCGCTTCATCGAAGAAGGTAAGACGCCGCACTGGCAGGCGGGCGGGCGAGCAGCTGAGAGGTGGGCGGGCAGCTGAGAGGCGGGAGGGCGGGCGGGCAGGCAGGGGGTCGCCTGCAGCGGACTCATCTGACCATCCTTCCCGGAGCTGCTGGGGCCGGATGGAGCGGTGGGGGACTCGGCATCACTCCTTCCAGCGGGCACTCCAAGCCCAGCTGTTCAGGCATCGATCAAGGATCGATCAGGCCCGGGGGCAGGGCTGGCCGAGGGGCTGGGGGGGAAGACGGGTCCCTGTTGCCTGAGACATCCTCACGCATCCTCCCCCCCTCCCCCCACAATATGGCAGCAATAACAGGCAGGGCCCGAAAGAGAAGGAAAGCCCCAAGAAAGAGCGGGGATCCTGCACTTTCCACTCTCCAGAAGAGCGTTCCGCACTTGGATCCATTTCTGCCAGAGCCTTCGCGGCAGGTGGTGGTCGCTGTGGTTGTTATTGCTGCCATATTGTGGGGGGAGGGGGGAGGATGCGTGAGGATGTCTCAGGCAACAGGGACCCGTCTTCCCTCTTCCCCCCGAGCCCCTTGGCCAGCCCTGCCCCCGGGCCTGATCGATTCTTGATCGATGGCTGAACAGCTGGGCTTGGAGCGCCCGCTGGAAGGAGCAATGCCGAGTCCCACACTGCTCCATCCGGCCCCAGCAGCTCCGGGAAGGATGGTTAGATGAGCCCGCTGCAGGCGACCCCCTGCCTGCCCACCCGCCTGCCTCTCAGCCGCCCGCCCGACAGCGCGTCTTAATTTCTCCGACGAAGTGCGGTGGAAGCCGGGCAGGTGCCGGCAAGGCACTCCTCATGCCGCGCTCCCGCCGGCGGGTCCTCTTCTTCTGCTTCTGCCCCGTCCCCGCCGCCCATGCTGGATCATGCCGGGAGCCCTTTCGTTGGGCTGGAGCCGCTGGCAGGCTCCCTCGGCTCACCCCCCGCTCTGCTCTTGCGAGCCGCGTGTCAGACCACCGCCATCTTCCACTTGTAGGTGATGGGAGGAAGCAGCGAGCCAGGCCAGGCCATGGAGGCGGAGAGCGCCGCCTGTCTGCCCGCCCAGTCCCGCCTCTGCCTAGCTGGGGCTGCTGCCAAGGGGAAGGGGGAGCCACAGACGCAGACGGTGCGGGGGCCATGTGAGGCAGGCAGCGGAGCCGCCTCCCCGTCCCTTTCTCGGCTTTCAGGCCGATGGCACTTCTCGGGAAGGAAAAGCCATGTCTCTGGCCGCCGCACTTCGTGGTCCCTGCACCCCCACACACCCCAGTGCGGCAGCCTAGTTGCGTCCCTGCACCCTCCCCCCCAGTTGCAGCCCTAACGGGCTGCTAACTTACCTGGCTTCTGTGGCAAGAGCTGAAGAGCTGGGTTCAGAGCAGGGACCTGTCGGTGCAGCAAGGGATGGGCGGGACTGCACGTAGTGCATGGCCTCCTCTTCCGGGTTCCCCTGCGACACACCTGAGCCCTTGCCGCGATACAGAAATGTGTCGCGACACACAGTTTGGAAAGCTCTGATCTACAATTACATTTATTTATTTATTTATTTCTCCAACTTTTATCACCGCCCATCTCCCCCCATAGAGGGACACATACAATAGATGTAGATGTATAGACACATACAATACAATACATACAATACAAGACTGGGGGGCCGGGGGGCGGGATTTGGAGCCAGCAGCCAATCACGTGGGGTGGGGTTTGGAGCTGGGAGCCAATCACATGGGCCGGAGGGTGGGGTTTGGAGCCGGCAGCCAATCACATGGGCCAGGGGCGGGGTTTGGAGCCAGCATCCAATCACGTGGGCCGGGGGCAGGGTTTGGAGCTGGCAGCCAATCACATGGGCCGGGGGCGGGGTTTGTAGCCAGCAGCCAATCACGTGGGCCGGGTGGCGGGGACTCCTCATTAGTGTGTCACGAAATTATGCATGGCTAAAAGGCGTGTCACCAACATTAAAAGTTTGGAAAGCCCTGATATAGAGAGTCATCCTAGAGTGCTCATCTATATGCTAATGAGGCATGCTGATTTGCTGGAACCTCCAACAAGGTGCAAATGTCAAAAAGCGCTGCATTAATTCATTCTACTTCTTCATTTGTTTTTAACTCTTAAGCAATCAAAACCTCTTTGAGACTCTGCTGGTATGTTGAATGAGCTAAAATACAAGAAATTAATCTCTTAGTGCTTTAGAAAAAGTCTCTATCATTCTCAATATTTCTGACTCATTCTTGTCCGGCTTCAGGGTAGCTATTTCCGTATATGCATTATCAATAAATTGACATTTTCCTCCTCTTAAAAATCTTGTTACTATTACCCTGAACAACTATAGAACCACTTTGTAAGAACTGGCAGCATACACAGATCATCCTCCTCATATTTTTCTCTACAACAGCAACTCTATGAGGTAGGTTGGGCTGAGAGAGAGTGATTGACCCAGAATCAAATGCTGTCAAAACTCCTTCAGGCCTCAGCTGCTTGCTTTGTCTGTGCAAAGGCAGTAGTAGTTTTACAATGTATGAGATCTCCTATGATACATAGAATAAAATTGAATTATTAAAAGTAGCATATTTATTTCTTGCACAATCCTAACCCCAATGGGTTGAGGCGGGTGATCACACCATTGCAGTCTGAGAACATCTGGCTTATAGTGTTACATAAGAATATGGAAAAAATACATTCTTTTTACTTATTTTTTTAATCATTCAGATCCAGAAGGAATATTGTCAGATAACCAGCTTCCATTGAAATGCATAATTAAATGAAATAACCAATTTTTAACCAATCTTGTCAAGTTTAAGATTCTGGCAAGTTATTGCTCAAGGCAACCTATGGGAATAGTGCTATTCACAGAACTCTGAAGCGAAATCTATAACAATGTGAACTTATCCTGCTCATGGTAACCACCAGCAGCATTACAGGATGAGCAATTATAAATTTATTCTCTAGCTTGGCTCTTAATTCCAATTAATTACTGCCTCTTCCTATTTAGAAGGCTGCTAGGATGACATCCCAATGTTTGAGGCACATATCTAGGACAGGGCGGATCAGCAAGGCCTGTTCTCTCCTTAAGCCAAGTGAGGCAACCATCTCAGGTGGCAGATTTGTTAGAGATCGGATTTCAACCAAGCACGTCTCACACACAGAAACACACACACAGAAACACACAGAAATACACAGGAACTGTGAGTTACAATAAAATTGTAAACTCTTTTTTTATGTAACTTTACATTAATGTGTGAAGTGTGTTTATTTTGTGTTTTGAACTGATTAAGCCTTGTGCAAGTTTATGGGAATGCTTCTACTCTGCTATATACTAACAAGAAGCTGCGTGGAGTTCTGGTACTACCATATCAGAATTCCTACAGATTTTGGATGATGGTAGCAAAGGTCGAGGAGAGAAAGCTATTGCTAGGCAAGCTGTACTATATGCTCCCAAAGCTAGCCCTGTACTCTGCCTGCAGGTTGACAGAGATACTTCCCAAAAATCAATAATAAAGATTGAAATGGTCAGCAAAGTTGTCTTTTGTACATGGAATGAGAGAGAGGACACCATCTTAGGTAGAAGAACATTGGGCTCTACCTGGTTGGGACAGGCCTGTGTATGGTCCCTAATTCATTCCAATGACTCCTTCAGAAGAACAGTAGAGCCAAATTAAAATTGGACTTTGGGGAGAGAATGCTATTTTCTGACTCAGTTTTGGAAAATAGATTGGTTTGCCAATTTGGAATTAATCTCAGAGGAGTTCACCTCTCATTAATCCTAACAATAGAGACTAATCAGAAAGCATGTCAAAAATAGATAATTTATTTTGGAATTACAGATTCTTATAAGAGACCCATTGATGTCCAGTGACTAAAATGTCAGATTGGACCGAGATTCAGTTTCCCCTCTGCCACTGAATAACTTTTTGCATATTGGAAAAAGATGTTCAAGACAAGATGTCTATGAAGGTTCTCAGTCATCCAGGTGGAATTGTCTGTAGCTTGAATCATGTCAACTGGATTTCTATTTTCTCAGTGGAAACGTTTCGCTCCCTATCCAATCCAGTCCCTATCCAGACTGGCATTCCTAGACTGTGAAGTCCTCATTGGGACCGGTGGCAAGCTAGAAATAGGGATCTATAGGAAACCCACCCACACAGATCAATATCTGATGTTTGACTCCCACCATCCACTGCAGCACAAACTAGGAGTCATCAGGACATTATCACACAGAGCAGAAACCATCCCCACCTCCATGGATTCCAAAAAGAATGAAAAGCAGCACCTGAGAACAGCTCTGAAGGCCTGTGGATATCCAAATTGGGCCTTCACCAAATCTAAATCTACCAGACCTAAAACAGCGACAGATAGGGCTGAGACTCAGAGTAAACGGAAGAACCTGGTCATTCCTTACATGGCTGGTGTGTCTGAAAAGATAAAAAGGATATTTGGCAAACACCACATACCTGTATATTTCAAACCCACCAACACACTGAGACAGAGGCTTGTACACCCCAAAGATCAAACTCCAAAACACAAGAAAAGCAATGTAGTTTATACAATCCAGTGCAGTGAGGAGTGATCTGAACTCTACATTGGAGAAACCAAACAACCTTTGTACAGGAGGATGGCCCAACACAGGAGAAGTAACACCACAGGACCAGAGTCAGCAATTTATCTTCATCTAAAGGAAAAAGGACACTCATTTGAGGACATTAATGTTCACATTTTAGACAGAGAAGATAGGTGGTTTGAGAGAGGGGTCAAGGAATCCATTTATGCCAACTTGGAAAATCCTTCCTTGAATAGAGGTGGGGGCCTCAGGCACAATCTTTCCCCTATTTTCCTTCCTGCTTTGTCTTCTGTGCCTAGGAAGATTAAGACCATTTCGCAAGCTCAACAGCAGCATGGTAATCTTAACGATCCTCCTTTAGATGATAAAGGGACTTAGAAATAACATCTCAAAATAACCATGACCTAGCCCCAGGTGCAAGGTCACACAGCCACCTAGAAACATATTTAAGGATTCCCTTACTAACTTTGCTCAGACTGAAGAAGCTCCTTGGATAGGGAGCGAAATGTTTCCACTGAGAAAATAGAAATCCAGTTGACATGATTCAAGCTACAGAGAATGTTCAAGACAACTAACTTTACAGTGGGAAGAAAGATGATGTGGAGAATACCACTTTTAAATATTATGACCACTGTTAACATAGATCCTGACTATAAGGGGGAGCTCCTATTTCAGGAACTGAATATGTTTTGCATGCAAAATTTTGGGGTTCAGTTTTGGGCAGCTAAAACAGTTTAATTTATTTATTTATTTATTTATTATTTAAATTTATCCCCGCCCATCACCCGAATCAGGGGACTCTGGGCAGTTTACAGGACAACAGTTAAAATGTATACATAAAATTACAGCAGTATAAAATAATTATAAATCCAGATGGGTATTAGTTAAAAGAAGGACATTAAAATTACGGGATTAGCCATCTCCATGAGGAGCTATCCCTTCCTCCTTCCCATGCCAGGCGGCAGAACCTTCAGCTCTTTCCTAAAGGTCGGGAGGGAGGAGATCTGTCTCAACTCTGGGGGCAAGCTGTTCCATAAAGTGGGTGCTGTTACAGAGAAGGCCCGCCTCCTAGACCCCATCAGATGACATTCTCTAATTGATGGGGTATGTAGCAGGGCCTCTCTGGATGACCGGGTGGGGCGGGTCGATAACATGGGGATAAGACGGTCCCTCAGATACCCTGGTCCCATGCCATGTAGGGCTTTAAAGGTGATAACCAACACCTTGAATTGGACCCGGAAGCAAACCGGCACCCAATGCAGCTTGCGGAGCAACGGTGTTACATGTGCAGATCTTGGGGCACCCAATACTGCCCGCGCAGCCGCATTCTGCACCAGCTGAAGCTTCCGGATAGTCTTCAAGGGTAGCCTTGAATTGCCATACTTCCCCTGCAGCATTCTGATTTCAAACTTTTACTATGACTCTTTAGCACATATATACATACATATATATGCAGAAGAAATAATTTATTTATTTAAAGCTTTTCTATACTACCTGCCATGCTCTGTATCTTCAGGATGTACACAACATTAAAATGTTTTTATAAAATTTAAAACATAAAATAATTTCAAAAATTAACATGTACAATGTATGTAAAATGTGTACAGAGAGAAAAGTTGAGTTGTAAAGAATATAGATGAAAAGAGCAAGGAATGATTAAAATTCAAAGAGGCAGGGAAAAAGCAGATATATGGAAACTAAAAAAAATGTTTTAGAAGTATGCAAAAAAGGGCTAAACAAGGAGCCTCCAGCAGAGTGAATGGAATTAATAATAAAAGTGATGAAATGTTTTGAGATGGCGTTGAAGTGACATAATGCTGAAGCACTATTTTAGAAATCTGTATGGGAATGATAGTGATATATCGAATAGGGGAACTGAAATGGTTATAACTGTTGGTGTCCAAGAAAAAAAATATTGAAAAAGAAATGATAAATGCTGTGAGAACACCAAACATGGTAAGTCTACAGGTGCTACTGAGGAAATGCTAACATTTGGATATGGTTTACTTATGGAATGGCCATCTGACTTGTTCATCGTATGTGTGAAGGCTGCATCTGGTCCTAATAATTGGAACAAATGTTGTTATTGTTCCCCGAGGCAAAGGGGAAGAGTGAGTGCAAAAAAACGGCAGCATTCGTTTGTTAAGCAGGTGCAACAAGGTGCTTTGCAGAATTCTGATCAAAACGGTACAAGAGGGGCCTAAGAGCAATGTTTGGAAAGAACAATGTGGCTTTATGCTCAGGAGATGTGCAAACCAGATTTTTGCTCTTTCACAGAGAAATGCCAACTTGAGAAATGTATGCTTTTGAGAAAGAAAGTCTATTATATGATTTAGAAAGAGCTTATGGTAAGGTAAACAGACTTGAAGTATCAAATGTTTTAGGTGAAAGAGGTTCAATTTGCATTAAATGCACAAGGACTGAGCTTCTATCATCAGAGACAAAAGATTAGACTTAAAATACACTCAGAAAGATGAATTAAACTTAGCACAATTCTTAGCTACCTTTTTCCTATTTCTCTAAAGAATAGACTATCCTTCCAACTGATGCTACCTCTATGGAAGATTTTTTTTTTTAGCCTTCAAGTCAGTGTTGACTCCTGGCGACTTCCTGGACTAGTCCCTGCAGTTTTCTTGGCAAGGTATTTTGGAAGTGATTTGCCATTGCCTCCTTCTTAGGGCTGAGAGAGAGAGAGACTGGCCCAGGGTCACCCAACTGGCTTTGTGCCTAAGGTGGGACTAGAACTCACAGTCTCCCGGTTTCTAGCCCAGTGCCTTAACCACTACACCAAACCGGCTCTCCTATGGGAGATTATTACCCATAAAATCCTTCTTGCAAATTCCTATTTTAATCAGAGATTGAAAGAGAATCTTAGCTCTCCCCCCTCCTTGGCATACAGCTTCTTGTATGTCTCTCCCCTGCCAGAGAACTGTTAGAGTGTGTGTTTTTTTGCACACGCAGAGTATCAGAAAGCGATCAGCACCAGAGACCACTTAATGACGCCAGTCATTTTAGTAACTTAGTTGCAGTTATTTATTTATTTGTTTGTTTGTTTATTTATTTATTTATTTGTCATATTTATATCCTGCCCATCTCCCCCTCAGGAGGGACCCTGGGCAGTTCACAGCAATAAAAACATAAATACTGCAATAAAAAACATAAATACTACTAAAAGTCAATAAAAAATATTTGTATGAGTTATATTTGTTACTCATACAAACAGATATTTACAGTCCTCTTCCAGAACCCTGGAAGTATTACAATTCCACATACCAGATAGTAGAAACAAACAAACAGGAGTAAACAGAAAGAAGCAGTGAGCTGGAAGGCAGGGCGGGCGGGCGGGCGGGCAGGCTCTTTTATACTCTTCGGCCTGGATCACGTGATGCCTGACCTTTCAAAGTTTGCAGGTGTTTACCTAATAGGGCTTTATTGCTGAGACTTACTCCTCAAAAGAATAATACACCAACAAGAATTGCCTGCAGTTTTCCAAAAATAATAAAAGCTTTTCCACCTGGAGAAGGAGGGGTTATGGGGGATCTTCCATTTGCCATGTGCTCAAGAGAAGATGTTGACTGAGAATATCTGACTTCTGCCTGGCATGCAGCTGACAGTCTGGAGTACTGTGAAAGCAGACTTGCTGCACAAGAGGTATTTAAGAAGTGGGTGGTAAAACAAGAACAAGTCAAGGTCAAGAACGAATGAGTCTGGACTGAATCTAGAAATGAGTGACCAGTACAAAGGAAGAAAAGAAGAACACCGAGGTGCCTTGATTATGTACAGAGAATGAATAAGGATCCAAGTGCAAAATCAATATATGAAGGAGGAATGGATAGATCACGAGAAAGGGAAAGACCAAGGAAGTGATAGCTGGATGGAGTTGATGTGCTCCTCAAAAAGAGAAAGGTAAAAAATGTAAAGAACAAAGGCAATATATGAAGCTGTGCATGGATGTAGTGGAAGCAAATATGGTTTGCAAGGATAAAAAGGTACGGAATGATATAATGAATGGCGTTTGTGTCAATTAGATTTAGTTTGATTTCCTTTTCTTTTTCTTATGCCATACCTTTAATTTGTTTGGTTTACTATTTCTTAATCTGTTTTCTCACTTTGCATATGATTATTTGTTCCAAAAGGGAACAGCATGATGGGTATGTATGTACATATGTATATAAAATGTATTAAAGTATATGAAACATATATAAACTATTGGTCATGAGTAGTGGAGCAGTACTATCTTTTATTCCAAGGGTGAATAAAAATATTTTCAACAGCTGCCTTTTATTGAAAGAAGGACACATCCTTTCTCTTAAGAGGGAGTGTGTTTGATGGCATGGCCTCTCTTTCTGACTCCTGCCAAACAAATACCCACAAGATCAAGAAGACCTCTGTTGACAAGTGCAAAGGTTGGGTGCATCTGTATGGCAGAAGGCACCTTACTATATCTTTTGGTCTGAAATTGTTTAGGGCCTTAATGGTTACTGTAATATCAAAACTATTAAACTTGGGCTGGTAGCATCATACTGTATATCATACATTCATGACATTTGTATTCCAAATCTCTTGATAACTGTTCCTGGTGATTTCATAAAGACACTGAATACCACTGGGGACAAGGTGGCTCCTTGTGCTACTTCTGGCACAGTTGCTGGAGATTTAAACTATTCACCCAATGATTGACTGCACAAGTAGAAATGGGGGAACATCTGCAAAAAAAAAATGCCCCTGAACCCCACCCCAACTTGTAGAGACAATCTTTCTTGTCCTGCTAGAGCTCTCAATGGCATTCATTACCATCAATCAGGGTAGTCTTCAGAACTGCCTGCAAGAGTTGGGAGTTGGAAGCATTACATTACAATGTCTCCTTCCTGAGTGGGCAGATCCAATTAGTGATAGTGGGAGATACTGTAAGAGGTTTCAGACAGATGTCGAATAAAATAGAGGAGGAAGCTGAGTTTTTGGGTACTCCACAGAGGAATGCCCAAGGTTTTCTTCCAGAATCCTCCATTGATAAACACCTCCACCTTCTCAAGAACCTTCTCCAGAAAGATCATCTTTCAATTCGGGATGAGGTATCTTCAATATAGAGATGATACCCAGTTGTACCCCATGCTGTGGACATCTTAACCTGGTGTTGGCAACTGTAAGGATCTTGATGGGACAAAACAGACTCAGTTTAAATCCCAGCAAAACAAAGTGGCTATTTATACAGAAATCACCTGGATTGAATGCTATTCCATCTTTAGGTTGTGATGGGGTTGCACTCTCCCAAAATGAACTGGTCTAGGACCTGGTGGGTCTTCTGGATTTGCAGCTCCTGTTATAATAGTAGGTGAAGTCAATGGCCAGGAGAGCTTTCACCCAGCTTCATCTGGTGGACCAGATGTGGCTGCTTCTGGAACATAATGCTATGGTAACAGTCATTCATGCTCTCATCATTCTGCAAATGCATTCTCTTTGGCAGCTGCCTCTGAAGATTTCAATTGATCTAACATACAATGGCCCACCAAATAACAGTTTGGATCTGGGTTAGCCAAATCATATATATTCTGCAGGAGCTACACTGGCTGCCAGTAGTTTTATGAGTACAATTCAAAGTGCTGGTCATTACTTATAAAGGCCTTATGTCAACAGGCAATGCCAATGAACATAATGCAAATAGGTAGAAAAGAAGTTGAAGCTTAGAAGGGATTTTTTTCCTTTTAAACAACCCTCGTCATTGTAAGGTAGATGACAGTTTCGGTCACTATGTGCTTTTGCAGCCAACAGCAGTGTTTAACCAGAAGTAGATCCAACATTCAGTTTACTCTCTTGAACATCAGCACAAGTCTATAAATGACTACTTAGAAATGGTGCTTTCTTTCAGGGAAATGAGCACAGGATTGTAACCCAAGAATAATCTCTCCCAGAACTCTGGGAACACAGCTGAAAGGTGCCAAGTTTGGAAAGCCTGCCTTAGAATATTTAGCAGTTGGGTGCCAGCCTGATCAAGCTGAAAACAGAAGTCAAGATCTAAAATTCAGAATATAAACAAGCAAACAAGCAATAACTAGACAAAGGCCTAGTGACATCTAAGTAACCTTGATACAGGAGGAAGAAGGAAATATCCCTGTAACTCAAAGTATTTATATCTTGGACCATCTTCCACCTAGGGAAGAGCCTTTTCACATTCCACTGAAAAGAGTAAGAAAAAGATTTAAGCTGCCTATGGCTGGTCCAAGGCTCTAACAAAGGGCTTGCTGGGATAGAGCAGAAGCTGACAAAGCAACCACTTGGCACACATCTGCCTTTCAAACAGGAGTCAATGTGCAGATCATTTCAAGTTCACTAGAGGACAAGTATTGTGGTGCCTCTTGCCCACTGAGCAGGCTACAGAAGCTCCCAAGATATGGAGGCAGGAAGAGAAGATTACCCAGGGACTAAATCTGCAAATAAATCATATTCAGGGGTGTCCATGGGGAATCAAGATAGCCACAACTGTGTGGTCGAAGCCCCACCCGCATTTTCTGAACACACACACTTCCCCCCATCCCAGTGGATGGCCCAATCATGTTTATATTCTTTTATATAGCATGGGTCTGAAACCTCAGCCAGCAGATCTGGGTTTCCAAAGGCACAGCTGTGTCAGTCTTTTGCAGCAAAAATAACAGTTTAACTCATTAATTTCTTATCTCACAGAAATAAGATCACAGTCCATGTCATCCATGAATGAGTACAAATTATGAGTTGCTTAATGTGTAATTATTGCAGTATTTTTGAGTTACCAGGAAAGACAACAGGGGCACGCTGGATAGTTCTGCATAATCACTTCAACAATCTTGAATCTCCTACACTTTGACTGAAGAGAGGAGGGGCTACTAAGCACTTCTCTCTGATTTCTGTACAGGTATATCAAGCTACTGCCAAAGGCAAAAAACAGGCCAGGCTGGTTTTCTTGCAGGTCAGAGCTGGCAGCCATAAATGCAGGGAGGGAACTGAATGAGCAGAAAAGGAACTCAGAACAGAGAGGATTGCATTTCTTGATTACTGTACACTGTGAACTGCTACAACAGTGATGAGAAATGCTGAAGGGGGTTTTCCATTCTACAAAAGTTTTAATGGTAGAGAGGCTTTTCAAAGCCCAGGGCTTGAAGACTGTGTCCCACAATTTCTTGCAAGGTGAAGATAGGAGATGACTTTCATTGGGTTAAGGATTCTAGAGAGCAGCTGCTCAAATGGAGTTTAAAGTCTCTGGAAGAAATGAAACAGAGAATGTGTGTGTTGGGGCGGGGGTTATATTGCATGTCTGGGGAGGGGAAACAGCTTTGTTAAACAGCTGAACTGAAATGTATGATCTATAAATAAGGAGACAAGAGATGTGGGAGTTGAATAGCTGCCATTCAAGATGAGAAAGTGAAGGGCTCCAGCAAGGAATCTGAGTAAGCCACCCCCACCCCCATCCCCATTTAGTGATCTGACATTAACCTTGTTACTGAACCTACATTTCTCATTCAGCCGTCTAAGAAAAAGGGGTCAAGTTGTGCTAGATAGCAATGTCACGCAGGACAAATGAATCCCTTTCATGGCCCCTAGTGAATGGAGTAGTAATGAGATGTTGTTTCCCAAACTGCATAGTTGTATATCATGGGTGTAGTAAACGCTTTCACAGGAAACATATTTGGTCTGTAACAGGATCCTTGTGGTTCAATACAAATTAAAACCAGGCTCACCGATACGTGTACAGAAACAAAGAAGGGTCGTTGCTCATGAATGATGCATTAACCACTTCATCTAGCTTGACGTTCAGTTACTAAAACTTCCTAGTTTCCTAGGAAGTTTGAAAACTACTTCAGGCAAATATTCTCTTTTCTCTTCTGCATATGTGATGCGACAGCAGTGTGTTCCAAATGATGGGGAATTTCACAAGTATTTATATAATAATTTCAGAGGATTGCCCTGCCAAAAATGCAAAAATGACTGACGCATGGGCCATCAAACAGGATAGCAAGTTTATAACTGCCAATCCATGCCATTATTTTTAAAAATAAAAAGGCCCAATTGTTTAAGATTTCTGCTCTAGCAGCTTTAACAAAATTATTAATTCTTATGATGTTCCTGCAGTGGCATGATCAGCTGCAAAGAAGTATTTATTTCTTCGTTTATAAAAAATAAGTTATCCCACTTTTCATCATTCCAAGACAACTGTACTTCATGCAGCAAAGGAAACTTGTACAGGCAGACTTTTCTCACTTCTACTTGAAAAGCTGCACTTTCCAAAACTAGACATCCTGTACATGATACTCAAAGGTAGAGGAGCTGTGTCTCGTGCCACCCTCACTTCTGCTGCTTCTGTTTCCGGGGGAGAGTGTCTCATATTGCTGTGTGTGCAGTGTCCCCGTGTGACCCATGCAGTGGTTCTCAGCCGAAAGAGAGGGAGACATTAACAGCAGAAGAATGTAACTGATGCTCTCAGAGGTGTCTGCAGAGTGTAGCAGAAAGAGTCAAGATGACGGTGAGGATGAGGATGAGGATGAGGATGATGTGACGCCCAGAAAGATAGTTGGAGATGTGATCGCACTGTAATGGTCGCCATGTTGACCTTTTTTTACCGTAACCCGCGGACATCCCTGGATGTCCTCTGCCGCCTTTCAGATCTGATCTGATCTGATCTGAAGACTCTCTGATGTCCACTGCTTTGGTTCATTTTGCAACCATCCTCATCTTAATTTACCTGCAGCTCAGTATTCTCTGGAGCTGCACTGTTATTAGCTACCATTTCAGCTTGTTAGGGAATCTGTCTCTGGATCATCTGCAAGAGCACTGGCAATAAGGTAGAATCAGGGCTGCTCTTTATGATGAGAAGGGACTGTAATGGTAATGAGAACTGCCACTTCTTGGAAGAGAAATCCCCCTGGCCTTTTCAAGCAGAGAACTTGTCTTTACATTTGAAATCCCTCCACTTTCAATTTTGTTCCCAAACAAAGTTGCCAACTTTTTTCCCCCTCTCCTGACCTCATTCCTATGCCTTTTATATTTGCCCAGGAAACAGAATTTAGGTGTTTCTATGAAATTTTCTTCATCCAAATTTGGGTCTGCATTTTTAAGTTCTGGATTGCCTTGTCTGTGCCCCAAAATAGGATCCCCGGTTCTATGTTTTTTTTCCTCCAAGTGATGTGAATAGTTTTAGAGTTCATTCATGGTTTTTTCTTTTCTTTTCTTTTTTTTTATAATTTTTATTGCACATCAATAATATAAATATAAACCGACAATAATACAATACAATACAATACAATACAATACAATACAATACAACATACAACACATATTATATATTATACAATATATTGTATATTAGGTATTAAATACCTTTAGATAGATTACCGCTCTACCCTATACCCTTACTTATTATTTCTTCTTTACATCTTTTTCAAAATCTATATTTCTATTCTTTCTTCCATACCTCTGACCTTTTCAACCAAACCAACACATTCTAATTAACTCTCCAATTTCTGAGTGTTTTAATAGACACTCAGCCTTTAACCCTTTACCTCCTACTCCTCAACATACTTTTACCTTCTGGGATCTTGTCTTCCCCTTCTTCCCCTTCTCTTCTTTCTGTAATCCCCTAATTCTCTATTCCTTACTTTCTTTTAATTTCACTGTAATCAAACAACATAAAACAAAAACAACAAAACAACAAAGTAAAATAAAATGGACTTCCTACTTTCTCATCAAAAATTTCTACAATATATTCTACATTTTGTATAATTAATATAGTTGAACACTTATACAATTTATACAATTCTATATCTCATTTACATTGAATTCACTATTTGTATTTTTTGAGTTTTTTCTATATATCTGTAAAATGGGTCCCAACATAAGTTAAATTCTTCGTGATTCTTATCGTTCAATAAGTCTGTTAATTTTGCCATCTGGACTAGATCCGTTGTTTTTAATAACCATTCCTCAATTGTAGGTATACAATCCTCTTTCCAGTGACTAGCAAATATAATTCTGGCCGCAGTTAATAAATAAAATAGTAATTTCCCATATTTCTTGTGTATCTCAGATTTTAAAAATCCTAATAAATACATATCTGGTTCAAAAATTAGATCTTCTTCCAATATTTCACTTATTATTTGATGTATTTTTAGCCAATATTTTTTTGTTTCCTTGCAAGACCACCAAAGATGGAAAAAAGTGCCCGCTTCTTTTTTACATTTCCAACATCTGTTAGATAATCTATTATTCATTTTTGCTAGAGTGTTTGGCGTTAGATACCACCTATACATCATTTTATAAAAATTTTCTTTCATATTATAATTCAATGTGAATTTTAGATCTTTTAACCATATATCTTCCCATGTTTCCAATTGAATTGTATGACCTAAATTTTTTTCCCAATTACACATACATTTCTTTTTTTGTATATTTTTTGAATTATTTAATATTAATATCTTATACATTTTTGAAATTAAATGATTTTTGTCTTTCCATAGAACGATATCCCAATTATTTGCAGTATCTTTAAATTTGAAATTTTTATTATCCACTCTGAATTGTTCTTTAATTTGAGCATATGAAAACCAATTACACTTTATTCTATCTTTTAATAAGTTTTCTCTTGATTTTAAATTATAATTTGATCCCTCAAAAATTAGTAAGTCTTTGTATGTTATCCAATTACCTATGTTTAAATTTCCATACCAAGTAAATGCTTCATGTGGTGAAATCCAGAGTGGTATATTTGGTAAAATTGTATATTTATATTTATTCCAAATTCTTATAATTGATTTTCTAATGGGATGGTGATTAAATGCTACATTTGCTTTGATTTTATTATACCATAGGTATCCATGCCAACCAAATTTTAAATCGTGACCTTCCAAATTAAGTAGTTTTTTGTCGTCCAGTCTTATCCAATCTCGGAGCCACCATAGAATACATGCCTCATAATATAATTTTAAGTTAGGAAGATCAAAACCACCATTCTCTTTGGTATCTTGTAGGAATTTATATTTTATTCTTGGCTTTTTGCCTTGCCAAATAAATTTTGCCAAGTCTTTTTGCCAATTTTGAAAAGTTTTTTGAGTTATAACAATTGGAATGGTTTGAAATAAAAAGATAATTTTTGGTAATATATTCATTTTTATTGTTGAAATTCTACCCAGGAATGATAGATGTAGATTTTTCCAGAGTTTTAAATCGTTTTTTATATTAGTCCATAATTTAGTATAGTTATTTTTGAATAAGTTTGAATTATTAGATGTTATATCCACTCATAGATATCTTTGTTTTTTAACATTTACGAATCCCGTGATCTGTTCCATATTTTGAATAATGTTTTGATTCATATTCAAATTTAACATCTTTGTTTTATGATTGTTTATTTTAAGCCCCGCCAATTCACCAAAATCTTGGATTTTTTTAAATAAGTGTTTAATCGAAATTTCTGGGTTTTGTAGAGTTATAACCATGTCATCAGCGAAAGCTCTTAATTTGTAATTTTCCTGTTTTATTCTTATTCCTTCTATTAAATTATCTTTTCTTATATTTTCTAAAAGAACTTCTAATACCAAGATAAAAAGGAGTGGTGAGATCGGGCAACCTTGTCTGGTGCCCCGACCTATATTACAATCCTGAGTAGTATCTCCATTTACTACTATTTTGGCAGTTTGCCATGTATATATAGCTTGAATAGCTTTTATAAATTTATCCCCATAGTCCGATCTTTCTAATATTTTAATCATAAAATCCCAATTTAAATTGTCAAAAGCTTTTTCTGCATCTAAAAACAACAATAGGATTTGTTTTTCTTTATGGACTTTGGCATATTCAATTAAATTTATAATGGTTCTAATTTTGTCTTTGATGTGTCTTTTTGGTAAAAAGCCCGATTGATCCATATTTATTACATCTTGTAAAACCTCTTTTAATCTATTTGCCAAAATACTAGTAAAAATTTTGTAGTCTGTATTTAATAAAGAGATTGGTCTGAAATTTTTACATAAGGTGTGGTCTTGATCTGGCTTAGGAATTAATATTATGTTGGCATTTGTCCATGTTTCCGGTATTCCATTTCCTGTCATTATTGAATTTAATAATAAATTAAATGGTATTAATAAATGGTCTTGAAGCACTTTATAATACATTGCTGTGAATCCATCTGGACCTGGGGTTTTTCCTGGTTTCTGTTTTTGAATTGCATTTGAGATCTCTTGGATAGTTATGGGTTCATTTAATCTGTCTTGCTGCACTTTAGATAGTTTTTGTAAATTACTTTCTGATAAATAACTATCCACCTTTTCAACATCCAGTTGTTGTTTTTGATATAATGTAGAATAGAATTCATGGTTTTTTCCTTGCCTACATTGTAAATAAATATGTACACTTAATAAGCCGGTGCTACCAAGACCCCTTTTGAGTTTTACGGGTATGTGTGTGTATTTATATGCATGGATAACATACCAACTACTCCAAAAAAGCCATCTTGATATGTTGTATCTCTAACTGTATCAAAACTTACTTTTGCATTGTCCCTCTTCCAATGTTCTGGAAAGCATGTTGGCACCAGCAAGGCACTGAACGAAAATGATCTGTTCCTCCGTTTTATGCCTTGCTCTCTAATAAGTAAGCTAAGAAATGCAACTATGCAATTCATACTTTCTCCGATGTGACTGTTACTGAGTGCAACTGAACTTGATCCCAAGTAATTACACAAGACTTAGTTCCTATTCTATTTACTAACAGTGAACCTCTCTTTGAAGGTGTATCCTTATGTAGTGAGAACATTATCATACACATTTCAGAAGGATATATCAGGAGACTTAAGGAAACCCCAAGGATTAATTAATTACTAGTATAGTGTAGCCATCATGCCCATATCAGTCCAAAATGACTGATAAGTGCCCCTCTAATCCCACCCATGACTGTCATTTGACTTCACTTCCAACGTAATGGGTACTAAAACATAACAGATGTTATAGACCTTACAGCTGTCAGATTAAGGGAGAAAATGTTCCTTTAACACTGGCAGGGCCAAGAATATTTAATCCTACCTCACTCATGGGCTGGAGATAAATCAGTGGTAGGGAACATGGCAGAAAAAAAGTTGGTACACATTTGCTATTTATTATTAAGTGTGGACTGCTGTGCAAAAATGACTAGTCACGTGATGATATTATATAATGAAATGTTTGCTAAGTATCCATCATTGGCATTTAATATTTGTCTTAGCTTTTTTCAGCAAAAAATTCTGTTGGGCAAGTTTTGTTCCTGGAGGCAAGAGGCTGAAAGAGGACTTTTGGGGAAGAAATGGCGCACTCTGCGAAAAGCGGAGCTGACGACTGTGGTGGAATGAAAAGCCAGCAAATAGACCGGGTCTTCGATAATTCCTGTCCAGACAAGGAGACGAGATTGCCCACAAGTGCTCCAGACAGCTGCTCCTCATGAGGAGACCACAAGGTAGTGGTCTCTGGCGGGTTTAGAGTTCTGGAAGATGAGGGAGTAGCCATCCGCCCAGAGTCCCCCTTTTTTGGGGGGGAGATGGGTGGTGATAGAAATGTGAACAATAAATAAATAAAAATCTTGCTCAAACCACGGTTGGTGCCTTTGAAAGAACACTGGGTTTGCATACTTCTTTTTCTAATCACTTTCGGAAATTACTTAACTGCTTTTCAGCAATTAGGAACCTTTGAACTGACAAGTTTTTACAGCACTGGGTGAGTTTCCTTCAATCCTTAGCAAAAGAAGTTTTAACTACACGTTTAAGAACTTTAAAAATATATATATATATTGGAATAAAGAGCAAAATGGTGATTGTAACTTTGATTTTAGAAATTTACAAATGGACTAAGGGTCCAGATAAATTTGAAATAAGATTTTGTAAATAATTATCAAGAATCCTTCCTGTGGGAAAATGCTTTTGTTTTGAATTAAAAAAAACATAATAAGATTTTAAAAATTGGATGCTAGAGGGAACTAGAGGGAGCTAAAGATTACAATTAAAGGAGAAGAACACTCAGATTTGATTTACAATTACAGAACGAAGCAAAATATTTTAACATTGGACATGTTGAGGATATTTTTGAACAATGGACCCAGAAGTTAATTTTAAGAGTGTCTGTCTCTATAGATAGACTGTGTCTAAAAGATATGATGGGAGAGGAACAAGTTCTACCTAACAAGATTGAGACTGAGTTGTAAGTGGATTTACAAATGACAGGCTACAAGAATGACATGGAAAAAGATGTTACACTGAATATACAAAATAAACCGGCCAAATGTCTTAATATTAAAAGGGATATAGAAACAACAAACCAAGAGAGTGACCTGGATAACTTTCCTATATTGGATTTACAAAAGAGGCTTGTTAAAGTTTGGAAGAATTTTGTGAGAAGGGACAAAGAAAAAATGAAAAGAAATCAAGTTCTACAACATTATTTGAAGGGACTAAAGATTAAGATTGTTAGAAGTAAAGGGAAGGAATATAAAGTTGGTTTATTTGATCAAGGTTACAATAGATATCCTTGGTTATCTCTGGTAACCCTTAATGGACTTTTGCTGACACATGGACTGAAGTGATGATACTTTATGGATTTGTTTATAGATAGATGGGATATGGGAAGAAGAGATCATGCATTGTATTTTAAGAGAAGGTGATAAGTTACTAAATTGTTTATACTTTTGATTGTTAGAGATATCGGATTTCAACCAAGCACATCTCACACAAGCTTTCTATTTTCCCCCTTTTTTCTTTTCTGCACCTTCTACTCTTTCTTTTTATTCTTCTATTTTTTCAGTTTGTATTAGTTTTTACTGTTGTAATTATAATCTTTAATAAAATTACTATATTAAGAGGCAAGAGGCTGAAAGAGGACACAAAATCTTGTATTGAATATCTTGATGTCCCTTTTCAGCCCTGATAATAGGTCTGATGTGCTTTGCAAGTCAAGAGGTTGTCAGCTGCTTCTCCTACTACATAGCGAGCATCACAAAACAAACAGATACCATGATTGGGGAGGGAGAATTAAATAAGAAAACAAACTTCACTGTTTGGAACAGCCTACTATTTATTGAGGACATCTTCAGTTTCAGTTAAGGTGCGGTACTCACAGGCATCCATTTCTAACCACAATGAAGCCAAAATGATGAAATGTTTGTTGTGATGTCATGGTGCAAGCTCCATTGTTTCTTGGTTGTATTGTGACCTCTCAATGCACATTTTGTGACACACACACACACCCCACAGACACTTATGGTGATACTGAAGTGTGATTCATACAATAGATTTTAGATTCCACCAATGTAATGTAATACCATGAGTCCAAACTGAACTGAAAGACAAACTTGTTGTAGCAGATGATTTCGGCCTTGTACATTATGTAAGCAAACTATAGAACAATGGTGACCACACCACAAATGTTGCATAACATGGACAAAGATTTTGTTGCCATAGATTCTTAGATATACAGAATTTTTTTCTGAACAATATCAGAAAATGGTCTAGTGGTTAAGGCAACTGGCTAGAAACCAGGAGACTGAGAGTTCTAGTCCCACCTTAGGCATGAAACCCAGTTGGGTGACCTCGGGCCAGTCACTCTCTCTCAGCCCAACTCACCTCACAGGGCTGTTGTTGAGGGGAAAATAGGAGGAGGAAGGAGTATTAGGTATGTTCGCCGCCTTGAGTTATTTATAAAAATAATAAAGGCGGGATAATAAATAAGTAAATAAATAAATAAATAAATAAATAAATAAATAAATAAATAGGCAATTTGAGTTCTTTATGGTCAGTATTTTGGATTTATTGGAAAAATAATGACAAAGTTGGATAAATCTGGGCAAATGCCATGGATCCATATGGATTTCCTGGCATCAGGCATGACAGTTCGTCAATGTGAAACTGATTGTCTTTGGATCAGATTGAGATTACCCATTCTTTGGATCCTGGGACCTCTGGTGGGAATACAGATATCAAAAGCCAGAGTATACCACTACTTGCTAAAAAGACTTCAACACTTCTCTCACTCTGGACCACTGGTATTGGAAGGAGTCTACCAAGCTACTTACAAAGAAACTGAGCAACTCCATGCTTCATGCATGGGTAGATTTTACTAAACAGCAATTGCCCCAGACTGATGGGGGCTGGAGTTCAACAAATGCTGTACATCTCTGCTTCACAGGAATCCCTGTCTTTAGTTAAGTTTAGGTATAACAGGAAACCATGGTTTTTACCTCCTAACTGAACAAGCTTTGGGCTCTTCACCTTTCCAGCTGAAAAGACTAATCCTATCTGAATTTTGGGAATTATACTTTATTAGTGCTAACAAATGAGTAACAAATCAGGAAGGCTTGTACCTCCCCCAAGGCAATCTTAGATCTTGTGTCCCATAAACAAGTCATGTTTTACAGTGTTCTAAAATCCCCTTTCTTTATCACATCTATTTCACCAATAGTCAGCCCTTTCTTTGTCCAACCCTTTAGTCAGGGTTTCTCAACCAGGGTTCCGTGGAACCCTAGGTTTCTGCTAGAGGTCCTTAGGGGTTCCCTGAGAGATCACAATTTATTTAAAAAATTATTTCAAATTCGGGCAACTTCACATTAAAGAGGTAAGTTTCATTCTTTATTTTTAGTTTAAGAACACTATTAGTGCATATATACAGGCCTACACATGAAACGAATATAATAATTTTGTAACTTCTGGCCTATATTTGAGCCTGAATGTGCAGGGGTTCTCCAAGGCCTGAAAAGTATTTCAAGGGTTCCTCCAGGGTCAAAAGGTTGAGAAAGGCTGGTGTTAGTGAACAGTCACAAAGGGAAACATCTCATGGACATTTTACAATTGCACTGCTTACTAATATAGTTCTAATATATTTCTTGGCACAATTCATAGTGTTGGCAATGATATTTCAAGCATAAATGACAAGGTTGGTTATTATTTATTTATTTATTTATTTAAAATATTTTTGTAATACCCCAATCATGTTTTGGGAATAGTTTACAGGAGGAAGAATTAACATATAAATCTCGGGAAAAAATGTAACATATGAAAAGGTACAAAATTATGAAGATAACACAAACCAGTCAGCATGATACCAAAAGCACAGTAAACAAGAGAGGCCCCTTCTTTCCACACAGCTGCTGCTGTTACCAGCAAGCCATGACAGGCTGTGACTGGAGAATTAGAATTATGTGATTGGAGAATTCAGCCCTTCCTTGAAAGTGGTCATTCTCACCAAACAAAATCAAACTTTACTTCAGAAATACAGAATAAATCGTAAAACACTCTTTTAAACTTTTAATATCCAAAATGCAAACTTTCGATGTTAAGAGACCTTGATTTAAAAAGTTTCAAAAGAGGATGCAATGCTCCTGGCAAACCACAAGATGGGGCTGGTCTGCTACAAGTAAAGGAAAAACTCACTGTAAAGAAACTGGAGAGGAATTCAAATAATTTACAGGTTACAAGATTATGAATAAAATTATTATCTTCATGCCCAACCTGAAGATGGAAAATAGGCTGAAATATACACAATATCTGAAGTGGTACAGAGAAATTAAGGACAGGAAATTTACGGCACAGAAAAAGAAATTAAACTTAGCACAGATCCCTGCTTATATTTTTTACCTATATCAACAGAAATAACCAGATTCCTGAAGCAAGAGTTCTTCGCTTGCTTTCCTACATTCTTACAGTTTCATGCAATTTCCAAACATTAATTGAAGGCTGCTGTGGTTGGGTGGGGGGAATGGTGGAAGCCCCAGTTTCTTCCCAGCCTCTCTCCCTGGGCTTCTCCTGAAAAATTCAACTCACCTTTATTCTGAGAAAAAAGAAAAGAAAATTCCTTTCTGCTTCTAGCAGAGGGAGAGGCTGAGGGAATCTATCTAGGTCCACATGACACAGAACTATCTCTCTCCGATGTGTGTATTCAGACTGACACACTGCTGGAATGTAGGCCGACAGACTGGCATTCACAGCTTAAATATCCTAATTATTTTCATATTACATTAAATGAATAAATGATATCTGACACCTGTTAGAAAGTAAGTTACCAGCAGAAACTGGGCAAGAAAAAGGTGTTTTGACCCAATTATATACCCCTTTCTTAGCTTGAATCTGAAAAATGGAACTTCAGGCCTTCAATTCTAAACAAAACTAGAAACATAGTAAAAATAGGGTTCATTTTAAACAATCTAAATTACAGAATAGTGTAAAATATATGTGTGCTTGTTTAAATAATTTAATATCAAGAAAAATTATAAAAAATGTAATTAATAGCATGACGGAAGCTAACACAGAGACAGTTCAAAATGCCTAGATTTTCACACATGAAGTAGCTTTCACACATGAAGTACCCAGGCAGTGGCGCCCATAGGGGAGGTCAAGGGAAGTCAGGGTGACCCAAGTAGCATTGTGGCATTGCCACATGAGCCTCACCCCTTTTTTATGTGTGTGACAATGTTGCACGGATGTCCAAAAGGTAGAGATGATGAGAGCCTGCAAATGCCACTGTTCACAGACTCTCAAATAGGCCACAGAGACTGTGCTCAAGGATCTTCATTCAAGTCCATGAAAGAAACAGTGTTCTCATGCACATGTCCACCTGACTGTGTTCTGAAGATGCTTTGCTAACCATTCTTTAAAATATGTCTTCATGACGTTCCCTTTATCTCATCCCTTGCCCATAAGTAAAGGTAAAGGTTCCCCCCACACATTTGTGCAGTCGTGTCTGACTCTAGGGGCCGGTGCTCATCTCCGTTTGTTAGCCGAAGAGCCAGCGTTGTCCAAAGATGCTTCCACGGTCATGTGGCCGGCATGACGCACACGGAACGCTGTTACCTTCCCACTGAAGTGGTACCTATTAATCTACTTGCATTTGCATGCTTTCGAATTGCTAGGTTGGCAAGAGCTGGGGCGAGTGCGGGAGCTCACTCCGTCACGCGGGGCTATGGATTCGAACCTCTGAACTTGCGATCTTCCGATCGACAAGCCTGGCATCTTACCCACTGAGCCACCACGCCCCTTGCCCATAACTGTTGTCTAACATATTTATCTGATTGGACTGAAGTGATAATCTCCATCAGTCAACCTTTTATCTTTACTGTCAATAAGAACCTCCTTCTATTGCATCAAGTAACATCTTTGCTATTCTCAGATGCCCAGCTGTGTTCCTAAGATAGAACATCCCAAGTAAGATGATATAATATAGTTGTTATTTATTTATTTATTATTTATTTATTATTTGGATTTATCACCGCCCATCTCCACCATGGTAGACTCTAGGCGGTTTACAATCATTATAAAAAGTTAAAAACCTATACATCTAAAATCTACTATAAAATAAATAAAAAATCAAAGAGATGGTGTGTTCTTAAAAGGAGGATATTACTAAGCTAACCACCCCCAGGAGGAACTATTATTTCCTTTGTTCCAGGCAAGGTGGCAGAACCAGGTCTTTAAAGACTTCTTGAAGGCCAGGAGCGAGGGCACCCGCCTCACCTCTGGGGGCAAGATATTCCACAGGGCAAATTTATGTATTTTATACATTTTTATACCACTTCCCACATGGCAATGCAAGCAGCAAACTTTCCCTGAGATTTTTATGGAGAATATGCATTTCTCTAAATCTTGAGATTTACGTTACATGTTAGGCTTTGGACGAGGACTGTATCTGCTGATTACGTAAAATGGAAGACCTCAAGATCAGGCAAAGTTTAACCACTTTGAAGGCTAGCTGAGTAAAACTGCTCTTGACCTGTGTACCTTTCAAAAAGATGGGGTCAAAATGCTTGGACACTTCTCCATAAAAAAACAAATGCATCAAGGGAGAATAGTTTTCTATGTGCATAGAATTACGTTTTTTAAAGAACAGCATTCACTCTGTCTGCAATAATATATCTACTTACCGATGAGTAAAATAGTGGTCCTTTCTTTTGAGTAGGTATACAGAGAACTGCATTGGAAGCAAAACATCCTTGAAATATTATCCACTTAAGTCATTGTGAGTGTGTATTATTCCAGAGAATCCTAACAGAGGCTACCAAGCATCACAGGCTATTATTCATGAAGATTCCTTCATTATTTGGTCTGGAATTGCAAACCTTTAATAATTTCTTTTTATGAGCTATCCACCTTTGTTATTAAAATATTACAGCTCAAGGTTTTCCGTGTTGTTTTTTATTTATCTTGCAGGGGTTTTTTAATTTTGTTTTTGTTTTCAAGGAGAGGTACTAGAGCACAATTGCAACATCAGCATACCCAATGTAGGCAGGCATTATTATGGGTTTTCAGGACTTACTAAATACTCTAGGCTCATCCCATGTTATTCTTCCTATTGGTTTTGGCTTTATGAGGAATAGCTGGTTATTTGTCAGTTGAATAGCCTCACTTAATTTTCCCAATGTCAGCTTCTGTTCCCATATGAAGGAAACCAGGAGACTGTGAGTTCTAGTCCCGCCTTAGGCATGAAAGCCGGCTGGGTGACCTTGGGCCAGTCCCTGTCTCTCAGCCCTAGGAAGGAGCCAATCGCAAACCAGGAGACTGTGAGTTCTAATCCTGCCTGAGGCATGAAAGCCAGCTGGGTGACTTTGGGCCAGTCACTCACTCTCAGCCCAACTCACCTCACAGGGTTGTTGTTGTGGGGAACATAGGAGGAGGAAGGAGTATTAGGTACGTTCCCTGCCTTGAGTTATTTATAAAAAATAATAAAGGCGGGATAAAAAAAATCTAATTTTTTAATTAGAAAAATTAAAAATTCAGAAGAGATATAGAGTAAACATAAAAATAAGAAACTGAAATTAATAACTTCCAGTAAACGAATAGATACAGGTACTGGGACAGTCCAGAGAGGATATTCAAGGGGAAATAGATCCATTCCCTCCCTTATCCTGAAATCAGTAGAAAACAATAAAAAGGGCTGAACTTGCAAACAATAAATCTTTAATTGAAGTTGCCAGGGATTCTTGCTAAATAGGACTTACTTATGAATAAACATTGTAAAAGAAATCTGTTACTGATTAAAGGCTAGGCTAGATCATATGGTGCTATATTAAGGTGTTGTATGGAATTTTGCTTGGTTTGGTTTTAGTTTCAATTAATTGCAATAAAGCAAAGTTACAAGGATACTAGGATGGAAGCTATTTATATATTTCTTTGTTTGTTCATTTACTTTATTTGGCCACCCAACTCACAAATTGCAACTCTGGGTAGGTAACATAAGATTAAAACCAATACAAAAACAATGTACCAAACAAAAACATTACATATAAACCATAATCATTCTACATCAAATCATTTCTAATTATAGGCCCATCCACCACCCTGGCCCAATTCCTGGGGGAAAAGCTAGGTCTTCAAAGCCTTATGAAAGGTCGGCAGGGTCAGGGCCATTCTCATCTCAGGTGGCAAACTATTCTATAGGGTAGGGACCTACCTGGGTTATTCCAGCATTACTCTTACTTCTCAGTCCTCTTCTCTTCATTTTCCAATTTCTATGTCTTAAAAAGACCCACAATTGGTCTGATTGAAACTCATCTCTGCCCTCTCCATCATATAATTCCATGATGTGATTCCCAAGGCTGGGGCTGGAGAAAAAGCATGGGAAATATATAACTCATAGTTTTTCATTGAAGATCTAATAGTGTTTCAGATCTGATCAGAGAGACTGAGTCCTGCCTAAATTAAAAATACATTAAAAGCTATTTTTATTCACCCACCAAGAATAAACAAATACAAGGGACCGATAACTTTTTGTTTTGTGTCAGTGTAGGTATTAAACACACCAATCAATCAATAAAATATTTGGGTTTTTTAAATGTCTATATTTATTTCTATATAGTAAAATTTGAGTGTAACGTCTCAGGATTTCCCTGAGTTACCATTTGAAATTACTTAGTGATGCTAATAGAAATAATTGTTTGAACATCACGTGATGGAAATTAGATTAACCTCCCTTTGGGTTTGTTTATTTGTTTGTTTATCATATTTATATAGCTGCCCATGTCACAAACACACCTCTGGGTGGTGTACAATAAAAACAATAAACACAAATCATAAAAAAGAGACAAACATTAAACACTATTCTATAATTTGAAAAAATATCAATATTATTAAAAAAGACTCCTATACACAAGTCCAGGATCATTTGCTCTTATTTTAGGTTAATCATAGCTTGCCAATGATTAACCTTTTTTTTTTTTGGTTTTTAGTTGCAATTTGTTTAAAACAAGCCAACTTTAAAACCTATTTCAACAAACCATAGTTAGGGTAATTGCTACCTGTGACTCATTTGTAAATAAAATTAGGGTTAATCAAAATCTCCTTCAAATGTCCTTGCAGCTATGCCAGAAGAAGAGAAGATGTAATATGTGGGTAGCTTGGCTCATTCTATTCCTGATAAGCACTGGAGGTGGCCTGCAATTGGAGTGAATGAACAACATGACAGAGATGACAATATTTTCTTTAGATGTTCTCTATCAGTCATCTATAGCTTGGTGCCACCAGCATTCCTCAGCCAGGATGACTTTGCTGAGAATTCTGGGAGTTGAAATCCACACATATGGATTGCTCCCAGGTCTGGAAACCTTTTCTATGTCTTGATTTCATTTTCTTATCAATCAATCAATCAATCAATCAATTTTACTATAAGATCGCTGTTGACCATTCTATAATTTTCTTATGCCATTCCATAGTTGGTATGATGTCTGAACATTTGTAATGTATTTGATGCAGCTATGTAAGCTGCCACAAAGATTGGATTTGTTAGTTAGCATTGAGGAAATCTCCAGTAGTTTTCCTGGTTTCCCTGTTCCACAGGATAATTAAAACAATCATCATGTTGGTATAATCCAGCTGCCAGACTCCAAGAACAGATTTTGATTGTTAACACAGTTTTTTAAAGTTTATTTATTTCTAATTAAGATATCTCCAGTTTTAATTTCTCCAAATTGCATAAAATCAGTTGAAAATATTTAAAAAAGACTAAAATAAGAAATATTTATATGACCAGTGATTTCAATACTTTAGAAAATGCATATTTGATGGGACTAATTATGGATTTTTTAAAACCTAAAATGATGTAATTCCTCACAGTGAATTTCACCATAGCATGAATAGCAGCAATGAATGAGGTCTTCTCCCACCCTTTATTCTATACAAGCTAAATTTGTAAAGGGTATTCCTTTATATTTGGGAAGGTTGCATAAAAATCAAGAGAAAGTAGTTAATAAATAACATACAGTATGCTAGAGCTAAGATGTGGTTAAATGAAGTCTATATAACAAAGAGTTTTGCAAAGCACAAAGAATTCCAAGGAGGAAAAAAAATGGAGGACAGCAGAACAAGTCAATAAGGCTACACAAAAAACCATAGTGAAGTTCTGAAAACAAAAGAAAACAAACAAAAATAGAGTAGGTAGAAAGAGAATGAGGTCACCAAGAAAGAATATATAAAGGTAGCCCAGAATGGTAGAGATGGTGTCAGAAAAGCTAAACAATGTGATAATTAACAGATATCACCATAGGATTGTCAAAAACAAGTTTTGCCAGGCAAACCTTACCTAATTTTTAGATTAGGCAACTTCCTTAGTAGATTGTGGGAATACTATTGATGTAATATATCTTGATTTCAGCAAATCATTTGACAAAGTCCCCTATGACTCTATGTGGATACCTACCTGGCTTGAAAATTGCATGGGATGCCACCAGGTTAAGGCCTAGGTCCTCTATTCTTCATCATTTTAATGAATGACAGAGAGGAGGGAATTCTTATCAAATTTGCAAAACTGGATGGGATAGCTAATAACCCAGAAAACAGAAATAAAATTCAAATTGTAAAGTGTATTGTAGCTTGAATCATGTCAACTGGATTTCTATTTTCTCAGTGGAAACGTTTCGCTCCTTATCCAAGGAGCTTCTTCAGTCTGAGCAAAGTTAGTAAGGGAATCCTAAATATGTTTCTAGGTAGCTGTGTGACCTTACACCTGGGGCTAGGTCATGGTTATATTGAGATGTTATTTTAAGTCCTTTTATCATCTAAAGGAGGATCGTTAAGATCACCATGCTGCTGTTGAGCTTGTGAAATGGTCTTAATCTTCCTAGGCACAGAAGACAAAGCAGGGAGGAAGATGGGGGAAAGATTGTGCCTGAGGCACAATCTTAACGATCCTCCTTTAGATGATAAAAGGACTTAAAATAACATCTCAATATAACCATGACCTAGCCCCAGGTGTAAGGTCACACAGCTACCTAGAAACATATTTAGGATTCCCTTACTAACTTTGCTCAGACTGAAGAAGCTCCTTGGATAAGGAGCGAAACGTTTCCACTGAGAAAATAGAAATCCAGTTGACATGATTCAAGCTACAGACAATTCCACCTGGATGACTGAGAACCTTCATAGACATATGTAAAGTGTATTGCAAGTGTTAATAGTCATCACTGCTCAATAACCACACATATTTTCCATAAATGTTTGTTTTAACTACCACAAATAGAATGCTGCTGTCTAATGAATATGAATAATGAGCCTAATAAAATACAAATAGCAGCTTTTTAAGCAATGACACAGAAGTGAGAGATCCATTCATCTTATATTATTAAGCAACAAATAAAAACTAACTTTTTTCACCAGGCTCTAAGAGTCAGTCAAATCTACTGATTTCAGTGTCTTGGTCTTGTGCATAATACATTAAGTTTTATCCATGACTTTAACCTTGTTGTGTACTGTTTGCCACAAAGCAGGCTCTGTATATTAAATGGAGCTTTCACGTGAAATCTTAAAACTGGATTTGTACCTCTAAGAGTCTTGCAAATAATACAGGAGAGATACAAAAAAACCACAATTTTAAAACCAACCATCCAACAGAATGTCCAAAGTGGCAGCATTTAGTCTTTCATCTGAACATCAAGTATTTTGCAGGACTTCAATATGTATATCATATATTATTTCTTTTCTCATAATATTTCATGGAAGAATGTGGCTCATTTGACAAAATCAACAAGGTCAGTGTTTCATGAACATTTTGTAACCGGCTAAGTTCCAAAAGAGGAAACACAGCACTGCAGAAGGAAGCAAAATGAAGTAGTTGCAAAAGAACGGAAGGGTGCTTAGCTGCTTACAAATATTGTTGTGGTAACAATTGCACTATTAGTGCAGCCCCATTTGCTGTTGTTCTTCTGGTTTCTTCTCTTGAGGGTAAACAAACTGATCTTGTTTTCCTGGGATCTGCAGCTGCTGCCTCCTCCTCTCTCTACTCTCTCCCTGGTCACCCCAACACACACACTCACATTCATCCCAAACCTTCTACTAATTTCTTAGCTCCACTGTAGCTCCTATGAAGTAAAAGGATGGACTGAGTGGCGTATGCGTTGTTGTTTTTTTAAATTGGGTGATAGCAACACCCAGGGCTGAAAGAACAGACTGCTCTCGGACGGTGGTGACATCATCCCGGTGGGTGATGTTGCTGGGACATTTGTGTTCCAGCTCAACTGTTCCTTCGAGTATCTGCAGGGGAAGAGCTTGGACAGAAAGCAATGTACTAAAAGTTCCAGGCCACCTTTTGATTAACATAGGCTGACCATATTTCCTTGAGACAAAAACGGGACATTGGGATGGCAAAAATGGGACGGGAAAGGGCTATGGAGGAGGGCTTCTGCCCCCTTTCTCGTAAGACTCTGTAAACTCTGTAAAAAAGGAACCCCGAGAAAGCAGAAGGGGATCCCCAACAAGCGGGCCAGGGAGAGCACCACCGCGCCTCCTTTCCCCGTCCCATTAGCCGAAGCCGCGCCCATGCCCCTCGCCTCAAACAGGGCTGTCCGGAGAGTGGGGGGGGGGGGGACCGTGAAGCCCCCCCACCCCTCCATCGCAGGTGATCCGCCCGCCCTGGGGAGGCGGCAAGGAAGACGACTGGATGGCCATGCGGGAGAAGCGGACCGGGCAGGCAGCATCGGGGAGGATGGCGAGGGGAGCTGGGCAGGGGCGCCCAGCCAGCCATCCCGCGCAGGCACGGGCTGAGCCACAGCTGCTGCCGGCCGCTCCGCCAAGCACGGGGTGCTCCGAAGGCAGGCGCCACCAGAGGAGTGAATATGATCCGGATCCGCACTCGGCCCTGCTGACCCGCCTGCTGGCCTCTGCTGAAAGTGGCCACCCTGTGCTGGTGCTGGGGGGCAGAAGGCCAGGTAACCCGGGGTAGGTTTCATGAGGGGGGTGCGCACGCTCCCTCTGGGCTCTCGCTTGCGCTTCCCTTCATCCTCCTCCTCCCCCTTGTAGGAGGTCCCAGTCCACTAATGGCCATCACCCGAGTTGCTTTCCTCTGCTTTGCAGAGCAATCAGATAGTGGGGACCCCCCAAAAAAATCCTCCCCCCTGAACCCTTCATAGAAAAAGCCTCTCCTGACGACCACGAGGGCCGGGCGCCTCTCCAATCGGAGAGGGGCTTCTTCTTCCGGGCTGCCTCCAATCGGCAGCTCTGGTTCGGATTCCCCTTTCATGCCATGCCAGCTTCTTCTGGAGGTCGGCTCGTCTTCCTCCGACTCCGAGTCTGGCATGGCAGCAAGGGCTGACCTGCTCCTGGCAGGCTCACTCCTGACAGGTTTGCGGGAATTTTCAAATTTAAAAAAAAGGGACAAAATTGGCATTTATAGTAAAATGACAGGACGGTCGGGAAATGTTAAAAAAGCGGGACTGTCCCGTTCAAAACAGGACATATGGTCAGCCTAGATTAACATTATTCTATCTGGAAATTAGGATTACCATGTATGGGCTGCAAAAATCTGCAGAAATCTGCCATCTAGTGGTCACCCAGAGTTTTGCAACCTGTACATGGCAGCCCTATATAAATAAACCAGCAAACCCAGTTATCCAGGACACAATGACAGTAAGGTCTGGTAGAATGTATGCTGCAGCCATTATGGATTTTATCTTGCTAGAAATTAGCAGCTAGATCAGAGCTTTCCAAACTGTGTGTCGGGACACGTTAGTGTGTCGGCTGCAGTGTTTGGGTGTGTCGCGGCTGCGGCTGCCTCTGAGCCCTGCCAGGATTCCACGCAGGTCCTAGTGCCTGCCTTGTGCCTTGCTGCCTCCAAACCTGCTGTGATTCCGTGCAGGTCCTGGTGCCTGCCTAGTGCCCTGCTGTAAGAGTGTGTTGCGAAATGATGCCCTGCTGTAAGAGTGTGTCATGAAATGATGCATGTCTAAAAAGTGTGTCACCAACATGAAAAGTTTGGAAAGCTCTGAGCTAGATTAATGACCTACACTAGTAATTAAAATATTCTATGCTGGGGAAATCTTTTTCATATCAATTCTGTATACAGGCAGTCCTTGTTTAGCAACCACAATTGGGATTGGCAACTTGGTCGTTAAGTGAAGCGGTCACTAAGTGAAACCACAACTGTGCTTATGATCTTACTTCAGCTCTCCTTTGCTTTACAGACCTGCAAAGGTTGTAAATGGGAAGATTGGTTGCAAAGTTACTTTTTCATCACTGCCGTAACTGCAAACAGTCGTTAAACAAGACAGTTGCTAAATGAGGACTACCTGTGCTTCTGAAAATCTGTTAAGGAAACCCCATGGACTTCAGAGGTTTCCAGGTATTGTACCCCAGATTGTCAAGCCTCACGTGTTGCCCATGATGAAACGAATGCATAACCAGTACTCACCCTTGGCTGTACATTGCAAGGAAAGATCCAAGGACTGCCTTCTAAAGAAGTTCATCTGCTGCAGCTGATCCCATCAATAGGCAAACCTCCTATTTCCTAGAATACATTTTGGAAATCGCTGATCTTAAAATCAAATTTAAACCCCTCATTCCTACAGCTCCTTCAAGAGGTGGGAGGTTTATAATTAGAAACCAGCGCTAGCTCAAAACAAAATTAATCTCCCCTGTGTTCCCAGGCTTAAAGGCCAGCAGCCAGCTCCTCCATTTACAGAGATACTGGTAGAAAGTGTTGAGCGCTTGTTATACGTGCTGACCTTTGGGCTCTTCTCACATCTCATGAAGTAGCCTCTTGGTCAGGGCACAAATTGCCTGCTACTTTCCAAAGTACTCTATTCTGTGGTTTATTTTGCTACTTTTGCTCTGCCAGGCTTAGCAAAAGTTGTCACCCTCTGTAACACAACCATTGGTAAGTTACATATACTGATGGGTCTAGGGGTCAGAATAGCTATTTTCTAGCTACATGCTATGAGAAAGCTGCAGGAATCAAATAACCAGATTCATTAAATCACCTACCAGTCCAACATTCCTAGGAGCCTAAAGGACCACTTCTTGATTCACTGCAGGAAGAGAAACTCTCTTGGTTCATTCCGTGATTCCTCTCGCTGCACATCTCTGTCTGAGACTGTGTTGGGTATGCCTTCTTTAAAGAAGGTTCTATGAAAAGCCTCCTAGAACAAGACCTATCTAGCCCAGTACCTTGCTTCCCTACAAAGATGAAACCCATGCTTCCAAGAAGCCTTGGATTTGCATCTGCTTTCCTTTTTCTTTCCATGGACAACCTCTGCCCCCCCCCAGCTGCCTCTCAACACTGAGGCTCTATTCAATCATCATGGACTATCGTGGATCTCTCCTCAATGACTTTCAGGAGGCCTGGCCAGAATAGCACTCAGTGAATGTACGTATTTGCATAGTACGTTTAAACTGATTACTTAATTGCCTCATTTTCTGAGTTCACATAGTATTTTTATTTATTTAATTATTTATTGTAAACCGCCCAGAGTTCCCCGTTGGGGGAGATGGGCGGTTATATAAATTTAATAAAATAAAATAAAATAAAATAAAATAAAACAAAAAGACCAGTCAAACACTTTATCAAGATGCATGGAAACGGAGTCTGTGGCAGAAAATGGGGAAAAAAGTGTTGTGGCTTCTTTTTTTGATACTATGCTTTCCTTACTTTAGCTTTTGCTAAAGTTTTGTAAAGAGATTAATGCGAAAGAACAAGCGTAAACGTATTCACAAAGGAGCATAATAGCCCACCATTTGCAGCCACAAATCTGGTGTCCTCCATCTCTCTGAACACTGGTCAGAGTCATGTGAGATTGTGAATTTCTCTCAGGGCTTGCTTGTATTCAGTGATGTCTGCTGTCCATGCAGGATAAAGGTTGGCAATTGGTTAATGCTTGGTGTAACTATGTACTTGCTCACATAAAGTGGGGTGGTTTCTCATTCTGCCTAAAAGCGATTGGGAAAGGGCATGGATCCAGGCACAGTCATCTTTACTGTAGTCCTTTCCCCCCTTGCCTCCAGCTATGGAAATACCCCGGCAATCTCTTTATTCTGCTATAGCACAGCATAGCACTGTCAAGGTGGATAAAATCTGATGCAGTTCACTGACTATTCTGTCACCAGCACAGTCAAGTGACCCCTGTGGGCTAAGACAGCCTAGCTTCCGTTGGCTACTTCAGATTGGTGTGGGAGGCCCCTTATCCTGTGCTCCTGGGCATTCTCCTCTATCGCTGTTCCTTTTCTTTCTCTTTTTTTCCTCCAAGAGGAAAGAGAAGGATCCAGCCGCCAGTTACCCTCTACCAATATCTTCCTCCAGTCTGATGAATAACAGATTGGTGGCTGGGGAGGAGCACCATAAAACAGGAGAACTAGTTTTGAGAAACCCAGCTCTTCCAGTTTATTGTGCCAATCAGCTGTTCAGTGGGCTTATTTCCACTGCAGGCTTAGCACCCTTTCAAAACTTCATACTTTACCAGGCAGTGCACCCATTCTACTAATCAGCTAAAGCAGAGGTTGCCCAGTGAAGTGGAAAGGGCACTCTTGAGTTATCATGCAGCCTCACTCCACAGATCAGCTGCAAATCCACTGCAACCCCTTTGTACAAATCAGGTGTCCAGAGGCTTGCAGTAGATCCAGGGGTCTGGAGCTATACAGTAAACACAGGGAGACTCTCCATTACGTCACAGCATTCCCACATGGGAGATAACTGATTGATGGTCTTGTTTGGATAGTGAGTTTAGTATTTTACTGCCTGCTGATTAGTAACTTAGGGAAATATGCTTTTGATAGATGGCTAAACCCATGGGTGTAATCATCTGTCAAAACTATCAGCCAATGACAACACTGCTGTGATTGGTGGATGGTTCTCACCAGCTAGTGATGTTCACTAAGGGGGAAAAAAACAAAGTCAGAGGATTAACCAATGGCTTTGCTTACCATCTCCTTTTGAACTTCAAACCAGGGCACCACCAATCAGTGCCAAACCAGAACAGAGCCTCTAGAAGCAGGACTAGGATTGGCAGTGGGACAGCAGATGTTATGCTGGTACAGTTTTCTTCCAAGGACGGGTAGATATCCCTTTAAACGAGCAATAGCTTCTAACTCTCTGTCTCTCTGTCTCTATCTCTCTCAGTCTCTCTGTGTGTATGTGAGTCTTCAAGGTAGGCTAGGTCAAAAAAAAAAAAAGACACTGCAAGGATTCCAGAATGCTACTTTATTGTTGTAGAGTATAATAACAGAATCTTGAAAGCCTGTCCACATTTTTCTCTGTCCCCTCTTATACTAAGTAAAATCGAGGCAGGGTTATTTTGAGTTAGTAATGTTTCCTTCTGTCTATGGACTGTGTAATCTCCATTCTTAATGGTTGTTCATTTGTTCCTTCCTTAACAGCTCTTTCAGACCTCTCCCAAGGCCAGCCTAAATTCCTTTACTTGTGTGTGTGTGTGTGTGTGTGTGTGTGTGTTTGTGTTTGTGTGTGGCATATGATTATAATATGAACTGAACTGTCTGCATGATATGATAGATTCCATAACTAGTACTTTGGAGAACTACCTCCCCTCAGTTTCATGGAAATGTATCATCAGTATCCTTCCGCAATCTGAAACTCTCTCAAAGGGTTATTTCCAAACAACAACACCAGTGACTGTCCCTTATGTAGCCCATGATGATTATTAATTACTATATAAATACAAAACAAGTAGTGTTGGAGGGGTATCTTTCCTCTGCTTTCCTGATGGAACTGCTTCCCCTAATCCCAATTAAGATCATATGGTGTTAGAATTAACCCATTCTGCTACCAAAGGCAGCCTAAGGTGAACAGGGCTCTGTGCCTGTCATAGCTGTGGAGAAAGGAGCATGTTGACAGCTGCAGATTGCTATGCAGGGTTGAGAAGCTGCATCTTCTCAAATTCTCTCCTTTGCACACCAGTAGTAAAGATAAATGATCTTGGGTTTTGCCTGCATATGGGCAATTCATGATAGGTAGCAAGCTGATCCTAACAACCAATAATTATAAGAGTTTGTTTTAATAATACACAGCACCATCGCTGGGCACCAAGGCTTAGGACAGTCCCCTGCCTTATAGAGCTTACAGATCACAGGCAAATCAAAGGGAAAAGGGACACCGGAGTAGAGGCAAGGGTAAAGTAGGGGATGATGGTCTCTTCCTACTGCGTTTCAGGGTTTCTAGGGAGCATCCTCCTGTCCAGTTCTTCTGCTCTGCCCGTTCCAGTAAGCAGGTTAACTGATCTTTTGAGGTTAGGCTAAAGGCTTAGAACAATGGAATGAAAGAAGGGTTTGAAAAAATAGAGTTGGGGAACGTTTAAATCGTTTTTCAGGATTTATGTGGATGAGCTCGGATGGTTAAATTGCTTTGGAGATGGTCGGGGTTCAAGTCTCATTGCAGCAGCCAGAAAACGTAAATGTGCTGTGTGTCTATGGTTTTGATTAAGAATTATATCCTGCCTGTCCTCCAAGCAGCTCACATTTGGGCAAATTGTACATTCTTAGCCTACAAAATAACTGTGAATATCAGAGGCTTTATCTATTTTAAGCCACTTTGAGATTTAAAACCACTTTGAAATTTCTAATGGGAAATGGTACATACATATATCTACAATATATACTACTAAAACTCTCATTGTGTTTATCTGTTTGTCTGTTTGTACCCTCGAGTTAGCCCAAATGGTGCATTATACCACAACAATTTTTGAATCAAGGTACCTAAAATCGTGACGGAGTGAGCTCCCGCACTTGCCCCAGCTCTTGCCAACCTAGCCATTCGAAAGCATGCAAATGCAAGTAGATGAATAGGTACCACTTCGGTGGAATGGTAACAGCGTTCCACGCGCACCATGCAGCCACATGACCGTGGAAGCGTCTTCGGACAATGCTGGCTCTTCGGCTAACAAACGGAGATGAGCACCGGCCCCTAGAGTCGGACACGACTGCACAAATGTGCAGGGGGAACCTTTACCTTTGCCTTACCTAAAATCTGCCAACATAAAGAATGTGTAAAAAACCTGGGACCCATTACTCCTGTGGAATTGAAATTTCCACAATGTTCAGATCAGTTTTATTTGCAAAGTTGTGGCCGTTGCAGCATCCCTGCAGTCATGTAATCGTGATTTTCGATGCTCCCTGCCAGCTTCCCACAAGCAAAGCCAGTGGGGAAGCCGGCAGGAAGTCAGAAGTCGCTCCTGCTCCTGCTGCTTTTTTGCCCGCCTGTGGTCATTCTGTTTATCTGTTTAGGTAAGGAAATATTGACTTATTATTGAAGTTTGTTTACCACTACAATTATTTTTCTATTTATGATATATACTCTTCTTAGATGATCACGGGACTGTCCAGCATTGGGGTAAACAAATATGGTCAGCCTAAAATTTAATGTTCATTCTGGTCACATCAGACTGCACTACCTTTCTCTCAAAGAATGACCCAATGGGTCACAGGTTTGTCTAGTATATAATAAATGTATCTTGCCCCCAAGTTAGGATGTGGTGCATAATAAACTGAAGATACAAAGTTCTACCTCTTTTTTGTCTACTTATATTTTAGCCTTAAGGTTTTCGTGCGGCACACCAGGACGACGACGACGACGCGGCACGCGAAAACCCAGAAGCGCTGCCGCCGCCATGGTGCATGAAAACCAAAAGTGCCACGGCGGCAGCGCTTCCAGGTTTTCACCCACCACCGCCGCCATGGCACTTCTGGGTTTTCGCGCACTGCCACAGTGGCAGCGTTTCCGGGTTTTCGCGCACCGCCGTTGGTGTGTCGCCAACATGAAAAGTTTGGAAAGCCCTGTGTTAGGGTCAAGAATGAATGGGTACTGAATGAATGGGGCTGGAATGCAAAAATGTATGAAAGAAGTACATTAAGGAGGTTTGGTCATATGTAGACAATACATGAAGATCAAATTCCATAATAAATCTGAGTGAAAGGTGAATGGGCCAAGACGGAAGACTGAGAAGGTTGTGGTGGAACTCAAAAATCCTCAGAAAGAGAGAGGTGGGAAGTTTAAAGAATAAAAAGCGATGTATGAAACAGTGTAAAGATATGGTGGAAGCAAGGACAGAAAGATACTGAGAGGTACAGTTAATGATGTTTGTATAAACTTTAATTTGATCTTTGACCATACATTTGTAAAATAAAAGTCAGTGTAGCTAGATTTCCTTTCCTTTTATCTCCATAGTGATGGTTACTGCCTTCAAAATGGCAGGTGGTACTAAGCGATCAAAGCCCTGTCCCCTTTTACATACATGCAATATGCGTGACACATATTAGAAAGAGGCAGAGTTTTGATTACTTGGTCATGTCCTCCATTTTGAACCCAGTGATAGTAGCTGCAAATGCCCCTATTTATTTCCGCTTATTCCTTCTTGCCCTTTTCTCCACTTTGCATCACATTACTGATCTCGAAAGGGAATAGAATCGTGGGCATAGAAATAAGTAGCAAATGGCTAGTTGGAATGATGAAATAATGGCACTAGAAAGCCATTATTTAAATAATAAAATCTTTGAGCGATCCTGAAGTACTGTGCTCCCAAAGTCTGTCTCCCTATAACCCATTGGGATTATAGCCAGGTCAGTGGCTAATACAGAAATATAGGTTGGGAAGTGGAGAATTAATTATTCTTGCATACTGGTCCCAAAGGCTTGGCAAATACCCAGAGAGTTCCGAAAGCCATTCGCTCCTTGAGTGTCTAAAGCTCCCTGTCCCTGCCAGGCAAGCGGTGTTCCAGCAAGCAGCAGCCCTTTTCAAAGGGCAAATGTGCAGGATGTCCCCAACCTCCTGCAGATGTCTGTGAAGAGCCCCAAAGGAGCGTGCGGTTTATGTTAGCCACTGGAACGTAGATCAAGTTCGGAACCAGCCAGTTAAATTCTTCCCCAGGCCTGCTCTGAGAGTGCCAGTCATTGGTGGATGAAATGTGAGCCTTCAGGGAAGGGTGTGGTGACGTCAGCTTTCGACATATCTGCTACAAGACTGTGTCGTGGGGAGAAAATGTGTGTTCTTCAGCCAGGCAGCTATTTCTGACCAGAAGTAATATAGTGTCACGAATGTGTTGCCAAGAGAGATTAGTCATGGTTTTTTGGTACAGGGTGGAGGTTACGGGAGTTTCTGTGAGTCATCAGAAGCTGGCTCCTGCATAACAGGACTTGCATTTTCCCAGTTTGCAGAAATACTGCTCTGTTACCACTGGCAGTCTGTCTTCCTTCCTTCCTTCCTTCCTTCCTTCCTTCCTTCCTTCCTTCCTTCCTTCCTTCCTTCCTTCCTTCCTTTTCCTTCCCTTTCCTTCCCTTTCCTTCCCTTTCCTTCCCTTCCCTTTCCTTTCCTTTCCTTCCCTTTCCTTTCCTTTCCTTTCCTTTCCTTTCCTTTCCTTTCTCTTCCTTTCCTTTCCTTTCCTTTCCTTTCCTTTCCTTTCCTTTCCTTTCCTTTCCTTTCCTTTCCTTTCCTTTCCTTTCCTTTCCTTTCTTTAAAGGTTACAGCAGATCTCAAGCCAAGAAAAGATTAAACTGATTGACCTACATCCCTGATCCTGCATTGCACAATTCTTACTTATTGGCCTTCATATCACATGCAGGGAAAAATACCCACAATATTTTAATAAGAGACAAAAACTAAAAAAATACTGTTACATTTTCTCTGAGCTGTTGCTGAGGTCTGAATTGATAAATAATTATTGTCTGCTGATACAGCACTGCCATACCTGGGTTGCAACAGGAGATACAAGAAATTCAAACTCTTTGTTGCTATCTCGTGGATATGTGGATTTTTAGAACTCAGCTATGATAGCCCTAATGAATAATAAAATTTTACATTCAAGTTGTAGGACTGTATTTATATTTTAGCCTTGTTACCCATTATGACAGTGCTTTCCAAACTGCCGCCGTTGGTGACACACCAATGGTGGCAGGGGCGGGGGCGGGGGCGGGCACGGCGGCGGCACAGGGGGGCGCACGGTGGCGGCGGCATGCGCTAAAATGCGGAAGCGCTGATGGCGCGCCGCTGCCGTCGTCGCTGCTGCCGCCGCCGCCATGCACACCACCGCTGTGCGCCACCGCCACCGCTTCTGGGTTGTGTTGCGACACACCAAACTGTGTGTTGTGACACACTAAAGTGTCGCGATACACAGTTTGGAAAGCTATGCATTATGATATACAGTAGTAAACGGAGTGCTTCTCCACACCTTAAAAATCATCATACAAACATGCTACTTTCGCCCACATACAAAGTTGCCTTTGAAAGATGTACATGAAAACGAAAATACCGAAATGCAAACATTGAAAGTACACTGGGTATTTCCTGGTTTTACGGGTTTATCTTCAGCCAAAATCAGTTACACTTTATACAAGCAACATGCACTTCACTGGTCCACTACTATGCCCCAAATGGATAAAGATGGCTGCCTCTTAGTTCAGTTTGAAAAGAAGTGGAGCCTTAAAATTTTTCAGTGCAGCAAAGAAGAAAAAGCCAAGAAATGGGTTGTCCTTTCTCTATGACAGAGACATATACACCAACCTTTCTTCCATTCATGTGCCAGTTGGAACCAATTTATATGATTTCATGGCAGAATGCTAGAAGAGGGAGAAATAAACTATGGAAATTAACTTTACATGAACTCAGAATGTTGGAAGACAAATCCCACACTGTGTGACTATGCCACAACCGTGTTGAGCTGCATGTTTTCACTTTCTTGAAGCTGCAATTACATTAGTGGACTAATTCCCTTATAGTCCTTTAAACCTTCTAAAACCATGGATTTTCTTCCATGGCTGCCTTTATTTTATTTTATTTTATTTTATTTTATTTTATTTTATTATTTTAATTTTTTTTATTTTCTATCCCGCCTTTATTATTTTTATAAATAACTCAGGGCAGCGAACATACAGTACCTAATATTCCTTCCTCCTCCTATTTTCCCCGCAACAACAACCCTGTGAGGTGAGTTGGGCTGAGAGAGAGGGACTGGCCCAAGGTCACCCAGCAAGCTTTCACGCCTAAGGTGGGACTAGAACTCTCGGTCTCCTGTTTTCTAGCCTGTTGCCTTAATCACTAGACCAAACTGGCTGAAAATGTTGAAAGGGGACATCTAGACCATTAAATCCAATTCTGCCGCTCAGGGCAGGGATTCAGATTAAAGCCTCCAAGACAGATGTTCTCCAGTTTCTGCTTGAACACATCTAGTAAAAAGGAGCCTATCACCAGTTTTGGCAATTGGTTCTACTGTCTAACTGTTCTTATTATTCAGAAGGATTTTTTCCCCTAACATTCAGTCACACTCTATATTTCTATAATGTAAAGCTTTTATACGTTTGTCCTGCACCCTGAAGCAACAGAGAAGAGGTCTTCCCTTTCCTCTTAGGACTTCATTTAAGGTATTTGAACTATGCTGTCCTAGACCCACTCAGACCTCTCAGGCTAAATATTTTCTGCTCCTTCACTCTCCCTAAATAGGGCTGAGTTTGAGTTTGAGAATTTTCCTCCAACACCACAGTTCAAAAGCATCTATCTTCCCATAATCCATCTAGAGATCTTCAATTCTTGAGTGGACAGGAAGAAAAGGATGATGGTGATATACTATCAAACTAGGCAGTCAGTAGAATTGCCATGCTTTGTTTATTTATTTTTTCTGAGGCATCCATACCATGTCAAAACCGATCACTGTTATTCTGTATTTTTCCTGTGGTGTTCTTTCTTTGCTCAGACTGAGGAAATTCAGAAGCTTTTCAAGAGCCTTCCATAAGACTCTTAAGACCTGATTCTGCCACCTTGCCTGGGACAGGGGAAGTAATAGTTCCTCCTGGGGGTGGCTGGCCCCATAGTGTCCTCATTTTATATGAGTTTTTACCATCCCTTGGATTTTTATCTATTATTTATTATACTGGTTTAGATGGTAACTTATGTTTACAGGTTTTTAATTGTTGACTCTGTTGTAAACCACCCAGGGTCCCCCGTTGGGGGAGATGAGCGGTGATAAATTTGAATTATAAATAAATAAATAAATAATAAATAAAAGAACAGAAGAGTATTCCATTCTCCATAGATTGATGGGATTGATTTTTATTATTTGTTCAATGGCCCCCGTTTTGTGTTGTTGATTTTGCTGTCTATTAGATTATTTTAGTCTGGGCTGTCTGTTTGATTTAATGTTTTTAGCTGCTTTTATGTTTTCTCTAGTTTTGTACACTGCCCAGAGTCCACTGGAGCTGGGCGGCCAATACATTTAAATGAATGAATAAAATAAAATAAAATAAAATAAATAAAATAAAATAAAATAAAATAAAATAAAATAAAATAAAATAAAATAAAATAAAATAAAATAAAATAAAATAAAATAAAATAAAATAAAATAAAATAAAATAAAATAAAATAAAATAATAAAATAGATGTTGCTACTTGTAGAATTACTTTTCTGCCTTTTTAGAAAGGATATGGTTTTGGTGTGAGCAGTAATGCATCCGGGATGTGAATTTATCAGAGTTTACATGTGTTACCTTTTGTGATGGATGATTCTATTTTATCAGCCCATTTATTTTTGGCTTTTTTATATTTTTCAAAATATAATCCATGAAAGAGTTTTATCATTAATTGAAACATTTTAAAAAGTGATTACATAGCACCCATTTCAAATGTAACCTATACTTCATACAGCCACTCAGGTGAATTAAACGCTGCTCTATCCACAGTAGTTCTACAACTACTTCTACAGTTGTGGATGGAACAGAGCAAGATAGACATGCAGCAAAAAAAAAAAAAGCAGTATCCTCTGTTATTATGGAAAATCAAACACAATGACACTTGCAGCTTATACCATGGGAGAACAATGAAGGATATTTTTTAATTTAATGAGGGGCAATTATGGTTGCTGAAGACTTTAATAATAATGCTATCACAAAGCCATACTGAGATGGATATCCGTGCTTTTCTCAGCAAGGGCCAAGCAGGCTGGGGATTTTGGGAGCTGAAGTCCATACATCTGGAAGTTGCCCAGATTGGGGAAACATTGTTTTGGAGGGTGGATGAATGAATGAATGAGTGTTCTAACCCTCTACCCTTTTTCACAGAGTTGGCCCTACCACGAGGTAAGAATAAGGTATCTGTTTCAGGCAGTAGATACTTGAAGGGTATGTAGCATCAATGCCTCCCCAGCTATTACCTTCATATTCCCATTTTCCTGAGTTAGCACTGTGCTGGTAGCAATGCTTCCTTGTTGCCAGTCTAAGCTGGCTGGCTGGCTGGCTATCTCGCTGGCTATCTCACCTACCCATATTTGTGTAATAGAGAGCACCACTGGGGAATCCCCCAACTGAAAGAGAAGGCCAAGAGACAACTCATCCAGGCAGATACTTCCATAGGCAGCATACACCAACTGCTCACTGCTCTCATAATGCACTGTTGCACCACTGCTCCAGCTAAATTGAGAGGGTTAGCAATAGTTACCAGACAGAATTGTGACCAAGAGCTGGTGGTGTTGGAGGAAAGAGCTGTGCGCCTTACAGCTTGTCCAGGGCCATCCAAACTAGCCTGCTGCCCTTGGGTACAAATTGGAGATGCTAACCCATCATTAGCATTGAATAAAAGCTCAGCTACAGGTCTAGTATGATTTGGAAGGGAGGGACACCCTTCTGTCCTTCTCTTCAGGAAGCAAAAGAACCAGGGGTTGTTCTTTGCAGACCACCAGCTTTATGCCTTTATCCCTGAAGGCAAATTGCTTAGTCCACTGTTTCTCAACCTTGGCAACTTGAAGAGGTGTGGACGTCAACTTCAAAGCTAGCTGAGGAATTCTGGGAATTGAAATCCACACCTCTTCAAGTTGTCAAGGTTGAGAAACACTGGCTTAGTCATTGGCTGCCATTGGAGAAAAAAAATCAACTGATCATCCCTGATGATAGCTATCAGGGTGGCTGATGGCCTGCCTGGCAAACTGTTTGGATCGAGTGAATTGCAACAATAGCTCTATCTCTTTTATTTTTTGTACAGTATGTTCACACACACCCTAAAATGATGAATAAATCATTAACTTGCTACTCTTGCACACCAGATCCCTCAGCTTGCTTCACAGCACAATATCTGCTCTCTTTCTTTCATTTTTCTTGCAACACCAGCACAGATTGAACTAATATTTAATTTGTTGCTAGCCACAAGTTACTGCAAGGCCTTTGTGCCATAATTTACCCTGGGAGGCGAAGATGATGTGTAACTCCCTAAGAGCACGGGGATAAGAAATGTTTGAGGTACTGTTAGATTTCTGAAAAATTTAGATAGACATTTGGATACAGTGACAGATGATTTAAAAAAAAAAAAAAAGGAGTGGAGCATGCTGAAATTAATCATTTAGGACCTATTTTATACACATCTATAAGCTCAGAAACAGGATACATCCATGAATTGTGGAATTAGAGAATTAGAGGGCATCTCTAAGGTAATCCAAATCCTGCCAATGTAGGAGATCCTCTACTGCAGCATCTATGGTAGGTGGCCAGGTCATTCATCCTCTGCCATCTCAGATTAAGATGAGTCCAACATTTTCCAAGACTGCTGAACAGCCTGTATAGTCAGAAAGGTCCTCTTGACAAACTTTTCAAACATCCTTCCTTGTCGTTTGAACCCTTTGCTTTGGGCTGTACCACCCGGAGCGACAGAACACAAAATTGCCTCCTCCTCTCTGTGGCCATTCCGTGAGCAAGTTCCTTAAGGCAGGAATCTATTACTTTCATTTATCTGCTTCTTCTATAAATACATTTATCAGTTACCAATATAATACACTTACGTATCTCAGTGCATTCCTGCAGGCTTTCCCACACTCACTTCCCTCTGCCAAATGTCTCTCTTCAGTTCCCTTCCCTTTTCCTTTCAGTGTGCGCTGTCCAGTTTGCCCCTCGCCTGCCTTTTCTCATTCCTATTTAAGAACTTTCAGGAAGGCATCACATAAAGAAAGATTACTTGACAGCCAGCCTCCTGTCAACATCCATTATCTCCAAGAATGCAGCTAGCATTCAGCAGCCCTCTTCATAACAAGTTACCCATGGAGAGAAAAATGTCCACAATCTGGGAAGTCTCAAATGAATTATTTGGATGGTCACTTCCTCAGAGGTGTGACTCTCACAGATCAATTGTGTGAGGGATATCACAAGGACCCATTGGCAGAGGGGACAGGGAAGAACTCGGCCAGCCCTCTCCCATGTATGGGGTTAAATAAGAGCTTGCTTTAGAGATGAGGGTTTGTTTAGAAGAGATCACAGTTACCCTTTAGAAAGCCAGTTTGGTGTAGTGGTTAAGGCACCAGGGTAGAAACCGGGAGACCGTGAGTTCTAGTCCCGCCTTAGACACAAAGCCAGCTGGATGACCTTTGGCCAGTCACTTTCTCTCAGCCCTAAGAAGGAGGCAATGCAAACCACTTCTGAAAATGATTGATTGATAGATTATGTGCCATTAAGTCATTTTCAACTCTTAGCGATCAAATAGATAGATTTCCTCCATGACAATCTATCCCTAACCTGTTCTTTCAAGACTTCCAACAGTGCACTCATCACCACTGTAACTGTGTCCATCCACCTTGCTGCTGGTCATCCTCTTCTTCTCTTTCCTTCCACCTTTCCCAGCATTAGAGCCTTTTCCAGAGAGCTGGGTCTTCGCATAATGTGTCTGAAGTAGGATAGTTTGAGCCTGGTCATTTGTGCCTGACCATTTGTGCTTCCCAACATCTGAAAATGCTGCCAAGAAAACTGCAGGGACTCGTCCAGGCAGTTGCCAGACGTCAGCACAGACGTGAAGGTACACATGCATAAAGGTAAGGTAAAGGTTCCCCCCGCACATTTGTGCAGTCGTGTCTGACTCTAGGGGCCGGTGCTCATCTCCGTTTGTTAGCCGAAGAGCCAGCGTTGTCCAAAGACGCTTCCACGGTCATGTGGCCGGCATGACGCATGCGGAATGCTGTTACCTACCCACTGAAGTGGTACCTATTAATCTACTTGCATTTGCATGCTTTCGAATTGCTAGGTTGGCAAGAGCTGGGGCTCGTGCGGGAGCTCACTCCATCACGTGGGACTAGGGATTCGAACCTCCGATCTTCCGATCGACAAGCCTGGCATCTTACCCGCTGAGCCCCCACGCCCCCACACATGCATACACACACACAAAACCAGTTACCCATTAGTCCTGGGATAGCCAGGGAGATTGGTTAATTGAAGCCTGGAAATTTTGGGACACTAGCTACTGAAAAAAAGGCCTGGCTTTTTGTTAGACTGGGTACTATATTTATCTACAAGTTCTTTAAAATGAGAAAAACTGAAACTAAACTAAAACCAAGCCAATTCTTTAAGAACTTGCTCAGAATCTGAAAATGTATTTATAAGCCACTATAGAACCTAAATTAGAACATAAATATTTATAGTTTAGATGACAGGTACAAAACAAGGCTTTGAATAATGAAACATGATCTAGTATAAGTATTATCTGGGAGCATGTTGGGTTGATCTTGGTTTCTGTACTATTATATTAAGGACCGAAAATCACCAGACTAAGAATGCAATCTGTGGTGATTGAATTGCACTATTAAACATCCACATTTGCCATGAAGTATTTTAGCTTTGCAGAATGAAATGTACCGATTGTAGCCCATACCCACAGTCAGATTATATCCATGTATTCTTAGAATTAAATCTAACTTAATTCAATAAGAGATGTCCCAAAATAAATGGGGGTATGATTACAGATTGTCTGTACTAAATTAGATCCATTCTGGTTCCAGTTCTCTTTAAAAAATCTGCAATACCATTTTGAATCATATTGTCTTCTGATCAGGCATAAAGCACCCTGGGCCAGTTCCAAAGAAGTAAGGCCAATAGTTTTCCCCCTGATATGCCTTTTTTAGAATTTATTAATATATCTGTATGAGTGCTGGTAATCTATCATATAATCAACAGGTGGCAGCAGATTTAGTTAAAGCCAAGGGGACACTACAGCTTGCTTTTTCTAATCTGATTTAAGAGAGGTGGTACCTATGTTTGCAACATATGGTGTGCCACAAATTAAACAACCACATTTTACCTTAGCATAGTGTACAAATCCAACATGTATGGTTAGTTCATAGCTGCGTGTATCATTCAGAAATTTGAGTTCCTTAAGTAAACTGCAGTTCTAGTTCAGTTAACCATGATTAAATGTGCCATGCTCACACAGGCAGTAAAGTTCTTATCCAACGTTCTGATACTCCCTGGGCCCTCTAACCTGACTATATCATCAGCTTGGAAGCAGAGACAGACTGAAATATTTGTCTGGCCCCAAAGATTCAATGAGAGATGAGAATTCAAAGAGCTTCAGAGGAGAGCAATCTTCCAACCTACCTCCTTCCTTCCCTCCCTCCTTCTTTCCCTCCTCAGATTAGAGCATTGGGGCATTTATGTGGCAGAATGCTCCATGGTGTAATGGAATGTGGGAATGACCTTGGGAGACAGGAGGAAGAGCCGCAGACTAGACAATGGTCAGATAAGAGGCAGCTGAGTCCACAGAAGGAATGGGGTGTGGCAAACATCTCAGAAGGGATCCTCCCTAGTTTCCTGGACTGTAAAGACAAAGGGGAGAAATGTACTTTCAGACTTGCAAGATTCAGTGAATGTAACCTTACAATAAAGATAGAGCTAGTTCTTCTGGGTGTGCTTATTGTCTGGACTACCTCGCAAGGCTGACACATGGAAATGATGTTATTCATATCAGGATGGTATAGTGATTAAGGTGGTAGGCTAGAACTGGGGAGACCCAGGTTCCAGTGCACCCTCAGCCATGGCAGCTCACTGGGTAACTTTGGGTCAGTCACTCTCTCTCTTTCTCTCTCAGACCAACTTATCCCACAAGGTTTCTACATTTGTGGGGATAAAAATAAAAAGAGATCCCTTGAACGTCTGGAGGAAAATCAGGACATAAATCTAATAATGTAACCTAATATAATATGCCCCCCTGAAACGTTGTTGTTTCACACTTACAGTACGTATCCGAAACACTACAAATACATGAGATTGTTGTGATAAACTCCATGCGAAGCACTTTAAATGCTCAAAACTGTTACATAAACGCTCAGTCTTACTACACTGTTGCCTTTGCTTTGAAAGAACATTGGATATTCCTGAAACAACTGATGCCACCAGATGATTAAAGGATGGGCAATTCAAAGAAAGGTGGCCTGGTTTCGAAAAGGGATGGTTGGAAAAGGCTTCCTCCCCACCCCCGTATTTTGCCTTTTTCACAGTATTTCACTGGATCTCTCCTCCTTACTAAGACTGCGCTGTGTTCATCCATTTGACTTCAGCAGTTTCCATAGTAACAGCTCATTCAGCTGCAGCCCTTGACCATTTCCAAAACTAGTTTGCAAAACAGGGGGGAAAAGGGCTCACTAAACACCACATGGTCTTAATATTCAGACCTTGAAGTCTGGCAGCAAGTTAATTGGCTACTCTCGTTGCTCTTGGCTTCCCTAAAAAAAGGAGTGACCACATAATGGCTCAGTATGAATGTTCTTTCCTGCACATCTCTCTCATAAATATGGATGCTTTCATAAGGTAGAAACCTCATTAGCTGTGGGTTGAGATATTTGCCTGTACTGTGTTTTCAGACAAGTAAATTTTCATAAGATGAGATATTGATGGGAAAAGATAGGTCTTTTAGTGTTTCTGGAGAAAATTGATCCCTTTCAAGTTTCCTTTTCCCTTAACTTTTGCTATTTTCTCTTCCGTTACTTTAAAAATCTGGAAAAGGGCTTTCTCATTTTTTCCACACCACACTGGAGCATTTTGAAAATAGTCATGTTCTGCTGACAGGCTGGTAACAGTGAGTTTGGACTACATGGAGAGACACATGCCACTCTCAAACTGAACTCAGAAGGGAACACTCTTGAGAGACGCTAACCCCGTTGACATCCCAACAAATCTTCAGGGATTGAGAGCAGGGAGTTTCAGAGAGTTTTCCAGAGGAAAATTCTACTGTATATTCCCAGATTTGACATTTTCCTGGCTGATGGTTGTTTCCTGGCTTCCTTATGGGCACTTGCAGCTGGCCATTTATTGAAAAGAGCCATCCTCTTACTCAGCAAATTACTGATGTCATGTTCCCTGTGGTTTCACATCTGGAAGGGAAGTGCTTGGGAACAAACAGACGAGGCATGTTCTCTAACACTTCCTCGGGGACCTCAACTTGATTCTTTAGCTGAAAGGCGAGTTTTATGATACTCAGTCTTGTTTTGCCTCCTTTCCCCTTGAGCTGACTTTGAAGCTATGCAAAACAAAAACATTATACCTGGCAAAAAGAAGATGGGCTGGAACTAGTCAAAGGGTTTTTTTTTTTAAGTGTGATCTCTCTTTGCTATTCCTATTTGTGTTAATTTTGTAATAGACTGATGCATCAAGGTATTTCAGTCAAGGAGCTGCAAATCACGATCCATTTTAAAGACATGCTGCACTTTTGCAGCTACTGTAGATACTTCAAACGCTAAGCACCTCTTTACCAGGGTCATGGCACAATTAGCTGTGCATGTTGATTCTTATCCAGACCCTTGAGAAGAGACATCACAGGGAAGCCTATATGTTTCTTCCATATTAAGCTAAATCTCATTCATGCATTTTTTTTGTTTTAATTTTTAAACACCACCCTTGTAGTGCAAATCCCTTGTCAATGTATGGAAATGATCTGTCATGTCCATGGAAAATTTGTTCACTTTCAAATCCATAGCAGGAATATTAGAGTTGTCAGTCAGGAAAGACAATCTGTCTGGACCAATGGACAGACTGGGAAACCTGACGGTATGTGGCAGCTGCTGTCATGTACAAACATTGACTGGAAGGCGAAAGGTGAGGCTGCTCCCTGCTCTTCCATCTAACTCCAGCAGGGTTTCTACTATCCCAGCTTACTCTGCATTTTGCAGAAGGTGGGATTTCTGCAAAATAAAGCACTGGCCTGCAACCACCCACATGTTTATTTTCTAAGAATGCCTAAGGGTCTTCTTTAGACCCCTGATGAATTGTGATAACTACATATGATGACCAGCAACTTGCTTTACCATCAATCAATCAATCAATCAACTAATTTTTATTCGGTCATAGACCAGCAAATAAAACAAAAGAGTCACAATTAATTAGGTTAAAAAAGAGAAACACATAAAATTCTAAAATATCTAAGAAAAATTAGAGGAGATACTATGGCATACTGTACAAACTATAGAACAGTACTTAGCTGTGGTCAGTGAAATGGAATCAGATTGATCTGATAGTAACAACTTAAGATAAAATGAGTCAGAATGACCAGGGTGTTCAGTGAAGAATAGAGATAATAATTCCTGGCAAGCATCTGCGTAGAGAGAACAATACAAAATAATATGTTCCATTGTTTCAATGATTCTTCCACCACATGGACACAATCTCTGTTCAAAAGGGATATTTTGGTATCTCCCTTCAATAACAGCTGTTGGGAAGGCATTAAATCTAGCCAAAGATAAAGCCCTTCTAAATTTTGGAATTGTTATGCAGCTAAGGTATCTGGCTGGTTGGAGATGTGCGAAATGACTCAAAAATGTTTCTAGGTAGAACTGATAAATCTGATTGCAGAAGTATTTTCCATTTTCTGCAAGCAGAAGTATTTTCCATCTTTGTTATCTGTGTTGTAATCACTGCAAGCTCATCTTATCTTCTGTAAGAATAAAAGGTAAAGGTTCCCCCTGCACATTTGTGCAGTCGTGTCCGACTCTAAGGGCCGGTGCTCATTTGCGTTTCTTAGCCAAAGAGCCAGCGTTGTCCGAAGATGCTTCCACGGTCATGTGGCCGGCATGACGCACGCGGAACGCTGTTACCTACCCACCGAAGTGGTACCTATTCATCTACTTGCATTTGCATGCTTTCAAATTGCTAGGTTGGCAAGAGCTGGAGCTAGTGCGGGAGCTCACTCCGCACGCAGGGCTAGGGATTTGAACCTCTGAACTTGCAATCTTCTGATCGACAAGCCTGGCGTCTTACCCACTATTCCTAATAAATCAGTGATCTTCATGCCTGGATCAATTATTGAGTTGTATTACTAAAACAAAACAAAATACAATATACTTTAAGCTATTTGACTACTCTTTTCCTGTACATGATTTCTTTCTCTTTTCAAATGCATTATTGATATTTTTCTCAATTACGAAACATGAAAAACAGAGGGAAAAGTTTAGATCCCCAAGCCAAATGAGGTAATCTGGTCAGCAGAACTACATCCATAGGCCATCCCTGGTTCAGACTTTCTTGATTTATTTATTCCCAGTGGTAAAAATATTGGACTTGAACGGGAAAGATGCATGCTTATGTTTCTATTCAGCCATGGAGCTAACTGGATGAATGGGTCAGTCTCAGTCTCAACCCAATGTAACTCGTAGGGTTGTTGCTATGGGAAGAAAATGAGGGGAGATCCCCATTGAGCTGTTAGAGAATAAGTGGTATATAAATTCAATTAATAAGTATGTAGCATAGCTGGATCTAAATACAATTGTATAAGAATCACTTCATTTTTTGGCCTCACATAGTGTTCCTTCCATCATATTTACTCCTGGGATCCCTTTACTAAACTTCTGTTGCACAGAGTATGCTTTAATCTTTAAGAATATTGTGTGTTGAAATAAAGCAACAATCAGCTAGCTGAATGAACATACAAAATGCAGTGGGTTTTTATATTTAAAAAGTAAGCTCCCCACCTGAAATATGGAAGTTGATGTAAAATAGGCAGCAAGATTAAAGGGTTCTTTTTTTTTAATCTGTTCAAATCGTGTTCAATTCTCAGAGATTGCCTGGACAGGTCCCTGCAGGTTTCTTGGCAAGGTTTTTCAGAAGTGGTTTCCCATTGCTTCCTTCCTAGGGCTGAGAGAAAGTGACTGGCCCAAAGTCACCCAGCTGGCTTTGTGTCCATAAAAAGGTAAAGGTTCCCCCCGCACATTTGTGCAGTCGTGTCCGACTCTAGGGGCCGGTGCTCATCTCCGTTTGTTAGCCGAAGAGCCAGCGTTGTCCGAAGACGCTTCCACGGTCATGTGGCCGCATGACGCGCGTGGAACGCTGTTACCTACCCACCGAAGTGGTACCTATTCATCTACTTGCATTTGCATGCTTTTGAATTGCTAGGTTGGCAAGAGCTGGGGCAACTGCGGGAGCTCACTCTGTCACATGGGGCTAGGGATTTGAACCTCTGAACTTGCGATCTTCCGATCGACAAGCCTGGCGTCTTACCCGCTGAGCCACCACGCCCCTTTGTATTGTGTTCATACTGTTTGTCAAATGTGTGAGGTGTAGAGAAAGCTAAGCTGACTCTGCAGGAGAAGCAAACACAGTGGGTTCTATCCCATGGTACATTCTTCTGAAGATACTTCATTTCTACAATAATACATTTTTTTCATATAATGTATGAACTGTTCCAGTAAATAGGTAAACCCATTATGTTTTATTAAACAAATTGTCTTGAAAAGGAAGGGGTTTTTCAGATTCCAAACAACTAATGAGGAGTTTTCAAAGGGATTATAGTGCTTGTAGACATTTCTATTCTCCGCCTACACTATTTGTCCTCTATACTGAGATTCACATGATTCAAGTTATTAGATGACTATGTATCTCAGGATTACTTCTGGCTGATCAGGTTTGTCAGAGTCAATATTGATGCAGCACACTTGCCAAAAGTTTTCTACTCCTAGCAGGAAGGAGGAACAATTATCTGGCCTGTGCACGTGTTATCATAGGATACCTTTAAAGGAGATTCCGCTATGTACGGTATATGTCACCATATTTAAAGCCAAAAGGACAATATGTAATGGGAGGAAGACCTCAGGCCTATTTTTGCCCATCTGCTGAACTCATGAAGCAAGATATGAGCCCATCTGGACTTGTTATCTTTTGTTAAGACAGACAGTTTCTCTACCCTTGGCCAACTTTTCCCAAGCAAGCTTTCTACCATATAGGAGGACCCTTTAAACCAGCATTCCACAAACTGATACCAGATTTCAAGTAAATTTCCATCATTCCAGCCAGCACCTCACGACATAGCCGATTCAGACAGTCATAGCCCATCTCAAAGGCATCTGACTGGAGAAAAAACAAAACATTTTTTTTTTCATTTCAGATGTCTTCTGCCCTTCCACTGCATGATCAGCTCTAATTCACATTCACAATTACAAGATCTGGGACCAATGTATATTTCACAGAACATTATCCTTGCATCGGTCTAAGGCTGCAATAAATTATGATGATGATGAAACCTTCTTCTACATGAACCTCACATGATTTATGACCTTCTTTTGAGGCATTTCTAGGGAAGAGGAGTGGTAAGGAGAAGGACTTTTCTGTGTTGGCAGTTCAACTGTGGATAACCTCTAAGATATATTTGCTTTAAGCCATCATTTTACATGTTTAAGTATAAGGTAAATCATTATTTTGGGCTTTGGCCAAACTGCTGAGTGATCATTATCTTACTCTACACATATAAAACATTACTGAGACATGCATATTTCCCAGTTTGAATTTGTCTCTAAAATTGTTGTTTCACTAATGCTACTTCAGATGCTGGTATTTGTTACTGCAACATTTTTATTTATTTATTTAAATGATGACCTGTTCTAGATTTAAAACTTCATTGGCAATGAAAGGTTGAAAGTGAAGATCATTCAGTGGCCTGTTAGAACCAGTGAATGCAGCAGAGCTTAACGTTGTGTACACTCGTGCATAGAAAAAGGAATATTGTTTAAAAACACAGCCTGTGAGCACGTTAGAGAGATTCAGGTTCTTATTCTTACACTTTTAGCCCACCCAAGCATAAAGAAACACACGCTTAGACATTGCAGGTACAAAAAGTAAGTACAAAAGAGTTTTACATCTTACATTTATTTTGTCCAGGTACAGCCATTTCAGTAGAAAATTGGTTTCAGTTCTTCTTTCTGTTCTCTAAACTGAATACCTCTGGCCTTGTTTGCTGCCAGGGGCTGCATGGATTCCAACAGAAAAATGGGACACAAATGTTCTAAATAAATAAACTACACTAGGAGAACAAAATTTTCTCTTAATTTAACTTGGGCTTCTTCCAAATCTCTTTCTAGTGCTGGTGTCATGCCCCTGAAGTCTCTTGGGGCTATTTAATGAAGTACATAAGACACACCAGGAAGGCACACCAGGTTTTATACAAACTGTAGGTTTGATAGGGAAGGGTACCCATTTCTGTTGTATGGGAGCACAGAAGAAGGTGATAGGTTTAAGTCTATGATACTTTACATCCTTACACATATAATTTGTGAAGAAACTTGTCATAATGCCTGACTGGAATTATTTTTTATTGTTTTTCTGCTTATATAGGGAAGCATCTCTGAGCATATGTGTTAAGTTTACTCTCTGCTCCTGTTCCACTCAGAGTGTTTCAGCAGGAATCAGATTCTAAACACGCTGCTCTTTATAATCCAACTGAAAAAAGCAACAGTATCAGAATAGTTTCATGTGCAAATACAAAGGAAAAATTGTATGCACATACAAGCATGTCATCACCTTGCCTACAAATCTCACTCTGTGGGTCATGTTGGATTTCAAGAAAGAAACCCAGGGTCAGGAATGTTAATATTTGATTTAATTTAGAAACCTTGCTCAAGTCACATTTCCTTATCTCATTCATCTTTTTGCAAGAAGCTGTGGAAGTAGCTATTATTTCACTTTTACCCATTTGCTTTGGCAGAAAAGCATTGTAGTTTACAACAAGCACTCTGCCCAAAACTCTTCAGAGGATCTATGACTATGTTGGGACTTGAATTCAGGATTTCAGTGTTCATGATCCATAGCTGGTTTTGTTTGTTTGTATGTTTGTTTAAACACAGTATTATTACCCCATCTCTACTGAAAATCTAAGCCAGGAGATGAAAGGTTCTTTTGTTTGAACTTAACTCAGGGAGGGCACTTCCAGAATGTCCTTGCTGTGCAGTTCTAAAACTATTATTGCTATCTGGATTTCGTTTGTATATGTATATATATTTTTAATGAGTTTTTTTCCATAGGAGCAAACTGTTACACCAGAATATGCTTTGTGCAAAGTCAATGTATTTTATAAAGATGACTCAGAGTGCAAACAATGATTTGAGTGAAAACAAAACAAAACCGACTAAGCATACAGAGTGAAGGAAGTTCAGCTCTTATGAAACATGAGCCAAGTCCAGAAAACAAAGCCCTTAAACTAGTGAACTGTGAGTCTGTGGACTCACTGTCCCCTTAACCATGGTACCAACATTCATTCATTCATTCATTCATTCATTCATTCATTCATTCATTCATTCATTCAATTTTCTATCCCACCTTTATTATTTTTATAAATAACTCAAGGCGGCGAACATATTGTACCAAATACTCCTTCCTCCTCCTATTTTCCCCACAACCCCCCTGTGAGGTGAGTTGGGCTGAGAGTGTGTGACTGGCCCAAGGTCACCCAGCCGGCTTTCATGCCTCAGGCGGGACTAGAACTCACAGTCTCCTGGCATCTAGCCCATTAACCACTTCTTTTCTGCCATGTTCTAATGATGTTGCCTTTGTCTCATCCACAGTTCATATCTGAGGCAGTTTAACCTCATCTTAGCTGTTCCAATGTTATAATAGTGTGTTTGCACTTCTCCCAACATCATTCTTACCACATGGGTATAATTTAGTGTGCTTTGCCAACAGTGGTTGCTTCCATGGTCAAGCTTGGGCTCTGCGCAAGGTCTATTGGCCATGTTATGCTGCTCCAGGCATTGGGCTTGCCTACACTAGTTTCACAGAGGCATCTGCAGGCATAACACTGACTGGCTCATTCCAAGCACTTGTCTTAAGAGGCTCCTTGTAAACATGGATTAGTGCAATTTTGAAAGAGTGTGAGACTTCATTTGAAGAATAAGTCTAGCACTCTCTCGAGAAAACATTAGTCCTGTGCAACTCAGATCAATTTAAACTGAGAAGGAGAATCTTTGGGTACATTAGAAGTTTTCTGCTACTTCCAAGGGGTTTCACATGGCTGTTACTTTTTACTGCTTGTATGTATGTATGTATGTATTAAAAAGATTTATATGGCCGCCCAACTCACCCATGATGACTTCGGGCGGCTTACAAAAATAAAACCCCAAATACAAAACCCACTACACCCCCACCCCCCTGGCGGCAACAGTACATTCAAACAAGCCACTAGATGGGCTCTGCATCAACCTGGAATCCCCAGGCCCACTGGCAAAACCATGTCTTCAGGGCCTTTCAGAAGAGTATTAAGGTGGGGCCAATCTTATCTCTGCAGGGATGATGTTCCACAGGGAGGGAGCCACCACAGAGAAGGCCCTTCTTCTCAGTCCCACTAGATGGACCTCCTTAATGGAGGAGGCCCATAACATACCCCACCTTCCCGATCTGGTGGGTTGGGTAGATGTAACTGGGAAAAGACAGTCCTTCAAATACAATGGCCCCAAGCCATGTAGGTATTTAAGGGTGACAACCAGCACCTTGAATTGGACCAGGAAGCAAATCAGCAACCAATGCAGTTCCCGCAAGAGAGGCAACACCTGTGCAAATCTGGACTTGCACAAAACTATGCGGGCCTCCACATTTTGAACCAACTGAAGCTTCTGGATACTTTTCAAGGGCAGCCCCATGTAGAGTGCATTACAGCAGTCAAGATGGGAGGTGACTAGGGCATGGGTGACTGTGAGCAGGACCTGTTGGTCCAGGAAAGGGTGTAACTGGCACAATGAAAGGAATATAGCGAACCAGACTAACTCCATTTTGCTTCTGTAACACGCTTGCTTAAGAGAAGGACCGAGTGAGTGAAAATAAGGAGCACACTAGCTGTCAGCTCTGCTCTATCGGCTGACAGGCGACAGGAAAGGCTAAACCACAAAAACCCCTAGCACGCCTCTAGCACAGAAACAGCAGGTGTAGACCAATAGGAAGGCAATATTCCCTTGTCTTTGATGTGTGATTTCCTTGTTCTTGATATGTGTGAACTATAAAAACTGCTATTTGCAATAGCAAGGTGTGGCTTCTCTCTCGCACACTCACTGCCATGGTGTGTGTCAGAAGTTCACCCGACCTTTCTTTGGCCAAATAAATGCCGTAAGCTAAAGTTCTGCCTCTGTGGTCTTTTCTCCTCTATGTAAACGACTTAGGGTCTTTACAACATAACCTGTAGTTGCACAAAGGCCCATGAACCAAAGAACTCCAAACCCAGAGCTATTCCGTCTTCCCAGGACTCAGTTTCAACCCATAATATGTTTATTACTTTGGGGAGGGGCTCATTCCTTATCCATTGCTCTCTTCCACTCATTGCTTATCCATTGGTCCCTTCCAATGTGCCTCTTCACTGTGCCGGTTTATCTGTCAACCAGGCTCTTTTTGAATATGGGTTTAGCACTCTTTCAGAAGAGTGCTAGACTGATATTTGGAAATAGCCCAACTATCAAAGTGCAGTGTGACATGTGGCTAAGCATGCTGTTCCAACACCCACCTAGACTCACCCAACCCCGCTCTACCACATATTAGGAAGAGGGATTGGTGATTCTTTTCCCCTGACAGGTAACACTTAGTACGAAGGGAAATGAAGCTGGGGGAATCCATCAACCACTTTTCTTAACTTAAATCAAATACCACCACTCACTAGCCTTATTTCTTTGGCAGAATTGGGATTAGTAATGAGAGCAGCAGAATTTATATCAAAGCTCTAAGACTGGAGAATAGCACATTAACCCATCTGCTTGGTTTTGCCTGATGGCTGCCTTAGTGTAACAGCTGCAGATCAGCAAGCAGATGTATTAAATATCCAACATCATATAAGATAGAATCAGGATTCTAAATGATCTGGAGAGGCTGAAAATAACAAGATGAATTTGAATGGAGAATACCAGAGAAAGAGAGAGAGAGGGGGGGAGAGGAAAAAATATGGGAATGACAAAATATCTTCCCTTTGTTTGCCAAGCACTTTGTTTTTTCTTCAGTGCCTGCTTTTGAGATCATTAGAGTCCATCTTCATCTGAGTACCTTGTGAAAAGAAGGGAGTTCCATCATACTCAAGAGGTAGAGGTAGATGTTGTTGGATTGTAAACATATTCTTACATTTCTGTATATACTGTATAAATACAAATATATTTCATATTCATATATTAGAAACATTTGCACTTGTATTATGGCTCTGAAACCATGTTGTATTTCCTTGAAGAGTTTTGTTGACTTTCTTACCCTTCCTTTCTAGCAGGCCTTGATAGATAGCTGTGCCCATAGAAAGATAAAGTGTACTTTCCAAGGATAGCTTCTCCAGAGGAAAGATATTGTTTAATAACGGTCAAGGGGCCCTAGCAAGGATGGAAGGAAGTTCCTAATATGGAATGAAGGAAGGAAATTCCTAATATGGAATGAGGGTAAGGTGGAGTATGGATAACTGAGTAAGGGGTGGTCTTCTAAAGGAGGAGTTGAATGGAATCTATATAATGTGCTGTAGGAAGGGGGTCCTGCGCGGCCACCCACCTAACAGCTTGCTGTCATTGCTTTTGCTCTTGGGTGAATAAACTCCTAACTTCATGCAATTCGTCAGTTTCTTTACTCCCGGCTCAGGAACAAATCTGGTAAGATAAAATTTACTTCTAACAATGTCTTCACATGAATCTTTGCAATGAAGTCCTTGGTGCTCTCTGAGCCTTGTTTTCTTGCAGACGTTTCGTTGCCAGGCTAGGCAACATCTTCAGTGCGAAAAGGGAGTGGGACTTGCTCTCTGTTTATATACCATGGCTTGTCCTGCTTGTGTTGGTGGAGGTGTTGTTCTCTCCTTAGTAGTTCCTTGACTGGGCTGTTGTTTGCTACTTGGTTGATTGACTGAGTTAATAGTTCCTTGATTAGGGTATATTGTGCTGTTTGATTGTTCCTCTGGTGCTAATCCTGGTGTTAATCTTTGCATATCTGGGTGATGATTGCTGGCAAGGAGGTGTTCTGGTCTTCTGGTTTTTCTATTGTATCTTATGAATGGTATGTAAATGTTGTTTACCTCTATGTGTCTGTTGATGGCTGCTTTGTCTGAGTGCCAAGCTTCCAGGAATTCTCTAGCGTTTTTGGATTTGGCTTGGTTCAAGATGCTCAGAGTTTCCTAGTTGAAAGTATGGTTAAGTCTGTCCATGTGTTGTGAGATTAAGGAGTTTTCATCATGTCTTCTGACTGCTAGTTGGTGTTCGTGGATGCATTCTGCTAGTCTTCTGCCAGTCTGTCCTACATAGTGGCTGTTACAGTCCTTACACTGCATGTTGTAGATAACTCATTTTTTTTCTTCTTGGGCTACTGGGTCTTTTGGGTTACTTACGATGTTCTGAAGGTTTTTGGTTGGTTTGTGCGCTACAGAGATGCTGTGTGGTTGTAACAATCTATTAGTAGTTTCTGAGATGTTTCTGATGTATGGCCGTGTAATCCTTTTCATAGCTTCTGTTGGTTTTGCTGTGGTGGGTTGAGTGGTCAGGCACTTTTTGATAAAGTTGCGTGGGTATCCATTTCTTCGATTGGTCTTTGCAATGATTCAAAGAAGAAAACTCTTTCTTAGTCATTAAGTCCAAATAATACTCTAATCAGTGTGAAACTAGGAATGGCACCCATAGTTATTCAGTTTAGGCACATTATCTCAAGAAGCCATTGCTGGACCCCACTATACTGGATAATTTTCGTCCAGTCTCCCACCTCCCCTTTTTGGGGAAAGTGGTTGAGAAGGTGGTGGCGTCGCAACTCCAGAGGATTCTGGAGGAAACGGATTATCTGGACCCCTTTCAGTCAGATTTCAGGCCAGGTCATGGGACGGAAACTGCATTGGTCGCGCTTATGGATGATCTTTGCCGGGAGCGAGATGGAGGCAGTGCATCCATTCTCGCTCTTCTTGACCTCTCAGTGGCGTTCGATACCGTTGACCACGGTAGGACGGCTCAGGGAGTTGGGGGTGGGCGGTGCGGTTTTGTGCTGGTTCACCTCCTTCCTCCAGGGCCGATCCCAGTCGGTGTTAATAAGGAGCGAGAGATCCAACCCACGGGCCCTTCTTTGTGGAGTGCCACAGGGTTCGGTGCTCTCACCGCTCCTTTTTTTTACCCGGTGCGTAACTTGGGGGTCCTCCTGGACTCACGACTCCTGCTCGAAGAGCAGGTGGCAGTCGTGGCCAGGAAGGCCTTTGCTCAACTTCGTGTTGTGCGCCAGTTACGCCCTTTCCTGGACCGAGAGGCCCTTCGAACAGTCACTCATGCCCTGGTTGTCTCCCATATAGATTACTATAATGCGCTCTACATGGGGCTACCCTTGAAGAATATCCGGAAGCTATAGCTGGTACAGAATGCGGCTGCGCGGGCAGTTTTAAGTGTACCAAGATCGACACATGTAACACCTCTGCTTCGTGAGCTGCATTGGGTGCCAGTTTGCTTCCGGGTCAAATTCAAGGTGTTGGTCATTACCTATAAAGCCCTACATGGCACGGGCCCAGGTTATCTGAGGGACCGCCTCATCCCCATTACAACATCCCGTCCTACCCGATCTTGCAGAGAGGGCATGCTGCGGACCCCCTCTATGAAAGAGTTCCATCTAGCGGGGTCTAGGAGGCGAGCCTTCTCTGCAGCGGCACCTGCCCTATGGAACATTCTTCCCCCAGAGATAAGACAGGCCCCTTCACTCCTGGACGTCAGAAAAAAATTGAAAACCTGGCTCTGTGATCTCGCCTGGGGCAAGAGGGAAAGTGGTCAGGCTTGGGGATGGCTGATCACTTAGAGCCACCCCAAATATTTTAAATAGTCTTCAGCAGCACTGCAAACCATCAACCACTTGGTTTTAATTTAAATTATATTTATTATATTTAGTGTATTGTATTTTATCGTGTTTTTATTGTACTGTATTTTTATTGTTATAGCTGTGAACCGCCCAGAGTCCCTCGAGAGGGAGATGGGCGGTCATAGAAATTTAATAAATAAATAAATAAAACACTAAGATTAACACCAATGGACCCCAGGATGCTTCTGTTCCTTTGAAATAATGGTGGCCAAACTCTTTCTTACTCATTAAGTCCAAATAATACTCTAATCAGTGTGAAACTAGGAATGGCACCCAGTGTTATTCAGTTTAGGCACATTATCTGGAGTGGTCAACTGTGGATACCCTGCCTTGCCCACCCATCTCCACTGATGTCACTTTAATGACGTAAGCTGTTGGACACACTCAACATCTGTGGCAGAGAAACCTTCATGTGTACAACTGTATGCATATTGACCTCAGAAGACCAGTAGGAGGACTTTTTCACACACAGCACAGTTAAATGATGGAAAAAACAATGATGGACATACGACCTTGGACAGCTTTAAAACAGGGTTAGGCAAATTCACAGAGGGTAAGATTACTAGCAGGGACCACTAATCATGGTAGCTATGCTGCTTCTGGGATCAGAGGCAGTATGCTTCTTAAATTAAATAATACAACAACAACACTGTAGATTTCTACACTTTGGAAAGTGTACCAGCTGGTGGGACCAACAATGCAAGAGTGTTGTAGTGCTCACAACCAGCTTATGAGTCTTCCCAAAGGCATCGGTTTAGCTATTGTGGAAACAAAACGGTGAATTTGATGGACAGTGGACCTGAGCCTGCAAAAGTACTTCCTCTTTCCCACAAGAAAATCTTAGGCTTTATGACCTGCAGCAGAGTCTTTGTGAGTGTACAGGTTGATTGAAATACACACAACCACTACATATTGAATTCAGCTCAAAGGAGGGATCTCTGCTATGTAATCGTAAGCCATGGCTTCTTTCTGTGTGGAGCAAAGCCAAGGCTGTTCCTGACATTGTTTTGACACTTTGGTAAGTCAGGTGGTTGGACTGGAGACAAACAGGGTCACTGAAACATAAGATGAGAAGTATCAGTGTGTCCAGTGAACCACCAGATATGTAGGAATAAAAAAAATGTTTTAAAACAATCAGCCCAGTAGGAACTGAGAATGGTCAGTGCCCTTTAGGACCTACAAAATATTGTCATCTGGAAAAGAAAAACAGCTGGGCCAGCAGGGTGACCAGTATACTGACTTGTTTATGTTTCACCTTACAATATCCTGGAAGAGGAACGGTCTGCCAAGCTGGAAATCTGAACAGTAATTTTTTTCTTAATGATGATGCAATTGTTTACTGTAGATTCTCCTACATGAAATGTATGTTCCACGATAAGACGTATTCCAGACCTGATACATAGATTGCGGCAGTTTCCAAAGTGTAGAAATCTACAGTGTTGTTGTATTATTTAACTTAGTACATTGCTGACCATCAAAATGTCTTGGAGGTTTGTGAAGGAAACAAACTTAAAATCAGGACATTAAAAACAAAGTCCAAAACCAAAACTAGTAAAGCAAGTAAAATGGACAAAAGCTAATCAACAGTTAAACTCTATTCCAAAATATGCATTTTAAGGGCCTTGCTTAGGGTTCTCAGACGTCCGGCAATAGGAGGGACTCCCAGCTGTTGCTTCAGTCAGGGAAGCCAGAGAAAAAATCAGGTCCAGAAGTGCTCCAACTGCGTACCTGCTCCTGGGAGAGTGTAATCCCACTCATAAGAGGCAGATCTACCTCCTCTTGGAAATTATGGCCTCTTGCAATGAGCACCACCTCTGTGAAAACAGAGGTTGAGGCAGAAGTCCAAGGCCCGTTCAATGTATTAGGAGTTAGGGCAGATGTCCATTGTCTCACATATTTCCTCACTGGGACTGTTTTGGGGGTATAAGATAAGTGAGCATGGACGTCTGCAGGAGGAGGCGAAAAAGTCAAGATGGTGGCCATGGCCACAGGATAAAAGCCCTGCCCCTTTTTTACATGCAGTGCACATGCAAGGTAAAAAAAGAGGCAGAATTTTGATCACATGGTCACCACTATCAACTTGACTTTTTAATCTCATGTGGGTAATCATTTTGGCAGCTTGATATAATGAAATCTTTCTACTCATTTACTCAGTGTCCAGAGTAGAAAGAGATTTAAAAAGGGTAGATAACCACTGCTATCTTTCTACCTGAATATGATGGCAACTATTACATCTGGTATTCAGTAAGAGAATGAGAGGGGAAAAGACATAAACTTAGTACAATTCAACTTGCAAAGATAAAATGGTTGGCAAAAGGATTGGTTACTTTGCTATTAAGAGATTTGAGTTAGAACGTAATATTTCTTAGGGACTTACAAGCTACCAAATGGAATTGTTATAGCTGGGCTCCAAAAACCCAGAACTATTTTCTCAGAAGAACAATTCTGTGAGGTAGGTTGAACTGAGAGTGAGTGAATGGTCTGAAGTCATCCAGTGACTGAGAATACTCTCATTGCTCTTAGCTGAGCATCCTAATAACTACATCACACTGGCTGTTCCTGCCAGAGGAATAACCTGAATGCAGAAGAGATATTTCTTCTCTGCTACCCCATTTCAGTGCAGGAGCATTACAGGCAAAAATTACAGGAAAATGTGGCATTGTTAAGGATAATTTAACATTGGTCTTTGGAGTAAAAATCAAGTATTGTGTGTTCATATCCATCAACTTTATTTGTGTATTAAATATTCCAGAAGCGCTTCGCAAAGAGACATGAAATAAAGACAAAAGACTTTTTCAGCAAATGTTATATATATATATTAATAAAACAAAACTACAAAATCTTTCTTCTCAAATACTCAGAGAGATAGCTTCAGTTACAAGCAGAGAATAAAAGAAACAAGACAGCACTTTGCAACATAAAGGACATGTTAATATATACCTTTTTTACATAAAGGTCAGAACAATTAGCTACCATGGTAACCATACTTATCAGTTTGAAAACACACAAAGGTTTACCTTGTTTACCTGGCCGACACTTAAGGAAAAACAATTAAGATGCCTTGGAATGCAAACAGAATCTCAGACTTCCTGGCACCAATGAGTTCTTGTGATCCAAAACCTTATTTCCAAACTAGCAGAATATTTTTCTGATTCAAATTCTTCTTAAAACATAAAACCATAACACTCCCCATTTTATGTTAAACATAATTTGGAATCAAACTCATTTTTTCAGTAAATTCTTTATGCCTTACAGCAGTAAGTGGCTTTGTTAAAATGTCAGCTACCATATCCTTGGAGTAACAATATTTTAATATGATTTCACCTTTTCCAATAAAATCCTTAACATGAAAACGAATGTCAATATAATTTGTTTTGTTTCTACAGCCCTCAGATAAAAACATGTGTATACAAGCCTGGTTATCTTCATAAACAGTTACAGGATGGTGTAAAATGATACCAATATCTTTCAAAAGCTGTTTGAACCAGATTATTTCATTACATAATTGCGCCAAACTATAAAATTCAGCTTCAGCTGTTGACAGGGTGACTATTGTTTGTTTTCTAGAATACCAAGCAATACCAAGCAATTGTAGAACCAGCAAATTGAATGTATGTCTGGCCTTGAATTATTTGCAATGTACAACAAACTACCAATGGCAGATCTAAACCCATCTGTATCAGATGACTCAGCTTCCCCCTCCTCCTTTAGAAATTCTGGAAGCATGGGTGTTGCAACAGACTTACATTCCTGCATTTTAAAATCCTCCAGCAGTTTCTTAATCTTACCACTTTGGCTTATCAGAAAACTTCCATCCTCTTCTCTCTGTATTTGCAAGCCTAAGTAATTTGTAACTTCCACAAGATTTTTCAATGTGAAGTTGCTTTGCATACAAGCCTCAAAATTAAACCTTTGCTCATCTGATGATGTGAGTAATAATAAATCATCAACATATAAACATAAATACATCAAACCTTGCTTTTCTTTCTTTACATAAACACAGGAATCTGCAAATTCTTCTGTCAGAGCGGGAGCGGATGGAGCAGCCTGGTCCTTCTCCTAGACACCAGTGATCCTTAGTCTGTATAGTAAATAGACACTCACACAGAGATTATATAAAATAGCCTATTTACTTTATATACATACTTATTTACAGATCACTTCCACACGGGTAACAAATGATACACCAACGATACAGCATACGAGAGGTAGAATGAGAAGAAAGAATTACAGGATTTCTCTGTATATATACATAAACTGACCAATCACAGTATAGGTCACTCTCATTATCCACCACACCCAACTTAACTCTTAGCACCTGTTGTATGAGTCACACACTGACACATCATCACTACAACAATGGCTGCTAATTGGATGACTTGCAGAATATTTCCCCTCTCACCTAGATATCAAGCCTCTCTGGTATAATTTATATCTAACTGTAAATTCCTGGGTATATCAAAACCCCAACATCTTCTTAAAACATAAAACCATAACAAACTTTCTCCAAATCTCTAGAAGTGTTGGCTAGACTAGCAGGACATGTAGAGGGCAAAATGTTAAGAAACTCTGATAAAGATACATTTGAAAGCAGGCTGATAGTTCTACTATGGCTTTTCATCTCTCTTTACCTCAAGATATAGTCATACATTCTGTTGTGCCATCTGCCATGGAGCCTTCAAGTCTCCTGTTAGTCCATGGATGATGGCTTTGCAATCTAACACTTCTGAAGGCAACAGATCAGAAAAGCCTGTTCTAGAAAAAGAAATATATATTTGTTGTATCATTTATATGACATTCCTTCCTAGCCATATTTGAAAATGGCTTTCATATTCATGAGGCTAATTAAACCTAACCTCTTCAATCTTTTCTCATAGGACTTGGCTTCTTGTTGCATTCAACTCCCTTCTCTGGCCACATCCCGGTTTATTGCTATCATTTTTAAATGATGATGCTCAGAACTAGATTTGTTAATACACAGTTCACTTGGGCAAGGCCTGATTGGCACCCAAACCCTCTTGATCAGGATCAACTCAAGCATATTTTGCTGCCTGAGGCAAAGGATGAAATGGTCCATCCCCCATTTCCCATACAGAAGCAAGAGGCCAACTGAACAGGAAATCCAGCATTAGTGACATGACAGTGTCCTCTGAAGGCAGGTTCCTACTTTATATGGTGCTCAATGAGAACAATGAGAATGGCTGGGGTATTCAGAAGGAGTGCCTGGAGGTGGTGTGCATGAGAGAGAGAAGAGAGAAAGACAGAGAGAGTCCTCATTTTACCTAAAGTAGGCAGAGCAGATGGGAGAATGATCTCGTGGGGCTTTTCCAGATTCACAATCTGCACCAACAGGGTGCTGATTACTTAAGATGGACCACCCAGTTGGCTTCAACCACCATAGTTGTTCCCTCTGCAGCATGGGAATTATGTCACACACATGTGATTCCTGGGCCACTGGTTAGCTGCGCATGTGCTAAATGATGAGCTGAGAAAGAACCAGCTATTCTGAAAACAAAACACAAGACCCCTCCCCCAAAAAAGCCTCAGTACACAGTCACTTAATTGTTCGAATTGCACGCATGAGCAGATTTTTGACAGGAGACAGAGATGAAACCCAACTGTAAAAAGTGTTTGTTTTTAAACTCTCCTCCGTCTCTCCTGTTTTTCACTAATCTTGAATTCCAAATTGGCACTAGCCCTGCCCAGAATGAAGGTTACATAAAAGGGCTTATGAAAGCAGAACAACATGGCCTTGCCAGGCTAGTAAGGCCGGTGTGAACAGAGAAAACACATACTTCTTTGTTTTGAACCCTGTCCTAATTGGAGGCGTTTGTTCAGAAGCACTGAACATGCCATTGAAGGGAATGTGACAAAAGAGAGTAACAGAGTGGCACATGGTCAGCACAGTCCTCTGTACACATGGGAGCCCATTGTTCTTTGAATGGGAAAAAAAGTGCTCCGAGTGACGAAAAGAAGTGCTAATGATGAGAGATGAAAATTCTATGCATGGGAACTGGATTGTTAGTATAGAAGATCCAGGGGTGCTTCCCATCATTCCTGGACTGGAACGGGCAGCTGTTCTGAACATAGAAACATTTATTTTATTTTATTTTATTTTATTTTATTTTATTTTATTTTATTTTATTTTATTTTATTTTATTTTATTTTATTTTATTTTATTTTATTATTTTATTTTATTTTATTTTATTTTATTTATTTTATTTTATTTTATTTTATTTTATTTGACCACCTAACTCATGAATTGTGACTCTGGGCAGCTAACATAGAATTAAAAGAAAGTAAACAATAAGCATAACTGCCAAAACACAATATAAAGCAGCACAAACCCAGGCCAAAACATCCCAAATCACTTACCAGAAGGACTCACCCAACATCCTAGCTCAAAACCGAAAACTTGGGGGGTGGGGGAACAGCCAGTTTGGTCTAGTGGTTAAGGTGCTGGGCTAGAAACCAGGAGTCTGTGAGTTCTAGTCCCGCCTTAGGCATGAAAGCCGGCTGGGTGACCTTGGGCCAGTCACTCTCTCCCAGCCCTAGGAAGGAGCCAATGGGAAACCAGGAGACTGAGAGTTCTAGTCCTGCCTGAGGCATGAAAGCCGGCTGGGTGACCTTGGGCCAGTCCCTGTCTCTCAGCCCAACTCACCTCACAGGGTTGTTGTTGTGGGGGAAATAGGAGGAGGAAGGAGTATTAGGTACAGTATGTTTGTCGCCTTGAGTTATTTATAAAAAATTAATAAAGGCGGGATAAAAATTAAAAAAAATTAAATTAAAAAACCAAGCTTTTAAAGTCTTACAGAAGGCCAACAGCATCAAGGCCATCCAATTCTTTGAGGGGGGCAGGTTTGCTATTCCAAAGGACAGGTACCCCAACAGAGAAGGCATATGGAGGAAACCTGAAGCACAGCCACCCTACCAGATGTCATGAGATGGGCAGACACAATTGAAGGTAAGTGGTCCCACAAACACCCTGGCCCTATGCCATGAGTATTGAATATTGACCATTTAACTGTTGATGGTATTTAGAACAAACAGTTATGTGATTTTGAGTGAATGCTATTGTTTTCCTATACCTGAAATACTAGCAAACATACAGCAGATGCTATTATTTTCCTATACCTGAAAAACTAGAAAACATACAGCAGCATGAGTTTTGTGGGCTTCTAATTAACATAGTAGTGCACATAAAGGGTCATTTCCATGCATTTGACAAAACAGGTTTCTATTCCGAAGAAGCTTATGATAAAGACACTGTAGGATTTACTTGATATTTCATATTTGGACAGTGTGGGAAGAAGCAGAAGACTAGTAGAGTTTAAAGCTTTGTGCAGTAGTGTTCCAGATGGGTTTTGAACTAAACATAAGAACTATTATCACCCTGTTTTTTGCAAATTATCTCTTAAAGTTGCAAGTCACTCCAAAAAGTATTTCATCTTTTCCTTAAGATCACTGCATTCTTGTCCTGCAAAAACAGATATTGGAATAATCAAATGGAGAGCAAACAGAGATGGTGCAGAGTGAGAAACACCTAAATGAAGTCCAGAAATGTATTCACACAATGTGGTTTGTTTGTGGCATAATGTGTTGTGCGAAGCCAAATAGTGTAATTTATTTTGTAATCCAATTTAGGAATTGGAAGAGTCTTTTTAAAATTTTGTATTATTTAAATTGAACTCATTTGCTGAATTATATTGTGTTTTGTCCAAAAAAAAGTGGAATGGACAGATGAATGGATAAATAGGCAGGGGGAAAAGGTATGACTGTGTCTGAATCATTGAACATGCCATATATAAACTACAAAGGTACACTGTCTAATTGTGGCTAGAAATGTACACTGTCTAATTATGGCTTCCACAAAAAATGCAGGAAAGGTGCTGAGAATTCCCTTAGACTTGTATTCCATGGATGTACACATGGATTCTTCAGAGCCGTGTACCGGGGACAGCTGTATAAATTGAATGAATGAATGAATGAGTAAATAAATAAATAAATAAAGTAATCTTGGCTACCTGCTGGAAAAAAAACACCTTGATCGGGGGGGGGGGGGCTGTTGTATGAATTTATTCCAACTGTGCTGTAATAAAAGTTTGTGAGGTTGTTTTTGAGAACAATCATACTAAATTAGGTCAAATTTCATGTAGCCAAAGTTCTGCTTCATACAATAGTCAGCCAGATGCTTTTGTTAGTCCACAAACAGGGAAGTTGTTTGAACCCAGTATTGAACATATTACTTTGATTTGGAAATGATGCTATCAGAAATTATCAGGACGACTGCTGTAAGCTGATCAGTCTCTCCTGTTTAGCTCCTCTGCAAGTGGAAATGGCTAAACAAACCAGGAAAACTTTGTGATTCTGATACAGTACCTACAGTACAGTACAGTGCCTCTGGTTTGTTCCTCTCTTAGTAAGCCAGAATCATGTGCCAGGATTTGTTCTCAGTTCTGGCTCACATTAAATCCAAATAGGATAAATGATTCTAATCTTGGAGCCCCATTAATTTCTCGTGTCATTTATCAAAAATCATTGAAAAATCATCCATCGTAAAACCATAAATATCATGTGTGTCAATACTGTTGCTATAGCTGTAAAATAATTGCATGTGTGAGTTCTTTAGTTCAGTTTCACAGTGTTTCTAGTTTTTATACATGGTTTGTACTCTTTAAATAAAATACTATACAATACTTGCTTCCTTTGTTATAATTCCTTCTGCACTTCTGTTTTTATTCTTCCTAACAGCAGACAACAGAAGCTTAGAATGCAGATTGAATGTAAAAGACTTTATTGAACAAAACTGTATTGTTAACACATACTTTTAGCTGGAAATGAAAACTAAGAAAAGAGTGTGTATTGAGGAAATAATTGAAATACAATATGAATGGGTTTGCACATTGTTTTTCGGGATATCTTACAGAATCCACAGCTTCAAAATTGGAACCAAAATGCTAAATTAATTGCTGCATAGTGCAAAATAACTGTGGAGATCCAGGTAGAAGTAGCAGAAATACAGAGCAGTTATTATTATATAACAGTGGCATAATTTGAAGCAAGAGAGCTTCAATTATTCTATTTCACCTAAGCAGGTTATGTAATGGGTGGTGAAAGACTTGTTTCCTCGGGCGGGAGAGAAATCCTCTTTGGCAGTACTGTATGTACTATTTACCTAATGCTACTAGTGCAAGATACTTCAACAAGAACAATGATGGTGTTGACAGAGTAACTAATACAAAAGATCAAGAGCAAACCTAATATAAGCTAAGGTTTTCTGAAACAAGAATGGACAAGTATTTAAACTGAAATGCTGAGGAAGTAAACAGCAAGATGTTGTATTGTTTCTAGGCATAAAGATGACCCACCTATAACTATTTAATCATGGATCATTTTCTAGTTATAATCTTGGCAGCTGGTTCACACATGTTAATTGCTTGAAGACTGCAAAAAAAAAGGTGATTGCTTGTATTAATATGTGAATGAACCATGACAGATCAAACAGTACAGAGTTTTCTTTTGCTTTAAACATAAATACCATGTTTAGATTATCACTATCTCAATTTATTCTGATAAAATAAGCATTAACCTCTTCCTGTTCAAGTAGCACCTTCATTCTTCTTTCAGCAACACATCAAGAAATCATAATGGGCATCAATGTGACACTGAAGTCAGAAGGACCAGCAAATGGGAAGACATCCCTCAAAAGTAATCCTTCTGGTACAAATGCTTTTTCTCCTTCACCCTTCCATCAACTGTTTTAAAATGTTGGCTTGCAACCAAATTCCAGGGGCAAGTGGCATTGCTAAATTTTGGTGACAAAATGTACTGCCAGATTTGATGGCACAACTTGCAAGAGACCTTGAATAGACTCAAAGTAATGGGTCAGGGGCCTCAGATAGACCCTTTTTGACATACGATTTATGGCATGCAGTGAAATAAAATATATAAAAATAATTAAAAGGCAGAATTCTTCTTTAACAGATTTCAACATTTACAGACTTTGAAAAGTAGAAGTAGCCTTCTAGGGCAGGGGTACCCAACCTTTTTGGCATGAGGGACCGGTTTCGTGGAAGACAATTTTTCCATGCACCGGGGGGGGCGGGTTTTGCAGGCGGGAGCCAATTGCGTGGACCGGGGGGCAGGGTTTGCAGGCAGGAGCTAATCGCGCGGACTGGGGGGGCGGGGTTTGGAGACCAGCATGGCGACCCGGTTCCTAACAGGCCACGGACTGGTACCAGAATTGCCTTAACATAATGGACAGAGGTGATATTCGGTTATCCCTCACAGCAATAGAACCGGATATAAAAAAGCTTGTTTCTGGTCATCATCAAGCACAAGGGTCACATTGATCGAGAAATACTTAAAGTACTGTATAAATTTTTATGTAATTGTATTTTGTGTAAATTATAAAAATTATAAATAAAACATGTTCTATTTACAAACAAAACATTTAAATGGCTACCTTTCTACTGGTAGGACAGGGGGGCCACAGGAAGGAAACAAGGTCGGAAGGGGGCCACGGTAGGAAAAAGGTTGAGAAACACTGTTCTAGGGCATAGAAACAATAGGGAGCTTTCAGACATTCAACACTATTTGAGTTAATTTTCAAAAACTGAAAATATATTAAAACCTTTCATTAAAGATGGGCTGACATATTGCTTTGGCCCACAGTTTGTTGAACAAGTGGCCTTGTTCATTCATGCACACCAAAATATAAAGCAAGGTAACTAAGGCTACCAGATCTGGGCTGCAAAACTCTGAATGGCCACTTTTCTCTATCTTTTTGCTGTCATCCAGTGATCAACTGGATCAACCGGATATTTTCAACCCATATCTGGTAGCTTCTCCAGCAAAGGAGATTATTACCTTGTCGTGGTGCTGGAGCTTGAGCACCTCAATGACACCATGAGCTAAACCGTGAAAGGACACCCAAGATGGGAAGGTCGTGGCAGAGAGGTCAGACTAAATACGATCCCTGGGGAAGGTAATGGCAACCCACCCCAGTATTCTTGCCGTGAAAACTAAATGGATCAGTACAACCAGAGATATGCCGGTATACCATCGGAAGATGGGACTCCCAGGTCGGAAGATGGTCAAAATGCTACTGGGGAGGAACAGAGGATAAGTTCAACTAGCCCCAGATATGATGATGCAGCTAGCTCAAAGCCGAAAGGATGGCTAGCGGCCGACCGTGCTGGTGGTGAACGACGAATCTGATGTTCTAAAGATCAACACACCATAGGAACCTGGAATGTAAGATCTATGAGGATGTAGTTATTGGTGAGATGGCAAGATTAAATATAAACATTTTGGGTGTCAGTGAACTGAAATGGACTGGAATGGGCCACTTCACATCAGATGACCACCAGATCTACTACTGTGGACAAGAGGACCACAGAAGAAATGGAGTAGCCTTCATAATTAATAATAAAGTGGCTAAAGCAGTGCTTGGATACAATCCAAAAAACTATAGAATGATCTCAATTTGAATTCAGGGTAAGCCATTTAACATCACAGTGATCCAAATATACGCCCCAACCACAGATGCTGAAGAAGCAGAAGTAGATCAGTTCTATGAGGATCTGCAGCACCTACTGGATAATACACCAAAAAGAGATGTTATTTTCATTACAGGAGACTGGAATGCTAAGGTGGGTAGTCAAACGACACCTGGAATTACAGGCAAGCATGGTCTGGGAGAACAAAATGAAGCGGGACATAGGCTGATAGAATTTTGCCAAGACAATTCACTGTGCATAACAAACACTCTCTTCCAGCAACCTAAAAGACGACTTTATACATGGACTTCACCAGATGGTCAACACCGAAATCAGATTGACTACATCCTTTGCAGCCAAAGGTGGCAGACATCTATACAGTCGGTAAAAACAAGACCTGGAGCTGACTGTAGTTCAGATCACGAACTTCTTATTGCACAATTTAGAATCAGACTAAAGAGAATAGGGAAGACCCACAGATCAGTTAGATATGAGCTCACTAACATTCCTAATAAATATGCAGTGGAGGTGAAGAATAGTTTTAAAGGACTAGATTTAGTAGATAGGGTCCCGGAAGAGCTATGGACAGAAGTTCGCAACATTGTTCAGGAGGTGGCAACAAACAACGTCCCAAAGAAAAAGAAAACCAAGAAGGCAAAATGGCTGTCTGCTGAGACCCTGGAAGTAGCCCAAGAAAGAAGGAAAGCAAAAGGCAACAGTGATAGGGGGAAATATGCCCAATTAAATGCAAAATTCCAGGGGTTATCCAGAAGAGATAAGGAATTATTTTTAAACAAGCAATGCATGGAAGCGGAAGAAGAGAATTGAATAGGAAGGACAAGAGACCTCTTCCAGAAAATTAGAAACATTGGAGGTAAATTCCAGGCAAAAATGGGTATGATCAAAAACAAAGATGGCAAGGACCTAACAGAAGCAGAAGAGATCAAGAAAAGGTGGCAAGAATATATGGAAGATCTGTATAGGAAGGATAATAATATCAGGGATAGCTTTGACGGTGTGGTCAGTCAGTTAGAGCCAGACATCCTGAAGAGTGAGGTTGAATGGGCCTTAAGAAGCATTGCTAATAACAAGGCAGCAGGAGATGACGGTATCCCAGCTGAACTGTTTAAAATCTTGCAAGATGATGCTGTCAAGGTGATGCATGCCATATGCCAGCAAATTTGGAAAACACAAGAATGGCCATCAGATTGGAAAAAATCAACTTATATCCCCATACCAAAAAAGGGAAACACTAAAGAATGTTCAAACTATTGAACAGTGGCACTTATTTCACATGCCAGTAAGGTAATGCTCAAGATCCTGCAAGGTAGACTCCAGCAATTCATGGGGCGAGAATTGCCAGATGTACAAGCTGGGTTTAGAAAAGGCAGAGGAACTAGAGACCAAATTGCCAATATCCGCTGGATCATGGAGAAAGCCAGAGAGTTTCAGAAAAACATCTATTTCTGTTTTATTGACTATTCTAAAGCCTTTGACTGTGTGGATCATAACAAATTGTGGCAAGTTCTTGGTGGTATGGGGATACCAAGTCATCTTGTCTGCCTCCTGAGGAATCTGTATAACAACCAAGTAGCAACGGTAAGAACAGATCACGGAACAACGGACTGGTTTAAGATTGGGAAAGGAGTACGGCAGGGCTGTATACTCTCACCCTACCTATTCAACCTGTACGCAGAACACATCATGCAACATGCTGGGCTTGAGGAATCCAAGGCTGGAGTTAAAATTACTGGAATAAACATTAACAATCTCAGATATGCAGATGATACCACTTTGATGGCTGAAAGCGAGGGGCAGCTGAGGAGCCTTATGACGAAGGTGAAAGAAAAAAGTGCAAAAGCTGGGTTGCAGTTAAACCTCAAAAAAACCAAAATTATGGCAACCAGCTTGATTGATAACTGGCAAATAGAGGGAGAAAAAGTGGAGGCAGTGACAGACTTTGTATTTCTAGGCGCAAAGATTACTGCAGACGCTGACTGCAACCAGGAAATCAGAAGGCCTCTACTTCTTGGGAGGAGAGCAATGACAAATCTTGATAAAATAGTTAAGAGCAGAGACATCACACTGACAACAAAGGTCCCCATAGTTGAAGCAACGGTATTCCCTGTAGTAACCTATGGCTGCAAGAGCTGGACCATAAGGAAGGCTGAGCGAAGGAAGATAAGATGCTTTTGAACTGTGGTGTTGGAGGAAAATTCTGAGAGTGCCTTGGACTGCAAGAAGATCAAACCAGTACATACTCCAAGAAATAAAGCATGGGCTAGTCCATGAAGTCACCAAGAACCAGAAGCGATTGAACGAATAAACAACATCTGGTAGCTTTGGTATCCATTATAAATCAAAATGAATGAACCACATTATAACTTAGCAAAGGGATGAACAACCTGTGGCCTTGGTGTCTCAGTGACGTCTGAGACCCCTTATTCTGGTCCTTAAAGCCATTTTTTAACATGGTAGCTGAAATCTGAAAGCAGTTTCTCGTCATTTTGAATTAGGAAATTCCTAAAAAAACTGTCTTAAAAATCAAAGAAAGCCCTCCCAAAGTCCATCTGAAAACCAGCTCTTCCCTCCCCCAATCTGTAAAGTGGTCCTTCACTATGCAGCCATCAGACACCAGGAAAGTATTAAGTGCAGCACTTGGTCACCAAAAGTCCACCTCTGCTAAATGCTGCATGTGTACCGATGGTTTTACCAGTAGTGGAGGTAATAGGTCACATAGAAGAACATGGTACTGGTTTTGAATAGGTTTGACAGCTGAATTTGGAGATATCTCTCTTTCTGGAGATTGGGTGTGTGGGGAATGGATTGGTTATCTATCGAAATGGGAATCTGTATCTCCATCATGTTCTGTTGTTACATTTGTAAATAAACTGATGTTTACAGTATATAACACCTCCAATGACCACCTTTCAAAGGATATAATACCCCAAGAAATTGTTATGCCTCTGGAATTTCTCATCTGGAGACCTAGGAAGAGCAGAGTATGTAGTATGTGTTGGGTGGGCATGTATAAATCTATGTATCAGAGTAAAGTATTGTGTATCTAAAGCTAATAACATGGACTTTGTCAGAAATCAGTGAAATAGTCTTATCCACCCATCATGTAAAGCCAAGCTTTGTTGGGCATAACTGTGATTTATCTGAACATTTGAAACATCTTCAGACAATAAAACCCCACTCTGAAGCCATGATTTCTTTTACAGCAGGAACCTTTTAACTGTGGCAAGACCTGTTAAACCTCTTCATACTACCTAGCAATAGTATTGTCACACAAACACACAGGTTGCGTTCACACATGTCATGACCTATAAAGTGATTCATGTGGTCGTACTTCAGTGTATTGTGTGCACCCAAATCAAAAGCAAGTAAACATTCACTATGTAGACCCACTGCATAAACTTTTCACAAATAACATACTCAACCATGAGCAGGAAGTTTGACTGGACAGGGTTTTTTGGGGGAAATGTTCAGTTGGATGTAATGAATTAGTTTGCAATATCTATGTTATATTACTTTTGGTATATAAATAAGGGATTATTAGTTTTGGTAATGTTTAATAGTTTTTCTTTTTCTGTAATGTTAATTGTTAATTGGGATTAATAATGGGTTGCTATCTCTGGTGATGATTAATGGTTATTTTTTATTTTTCTGCAAAGTTTAATTGTGATTTGGGATTAGAGTTTGATTATTAAAAGGTATTCGGGGATTTTGTTTAAATGAAAAGGGGGAGTAAATACTTATGTTGTTAGTTATGTTTCTTAATTTTTACTGGACCTTTTGCTGACTAATAAGGAGAGCTAAGGATTTAGGGTCCAGGATAGAGGTACATCACTGCTATCTATTTGTAATTCCAGCAAGAGAAGTAATAAGCAACAATACAGCAAAACACCTTCCTGGTATATTACAATAAATTCAGTTGTGTTTCAACTGTTTGTCCTTTCAGTGTCTTACCAAAAAAAAAAAAAAAAACCCTTGGATCTGACAATTCAACTTGTTAACTTACTACTTTATGGTGAGGTACCAGCTTTTACAAATATTAGAAGCTAGAAATTTACTTATAGGTTTCAGCAAAATATGTGCTTAAAGTAAATAAAACACTCCATAGGTTAAACAAGGCCCTAGAAATATGTTTGTTTGTTTGTTTGTTTGTTTAAAACATTTATATGACTGCCCAACTCAGCCAAGGTGACTCTGGGCAGCTTACCAAAAAAAAAAAAAAAAGCCCAAGAAAAGACAAAAAAAGTACAAAACCACAATACACCTACAAAAAATAATGAAAGAATAAAACAATTAAATGATAATCCAAGCAATAACACCGTCATCCAATTGGGGCTCCAACACATCATGACCCAAAGGCTCGGGGAAACAGCCAGGTCTCAACAGTCTTTCTAAGGACCAGGAGGGTTGGAGCCAACCCTATGTCAGGAGGAAGATCATTCCCTAAGATAGGGATTGCCACCAAGAAGGCACCCCTCCTGGGTCCTACAAAATGGGATTGCTTCAATAAAGGGACCTGGAGCAAACTCTCCCTCTCTGAGCATGTGGCAGATACCCTTGGGAGAAGACGGCCCCTCAAGAACCCAGTCCTACGAGCTACATGCTCCCTTATCCTTTTTCAGTGGTTGTGGGAACTACTCTTCATTGATGCTGCCTTCCTGAACATCTCCTCTCCTGTCCATCCAGCCATTTTGATTTTCCTCTATTCTGTTTTGCATGTCTATATAAACATTGTCATAGAAGCACTAAGCCTCATAGTTCTGGTATGTTGCTTTTGGCACAGGATTGTAAAAATAAATAGGTTCTCAAATACCCAACACCCCTCTGAGTGTGCCTGACCTTCATAATTTCTAAAGAGGGATTCTGAGCTTCCTTTAGATGTGGATGCTGCTAAGCTGGTTAAGATTGAGGGGGAAGCTTTTTGTCTGCACCCCATGGCACTATGCCCCATGTCCTTCAATACAGTAATGAGAATTGACAGCAGCCCAGCCCTGGCAAAAGTTAACTCTTGCATTGCACACACGAATAAACCCAACAGAGCTTTCTCCAAATAGGCTAATACCCTGAATTTAAGGAGGGGAGAGGCATAATAGAGTATCTCTGTACAAACAGGCAGAGTTGGGCTGGATCTGAGGGAGATTGATTTTAAAAGTGTAGATTCTTGCCATGAACATATTCTTCGCTCTTTTAAAGTGGCAGTGTGGATTCTTGTCATGAGTGCAAATCTACTGTGTAATAGCTGCAGACTTGCTCTTTGGAAAATCTCACCAGAGAGCAACGTTTGGTGTAGTAGCTAGTCAAAGGCAAAGCAAATCTTGTTTCAGTGCATCGTTTCTAGGGATGCCAATGTAAAAAGCTAGTGGCATCATATTTAGAATTTCCCCCCTGCAGTTCTGCTTTTTACATTTTTCAAAAAAGATTATAAAACCCGAAGTGCACCTCCTCAAGAAGGTGTTCTCCAAATGCAGACCTTCCAATTCCCATTGAGAATGCAGAGTGCAATAGTCGTAATTATGGGATAGTCTGTTACATGATGCAACAACCGCCATTGACTTTCTATTGATTTTGAACAGGAACGGTAGTTGCTAGATGTAAATTGGTCCTACATAAATCGATTAGTTATGATACTCAATAGCAGTCTACTAAGGAGGACCAGGACCATCACGTTTTGCTCATGTCCTTTCATACAGATCCGGCTGCCTGCTACCAGACAAATAATGAATTAATTATCCGGCCTTCCCCAGTCCAGGATGCTTCAGACGTACAACTTCCATCACTGCAATGGCTATTCTGGCTGGCGGTGGGGAGTGTTATAACTGAGCATATTGGCAAGTATCAGATTGGGTAAAGTTAGATTGACTGGAGCTACCCAAGTTCCTAGTGGTACCGGCACGTCATTGCAAACTGCATGCAAGTTGACCATGAAAGAACACAGGCAGAGAATCACCAATGGATTTAATTATTTTATTACAAATTCCCCCCGCCCCCCATTCTCAAGCCCAAATGCAGCAGAAACCGATTGGCACCATCCAAGACACCAAAGTACAAAATTCCAGAACACTTGAACCACTAGCGTTTCCTCTGAGGTCAACTATGCTTATTAACAACTCCCTGGCAGAAGTGGCAGGTATGTTTGAGCGCCAGGGCGTACCTATTGGAATAGCAGTGGTCTCTGTAAAACTGTACAACTTTAGAAACTCCTAAAAATGTGTTATTTAAAATCTCTAAAAATCCATTCCCCCTCCCATCCTGTGCTTTTGCCTTCTTTATGAAAAGCCCTGCTTTAAATGACATGCAAATCCTACTGAGAATTTTAACACCCTCTCTATTCTCCATCCCCTGCCAATTACTTGTCAATAATATGGTTAAAGTTGACCAGTCAACTCTTCATTTGAAGCACAAGCACATCTTTGTTGCTGCAGCCAGCCGCACGCAGCTCAGCTTAGGCAGCCAGCGGCTTTAGTTTAAATTAAAAATTAATGCCTATTTTAACTTGTAAGCCTGTAAACGGACAGCCTCTTGTGTGTAACAAACCATCAAACCTGTTCTTGGACACGACAGCACACGGCTAACTTCTCTTCCCAAAAAGCTTTTCTCCTGCCTTCCCATTTCACCCATGAGCCTTAACCAACAGACCCTTGCAGCAATCTCAGCCCTTCTTCAAAGGGCTGATTTAGTGGACCTTTCAAAAAAGACAACAATTTTTGTAGGTGTTTTTAGACATTTAAATATATATATATATATATAAAAAGACTATTTCACTTTGTGTTAGAAACAGAAGATCAATTAGCTTCCAAGAACAGATAGAAGTGTTCAGCAGCTTTTTAAATAAAATCTGCAACTTTTAATCCCAAGAAGGGAACAGTGACCAAAGACCGTAAGAATGGTTCTCACTCTGGCAGGAAAAAGTCTGCACGTAGGAATACTCGGAGTCCCAGGAAAAGGTATTAAGAAGTCTTCCTGCCCTTGAGAGAACTTGCCTGTGGATCTGTATTGTGTACCAGCACCCCAGAGTATTTTGAGTGGTAGTAGGATGCCAAATTAATTTCACCAAAGTGAATGAATGACACACAATTGCACTTTTGCTCATTTCAACATAGCCCATGAAGAGCAAATCCAGGGAGGGAGAACACCTAGACCCCAAACATATACTTCTTCTATCTTCCTCTCCACAACCCAGGTCTCAACTTTGCCATCTATTCCTGGAAGCTACTGAAACCCTGTCAAGACATACAGATGAATTACATGAAATAGTGGTAAAATCCCACTTGTCTTCTTCTTTGCCCCTCAAATGACAGAACAAACAGTGAAAGAGACTAGACTTCCCCCTCCCACACAGAGAAACAAAGGGTCAGTTTTAGGAGAGGGAGCACAAACATGGTATCTCATGCCCTCACAATTAATATCTAGAAGAGAGAAAATACAGAAGAAGGGAGTGGGAGCACATGGGACAAGCCCACTTAGTTCTTGTACTCAAAGGGCTCATCCCCAGTTTCACTGAGAAGACAAGTGCGGACTAGTGCTTCGGTCACAGCATACGGGTCGCAGTTAGCAGAGGGCCGTCGATCCTCAAAGTAGCCCTTTTTCACCTGGCCCACGTTTCTTGGGATACGAATGCTGGCACCACGGTTGGCTACTCCAGCAGAGAACTCGTGGATGTTTGATGTTTCGTGGAAACCGGTCAAGCGCCTGGCGTTATCCAACCCTCCTTTGGGATCATAGGCGCGGATGTGGTACTGGTGACGCTTGCCTAGCTTCTCAATGGCTTCTTCAATTTGCCTGTGGAAGACAGAAGAGCGTTATCAAAGACAGCCCAGGGTGGGTCAGCTGTTCATGTTGCAGTTTCACAAGAGTACAGCAAAGTCTATTTAATATTTTATTCCAGAGGAATGCCAAGTATTAAAAAGGAAAGCGGATGGTTTTAGGAAGCAAGGTTCTGTGCCTATTCCACATTCTTCTGCCTCCCATAAAATCTAATATATAAATAGCCCTGTCCTTGATATGTCCTTCTTTAAAGCTAGGCATTCCCATGAGCCTCCAAATAGAAAAAAAGACTTCTTAGTGATGAAAGTTCAAGAAAACCAACATCGTGAAATGATTTCCTCTTCCTGCTCATACTTAAAATCAGAAAGCATCTTGGAGAGTATCTCATCCAGCTTGCAGAATACAATTATGGCATACTTTGCAGATGAATGACTTGGGGGAGAGATGAATCTAACTTTAAACATTCTTGTATGCAAAAAACATACACACACTGCTAATAGAAGTATAGGTAAAGGTAAAGGTTCCCCCCGCACATTTGTGCAGTCGTGTCCAACTCTAGGGGCCGGTGCTCATCTCCATTTGTTAGCTGAAGAGCCAGCGTTGTCCGAAGACGCTTCCACGGTCATGTGGCCGCATGACCCACATGGAACGCTGTTACCTACCAACCGAAGTAGTACCTATTAATCTACTTGCATTAAAAGACACTCCAATTTGCCTTCAGTCTTTTATATGCAGGGTTTGTTTTTCTGATTTTCAATACGGTGGAGTTTCCACCTACTAATTTTCTTTACTGTGAACTAGTCCAATCTATTGTACTATCCCAATAACTTAGTTGTAATATTTTGGGAGGATGATTTGCCTCTCCTTGTCTCTTAAAGTCTATTAAAGAAAGCTTTGCAAGAAAGGAGCAGCACTTACTTGAGGCCTCCATCCTCTCGCATGCCCTTAGTGCTGAAGTTAGTATGGCATCCAGCTCCATTCCAGTTCCCAGGAATGGGCTTGGGGTCAAAAGATACAATCACACCAAAGTCTTCACATACTCGATGAAGGATGAATCGAGCAATCCAGAGGTGATCACCCATCCCAACACCTTCACAAGGACCCACCTGGAACTCCCACTACAAGAGAATCAGAATCAAGTTAGGACAATCGCCACACTTTTGCAAGATGCTATTCACATCATTCTCTTTGTACGCTAAATGGGTAAAAAGAATTCCAGTGGTGAAAGGTAAGCATTAGCAGCAAGGATCTATACCTGTGCTGGCATAACTTCTGCGTTTGTGCCTCCAATGTTCACACCTGCATATAGGCAGGCACGATAATGGGCTTCTACAATGTCTCGGCCATAAGCTTTGTCTGCTCCAACTCCGCAATAGTATGGCCCTGGAGAAACACAAGAAGCAAAAGAAATCAGTGGGGGAACCCATACCTTCAGTCACCACATTCAGGAAATCCATGTTATATAAGGGGTACTCCTGTGAAAAGGTTACATTAGATTTTGCTATCCTTTCTTATTCAATCATTGACTTAATTTACCTTTAGTGATGTCCTTAAGTAATCTAATCCTTTGGAATATTATCCTGTTCATAATGTAATCTCTGATTGGCCGAGATCACCATTAGATTAATCCAAGAAGGAGTAACAAGTAAATAGTAGTAACTGTATTCTGAAATCATGACTCTTTTCCTCTAAACATTTTCATTCTCTCTCATGAATTGGGAATTTCTGTTGATTAAGTCAATGGTCCATCTACCTCAGCAGTAGATTTCTGCTGCCTAAATTCCCATTTATAGTATCAGGGACCTAATCTTCACTTTATGTATGAAAAGCAGTAGCTCTGTACCTGTTGTGGTGTCCCAATGGCAGACTGCCATTAGTAGTTATGCATTCAAGGCTTCAAAGGAATTTACTATATAGAATCTTACCTTGTGGTCCAGGAAAGCCATTGGAAGGCCAACCAAAGGGATGTCCATCTGTTCCTAGAAGGGTATATTCTTGCTCCATTCCAAACCAAGGGTTCTGGTTAGACACCATGTCCATAATCCTTTTACAAGTATTTCTTAGATTAGTTTCTAAAAGAAACAAGGAATAAGCCAATGATGGTCATTCATACAGATTGTATATTTCCCTTAAAAGGGAGGCATAGATGAAAATGAACTGCAACTTCATATATTGGTACTTCACTGCACTTAGGGGCAAAGATTCAAGGTTAAGCAAGTCTTTTACAGAAGAGAAGGATTTAAGTTGATGGTTTGGCTAATGCTCTTTCCTTCCAATCTCTAAAGCTCAGTGTGCCTAAACTGCTTTCCAATTAATCTTCCCAGTCACCTTGTGAGATAAGTCACCACATTGTACTTATTTTTACATTGCCAGGATGCAGTGGAAGCTGGGTAACTTATTGCTCAAGAGTCCTCAGAATACTTTAGTTAAGACAAGATTGTCTTTTACAGTCAAAAGGTCTTGATTAAACATCAGCACCAAGGTAAACAATAGCAACAGTGTTGTCAGCATGGCTATTACAACAGGATGGCTTTGAGATGCTAATGAATCCTACATTTTTTCAGGATTGTGATGTAGTGGTTAAAAGGGGAAACATTGTTCAATATGTTGCATGAGGAAAGCTATGCGATCAGCTGATGGGAAATCAGCTGAAGCTTAAAGAATGAAAGTCTTGTGATTGGAAATGGCTTCACATGAGAGCATTTCCAAACTTTTTTCTGGCAATTGCATGCTATGCTGGTGCCTTTCCAAAAGGATCTGGCAAAAATTAATGTTAGACATGGTCAGGCAGTGTGGCTTGGTCCAAAAAGCAAGGGTTTTTTAATTCTTATTTTGTATAAATGCCATTATAATGATACAGTAGTATCTGACTGTTACCAGAATAAACTTATGTTGAATAACCAGGATCAAAAATGTAAATGAAGTATCACAAAGCGTGGCAGAGACCTCCTGTTACATAATGTTACATAATGCTACCATGGCAATTACCTCCCCACTGAAATATAGATGGTCACGAGTGAATTGTAACCTACCATGTTTTGATAAACCACTATTTTAGATTATCTTGCTAGGTGATGGCACATAATTTTTGTCTTCAGTGGATCTGCAAGTCCCCTATTTAGGGTTACCACTGTGAACAGTGAAAGGATTGGTACCAGTGTCAAAAACACCTGTTCTTTATGCTGCCCACTGGGCTAAGCTCATGGCAAAACAAAACAAAAACCTTAAAATCTCATTAATCAGAAAAAGACAACAACTTCCTTCCCAATTTAGAATGAATTATGGAGCTAGAAAATTCTTGAATACTATAATGATACTGTATTAAGTTTGGTTCTCCTCTAGGAAGGAAGGAAGGAAGGAAGGAAGGAAGGAAGGAAGGAAGGAAGGAAGGAAGGAAGGAGTGAGTGTGTGTGTGTGTGTGTTTCCATATAGAGAAAAGTATAATAATGGAGTAAATATCCCCAATTTGATAAAGTTGGCCTCTGGCAGATCTCCTACCAGAATCCCAAACTACCGCTTCTTGACTTGTAAGAACATGAGAAGCATCTTGCTGGATCAGACAGTGGGCCCATCAAGTCCAGCATTTTAATTTCAAAAAGACACAGGTACTTGTCCTTGAGAACATATATAAGAAAGGCCTGAAGGTTATGATGACAAACTGTCTCCCAGATATCTTTAAGTATGAATTGGAGACTTCATTTAGTGATCATGACCCAAGGCTATCAGCTTCAGAGTCTAAACTCTAATAATATTTTTTCGAAACATTAAGCACTCTTTCTCCAGGCAAAGCATGTTAAAAAGGGTGCTAAAACTCTGCCTTATTATTCATTTCTATGAAGTGGGGGTTTTCCGCACTTTTCTTCCTGGTCAGGACAGAAGGTTTAAAAGGCCAAAGTTGGAACACACCTGCGGGCTTGCGGTTGTACTTTAAAACTTCACATAAAACCAGTTTGTTTGGGTCTTTGCGGAAAGGATCTCGAAACATGGCTGAAGGCACAAGATACATGTCACTGTTTGAGCCTTCAGACTGGAAAGTGCTGGAGCCATCAAAATTCCACTCTGGTAGATCTGAAAACAACAATAAGACTAAAGTTAAGCCATTTCCACACACTTACAAGCCTGTACAATTTGATTTTGCTGCTGTTGTGACTTACACAATGATTTATCAAATGCTTCCCTTACACATCAATTAAAAAATATACTTCACATTGTACTCACTCATGGGAGTTAGCCCACTAAACTCAATGGGACTTACTACTTCCTAGACAGGTATACAACAGAAGAACTCTGCTGCAATAGACCAAAGACTTTATCAATCCAATACTTTGTTCCCATAGAAGCCAACCAAAAATCTAGGAGACCCCAAAAGCAAGACATTTGTAACATACCACATTCATGATCCATAGCTGCTAGTATTCAGAGACATATCCCAAAGTACTGTATAATACTGTAGATAGCTGCCATAACTAGTTGCCACTGATAATCTTAAGAGCAGGCATAGTCAATGTTCATTGATGGCACTAAAATTTCCCAACTATAGTTGTAGCAACTGCAAAACCAGTTTAAATACCTCCCCAGAGAAACTAAAAGCCCACCTCTAGATATTTACTGACCAGTAGACCAAGGAATGCATCTGGGATGCTTCAATGCAGAAGTCTTTCCCTATGCCAGCCTACTGCAACTGCTACTATTTCACACTAATAGCTAGTTCTACCATTAGACAACCTGGATAGGGACGGGGAGGATTCTCCAGGAGCACAATTTTACTTATAATTTTAAAGACATAAACTTTTGTAGAAAGACTCGCTTTAAACCATTGTAGATAGTGTTGGCAATTGTAAATGGTCTGCAGTGAAGCAGCTGTACTTGCCCCTTGTTTGTGGCCTGTTGCTAAGTTCTTAGCTTTTGTCTCCAAGTATATATTATAAAATAATTACAGGGGAAAAACCAACATCAAACATGGGAATAGAATAACTTGAAAACTCTGAATATTCTCCAGGGCTATAGCGTTTCTCATTTTGGAACTTTCACTGCCGTAGAAAATGTGTCGGCATGGGTATGTTTGCCCACGGTATTCAGCACTGACGGTTGCCAGGGAGAGAAGACTAATGAATAAGCAAGCATAGTGCAATTGGCATTAAAGTGGTTGATCAAGTTAATCAGTTTGATCCCTTTCATATGCTGGCGGTGGTGAAATGATTTAACCAAGTTGTGTCAGCCACTTCCTCAGAATAAAAACAAAGCCTTTAACTAAATTCCCCTAATGAGCTATACACACTGGGCAGGTTTCATAACCATCTCTGGCTAGCTCCATAGCAACCAGGGAAGAAATCCTAATGCTCTTGATTGTGCTGGGGGAGCTGTTGGTTTCTGAGTCAAGCAAAAGGCCAAGCTTTTGCATACACTCTCTTCTCCATCTGTATTGTTCACATGAATCAGGGCAGGCATCAGAGCAGCCAAAGGTACATTTACTAAAAGCATTTGCACTGATCTTACGGCCCAGGAAGCCCCCCCTTATTTTTTTAATTAATTTATTTTCTATCCCACCTTTATTTTTTTTATAAATAACTCAAGGCGGCGAACATCCCTAATACTCCTTCCTCCTCCTCTTTTCCCCACAACAGCAACCCGGTGAGGTGAGTTGGGCTGAGAGAGAGTGACTGGCCCAAGGTCACCCAGCCGGCTTTCATGCCTAAGGCGGGACTAGAACTCTCAGTCTCCTGGTTTCCCATTGGCTCCTTCCTAGGGCTGAGAGACAGGGACTGGCCCAAGGTCACCCAGCCGGCTTTCATGCCTAAGGCGGGACTAGAACTCTCAGTCTCCTGGTTTCCCATTGGCTCCTTCCTAGGGCTGAGAGACAGGGACTGGCCCAAGGTCACCCAGCCAGCTTTCATGCCTAAGGCAGGACTAGAACTCACAGACTCCTGGTTTCTAGCCCAGCACCTTACCCACTAGACCAAACTGGCTCTCTTATATCAGACAAAGTTGCCCCCATTTGAAATTAAAGCTTCAGCACTTGGGGGAGGCTAAGAGGCAAGCTGCTTTTAGAAGACCGGATGGGGAGAGGGCTTCCCATCAAACAGAACAGGGCCATCTGTTTGAGGTGATTGAAAGGGCAGCAAATGGTTGGTTCTGTAATTTATTATTGCTATGTTTTTACTACTGAGGGATGGGGAGAAGAGGGACTGTGCTTTTGCTCCAAGTCCTCAGATAGGTTTATTTTTCAGGCAGTAAATTATCTTGACAAGCACTGAAAGAAAGCTGAAGGAAAAGGCAATGTTTTTTTCCCAGTGGCTACAGGATGTAGGGGGACTATAAAGGGAGAAGAAAGCTCTAAGGCAAGACGGCTACAGAAAAGGGCACAATTAGGCAGAGGAATGATAGTCCTGAAAGTGAAGGAAGCAAATACAGACCAAAGCCAAGCGCTTGCCATCTGTGACTCAAGGAACCAACTAAGGGCCAAGGAATTCTATATGTTAAGAGCAGCGCGAAAGACTGGATCCTGCCAGGAGGTGCTTCTCCTATTCAGGCCTGACAAACTGACAGGGTCTTGAAGAAAAGGCCGAGGTTGGGGCAAAGCAGTACACTGTGGCTGCAGTTCTCTAGTGCAGCCTTCCCCAGATGTGCTGGGGCTCTCCAGACGTACTGGATCACAACTCTCACAATGTATGGTGGCAAAGAAGTTTGAGCCAGGGTGGGAAAACCTGCTCTAAGCATCTCTCTGGTTCAATAAAAATTAGAGAATAGAGAAACAGATTTATTTATTTAAATGGCACATGAGCTACCTTTTCACCCAAATATGGATTTGAGGAAGGTACCCATAATAATTTGAAATCAATACAATATTCACACAAATTTTAGAAAAAGATAATATAAGTGGAGAAGACTAAACCTATTCCATCATCTGGCAGTATGAAATATATTTCGTGTAAGCATAATGTATTTCATCCCATATTTGATCTCCATCAACAAGATAACCTAATTTCTTTTAGAAATGAAATTGTTGTACCCTGATTATTACTGCTTTCTTGCACATTTAGAACACATTGCAATCAATTCTATTTGCAATGTGAAGATGGGAGGAAATGGATAAGCACATTTACTCATCTTGTATGCCTTATCTGAGCTATGCAGATTTTAATTTTTAAAAAAAAAACAGTCATGAGATCAAAACCAGAACAAGGAGAAATAACAGGTACGGAGATAGATTTAAGAAATCCCTCTGCCAAGTATTAACAGCCACACGCTGCCTCCTCCTGGTTTCTCAGAATTTCATCAATACTGCCCCTTTGGGCTATATGTCCTTCTCTGCAACTGTGAGAAAATAATGCATTTATTATTGAAATGCTGCAAACATCTGACGGCTAGCAACTTTGTTTGAGTCTTATTTTATGGATAAAGTATTTATTTCTGTAAAACAATTAGGGTAATAGCGTTCTTTAGCCCAGCGGTCCCCAACCCCCGGGCCGGTACCGGTCTGTGGCCTGTTAGGAACCGGGCCACACAGCAGGGGGTGAGCGGTGGGCGAGCGAGCGAAGCTTCATCTGTATTTACAGCTGCTCCCCATCGCTCACATTACCGCCTGAGCTCCGCCTCCTGTCAGATCAGCGGCAGCATTAGATTCTCGTAGGAGCGCGAACCCTACTGTAAACTGCACATGCGAGGGATCTAGGTTGCGCACTCCTTATGAGAAGTCAGAATCCGACACCACCACCACCCCCAGTCCATGGAAAAATTGTCTTCCACGAAACCAGTCCCTGGTGCCAAAAAGCTTGGGGACCACTGCTCTAGCCCAAAACGCAATAGGTCTCTAGTGCAAAGTGCCTATAGTTCCTATGTCCACAGGGATGCAGCGAAAGGTGAAGCTAAGAGGGGATGAATGTTAACAAGTACAGTATAATGTACTGAACTTTCAGTTCTATTCATAGAAAAGCTGAGATTGGAAAAGGGATGATAGGGTATCAAGCAGATATTCTGAAGGGGATTCCAGATATGGGGAACAGCAGGGGAGAATAGATAGGTCTATTTGAGAACCACAGTTCTAGACATGATTTCCCCAAAGAAAACTATTAAGGATGGCCAGTGCTTTTCAGTTCATGCAAGCATCTTTTCACCAATGTGCTATTCAACCAGGAGTCTGGCTAGAAAGGGAACTGAACTTTGGCAGACAATTAATTTCAATGCTTGTTAATTCCGCCATATTTCTTTCACTAGACTGCACTTCAATGTACAGTACACCTACTCAAAAATAAGTTCTATTAGCATTATGGGGTGTACTGCCAAGTAAGCATCTCTAAGTCTCTAGCCTAAGTCTAAGACAGCGGAGGCTGCTGCTGCTTGTGGCTTTTTGTCCTGCCTTCATTATTAAAAAAAAAAAGCCAATGAGAAGTTTAGCTTTTCACATCCTTGCAGTAGTAATAGTAGTACTTGGCTTGATAGCTCTTGGTCAAAACTCAGGGCTAATGAGATCAGAGCCACAACGGTGACTTGCATAACTAGTAAAACAGTCCTTCACATGTAGGGAAGTGATCTCCTAGGAAAGCTCTCACCCCAAACCTGTCTGCTTACCTTCAACATTCTTGGGCTCCTGTTCCAATGTCCGGGTTTTACAACGCAGGAATTCCCCGGTCCCATCAATCCATATGTACATAGCTTGCACCTTGTCACCTTGAGGCAGCTTCATGTACATTTGTTTTATCGTTTTGCTCAAATGGGAACTTGCAGAGGTGGCCATGGCTGCAGTTGTTCCTGAAGTTCTGTAAGATGATGAGCGAGAGGGGAAAAAGGTGTCTATGAAAATTTCCAAAGGGATTCTTGCCAACAACCAAGTGGGGACATTCTCAGAGTGCCAGTCTATGAGCTGGCCTAGTCTATGATGAACTTTCCACAGCGGATTACAATCCATGTACAAACTGTACATCTCCTGCAAGTCATCATATTTCTACTGAAGATTATGGAGGATTGCCAATTATTTCTACAAGGTGAAAATCGGGCCCTGCATAAACAACTGCATCTTGCTTTGGAAGCACCGTTTCCAATCTGGTGCCCTTAATGTGTGTTAGGACTACATTTTGCATAATTCTGTCAATTAGGTTATAGGATTATGGAAGTTGTTGTTCTAACATACCTGGAGGGTACTGGCTGGGGAACACTGCTGTGCAATTATGTAGCAACATTTATGCAATATTATAATGGGTGTTATCCATTGTCATTATCTACTCACCCAGCTACATGTCAGTTAATAGAGTTATTATCACTTTAGTGGATACAGTTTATAGCTAAACAATGATTGTTAAAAATTAAGAGCTAGAAATACTGTCTGAATTCTAAACTCTAACTTGGAACAAATGTAATCTGTGCAAAAGAGAACAATCACAAACAATGAAGTCCTTAGTCTGAAAGTGAATCTATTGCCAAGCCTGCTGTACTTGCCAGACATTTATAACTTTCATCATAGAAAGATGGAGATAAGGTAATGCTCATAGCTGTGTGCAGGGTGTTCCAGGGCCACAATGGTTTTCAACTCAATATTGGAAACGGTGTCATTCTAACTGTTCTTATCTCCACATTCGTGATTTCATTAGACTTCTTTATCAGCTTTATCAGCTTTTGCACTATTTAAAAATTTTGCACTATTTAAAAATTTAATTTTTTTTAACAGGGTTATTCTCAAGATGGGTTTGGTTTATAGACTTTGTTCTCAACAGTAGTCCCACTATGAGCAACCCATGTCACAGCTAAAATATCCCTTCAGGCGGGAGTATCCATAGAAACAATGTTGAAGATTTCATCAAAAGAACTGCCCAAAGTACTATCAGAAAATTGTAAAATCCATTTAAGCAGTACAGTGAAATCATAAAATCAAGGCAAAACCCTTCCACATTATTTATAGTATAAAAGTAATTCCTAAGACGTCCTTACTAGCAAAGTTTAGGTTTATATGGGTTTCATATAAATTCATATATATTCTTAGGTTTATATGGGTTTCAACTGAAAAGAGCTCCAAAGGCTGGCAAAATCCCAGATTACGATTATCAGTGTAGGGACCTGTTTGATTCTTATTGGTTGAAATCCTGGGCAAAGATCCACTATATTAACTTGAACCACCCCCAACCGGAAACCTTTTATTTTATCTTATATAAACCATACAACTAAGAGGAGGAGGGAGAGGAGGAATCCCAGAATGGTATACTCAGATGCTTAAATTTCTATGAAATTAAAATATGTCTTCTCCCATGTTAGTAGAAATCCCATCGCTTATGTCAGATCATGGCATAATGCTATAAATTAATGGAAACAATGTTTCAAAAATAAAAGTCTACTAGGACTACCTCAATTATGAATTTTGAACTTTTCAAATTTGTTGGGGTACATCTGCATCTCAAATAGGAGAATAATAATAATCCATAATAGTAAAACCAGTAGAGGTAAATGTGAAATAATCTGTCTACCTTTCTTGAATCAGTGCCTTCAAACACTTTGGCGCTACAATTATTAACGCTTGCTATTTACCTGTTTCTATTTTTTAGTTGTTTGAATCCTGTTTACGTATGGTAGGCTTGTAAGCTGCTCAGAGTTAGTCAGTGATTGGAGTGGCTTATAAGCCTAGTAAAATAAATAAATAAATAAACAAACAAACAATACACTCAAAGAATTCCAAGCAGCTGGCTATAGTGGCTAGAATTCTAGGAGCTAATCTAAAAGATCTGGAGGACATCAGTTGGGAAAGAATAATTTAGCATGCAGAAACCCTGAACCTCATCAAAACTTTAACATCACCACCTCATATTCCTCCTATTCTAGATGACACAACATAGTTGTCAATGTTAAAATATAGCTGTCAGTGTTAAAAATCAAATTCAACTATGTACATTCTTGCAATGAACTGGTACCGCTGTTTATGCCATTTTTAGTGCCTGACAATCCCATGCAAGAATGAGTTGTTCCCATACCTGCAACATGATACCCTCAATAGCATGAAGCAGATATCTACGGCATTGTATGAAGAAGCCGTTTTCAGAAAGGTTCTTGCTCACAATGAAACCCTCTCATGTTCTGAATTTTAATTTTCTGCAAGTTTCACATTGTAATAAAATTTATACTGGATGGTAAACACAGGAGAAAGAATTGATGTTTTAGCATTCTGAGGTCTTTACTATTCCAGGTCAAGCCCATAAGCTTAAGCTTTTCCTCATGTGGAGTTGCATAATACTGTATAATTAAGAGAGAATGAAGTTGCAGTAGGTAGCCAAGGAGAATCGCTAAGAGGTTTAGATACCTAGGGGTGGGGGGGAGAGAAGCATCATATCCTTGCCGAAAATCATGAAATCTTTTTATGGAGAATGCAAACTTCCAAGTTTTGTTAAGGTTCATATCCCATTAAAGAACTGGGATTGAAAAGATGTACAATTTACACATTTCTGGTAACTAAAATATCAATCATGAAACTCAGATTCTATTGATTTTCTAAAAGTAAAATGCATAAAACGTGCATTAGCAGCAGAGCAATCTTGTCAGCATTTAAGGTAGCAAAACTGGACTGTGTCTTATATTTCTTTCATCTTGATTAAATTCCTTCCCCTTCCATGGCTCTCTTATAAATAAATAAAAATAATGAAGAGACCTATAGCTCTTTAAAAGCTAGCCAACAGACTATGACAAAAGGTGTTGTGTATTTGAATTCTTTTATGCTGATGTAACTTGTTTGCTACAGTGGTTAATAAGTATGTTCCCATTAAAATACTGGTCTCTATTGATTATTGATAATTTTGTTGACTAATAAAAACACTGCTATCAAGACTTAGGTAATTTCTTCTGGAGGATTTTTCCCTTCTTTGAACCACACCAACAGAAATGTTGGACTGAAAATGGTATCAGCTGCTCCCTTCTGGGGAAAATAGTCCTAAATATGTAGCTCCAAGTACTGGCCACACCTCACAACATCTTGCAATCCAATCCAACCAGTCCTGATATTACCTGGATCTTGAGCCATCCTTTCTTTCATAAGGAATTGTCCCCCGACTCTGCTTCTTAAGAGCCATGTCACACGTAACATATATGCTCCAGTTCATGTTAGCCATGGCTGTTGCAGGCACTCTCGACATGTTAGATGACTGAACAAACCATCTACGTCACTGAATTGGATTCTTAGAATTATCCTACTTCTTTCACTTAATTTTTTCTCTAATGGATCAATGTGGCCCTAATTGTGAAAATGTAATGCACACAGGGACAGCAGATGGCAGCATCTAGTCAACTTTGGCTGATCTTGTAAAAAAACAAAAAAGCAGGGTCAGACCTGGATGGGAAATTCTAGGGTTGTACTCTAGATTGGGAAATCAAAGAAACATCCTGCAAAAAAGCAATGCCAAGTCACCCTTTGGAACACTCCTCCTCCCCCCCCCCCATATGTAGGTTGGTGCAGCACCAACCCTGGTTGCATTGTGCAAAAAATAAAGAATAAAATCACTACTGTTTCAGCATACGTTCAGCCCCAGCTGAACGTATGGCATCATCAAAGGAACAAACTGTTGTTTTACAATTTTGTTTTTATCTGATGGTTCTAATCTGCTTTGTCTTTTGCAGTTAGCTGCCTATAGTCCTTTTGGAGTAGGGCAGATTATAACCACCATTAAATAAGTAAACATATACATGGACTTGTCCGCAGAGTCATCAGGAGTCTGACTTTACATTAATATATAAAATCACACACACACACCCCACCACCACTCCCTGGCCTTCCTCCTCCTCCTCCTCTTCCTAAACAAACTCAAATCTTCGAAAGGCTACGTGTTTTGTTTCCAGCCAGCAGTTCCTCTCCAGCCTCTGGCTCCAACCTTGTGAGATATCCATCTCTAGTTTTCTTTTACACTGCTGCACCCTCTCTTCTCCAGTGCCATTAAGAGGGAGACCATTTTATCCCCTCCCCAGGGCAACTGCATTCCTGTTTTTATGGACCCTGCTGCCCTGAACCAGACAGGAGATATCCAGCCTTTGAAAAATGGAGAGGAGGAAAAAGGACAGAACTGAGCTGTTTCAAGTCCATTGTCCTTTCTAAGGGTTCCTCCTTGCCTTCCCATTAACAAAAGAAAGGGCAAGAATTCAAAGCAGCAGTCGCAGCCACGTCTCAACGGGCCTACAAGTAACAGGGGAGCCCGTTCTCATAGGCAGCCACAGCATTTTCCACTTTGTCCATCCAAAACCCAAACTGTGCGAATCTCCTCCTCTAAAGCCATCGGGAGTGATTGGAAGACGACCATTCCGGTTAAACAGTTTAGTCGAGGCATCTGGAGAGAGGATGGAACGGAAGAAGCAAACCGAGGCGCAATTTCGAACGTCCTAACAAAGCCCCCATTTCCCTGGAGCAGATTCCGGAACGCCCCTCCCCCAGCAGCTGGAGGGCGTAAAGACCACACTTAACAACTTAATTGCTTTTGTTTAAAGGAGAAAGGAGGAGGTGACGAGCCTGCCCGGTATCTACTACAGCCCTCTAAACTGCATCACAGCAGACTATAACGGAGCGGGTTATAGGTCCGTTTGCAGGTCCATAATCGTACGGGGGAAAGAGGGCGACTTCGGGAGAAGTTCCTATTCTCCCTTCCTCACTCCCCCTTCTCTCGGCGAAGCCTGTCGGGGGGAAGAGATGGTGCGGTCGGTTCCCTCGAGAAATGCGCCGCGAAACCCGGACTCCCTCCCCCGACTCGGTCCGCTCCTTCCAGCCTCCGTTCTCAGCGAGCCGCACGGACCACGCGCCCTTTACCTTGGCTACCGACGAGGAAAAGGTGCAACGGTGGGAGGCAGGCAGGCAGGCAGGATCACAAGGACTGGCTAGTCGGACGGTAAAGGGGATCGCCCATGCTCAGCAATAGAGGAACACGGCTGCCGGCTGCCTCCTTTAACTACTGCCCGGTGCCAATCCCTCCCGCTCGCTGATTGGCTTCTTCCAGACGTGAGCTAGACATGATCAGCTGATGTGGGGGCTCATGGCTCCGGCGATTGGGCAACCAAGGAAGGGGGAGGAAAGAGAAGAAAGAAAGAAAGGCAGGCAGGCAGGCGGGAGGGAACGAGGAGGCAGGGAAAGTAGAGGAGAAAGCAAGGGGCCCTCCCTCCCGGTTTTTGGACGGGAGGAGGAAATGGGCAGCTGCAGGAAAGGGTTGGGGGTGGCGGCCGCGGCTAAAGATACTCATTCTGTTTTGATGGGAACCAGGCACAGCGAAGCTGTCTTTGTGCGCCACACGCATGCAATTCAGAGCCCTTCGCGAGGCGGGCTTCAAAGCTGCTTGCAAAGGTCCGAGGCTGAGAAAATTACAGCGCGTTGCAAATCGGGGACGGCCTAGAGCTACGCCCGGGATCCCAACGCTAGCCCCGCAGACTTGGGAGGGAGCTGCGCGGAGCTCGCCTAGGCTTCTTTTAGAGGAAACCCGCGAGGGGAAGGGGGCCGGCGCACGCTGCCTCCGCCTCTGATTGCAGCAAAGGATTGCCGCTCTTCCGCCGCGCAATGCGGAGGGGAAAGTGAGTGGGTCTGAAGACAGGATTTGAACTGATGTGCGCTCTGGAGTTTGCTCTTCGGGAAAGCCTAAACGTGGGACCCTCTTCTTCCCTCCTGCCCCTCCCACCGCCTTAGGTGGTTGTAGTCAAGGGTGTCCTCGTCTCCTTGAATTCAACGGGCCCTAGTCCTTAGCAAGCGAGGCTTTGGCTTGCTTTTCCCTTGGCGGCGTGCAGAGGCTTGTAGCCTGTTCCGTAATACTTCGTGCAGCGCGTTTTGGTTTTGCGGGCAGGGTCTCTCTGCTGCCCCCCGGCCTCCTTTTTTGTTTTTGCAAAGCCAGAGGAACTCGCTGGGCCAAGGCATGTGATTGGCAGGCAGGCTGGATCAGTCTTTCCCGGGCTCTCCGGAGAGTTCCCGGAAAGTAAGGACAGGAGGATCTCTCGGTCTTTTGTTAAGGTGTTTACAGCAAGAGCTGCCTTTACATAACTTTCTCTGCAGGCACAGCGGGAGGAACGCGGCTCGCCCGCGTTTGCAGCCCAAGCGAAAGTGTCTTCATCTTATCGTTCCCCGCCCTCAGTCCAAAGAGACAAGCTAATTTAGCCATTAACGTAGCTGACATGCCGGTACATGCAGTGCTCAAGATAGTAAACAGGTTCCCCGATAGGGACAGAAAAGCAGCTCTTTTGCCTCCAGATTAGTTGTTTTCTTGGCTGTAGGTAAGTTGGTTAGTGTCTTTTTAAAAGGGATTCTGTGGTTTTGTAGGCTGCCCCCTTTTTTTTAAATCCGTTCAGTCGTGTCCAATTCTCGGAAACAGCCTGGACAAGGCCCTGCAGTTTTCTTAAAGAGGTTTTTCAGAAGTGGCTCGCCCTTGCCTCCTTCCCAGGGCTGAGAGAGAGGGACTGGCCCAAGGTCACCCAGCTGGCTTCGTGCCTAAGGCAGGACTAGAACTCGCGGTCTCCCAGTTTCTAGCCTGATGCCTTAACCACAACACCAAACTGGTTTTCAGGCTGCCCTTTAGAAGGAATTTTTTTAAAAAAAACCCTCAAGGCAGCTTCCCTCAATATCATCATCATCCCAAATCAGTCCACTGCAAGATGAAGGTTGTGGACCCTAATCTACCACACTAGTCCAGTGCATGTTGGTAGATAGATTTTTTATTTATCTATTTCCCAGTCTAGGGCTGAAAAAGAGTGTCTGTCTCAAAGTCACCCAGCCAGCTTCCATGCCTAAAGGAGAACTAGATCTTGGGTCTCCTCACTGCACATTTCACACCTTAACTACTACGCCACACTAGCTCTCAACTAATACAGTTCAAACTTTGTACCATAAACATTATTTTTGAAGTGAGTTTTAAGTCATAAACGGGGGAGAGCATATGCCACTCATCAGAAAGTGAATTCCAAAAATATGGGGCCATAACAGAAAAGGCCCTGCTCCTTTGGTACTTGTTAGTAGGAATCCAAGGTATTTGCCTGTCATCTTCACATACAACAATTACTGGTTTTTAAATAAGGTGGAGGGGGGAGTGGCTCCAGATGATGAGTGGCTTTCACACCAAAAATTAATATGTCTTCCCCCAGCTTTTTCTTTTCTATTACTGTATTCTAAAGCAGAATATAAATATAAAGTGTGGTGGCTCAGAGGGTAAGATGCCAGGCTTGTTGATCGGAAGATCCCAAGTTCGGAGGTTCGAATCCCTAGCCCTGCGTGCGGAGTGAGCTCCTGCACTAGCTCCAGCTCTTGCCAACCTAGCAATTCGAAAGCATGCAAATGCAAGTAGATTAATAGGTACCACTTCAGTGGGTAGGTAACAGCGTTCTGCTTGCGTCATGCGGCCACATGACCGCGGAAGCGTCTTCGGACAACGCTGGCTCTTTGGCTAACAAACGGAGATGAGCACTGGCCCCTAGAGTCGGACACGACTGCACAACTTTGCGGGGGGGAACCTTTAAAAAAAAAAGCAGAAAAGGATAGAATAGCTGATTAATGGTTGAGCACTCACAGAGGGGCACAATGGCTCAGTGGTTAAGACGCCAGGCTTGTCGATCAGAAGGTCGGCGGTCCGAGACCCGAGTGCCACGTGACGGAGTGAGCTCCCGCACTCACCCCAGCTATTGCCAACCTAGCAATTCGAAAGCATGCAAATGCAAGTAGATTAATAGGTACCACTTCAGTTGGAAGGTAACAGTGTTCCGTGCCTGTCATGCTGGCCACATGACCGCGGAAGCGTCTTCGGACAATGCTGGCTCTTCGGCTAACAAACAGAGATGAGCACCGCCCCCTAGAGTCGGACAAGACTGTGCAGGGGAAAACCTTTACCTTTACTTACACAGTTGATACTAAGCCAAAATCAAACAAGCTGAAGTAGGGTGGAATGTGCTGTGAACCCATACATTGTGTTTTGTAAGCTATAATGTATGGCTTAATATGTTCTATGAGCCCAGCCACTGGTTTATTCTTTAAGCCATGGTTAAGTAACTCTGGCATAGCACAATGGACAAACCCAGCCAATGTTTTTTGGTGGGTAGTGCCATGAGCCATTTGCATGGGAACTATTTCTACGCATCCCTCAGCTCTTCAAAGGAAGTGTGGGAAGATTATGATAAATCTGTAATAACAGCTGCACAGACCCAACTTCATAGAGACTGTCTGACTTCAACAAACCTCTTAGATTTGTGCATTATGCACTATTTAAGGCTGCCTTTGAAGACAGCCCATGAACTTCAGTTAATGCAGAATACAGCTTCAGGAAGGTTGGAGATATTTTGAACATAGTGTGCCAAGGCTTCCAGTTTGTTTCCAAACTCAATTCAAAGCGCTGCTTTTGACCTATCTAGCTCTTTATGCTTGGGAATTGGTGTTTAAAGATCCCTATTTCACTTACGTAAAAAGCCAGTTTGGTGGTGTGGTTAAGGCACCAGGCTAGAAAGCGGGAGACTGTGGGTTCTAGTCCTGCCTTAGGCACAAAGCCAGCTGGGTGGCCTTGGGTCAGCCCCTCTCTCTCAGCCCTAGGAAGCAGGCAAAAGCAAACTGCTTCTGAAAACGTCGCCAACAAAACTGCCGGGACTAGTCCAGGCAGTCACCAGGAGTCAACACTGACTCGAAGGCACAAGGAAAAAAAATCACCTGTGTACCTGCCTGAAATTATCAACACATCCAAGCCCATGTTGAAGATAAATACCTCGAATGGATGCCTCGAAGCAGCCTATCCATGCAGAGGGCAAACTGACCAGGTTCCCTCCTGCCATCTGAGATACAGAGAATGGTTCTTAGTTATCACAAGTGGGTGCTTCATCTTGGAGCATGTAAGCTTGGGCTGTTTGGTTTTATACTTTGGAATGCTCGATACCCACTCCAAGATAGTATACAGGACATGTGTAAATGGAAGTTGGGTATCTCAGCAGCATCAGCAGAGGAATCAAAAGAGGTGAGCTGGCTAATGCAGTGTCATGATTCAAGTTCCATCCTTTTTGCCCACACGAAAGGGGTGAGGCTTCCTGGTGATGCCACATCCACCATCTTGCCTATTATGACCTCCCCCTCAGATGCCACTGGTATCTCTCCCAGCACTTCTTTGTTGAGTGCGTCATGAACTTAGGCAAGACAACCCATGAACTTTAGTTAATGCAGAATACAGCTTCAAGAGTTTGGAGATACTTTGAACATAGTGTGTCAAGGCTTCCTAAGATCGGATTGGCCCCAACTGTATTGGGCTTTGTGTAAGGCCTTAAACACTTGGGTTTTGCCATCCCACTTGGGAAGTTTGGTAGATTGTACATTGAAGTAATAAAGAATTGTTCTACAAAATGTAGCATGGCCATGTGTTTTCCTTTGCTGAGGACACTCTTCTGTTTGAAGGCATCTTCTGTTTGATGTCCAAGCCCAAGTTAAAGATAAATACCTCAAATGGATGCCTCAAAGCATCCTATCCATGCAGAGGGCAAACCCGACCAGGTTCCCTGAGAAGACTTCCCCTGCAGTGAGCTTTGTTATTACTATTTCTATTGTTGCCATTATTTTTGAAGTGTCCTCTCGGCATAATTTTTAACACACACAACTGTGATGCTTGTCTATGTTATATTTTCTCTTTTTCAGGAATGCCTAATAGCTACCCTAACAAAATGCAGTGGTGCCTTCTAGCTGACTTTTTTTTTTCCAGCTCAGACCGTCCCACGGAGACAAGCTGCCTGGAACCATCCCTTTCAAGGACACCTTGCTTCTCTTTGCCTCTGAGGATTGTTGCTATTTTCACATCCTGTTTGCAGATGCTAGACAAAATGAATTGGCTTGTTTCTGCAAGAAAATTCTTACCCTTACTTTAGGGAAGCCTTCCACAATTTGGCATTCCCCTGGGCCAGGGTTTCTCAACCAGGGTTCCGTGGAATCCTAGGGTTCCGCTAGAGGTCACTAGGGGTTCCCTGGGAGATCACGATTTATTTAAAAAATTATTTCAAATTCGCGCGACTTCAAATTAAAGAATTAAGTTTCATTCTTTATTCATTCAGTTTAAGAGCACTGTTAATGCATACTGTATATACAGGCCTACATGAAACTAATATAATAATTTTGTAACTTCTGGCCTATATTTGTGCCTGAATGTGCAGGGGTTCCCCAAGGCCTGAAAAATATTTCAAGGGTTCCTCCAGGGTCAAAAAGTTGAGAAAGGCTGCCCTAGGTGCTGGATTACATTGCCCATAATCCACAAGCAAATTGGCCAATACTGGCTGAGGAGGATGGGAGTTAGTTCGACATATTCGGAGAGCATTAAATTGCAAAGGGCAACCCTTCTAAAAGGGTTGTTATGCTACCTACCACATGGCCCATACTTTCATTCTGGGTGGTTCTTCATCTCTGTTATTCTTTTGATCAAACAGTGCTTTGTTCAGTGCCAGATTTGAGGGTACTTAAAATGGTTGATTATTTCACATTAGACAAAACTTATTCAGACAAGTTCATGTCTGGTCACTTGAACCAAAATGCTCAGTTGGGGAGAAATTGGGTTAGGAGCGAGGGAAAGAACAATTTAATTAATTTTGGGTATTCCAAATTAATGAGTGTTCCTTTGGGATTGTCTGGCATAAATTACAACCCAGAAAACAGATTGGGAAGTGATGTTTAAGATTAGTGTTTGGGTTAATAAATCTAGTATCTTCTTATGCACAGAAACTAAGTGTTGAGTTGTGAAGGAAGGTATGCTGTTACTGGTGTGAACTAGTGATGTGTTTTGTATTGTTCATAAGGCAGTTTAATAAACTTCGTATTTTGCATTTTGTAAACACTTTGATTTCATAACAAATTTGAGGTGCTTTTTTTTTTTTAAACAGACCATAGCTAATGGCAACCCTTTTGTGCAAAAAAATCAGAAAAGCCTCCACACTGTTAAAGAGAATCCCAGCAGATACGGCTTGTTTGTGAAGTTTGGCTGTATTGGCTTGGGATTATGAGGACTGCAGTCTCCCTCCAGGGATGGCATCAGGTGGGGGTGTAGCCCAAGTGCTAGTCTAATGCAACTGTGCCCCATGCAATCTGCAGCCTGGCTGATGATGTTTCTAGGCACCCAGTGGTTCCATGTCTTTGTGGAAGACAGCCATTGCATTTGTCCAGACTCTGTTCCACCTCCAAGTCTTAAACACTCAGTCCCCATCTTCCTCTTCAAATCTAGTCATCTAATGGCAGGCTTATGCTAGTGACCACATGCAAGGGAGGATGGGTTCTTGTAGTGTAGTTAGGGAATTTGGGTCTGCATTGCTTTTCCTGAAAAAACTGCACACCGGCTGAAATCTTTTCCCATGACTGGGAACCTGCCCTCCTTCGTCAATCCAGACCATAAGAAGTTCTTCCCACGTAACTAATTCTTTGTGGCAATTTCCACTGTATCTGTCCCAGCCAAAGGACATTCCAGAGGGATCATTATCCACTTTTATCGTTTGCCTCCTTGTTTATTTCATTCCCTTCATTGCATGTTAGAACAGAGGCACTTGAAAGGAAGAAAAGCAAAGATGAGGATAGCTGCCAGTGAGGACTGCCCAATTCCAAATTTATTTTGCCTCCCACTCACTGCTTCTCTCTCTCCAGCTCTTTTCCAGTGCTTTTTACAAGGAAAAGCTGAGCTTTGCCAAGCATGACCTTAGTGCCCTCTAGTGAGAGATTCTGGAGAAATCCATGTTTTGCTGTTCCTTTACTTCTCACTTGTTTACTGAATTCATGTTCTGTTCCCTGGCTGAAGTTACACTTGGATAATTGCATTTGTACAGAACAGACCACCTTGGTGCATCATTCAAAACCTTTCTGCCCAACCCCAATCAAGCCTGTATTATTGCAGTTACTAAAGTTAGGCCCACTGCAGCCAGGCGTCAAAAATCCAGATGGCAGCCAAGAATTAGTGTTTTCTGTATCTCTTTGCCACCATCTAATGGTTATCCAGATACCTGCAGCCAGAGCTGGTTGCTCTAATAAACTATATCATTTTAGACTCGTAGTGATGATACTTATCTTCATACAGGGATTGACCAACTCAGCCATTTTTAAAAGGCACTGACCAATGAATTCCACCCTCTTCTCTGCTGAAATTCTCTTATCCACCTCTAAAACAATGCTATGAAACTAAAATGCGTATCTTTGTTTCAATCAACTTCATTATGGAATCATACTTGGATACAGGAAGAGTATATGGTGTTGGGTTGGTGAATAGTAAACAACATGGGTAGAAGGAAATGTACAGTGAGAATTGCTTCCTTGAGAATAGCCATTCATTCCAAAACTCCACATTATTAGGGCAAAGTTGAGAAAGAATGACACACAAACCTACCCTAACTTCATGGCTAAACAAGGATTTGAGGTTGGGCCTCCCAATCCAAGGGTGACATCATCCAGAACCTCAGCATGTTGGTGCTTTTTTTGTAAGTGGCATAGAATTTTATTGGGAGTTCACACTCTGTTCCCAGAAAGTTACATTAAATCCATAAAAGTTGATACTATAATGGTGAGGCAAGCCCTAAATCAGAGGTTTAGTAGTCATGATAGTATTATTCTGTTCAGTAAAACTGTGTTCTAATACTAAGAACTATTTTAGTGTATTCTACTAGGATCATGTTCTCTTACTAGTGACTTGTAGTTTAGCCTGGGATGGAGAATGATGAAAGCATAGCTGCTGTTGCTATTATTATTACTATTATTACTACTACTATTACTATTATTTTCCAGGGACTTAGGTTGAGGAACATTGCTTTAAGGAAAAGATGTAGGATGTTTTGAAAGTCATGGTTTTTCTACCCACGTAGAGCAGCAACCAATGAAGCTGCGTGTGGGTGGCTGGAGAAATTTCTGGGCATTATGAGATCAGATCGCAGATCAGCTATCTAGAAGTCACTGGTAAAAAATGTGGACTGGCAGCCACCACTGTGTTCTTTCCCCATCTATTTTGCAGCTGCCAGCCAGTTTATATAGGCATCAAAATGCAAAACAGTTTTTCCACGGTTAGCATCCTCCAAATGTGTTGGGACTTGAATTCCTAGAATTCCTAGCAAACAGGACAAAGTATCTCTTTTTCCCCCCCTCTATGCTGCTCTATTTTCTTATGAGAAAGCATTCTGTCCTGCAACTGCTACCTGAAGTAGAAAGGAAAAATACAGGCAAAGCTCAAGTTTTGGATACTGCAAGAAGACCCTGGGCCTCTAGAGAAGGCATCCAGTGCTAACTGTAAAAGTGGGCTTTCCTTTCAGTATGGGTGCAGCACGATTGACCTTGCAGCTTGGATCCTTTGGATTTGAGGTATCGGGGTTGATGAACTTCTCACACAGAGTCAGAGGCCTATCTGCTCCATTTGCTTTTTTTAATGAATAAATATTGAAAGGTCCACAAAGGTCCTAGGCTAGCTTTGAAGAAGCTGCCAGGTCAGAGGTTGATGATCGCTGGTTTCAAATGGGTCTTGAACACAGGAGAGGCCATCAGTTTATCAGGATTGCACCGGAGGGCTTGCTTCTTTTTTTTCCCCTTAAAAAAGAGCTCCACCGGGCACTGACAGACTTGGTTGTAATGTGCGTCAGCAACACATCTAGGACTATCTCAAACCAACGGTTTCAGAAAACGGGCTGGAAGTAAAGGAGGGCTACTGAAGCAGTAGGCGTCGCACTGTGGCACCAAACCTGGGTGTGCTGACCTGGGTGCAGCTCCTGCTAATTGAGTAAAATGTATTTCCGTGTAAGCATGAAAACATGCTGAGCAGGTTGAGGCCAACTTCAGCCATAGAAGCTCAAGGCAAATAGGGGTTTACTTCATAGGGTAAATGCAAGGAGCAGGGAGGACATTTGCAGGGAAGAATACAGTAAGTCTCAGGATCCTGCTCCCGCCTGCTGATTTTCCTCCCCCAGCAACAACGTATTTTATTATATTAAGTTCTTGTCTAAATGTCTGTTTGCCCCTTCCCTTCAGTCTGCCACTTCAGAGAATCACAGAATTGGATCATGAATTCCAGCTCAGGGCTGGAATCACAATTAAAATATCCCCGAAGTCATCTCGACTTCATTTGAACATTTCCAATGAAGGAGAGCCCACCAACTGTCTGGGTAATGGATTCCCCTAGTGAACTAACCGTTTCCTAACATTCAACCAGAATCTTCTTTCCTGGAACATAAGGCCATTATTCCGCACCCTACTGTCTGGATCACAGAGAATGGGTCCTCACATTCCATGTGACATCATTTCAGGTACTCAAAAAGTGCTATCGCTTTCTGTGCCATCTTTTCTCAAGGCGAAATGCACCCAGTTTCTTCAGGCTTTCCAAATAGAACTTAGTCTCCAGTCTCCTGATCTCTGACATTTCCTGAACTGGATCTGTTGGTCTGAAGTCTGCTGCCCAGAACTGAAGACAGTTCAAAGCCAGCTCTGCTGTATTCTGAGTCTTCTGTGTTCTGATGAATGAGAACCTGGACTTCTGTCCCAGAGTCCTGTATTGATAGCATATTTTCCCACCCCATATTTCTTTCCAATCAGCTCTGAAACCAGGGCCCACATGAATATACTGGCATGGGGAGGATCTAGCTGGGGGAGAAAGGAGGGTCCAACCCATGTGTTCTCCCCTAAAAAATTACACTTAGTGTATTTCTGTAGCAAGCAGGTATTTGCTAAAGCAATCTAAGGGAACATTAGTAGAACAAGAGAAAATCCCACATGAAACTGACATTTCAGATCATCACCACTATGCAAAAACTGCCTCTTAATGTGTACTTTAAAAAGGTAAAGGTACCCCCCGCACATTTGTGCAGTCGTGTCTGATTCTAGGGGCCGGTGCTCATCTCCGTTTGTTAGCCGAAGAGCCAGCATTGTCCGAAGATGCTTCCACGGTCATGTGGCCGCATGACGCACGCAGAACGCTGTTACCTACCCACCGAAGTGGTACCTATTCATCTACTTGCATTTGCATGCTTTCAAATTGCTAGGTTGGCAAGAGCTGGAGCTAGTGCAGGAGCTCACTCCGCACGCAGGGCTAGGGATTCGAACCTCCGAACTTGCAATCTTCCGATCAACAAGCCTGGCGTCTTACCCGCTGAGCCACCATGCCCCTTGTAATGTGTACTCTAAGAAACAGCAAAATCCTAATGGAAGAGAAGATTTAGCTCTTACCACCTTTAGAAGTAATGTCAAAGATTAAATTTGAGGCTACAGTATGTCACATGATAAACTATACCTCCTGAATTCCCTACTTCCTTTTTACACAACTAATTAAAGATACAGGAGCTCCATTCTCTTATGCACCTGGCTTCTGTAGAAGGAATTCTAATCTGGAATCTTCACCTTTAGCCAATAGAAGTTCTCTTGTTCTATTAAACTTCTCCATCCATTTTTTTCGGCTACCTGGAGCTCCTTTTCAGAATATCTACATAGTGTTCTTCTCTCTTTTTGATGAAACTCCTCCTTTTCTGAAGCATTTTTGTTATTTAGTAGAACTATTGATTATGGGGAAATAGTAGGTACTCCAGGCTCCATTGACAGACACTCAAGAGACAAAATAGATCTATTGACTTCTACAGTATTTCACTCTTTCTTGCTCTATCTGTACATTATGCTTGTATGCAATGTTTTTTGTTTTTCTTTTCAAATTGTATCATTTTGATTATTTAAAAGCCAGTTAGGCTGCTAAGCAAGTTATTTTAGACTACAGCGGTAGTTCTCAAGCTATTGGCATAAAGAAAGTTCAGGGTTCCTATATGAGTAAATATTCACCCATACAGGAAACTGATTTCTTTTGATCAGCCTCCCAAGGATATTATTGTAAATTGCCACAACATCTGTTTCCACAGGAGATTGCCTCTTATATTTCAGTTATCATTGTTTAGGACTTGCTTGTTTTAATCATGGCCCAGGTTCTGATTAATGTCTTATTAATGTCTGCTCATATTGACATTAAGTGCTTTTTCAGATAAGGATTTTTTTTTTCACTTTGCAGTTCCTCTCTATAGGAAAAAAAAAACTTTTCTCCATGTTTGTCCTCACTTCTATCTTCTTACATACTACAGAAAATATGTAAAGGATGAAAGACAGAACACCTACGATACAAAATTATAAAGATGTATATAAAAAGGAATGTGTATAATAATTGGAAGTGTGTTTGTATGTATGAATACATATATGGCCTTGAGGGGTGCAGAGATTTTTATCATCCTTAGATCTGAAACATTTTAAATTATACACTTCCATTTTGAAAAAAATAGTAATAATAATAATAATAATAATAATAATAATAATAATAAGAAGAAGAAGAAGAAGAAGAAGAAGAAGAAGAAGAAGAAGAAGAAGCAGCTGCACATTGTCTTTTGATTGGTACCTTTCTAAGTGGAAATACCTTAAAACCTGTTCTTACCATACCATAAGTGCATTCTTCCCACCCTTGTCATGTTTCACTTTGAGAACATACTTTTTACTTTGAAAACATCAGCTGTCCAGAAGCTTGGGAAACAATTCTTGAACTAAAAAGGTTGAAGAGTAAGCACATAATTATGCATCATTTGGGGATATTTTTTAAAAAAATAGTATAGAGGAATGACATTCTCTAGTTTGCTCAAGCCTATAGCCGAGACCAGGTCTGACGTGAGTAGCTCTGTTGGCACACTCACAGCTGACACTGTAAGATAGTGGGATCTTAGCCAAGCACTATAAGGTCACTCAATCTCTACCCTTCCCTCTCATCTGATTGGCCCAGGAACCTGAGAGCAGAACATAGGAATGTGCTGGTTAAATGATAGGTGTAGCAAATGAAAACAGAAGCCAGTGTCACCCATGACCATGTTCTTCTTAATACACTAAAGGTGCATATTGCATTTTCTCAATCATGTTCTCCAAATGTTCTAGGCAGTTTTCTTAATGCCTTCTGATTTCTAAATCTAGAAACTAGCTGTGTAGCCTTCATCTTGTTCCAATTCTACCTTTCACATGTTTCACACACACAGGAGCAGCAAAATCCCTTAATTCTCTGATATGGAACAAGAGCAAAGTTGTAATGGGACATCCAAACAAAAATCCAACTTGGTTTCCTTCTGTTGAGTATGTACAAATCTCACCCATAATTAATTGAACTGTAGTTTATTATTCCAATTGCCTGGGTTCACATGGTGTGTAACGTGGGCCTCCTTCCCATGGAAAAAATCTAGGTTGGATGCAGAAGTAGCTGCAGTTCTACACATTTTAATCCAGACCTTCTTGGTCATGCTTTGAAAATAAAATTGTTGTTTATTCGTTCAGTCGCTTCCGACTCTTTGTGACTTCATGGACCAGCCCACGCCAGAGCTTCCTGTCGGCCGTCGCCATCCCCAGCTCCCCCACGGTCGAGTCCGTCACCTCCAGAATATCATCCATCCATCTTGCCCTTGGTCGGCCCCTCTTCCTTTTGCCTTCCACTTTCCCTAGCATCAGCATCTTCTCCAGGGTATCCTGTCTTCTCATTATGTGGCCAAAGTACTTCAGTTTTGCCTTTAATATCATTCCCTCAAGTGAGCAGGCTGGCTTTATTTCCTGGAGTATGGACTGGTTTGATCTTGCAGTCCAAGGCACTCTCAGAATTTTCCTCCAACACCACAGTTCAAAAGCATCTATCTTCCTTTGCTCAGCCTTCCTTATGGTCCAGCTCTCGCAGCCATAGGTTACTACGGGGAATACCATTGCTTTGACTATGCGGACCTTTGTTGTCAGTGTGATGTCTAAGCTCTTAACTATTTTATCAAGATTTGTTATTGCTCTCCTCCCAAGAAGTAGATGTCTTCTGATTTCCTGGCTGCAGTCAGTGTCTGCAGTAATCTTTGCACCTAGAAATACAAAGTCTGTCACTGCCTCCACTTTTTCTCCCTCTATTTGCCAGTTATCAATCAAGCTCGTTGCCATCATATTGGTTTTTTTCAGGTTTAACTTTGCTAAGCACAGTGGTCATTAAGTGAATCCAACATGATTTTATGACCTTTTTTGTGGCAGCTGTTAAGTGAACCATGTGGTCGTTAAGCTAATCAAAATTCCAGTCCCAATTGTGGTGGTTAAGTGAGGACTACCTGTAGGCTGCTGTTAAATTTAAAGAAGCAAGTTTAGGGAAAGGAAAAGTCAGGGTCTTGGTCCAAAACTGAGATTATAAAAGCTGTATTTCTTGGGGGGAGGGGGGTCAGAAGAACCCCTTGGCAATATTATCATGTTAAGCCATAATGTCTTTGGTTTGTGTTAACCTTTGTGCTTTGTAAATCATGGTTTCTGGTTAAGCCCAATGTGGGAATGTAGCAATTATGGCTTAATCAACAAGCTGAGGTTAAAATAATCCATGGAAGTGTGTGATGTATTAATACAGTTGCAGTATCAGTCCATAGGAAAGAAGTTCAGGTTTAACTGTAAACATGCCCCCTCCTCCACCCCACCCCACCCCACGAGTCCCAGGTGAAAGGCCACCATAACCTTACCAAGGCTATTCCAAAAGAGGTTACATCACCGCAGAGAGAGATTGGATCAGCAGTCCTGTGTTGCCTTGAACTATTCACCCTATAAACTACAGGAGGGCTTAAACAAGGCCTCTTAAACAAGAGGGCTTAATAAGAAGCCAAAGCATACTCCCTGCAAAATAGTGTGCTCAAACATGATGCACTCAGGGGAATCTCCCAACTGCTAGCATCCTTGTGCTACTCTAAACAAAAAGCTGCCCTTTGGGTCATCCTTAGCCCAAGAAACTTATGGAGTAGGACTGGCCATCTGTCTGTCTGTGTCTGTCTCCAAAATAATAGAATTCCCACCACCACACAGTAGGAGACCATCTAGAACTAACTCTTGAAAAAGGGGTTGACTAATACAACTGGGGCAGGAGCCACAACAAGGCTTCTCCATCCCAGAGCTTTTGGAGAAAGGAGAAAAACCCATCCAACTCCAGGGCTGCATTCTCAGTTGTTGGTCTCTAGTGTGAAAGCACCACTAGGATAACAAGAGGACCCAGACCAGTTCTTGGAACTGAGTTTTGTACAGCCAAGTATAGGCAAAGGTCTGTGCAACAGGAAAAGGGGCCCAGATTGGCCAAGTACTGCCCAAGGATAAAGGGAGGAATATCCAGAAGGGGCAAGAAAGAAAGCATGGGAGGTTGGTAGGAAGGCATCAAAAATAGAGAAGAAGTAGCTTCCTTAAACTCCAAGGTCCTCAAGTTCCAGCAGAAATGAGCAGGCTTTGCCTTATATTTTACTGATAACAGAGATGGTAGCTTTAGAAGGCAACCAGAAACCCTTCATTTACTTTGTAATAAACTGGGAAAGTAGAAAGCGGTTTCCCTTTTTGTTTTCATCCATTCTTCTCCACCTTCTACTTGTACTGGAGACCTACATCCTATTACAAGGAGGAGAGAGAAGCAAAGAAAAAGACATGGGAGGCAACTAGAACATCTGGGACAATCTTTAATTGTATAATTAGGGCAGGTAACATGCAGATGACATGATCCTGCCTGGATCATTAGAAGGGTGGAGGGGAGGTGTGTCAGTAGCAGGCAACAGCAAAGTAGCTTTTTAGGAAGGGCAGTATTAGTTCTCTCATTTACTAACCATATCAGGCGTGAGGGTATGTTGGCCTGGTTATCTCCCCTAGCAGTTCTGTTTAGTCAGAAAGCAATGTAACACCATCTTTGGTACTTAACAGGGTCTCACTCCCTCAGGAGGAGCTAACGTAGCATCTGGGGGTTCTCCTGGACTCAGAGCTCCTGCTGGAACAGTAGAATCTTTGCCCAGCTGTTGTACCAGATGTAGCTGTTTCTGAAACAGGAAGCTTGGGTGACTCCCTCATCACTTCTCAACTTGATTACTATGATGAGCTTTACTTGGGCTGACCTTGAAGACTACTCAGGAACTGCAGCTGGTCCAAAAGACAGCTGCCTGATTGCTGATGGCCAGTCCCAGTTCAGCAGAATCACACTCATCTTCCAGGAGCTTCATTGGTTGCCAGAAGGTTTCCAGATACAATTCGAAGTGCTGGTTAAAAAGCCCTTTAAATGTGCTTAGTTGTCACAGGACCACCTTCTCCCAGTAGAATATTCCCATCCTATGCTTGTGGAAAAGACAGCTAGTGACGCCCTCTCTGCAGATGGTTTGAGGGACAGCAGCACAGAGGCAAACTTTTTCCATAGCTGCACCAACCTCATGAAATCCTCTTCCCCCTTAAGTGAGAATGGCCACCTCCTCATTGCCATTCCAGAACCAGGTGAAGACCATTCTCCTCAAACGTTTGGAAAATAAGTTGAAGGAAAAAGTTATTTTCTGGATGGGTGGATGTTAATGTTTGTTTTTAGCTATAAGGTGACAATGTGGCCCTATATTTTATGACAATTTTATTGATAGGTGTTTTTTTTTACTGAGGTGTCACTGTTGCAAGCTGTGCTGAATCTTGTGGAGTGGATGACATACAAGAGATGAAAATGTATAAATAAATAGAAAACTATTATAATTCTTGCAGCTTTTAAAAATCACTTATCTTCAGAACATGCAAACAGACAATGCCATGCCCATTGTATGGATTAAGTGTGTGGGGGGGGGGGGAAAGAGAGAGAGTAAGGGACATGTATTGTGTAGATGTAATTGAGATGCAAGTTCTCAGTCAAGGCTACTAAACAATTTTTTAGGAAATTTCTTGTAGTCTTTGCATGTAAGAGAGGTTTTTTTCTGTTATTTCACCAATATTCGCCCATTCCTGGATCGGGAGGCCCTTTGAACAGTCACTCATGTCCTGTTATCTCCCATATAGATTACTGTAATGCGCTGTACATGGGGCTACCCCTGAAGAGTATCCAGAAGCTTCAGCTGGTCCAGAATGCAGCTGCACGGGCCATTGTTGGCGCCCCTAGATCGGCACACATAACACCTTTGTTACGTGAGCTGCATTGGGTACCAGTTTGCTTCCGGGTCCAATTCAAGGTGTTAGTTATCACCTTTAAAGCCCTACATGGCATGGGACCAAGTTACCTGAAGGACCGCCTCGTCCCCAATACATCTACCCGTCCCACCCGATCATGCAGAGAGGGCATGCTGCGGACCCCAACTACAAGAGAGTTCCATCTGGCGGGGTCCAGGAGGCGGGCCTTCTCTGCAGTAGCTCCCGCCCTGTGGAACAACTTGCCCCTGGAGGTGAGATTAGCCCCTTCGCTCCTGACCTTCCAGAGGAACCTGAAGACTTGGTTCTGCCGCCTTGCTTGGGGCCAAGGAAGAAGTAGCCACTCTTGGTGATCGCTAATACCTTAGAGAGCCCCTCTCCTACATTGGATTGAGTTAGATCTTTTTACTATTCTTGGATTTTAATCTTGTTTTATAACTTAGTATTTTTATATTGTATGTATATTTTATGTCTCTTGTTTTATTATCTTGTTGTAAACCGCCCAGAGTCCCTCCAGTGGAGGGAGATGGGCAGTGATATAAGTTTGATTGATTGATAAATAAATAAATAAATATTTTAACTGGAACTTTTAATCCCTACTGTTACAAAATGTGGTTTCTCAGTCTCCTTGCGCCATCTGCTGTTAAAATAACATACTCTTTTTTTTAGACACTGGAGATGTACTGTATAAGGGGCGTGGTGGCTCAGCGGGTAAGACAGGTTCAAATCCCTAGCCCTGCGTGCGGAGTGAGCTCCTGCACTAGCTCCAGCTCTTGCCAACCTAGCAATTCAAAAGCATGCAAATGAAAGTAGATTAATAGGTACCACTTTGGTGAGAAGGTAACAGCGTTCCTCGCACATCATGCGGCCACATGACCACGGAAGCATCTTTGGACAACGCTGGCTCTTTGGCTAACAAACGGAGATGAGCACTGGCCCCTAGAGTCGGACACGACTGCACAAATGTGCGGGGGGAACCTTTACCTTTTAGATGTACTGTAAGAAACAGGAGAAAGGCTAGTCCTGTATATCTATTTGATATAGTCTATCAAATCTAAGCTTGAAAAATCCAGATGACAATTAGAAGGCAGCAAAGAGGTAAAAATGATTTACTACCAACTTGAAAGCCGGCTGGGTGACTTTGGGCCAGTTACTCTCTCTCAGCCCAACCCACCTCACAAGATTGTTGTGGGGAAAATAGGAGGCAGAAGTATGAGGTATGTTAATACCTAATATAATAGCTCACAAGTAATAGCTCCTCCTGGGGATGGTTAATACCATAATGTCCTCCCTTTTATTTGAAATCAATTCGCCAAATTTGGATTTTATATTTATTTATATTATGCTAATTAAATTGTAATTTTATATTTGTATTTTAAACTTGATTTTACTGTAAACCACCCAGAGTCCCCCGTTGGGGGAGATGGGCGGACATATAAATTAAATAAATAAATAAATGTTCCCTGCCTTGAGTTGACAAAATATATATTCAAAAATGGGATAACAATATCATCATCATCATCATCATCTACTTAGTCATCTGTTTATTTTTGCATATTTGTAACCTTTAGTGGAGAGAACTATATCTGATCCATTGAAGAGAAAAAGAGGTGCTGAGTGATTCCTGGCAAACGTTTTGGTGTGGTTGGCCACATAATGAGAAGACAGGATACCCTGGAGAAGAAGCTGATGCTAGGGAAAGTGGAAGGCAAAAGGAAGAGGGGCCGACCAAGGGCAAGATGGATGGATGATATTCTGGAGGTGACGGACTCAACCATGGGGGAGCTGGGGATGGTGACGGCCGACAGGAAGCTCTGGCGTGGGCTGGTCCATGAAGTCACGAAGAGTCGGAAGCGACTGAACGAATAAACAACAAAGGCACCAGTGATATCTCTGGACCTTGTCCCAGTACCAAATGTTCTTCACCCAAAACTACTGGCATGAAAGTTGTGGCCTCATTGCCTATCCCCATCTGGCCTCTGATCCTACTCACGGCCAGTCACCTAACTCCTTTCCAAAATGACAAAGCTGAACAAGTACCATACCCCTCAACTCTTCTTGGTCACTGTCAGAAAGCAACTTTAACCCTGCTAAGTCCATCTATCTCATGAGCTGAGGATGAAATGAAGGCAAGATCATTATGTCATGGTAGAAAAAAGGATGTTTGCACCGCTTGTTTATACTACAGTTGCCGTGTAAAATGCCAGTTTCTTCTATTTTGTATTGAGAAATGGATGGAAATTGTGCCTAAAATACTGTAGGCATACAGTAACAACAAAGCACCCCCCACCCCAAATTTGCCTCAACTGTGCCCCGCTCACATGTGATGCGGCCTCATATATTTTGCAGCTCTCATGCCCCATATCAAATGCTAAATGTGATCCTTTGTCACCAACAGGGTACTCATTCTTGCTATAATGGGACTTGGTGGAGATTCTGTGACCCTTTAGATCAGCCTTTTTCAAACTTGGCAACTAAGATGTGTGGACTTCAACTCCCAGAATTCCCTAGCCAGTAACTCCCATTCTGGGAGTTGAAGTTCACACATCTTAAAGTTGCCAAGTTTGAAAAACACAGATCTAGGCTTCCGGTGTGAGTCATGACTGACTGAAGACATCTCCGCGAATGAGCAGAGACGACGACCACTGTGAAGAACGTTGAACTTGATAGACATAATCAGTGTAAATTCCTGCACGCTTTCCAAACCACCACCTGCAAGTCAAAACACAAACAGATAAATCAGTGTTTTTCAAACTTGGCAATTTCAAGATGTGTGGACTCCACGCAAAGACTGGCGGGTAGACCAGTCTTTTGAATCTCTTGGCAGGAGAGGTTGGGAGATCGCCCATGAGTGCTCTGGATGACAGCTCCTCACAAGGAGACCGTAAAACAGTGGTTTCCCACAGGTTTGAGCACCAGGAGCCGAGGGAAACAACATCTTTGCTCTCAGCAGCGGCAGAGCCTTTCATAAGGACACTAAGCCAGCCGAACTCACTTTCTAACCACATTCAGAAATGTTCAATTTAACCACTTTATGGATATTAGAGACCTTCAAAATGGCGAGCTTCATTTGACACCTGGTGAGTTTTACCTTCTTTGGATTTAAGAAATTTTAAACAGAGACGTAAGCATTTAAGATAATATACAATTGGCAAAAAGCAAAAAAAAAATGCTGTGATGGTTGTAATTTTTTTTTTATTTAAGGAAGTTTCAAACAGATTGGGAGACCAGAGAATGTTGGAATATTTTTGCTGTAAGATTTGAAAAATAAGTATATTATTAAATAATATACTCATGGGAAACGACTGAAACAGAACTAACATATTAGGAACTGAGGCTTGATGAAGGTTGCAAATGGACACTAGAGGGAACTAAAGGACCAGGCAGAAAAAAGTTAAAATGGCTAAGCCATAACCTTTTTCTTGTTTATTTGTTCATTTGTTTATTTGTTTATTTCTCTTCTATCCTGCCTTTATTATTTTTCTAAATAACTCAAGGTGGCGAACAAATCTAATACTCCTTCCTCCTCCTATTTTCCCCACAACAACAATCCTGTGAGGTGAGTTGAGAGAGAGCGACTGGCTTATCTTAAAGAGTTTTTTTGATAATTGGACTGAAATATTAATAACTAATATCTCAGAAAGGATACAGATTTCAATGGATAAACTTTTAGAAGATGATGAGAAAAACGTTTAAAAACTTTTACCTGACATAGACATCATGGAGTTTGAAGGCATGGAAGACAACGAAATTGAGATGACCAAAATGGGAATGCCAAAGATAAATCAAGAAAAGGATCTAGACGTGGAACAGCTGTGACAAGAAATCCTGGACGTGCCTCTTTATGGGATTTACAAAGTAGGCTGGTGGAAGCTTTGAAGACTCCTTTTAAATGCCAGAGTGATGAAAGATCAAATCCTGAGATGCCATAGAAATGATTTAAAGGTCAAGATCCAGCAGAGCAAAAAGAAGGAATATAAAGTTGATTTGACCAGGGGTAAACTATTTGTTTGATATTTCTGTTAACTCCTAATGGACTTTTTGCTGAACTAGGATTGAAAAGATGATGATTTCTGGATTGCATATAGATAAAAGTTAGGCTATGGGGAGAAGAGTATTTTTATTTGTAACTTTAAAAGAGGGTGAAAAGTTGGTATATTAGCTTATGTTCGGTGTGATGAAGATTGGAAGCCACTTCTTTATTATTGTCTCTGTTGCCTTTTTCTTTTTCTTTTCTCTTCTACTTTTCTCTTTTCTTTTGTTTTCTGCACCTTCTGAACATTTCTTTTATTTTTATTTTTTTCTAGTTTAGTTTGTATTCGTTTTTACTATGTTTATTAAGAACTTTAATAAAATTATTAACCAAAAAAACCCCACTGAACTAGATGCTGCCAAACTACAACTTTCAGAATTTTCCAAACTTTCTAACATCTGGGAGGAAATTGGAAGTTTTTCTACAGAATCTGAAAGACCACAGGCTACCCACTCCAGTAGATGCCAGAAGTCACACAAAACTGTATGGAATGAAGCATCCTGTTTTGCTCCAAGATTGGAACAAAATTTAAGAATGTTGGGTGCTTGAGTTCTTTGTTCCAAGTTAAAAATCCTGGAAACAGCTGTTCTGAGCTTGGAACATTTTGTACCCTACCATCAGGCAGGGAAGCTACAACCATCAGGCAATAAAGGCAGTCCTCACTTAATGACCATTCATTTAGCGATGATTCAGATTTACGACAGCGCTGAAAAATACAACTTACGACCGGACCTCGCGCTTACAACCATCACAGCATCCCTGCAGTCACGTGATCGCGATTCGGGCACGCTGCTCCATGGATGCTAATCAAGAGAAAGAGTTCTGTTATATGCTACATTTCTAGAGATGCCCGAGTAGCAGGTTGATGTCAGAGGAGAGGCCCAAGGTGAAGTAGGAAGGAGATCTCTCAGGCCATTGGGAGAATTTGCTCCTGTTTCATCCCAACTTTCCTCCCTGCCACCCCCCTTGCACCTGGGCAGTTATTTTTTAAAAAACATACTGTAGTTATACCACGTCTGCAGCAAACCACTATTACGATCATCGTGATAGCTCTCTGTTGAAGCGATTGCATCTCCTACATATCTCTTTTAAGTTGTGATTCCCCGAACAGGATACACAACTTCAAGTGTGGCCTAACCAGTGCACAGTACAATGGAATGGTCACCTGCCTTAATCTGGACACAGCGCTTTTATTAATTAATCCCAAGATTGCAATGACTTTTTCTTCTGCAATGTCACGGTACAAATGGTTGGTTTGGTTACTAGCAAATACATTTGCAGCAGGCTTTCATGACAAGTGCCTGAGTCTGCACAACTCTGAGATGACGTGGCAGGGCAGACCCAAGGACTGAAGGGAGTTCATGCTCCGCCCGAGTCAAAGTTAAGGGCTCATGCAGCCATCTTTGGGCAAGGAGGAGGAAACACTGAACAACGTTGTAAAGCTAGCATGTTCTGATAGACATGGGGGGGGTCACTCAGCAGTGCATGTTCTACATATTTAGAAGATGCATTCTCTGCCCACTTTGCAAGTATAGGATCCAGTAGAGTTCTGCTTTGCCGTGGGCTCCTAAGTCTATCTTAAGCCACAGGGGAAGAACACCCATGTTACACCTGGGTAACATCTCCCCAGAGATGGTACCCAGGGTCAGGTTGGATGCCATCTGCTGTTCCTGGACCACCTGCATGTTATGGTCCTCAGTTGCAGTAACCATGAACTGTTTTCCCTGTTCCATCTAGGCTGTTGCCGTGGAGGGACGTTTACAGGGAAAGTATGTAGAAAACAGCTTCATCTTGTTATTATTCCACATAAATAGTGATATAATGATAAACAGTTACGGTGACTGTGCAAGGATAGGGGTTTCTGGCACATCTCATTAAGCTGTAAAGTGGCTTGCATCATACCTGGTGAACTGAGCCATTGTGCCTTAGCAAAATGTGGTTCATGGGTTAGATGTGAGGCAGATCAAAATCTGGTGTGAGTTTGCTGTGTTTGGGGAGCTTACTCACTGTGCATTAGCAGACCACAGTTTATGACTTAGAGTAGGATGTCAACCAAGCAGGGCTATATTTAGACATGGTGAGAGCCTAAGTTATGGGAAACCGAAGAAGCTCTGTTTGGCAAGTGCTGACAGAGAATAAAACTGTGCAACAACTGAACTTGGCAAGAATGCCACCGAGATGTATGACAAACCCATGATGGACCGGAGAAGGACCCTCTTTGAACAGAAGGTGTGACGAGAAGGAGAAACAAAGCATTTTTTACTTAATGAGTGTCATGTGAGCCTATAGTGGGGCTTAATTTATGGAAACTTTCATATATAAGAAATTATGATAAAACTAAGAAATGACACAAAAATCTGAATTTTTGAGAGGTCTCATCAGACTGTGAAGCCCTAAGCTGTGGGCTGCTTAGCTGCTGCCTAAATCCAGCTCTGCAACCAGGCCATTTCAGTTTGTTCCACCATCTATGCTTAAGCACTTTTCAACTGTCCAATAAAAAAGGAGCTTTGAGGGTAAATGAATGAACATTACCTCTTTTTTTAGCAAGGGAAGGGGTGCCCTCCAGTCCTGCTTCCAGGAAAAATTGCCTCTTCGGAAGATATGACTGAGAATTAAATGGAATTGGGAAATCTGGGTGACAACCTTCCTCCAAATTTTAGGATTAGCTGGTTGCTTGCATTCAACAGAACTGCTCTACTTTGTTTCTGTTTATGAAAAAAAATATTTATTTTATTTATTTATGACATTTATATCCCGCCCATCTCCCCCACAAGGAGGGACCCTGGGCGGTTCACAGCAAAGGTTTAAAATCAATAAAAAAACTATAAATACCAATAATAAACTATATATATATATATATATAAATGACCCTGTGTGTGTGCATGTCACTTCTACATGATGTTAAGCCTCATCAGCTGATTTTTCCCAACAATAATCCCTGTACCCTATTTTAGTACAGGAAAGCTGGTATTGTCAGACGTAAGGAATGGCAGGTGTGCCTCCACTTTCCATTCTGCATGTAAACCGTTCTGCCCCAGCTTTGGAGCCACATCAGAGCCTGAACAGGCTGTCATCTTGGGGTCAGCAAAGGCAACTTTGCTGCTGCTGTGAGTTTCCTTTTTTGAAATGCCCTCTTTATTTCTATTCCTATAATACACTTTTCCCTCTTCCGATGCCTGTGGTTGTGAAAGAGAAATCAGGAAGCAAAGCTATATGATGCGTTATGACAACCGATGATGTTGCTTGGTGATGCAGCAGCCTTGGTGATGAGGCTTCCTATGCTGCCTTTCTTGTACACTTCCCTACAAGGAAGGGAGCACAAGAACAAGTCAAGGACCTGAGGAGGAAGGCAGCACATCTTGGTGGAGGGGAGGGGAGAGGCAGATGCCCAGGACCACTCACCCGAGATCCTCCCCACCCAATTTCTTCCCACTCTGCTCTTCCTCACTGTGTGCCCTGTGTCAAACAACCCACATAAATGTTTCTTTGGGTTAAACAGCAATATGTTCAGTCATTCAATTTCTATTGCTTCTTCCTAGCCTAGCACACATAGTAGGATCTCGCCCACCATCTCTGTCAGTGGCTGGGCGATCGGAGGCGCACAGCAACATTTAGAAGTGACTAGCTGTGAGTAACACTCCCTGCTGTATCTTCCAAATAAGAGAAGGTGGATGCAGGTCTCTCGTGTGGAGGCTGACCGCACGTCCTGTTTTGAACGGGACTGTCCCGTTATTTCACCGTTTCTGGAGTGTCCCGTCGTTATAGTAAAAAACTCAATTTTGTCCCATTTTTGAAAGCTTCCTGGCGAAGCGCGCACCCACCCCCCCACCACCATCCCCCGCACGCCACGCCACGCCACGCCCACACGCACGACCCCCCGCGTGGCCCCCCGCACGCCCACTTTGTCAGGCGACATTTTTGCCTCAAGGAAATATGGTCAGCCTGCTCATGTGCCCAAACACAGCAGGGAACAGTCTGCTTCGGCTGGTTCTCCGCCTCCCGCCTCCACCTCCTCCTGAAGCTCTTAGGTACCCAAAGAAGCCACAACATACAGAACAAAAATCAGTTAGAATAGCATCAATGTCATACCTTCAGTGCAAACTCTTTGTATTAAAAAACCTCCTCATGCAGTGCTATATACTGTAATGCAGGCCATCATTTCCAGAGTTGACTGCTCAACTAATGGGGATATTCCTAGCAAGCATTCATAGGTGCTTGGTCCAGTAAAGCTCGGTAACCATGCCAGAGTAGCATGTTGCCACATATTCCTGGCATGGCCACACAAGGACATCAGGCAGTGACTGACCCAGGATCTGACTTCTGACAGTGTGGACAGGAACCTACAGAAGTAAAATTGAACATGGAATTCATGTATGTGTGCTTGACTTGTACATTCATCTATTAAAGTCCAGCTGCTGCATTTCTCCTTCCATGTTTGAACTCTCATGTATTTATTTGCTCCCCCAAATGACTTCCACAGAGATGCACACTCTTCATACATGCACACATATATGTTCGTGCCCAGTGACCAGAGGGGAGAGTACGTGTCTGCATAAGCAATCAACAGGAGCTAGGCAGATCCCAACTTCTGACAGCACCATCATCAAAATAATCAGCAAGATATTGTAGATCATTCATACAGACTTGTCTTGGGAGAAGGAGGAAAACATTCTCCTGGTTCATCCAGCACTCAGACATCTACAGTGCCCTGTCTCTCACATGGATCTGTGTTTGTCTGTGCATGTGTGTACATCCCGTTTAGTTCCATCATCATCATAATCTTCATCATCCTGTTTAGTCCCCTTAGTTCCCTGAAGTGCTGTGCCTCCTGCAGAAGTAAGGTAGGAGAATTCTTCCTCTCTTGCCCACTTGGAACAAATTTGTATTAAAACTGATCCTGGTGTACAGAGTAAAGAAGATAACCTTGATGGAAATATGCAAGAACAGTTACTGTACCTAGGCAAAAAGGGGCTGAAACGTTTTTTAAGTGAAGAACAAGATAACATTCAGAAGCGACTCAGGAAGATACCTCCCTAATTCACTGGGGTATAAGAAGGTGGGGGGGGGGGGAGGTGAAGCAGAATCAGGTTGCAAGATTCTATTATTATAGCCCATCTCAATCAAAGTAGCTTTAGCCTTCCCATGGAATGGATTTCTTGGTCTGGTCTATCTAGTGGGACTGACATCTGATGGCTTCCAAATGTGCTTCCTTCTCATCCAGTCAGCACAGTGGGATATCAAGTCCATGACCAGATTGGGCAAGGCTACTCTGAGCTACATTGACTACCATCATGAGCACCACTGTGAGCCCTGATGTTGCTCCAGACAACACTCCAAATCATCTTTCAAAGTCTGAGCAGCAACAACAGTGGATGGTGCTACTGGTAAAGAGAGGAAGATTCTTAGGTTTTGCCCTTATTAAAATTTAGAATGCCACATCAACTTTTGCAAATATTCCTGGTTTGAGATCATTTGCAGCAACAGAACATATTTGCAAGGGTGTAACCACAAAGGCAAAATAAACAACAACCCACAAACCCCAAAAGACAAAGTATTGACTCAGCCACAGGTATCGGTCTGACTGAGGTTGTTTGGAACATATCTGTCATCTGAGCTGCTTGAAGAAGTGGTCAGCTTGTGTTCAATAGAGCTTGCAAAGGAAAATCCCCTGTCCAAGTTCCTGATGGCTTCCTCGGCATCACTTGGGGCAACCTGAGTCCAAGAATCTGGTATGAGATATGGCTAGACTTGAGGTTAAATCCAGATCCAGATCAGCCTTTCCCAGTTCGGCAGGTATATTGGATTATCTCTCCCATCCTCCTCAACCTGTTTGACAGTGGAGATCATGCCTGTTGTCATTAACCACCTGGGTCATTGAACATGGCCTCCCAATCTTGCTTGCATTTAAAGAAAGGAAAACACATAATAAGGGGGTTTCCCGGCAAAACAAAATAATAACAAAACCATCAATAGAAAGCTAATGTCTGCTTTTCACCATCATGCTAAGTGTGCACTTTAAACCATCGTTGGGCGAACAACCAGAATGGTTGCTTAACTCATATATCCATTGCTTTTTTAAAAAAAATGAAATGGTTTTATTGATTGTCCTCAATCACTCTTGCAAATGCTATTTTTGGAGAGTCAGTGTTGTGCGTAAGTTCTATCTGGCATTTTTGGGTTCAAGAAGTGAATTCAAGCACAAGGCTGCAGGTCTTTCTCACCACACAGCTTACCGAGTCCTCACTTCCTGCATCCTGTGTGAGGCCACAAATGCAGCCAGCAAAGGTTGGACACCATCATAAGGGCCCAAATACCTCAGCCGTTCTCAGATGCTGCCCTTTGAGAAGTGTAATCTTGCAGCCATGGCTGCTTCTTCTTTTTTGTGGCCCTGCACAAAAACAGATGTGGTTGGAAGCAAAGACCGCTTGGAGCTTCTCTGGCTGCCGAATGGGAATAGTGATATTTCCATCAACTTCCCCCCAAACCTCAAATGGCCACTTTTTGTTGTTGTTGTTCAGTCATTTAGTCGTGTCCGACTCTTCGTGACCTCATGGACCATAGCACGCCAGGCCTTCTTCCTGTCCTCCACTGTTTCCCGAAGTTTGCTCAAATTCATGTTCATTACATCGGTGATGCTATCTAACCATCTCATCCTCTGCCGTCCCCTTCTCCTTTTGCCTTCAGTCTTTCCCAGCATCAAGGTCTTTTCCAGGGAGTCCTCTCTTCGCATTAGGTGGCCAAAGTATTTGAGCTTCAGCTTCAGCATCTGTCCTTCCCATGAGCAGAAAAGCTTTCAAATACTCCCTAACTCTTCCCCAACTTGTAAGCCCACTGACTGAGATGGCTGTTGTGGGTCTTCCGGGCTGTGTGGCCTCCGTGTTCTGGAAGTTGTGGTTCCTAACGTTTCGCCAGCATCTGTGGCCGGCATCTTCAGAGGGCAGGAGCACAGACAGAAGCGAAATCTCTGTGCCCAGGTAGAGTGGCACAGCCCGGAAGACCCACAACAGCCATCGAACTCCGGCCGTGAAAGCCTTCGACAATCCACTGAGTTGGAGTTGGACTGACATCCCAGAACTTTTAAATTTATTTCAGATTTTCCCCCATCTCCATCTCCATCCCCCTTTCCTCCTTCCCTTCTCCTCCTCCTCTTCCTTGGTCTCCCTTCTCTTCCTCCTTGTCTTCCTTGTCCTCCTCTCTTGTCTTTCTCCTTCTCCTTCAGTGGATCAATGAAGAAGGAAGAATATGTGATGGTCAACCCCAGCAATAACAAACAGAATTTGGAGGGAAGGATCTGTGGGTGTCAGGCCCAGCCCAAGAAGGACCGAGGACCAGTCCAGCCAAACTTCAGTTCTTTATTTGCTCACACTGTATAGACAGAATCTTGCCAGACTAAAGCTACTGTTCCTAACCTAAGGGGAAATAACCTGGGAAGGCTCTAGGGCGGGGCTACTCTGAACCTCTTAGTCTTCCCACGTTCCACATCTGGACTGTGTTTTCTCTTATCTTGCTCCCCTCCTTGGAATGTGCTTCCTCCTTCCTGAGAACCAGCAGCACTGCTGAAATCCACCACATCACCTCCCCCTTCAGAGACACATTCCATAACAATGGGAGAGCTAACGGTGAAGAGACAGGATGGTGCTGAGAGAAGTATCAGTGCACATAAAAAATGGGCAAGTTTGGATCACACCATCATAGCTACCATCTTGATTTTTTTGACCATACCCTGCCATCACCCGTAGAAGGATCCATGCCGGAAAGATAGTTTGAGAGCCATACTGGAGAGGAGAAGTGTGGCCCAGGTGCTAGATTTCCAGGAGAGCTCTCTTTTTCTCTTTAGAAATGGCTACAATAGCAGGAAAGCAAAACTATTGCTAAGCTGTCTAGAGAGGGGAATTAACAAAGCTCAGTGATTAGGTTTAGCAACTGTGTGGATGAGAAAGGGAAAGGAAATGAGTGAAAGCAGTTGAAGAACTTTAAGGAAGCTTTGGAGATAACTGGGTTATCCTCTAATTGGGACTGCCGGCTCTGATACAGAAGCAATTGGAATATTATGAAAGTGAGGCATAAAAAGGCTGTTAAGTTATTGATTTTTCACCCTTCGCTAATTCCACAAAAAGCGTTGAGAAAAGTAATTCAGAAGAAGAATCTGTATTTGTCCTAAGCTCCCTCTGTTGAGTTCTTGCATATCAGGCAAAAGTTGGCTGCATCTATCTTGCAGTCTGTAAATTTGGATGCTAAAACATGGTGAACTTCTATTGATTTTTGCTGTTGTTTTGTTTAGTAAAGAGAGATTGTGCAGTCCTTTGCTGAGTTCACACAACAACAGTGTGTAGTCATCTCATACCCCTTGTCACAGAAGGCACTTCCAGAGAAGAATTCTGAACCAGTTTGAAAACAGCAGCAGCTCCAGATCTCTCCACCGTTTGAGATCTCTATTTTTTTCTTTTTATTATTTTTTTTGTAGATATATTTGTATATTTTATTTTATCATATTGTTGTAAAACATACATAATACATTATAGTATTTCAATACAGTGGTATTTGTACACCATGGGCTAGAGATTATTAACACTCTAATGTTTAGATAAGTTAGACCATTAAAGATGGGTATTATATCAACATTAACTATGATTTAAAATGTCTGGGTTAATAAAATAAGATTATTCAGCTTTTTCATTCAGAGCTGAATATAGCATTAAAAGGCAGCTGCAAATTGCATCAAATTATTTGTTGTACACTGAAGGTTTTTGTCTTAAGCTGATTACTTAGTATTAAGGTCTCCACTGTATTGTTACTTATTATTGTTTGTGCATGTTGAGAAAAAAAGATAGACAAAGCAAATTAGGCAACAATAATGGAAAAGGAAAAGGAAAAGGAAAAGGAAAAGGAAAGGAAAGGAAAGGAAAGGAAAGGAAAGGAAAGGAAAGGAAAGGAAAGGAAAGGAAAGGAAAGGAAAGGAAAGGAAAAAGAAAAAAAGGCTATTCAATTTTTAACTTCCCCCTTTTTGTGCTTGTGCTAATTTACGACATTGATAAACATTTAGACCCCCTTAGAAGCCAGGCTGTAAATGTTTATATTTGCCATGCTGCGTGATATATTGTATAAATGGGAACCATTCCTGCTTAAATTTAGTTAAACTTCTGTGGCGAATATATACTGTTCATTTTGCCATTGCTGCATATTCTTCAAGTTTACATTCCCAATCAGATATTGTCGGAATCGTATTTTTCTTCCAGTTTGGGGCAAAATTTATTCTCACTGCCATGAGCATGAATCTCAATACGTTGTGATATTTCTTAGTGCTTTTTTCTGGGATAAGCGGTGTTGGGGATCTGACCTGATTTACTCCCGGTTTCTAGAATTTACAGCTTCTGAGCTTTGGGTCCTATAAGGTTGATGCCTGCTATGGGGCTTTGCAGCTCCCCTCTGAATATGACCAATTGCCCACTTTTCTTCACCATCTTTGAATTAGACTGATTTTTCCCCCTTTTCTTTCTCTCCCATTTGTGCAGAGCTTGGGTGAGGCCATTTTTGTCAAGCAGGAGAATGTTTTGTTCTACAGCAGGCAATTGTTGTCATGCAGGGTTTGTTTAGTTGGTTTTAGTTTTGATTTTGGCCCATGTTCTAAGCCAGTGTTTCTCAACCTTGACAACTTTAAGACATGTGGACTTCAACTCCCAGAATTCCCCAGCCAGCATGCTGGCTGGGGAATTCTGGGAATTGGAGTCCACACTTCTTAAAATTGCTAGGGTTGAGAAGTACTGTTCTAAGCATTGCAAATCAGCAGAAAGTGAAGACAATCATACTTCATAGTCCCTTTGAGAGTCTGGAGAGTGAAATAGTGGCAGTGTGAAAGTGCCTGGGATGAAAAGCGATTTCCCCAAGATCTCACAAGTCCTTCATCACGTTAAGATCGATGCAATAAAAACTATTTACCATGTTGCCTCCCTTTTCCTTTCCTTCTAGGAATTAAGTGTAACTTAGTAAGCACAACTTGCCAATGTCTGCAAATGTCAAGCTTTACATAGGCATGGCTGCAAATCTTGGCTTTCCAGAAATCTAACCCCTTATTTGGGAGCCAGTTTGGTGTAGTGCTTAAAAGCACCAGGCTAGAAACTGGCAGACTGTGAGTTCTAATCCTGCCTTAGGTTGGGTAGGTGACTTTGGGCCAGTCCCTCTCTCTCCGCCCTAGGAAGAAGGCAAGGGCAAACCACTTCCAAAAAAGTTATCAAGAAAACTCCACAGATTTGTCCAGGCAGTTGCCAAGAGTCAAGACTGAGTCAAAGGCACCCGAAAGAAAACAAAAACAAAAAAAAACCTTATTCAGGAATTGGCTTAATCAGGAAAATGCTCAAACACAGCCTAGCAAGATATGTCTTTATTGAGAGAAGATTTGCCTGCTAGGGTATACAGATATCAAACCATTATTTAGGTCTATGCTCCAGGGTTTAAATTCTAGGCTTTTCCGAGTCAATGGATACTTGGACATTCTCTCAATAGCCTTGGAAGGCCCCTGATCTATGGTGAAATAATTGTTTTTAACATGGGAGCCTCTTGTTCCTGCCTCATTCCTTACACCAAAAAATGTTGGCTCAAAGGGGATGCATACATTTTGAAACCATGATTATAAGACATCATAAGGCCACAGCACATTGAAGGTTTTTCCCAATCAGATCCTATTCATGCAAATGTTTGAAAGATGACGCCATTGCTAATGCTGCTGTTTCAAACACTTGGGTTCAGACTCCTGCTGTGGGTGTGGAAGATGAAGCCAACTCTGAGGAGGAAAATCACACCTAATTGAAACAACGATTGTTGGGTTCCAGCTTACAAATGAAGAGGAACAGAGAACAGAGAAAGCAGTTTCCTAAGAACAATTTGGGTTGAGGAAAATTAAGAAAATGGACTTGGAGATCAAACAAAAGCAAAAAAAAAAAAAAAACCAAATCATCCAGACCCCACAAAATAGAAAGACTGATTCTGTCGGAAGGATTTTATTCACATTGTTTGCTTCTACTTGTGGTTTATGCCATGGGACTTGTTACGTATCTGTGGTCTCCTTAGCCTTCAGAAATGGGCAGCAATTACTAAAAATGGCTTTTGAAGTGCAAGCTATTTGTTTCATTTCCTGTTGCCTTTCTACATAAAACAAGGTGAGAAGAAATATGTCACTGTGTTTCTTCCACATCAGTAAATCCCGTGAGTTTGGCTCCATGGCAGTTCCAGACGAGTTAATCACCATTGTTAAATATCAGGCCTCTTCTCAGCCCGAAAAGGGGGTTGTCCAAGCTCTTAATATAGTACCAAGACAATGCACTTTCTGATTAACAAAGCATTAAGGAAAACAAGTAGCAATCCAACCCAGCACCATTGCAGCCCTCAAACACTTCTCTAGACAAAAATAAAGAAAAATGTACTGAGAAACCCTGAAAAAATTGCAAGCAAGGTCATTGGCTGAGGTTTTTTAGACAGAGTTTTACAAGGAGAGGGCTGCAATAGAGAAGGCCCTGCTCCTCACAGGCAACTCTAGATCCAGTGGAGGGATAGACTGTGATCTCAGAGACAAGAGTGGGGTATATACAGTATAGGAAGTATTCCTTCAAGGCCATCAGATCTTTCATTATATTGTCTCCCTTTTTACCCTCCTTCAGTTCTTTCTGAAACTCAGCCTGGAACAGGCGGCTATACAGTAGTTGCCACCACATGCCCTAAAGCAGGTCAAAGTTTGAATGTGCAGGAATATCTATGGTATGTTGGCTACTGTTACCTCATCAGTCAATATCTCTAAGGTGTAACTGAGAAACTCTTCATGCAGTGTGGCTCATCCTTATAGTACTGTTACATCCGGAGCAAAAAAAGGGATGGTCTGAGAGGGACAGTGTGCCATCTGGTAATGCTTTGGTCACCTCCAATTTGCAGAGAACATCTCCTTCTTTGTTCCCAAACAGACTGACCAACTGTCTCCTGCTGTTGCTGGGAATGCTTACTTTTTCCCCTGGAAGCCTGGGGAGATGGAAGGATTAGAACAGTGCTTACCAAACTGCCGCCATTGGCGACACACACGGGGGTGTGCACGGTGGCGGCAGCAGCGGCAGCGGCCTCGTGTTTTCCACTAAAACGCGGAAGCGCCCCCGCCGCCGTGCACACCGCTTCGCGCGCCCCCGCCGTGCACGCCCCCACCGCCGCTTCCAGGTTGTGTTGCAACACACTAAACTGTGTGTTGCGACACACTAAAGTGTCGCGGCACACAGTTTGGAAAGCTATGGATTAGAAGATGCAAAAATCCTGCAGGGAATGGAAATCAAGTACAGAGAGGGCAAGAACATCCACTGCTATTCAAGGTGCAGGAACCCTTCCAGATAGAAACTGGACAGCCTTCTTTTGCTGCCCCTTCTTTTGCAAGATGGGTACAAGAGAGCAAATTTGGAAAGCAGAAGATCCCATCTACAATAAGCAAATCTCTGTTTTTCTGCAATTTACTTTTTGCTGTTTGTTGGATGCAAGACCTCCATCCTATCCTTTTCCTCAGAAAAATATCAATAGTTTAACCAAATGTCTTTTTCTTCTCTGTGGTTGCACTATCCTGTGTGAAAGGGAGTCACAGATATTATGGAACTGGTATGAACACTTAAGTCACAAGTGAAGTGACGCTTCAGTGTCATTCTACTCTTTGGCAAAGCTAATTTTTGCTAATTTTTGGTAGTGGGTTGATAGAGAAAAGAGCAAATGTGATCTGATGTATGCTGTGAGCACAATAGCCCTGTTGCACCTAATTCTGCATTGCCTGGGGCAGCCGGGTGCAACTATGCTCCGGGCTCCACCCTAAGTATGGTGGAATTTTCAGCCTAAATGCAAAGTGTGTTTGGGGATTCCTCCTTGAGACACTTGAGCATTTTCTAGGAACATGGAATTCCAAAAAACATTGGGGCTATTTTTAGAGTGGGCATGGGAAGGCTAGGCCAGCACCAAAGCCAGAATGGATGAGGTAGTACAAGAGAATTGGGAGAAACATAACTCCCCCCAATTACTCTGGAGTGGGACCCCATAGTAATAATGTGATTCTCCCAGGACCAGTTTAACATGTGACACTGTTGAGCAGTGGTTTCCAATCATGTGGTTTATAATTATTGGATATGAAAGGAAACTTTCACAGGTACACATAAAATAGATTAGGAATTTTTCTACCAGGGCTATTAGGGTCTCAGTTCAGAGCAAACTAAATGATAAAAAATAAATGGTTATTGCCATAACTGGTATGATGGATTGTTGTTTTCTTTAAAAAAAAAACCCAAAATGATATAACCACATTAACAAATTGAACAACACATATTAATATAGTACTGTACTTTTATTAAGTTGCCTCAAAATCACAAAAGAGTGCAAGCTTTCAATTTCTCAAGGCCTTTTCATCAGATAATTTACAGAACTCTTCCCCATTTGCCAAAAAAGGGGGTGAGAAAACCAGTGGCTCATGTTGAAGTATTCCTTTATTACAAAAATATATTAATACTCATTTTCCTTTACATGACAATTGGGCCAAGTAGGGAACTATTTACACTGTAGAAGGGAAAAATCAAGGCTTAGAACCACATTCTGTCAAAATCCCAGATCTGGGCTTCTAATCCCAGCCTCCAAAGGCAGAATTATATTTTCCATCCAGATTTCTGCTTATCGGTTTTCACAGGCTGCTCAGATCTTTGCATCCGCTTACTGAGATGTTTGTCTCGTCTTCCTCCCATCCTTGTTATTTGAAAGAAACACCAGTTGAGAGTAGCAAATGTCCTCCTGTAATAATTAATCAATTGATTGATTGATGATGAAATAAAGTAATAGTAACAATTCATAGTCATAACAAGAGAAATACTGATGTAGCCAAACTGTACTCAAGTGGGTTTGCTTCTAAGTATAAGGTAAAGGTTCCCCCCGCACATTTGTGCAGTCGTGTCCGACTCTAGGGGCCGGTGCTCATCTCCGTTTGTTAGCCAAAGAGCCAGCGTTGTCCGAAGATGCTTCCACGGTCATGTGGCCGGCATGACGCACGTGGAACGCTGTTACCTACCCACCAAAGTGGTACCTATTAATCTACTTGCATTTGCATGCTTTCGAATTGCTAGGTTGGCAAGAGCTAGGGCTAGTGCGGGAGTTCACTCCGTCACGCGAGGCTAGGGATTCGAACCTCCGAACTTGCGATCTTCCGATTGACAACCCTGGCATCTTACTCGCTGAGTCACCACGCCCCCGCTTCTAAGTATACAGGAGTATAAACCATACTCTTGTATGTATATAAGTAAGACATATACAGGAGTATAAGCCATTAATTGTGGGTACCATCTTACAAGTAGACTGCATTTTTCCTTCTCTCTCACATGGGAGAGAGAGAGAAAATCTTTTAAGGGTGCTTCATAGAGGATATGAAGAGATCAGCTAAAAATAAGGAATACTGGTCTGCAGATTAATTGGCTTATTTATTAATTGATCAGGTACTTCTTAAATCTTCTTGACCCACCCAAATAAAGGCGCTGCTTTCCTTCCTTGTGCTATGCGTTAGAAGAGCTCAGACGTATGACTAGATCTACATGTTAAAGGGATACCAATAACCAATAGGAAAGGGCAGCAGCAAAGCTTGAAATATTGTCCAGAAAGGGGAAAGTAGCAAACAGCCATACCTGTGATGTCTCTAAAGCTGGTGGCATTGAGTTCTTGCGTTGCAATCCTTATGGGCAAAAAGGAAACTTTTTTAAAGAAAGAAATGCCATTTTCTTTGCTTTTTCCCCCCTTTATTTCAAAATTTAGTCCAAGGTTGTGATTTTAGAGAATGAATTCCAAACCAAACTTTGGGCATTTTGGAGTTTTCTCTTGACCGCTTGCTCTGTCTTGTGCTTGTGTCCAGAGACGTTTGACATATATAAATCAAATCAAATCAAATCAAACCAATCAATCAAATAAATCAATAAACAGAATAATAATTTTAAGACTTGGGGCATGAGCTGGGTGCCATGCAAGAACCTATCAGGGTTTGCTTTTACTTTTATTTGGTTGTGATTTATGATCTTTCTCTACTTGCTGATTTGTACATTGTTCTGAGTATCCCTGGAGGGCAGACCTTAATAATTCTTTCAATCAATCAAAGGATAACAGCAGAGGCATACTCAGAAAGGGTCAAAAAGTCAATATGGTAGTTGCACAGGGCTTATAAAAAGGATGGGAGCTTTGAACCATCTTGACTTTTTTGACCCCCATAGATGAATCTGGATCACAGAATGATTAACTTACATGGTATCCAACCCTAGCTGTCATATTAAGCCTTAGCATGTGAATACTCCTATTTTGCAAGCCAGAATGCTACAAAGAAGTAGGATATATTTTCCTGATATTACCAAGCCTAGAAGGACAGCATCGAATCCAAACCCAGATCAGGATAAGCAGCAGAAATGCCAGTATTCCTATGACCGCCAAAGGTATTATGTAATGTTGACAGTCATTTCTGTGGAAAGTCCTTGTTTCTGTGGGAAGCGGGGAGAGAGAAAGGAGGTTGGTTTACTCACAACTGCTCATAGTAACAATTAGAAATTAATTAAACTAAAAAAAAGTAACATAGTAATAACATAGCAATTTGAAAGCATGCAAATGCAAGTAGATGAATAGGTACCACTTCGGTGGGTAGGTAACAGCGTTCCACGTGCGTCATGCCGGCCACATGACCGTGGAAGCGTCTTCGGACAGCGCTGGCTCTTCGGCTAACAAATGGAGATGAGCACTGGCCCCTAGAGTCGGACACGACTGCACAACTGTGCGGGGGGAACCTTTACCTAATGCCATAATAAACAGGCAGCCTCCCTCCTGCTACCTTTACCTATGTTTTTACCTACTGTATGTTTGGATGCACTTTGTTCATCGCAAACATCATCTTCACCAGCTTTTCTTTTCTTAATTAGAAACTTATCCGTTTTAGGGATAATTCAACTACAATTGGTTACAAGTCAAGGCTTGGCATGATAGGGGATAGGGATAGGGGATAGGGGCGTGGTGGCTCAGCGGGTAAGACGCCAGGCTTGTCGATCGGAAGATCGCAAGTTCGGAGGTTCGAATCCCTAGCCCCGTGTGACAGAGTGAGCTCCCGCACTAGCCCCAGCTCTTGCCAACCTAGCAATCCGAAAGCATGCAAATGCAAGTAGATGAATAGGTACCACTTCGGTGGGATGGTAACAGCGTTCCACGTGCATCATGCCGGCCACACGACCGTGGAAGCGTCTTCGGACAACGCTGGCTCTTTGGCTAACAAATGGAGATGAGCACCGGCCCCTAGAGTCAGACACAACTGTGCAGGGGAAACCTTTACCTTTTGCTCATAGTAACCCCAACCAAATAATTCTATGTTGCTCCCCATTTCACAAGTTTGGTGAAATGCAACAGGAAGGGGATCCATCTCTGCTGATTACCTTCACCAACGTCAGCATTGCTTATGCAGATCAGTTCTTTTACAAGACTCTGGCTTCCCTTGGGACCTTTTTGATAAAGCTCAAATTGGTGATCAAGGAGCACCCCAGACAATGTATAGTGACCATGACGTTAGAAAGCTGACTCACTCAAATACCACTTCAAACCTTGAGGGTGAAAAAGAACCAACATTTTAGCATGGGCAAGGAAAATAAATTACCTGCATACAATGTGGTGCTCAGATTCATGGGGGTGCCAGATGAATTGAATTTGACTTTGCAGATGAATTCCTCCCCGTTGATGGCAGAGTTCTCAGGGATATGAAGGACGCTGACAAATGTTAAGGAGCCACTGTGGTTTTTCATTAAAAGAGTCTGTCTGTCTTGGAGAACTTGAGAGGTATTCCAGGATATCTGGACCCAGTTGGAAACTCCATGGACCACACAAGCCAGCTGGCTGCCACTCTGCATTGACTGGAAAGGTGGATCTTGTGCAGGAGGTTGTAAAATCATCATCCAGCTACTTGAGGTATAACTGTCTGAGGTAGGAGGAGTGAGGAGGAGGAGGAGGAGGAGGAGGAGGAGGAGGAGGAGGAGGAGGAGGAGGGAGCTCAGTAAACAAAGAAGACCCATTGGCTGAAATCAATTGTTAAAGTGGACAAGGGCTTTCAGTGGATTCCCTAAATGCAGCCCTAGTCCTACTAGGCTATCCTGTATTTCCATTTCAAATCCATTACTTACCCCCCACAATCAAAGAGAATGCATTGGCAAAGTTTAAGGAAAAGTAACTTTGGGATTTGTCCGCACACAGATATAAGCCAGTGTCCTCCACTTTCGTGTTGAAGATTTCTAGTGTCAACTCTTGGGCTTCAGTCTTGCAGTTAAATTTCGCATTGGTTTCACCAAACTCACAACTGTCAGTTAAAGGTATTAACTTATTCACTCCTCTTTTATACCAAAGAAAGGTGCGTACATTGTCAGTAATGTCTTTTGAAAAATTGCACATGATTGTTGCTTTTCCCCCAACATCCACAAATAGTAACTGATAGTTCTGGGCTCTGCATACTGTGAAGACAAAATAAGAAGAATCTGTTGGAATTCTGATTTTAACTTGAGTGTCAGATCAGAAGCAGGGAGGTCAAAGATCACGTCTCACCTTGGCTACAGATCTCTCTGGATGACCTTGGGCCACAGATTACAAGGATCTGTTTCCCATTGGAGGAAATATATGGTATAATGGGATAAAGTAAGTAACTTAAAAGGCAGCATTATTCTTTTGGTGGAATACTGTACTTCACTAGGATAAAAAACAGAATCAAAGTTGTAGAGAAAATTCTTAAGAAATTATGTAAAAAAACACAGGGTTTTGTGGCATTCTAAAGACAATCAAGTTAAATTTACTTGATTTTGTGGATTGAAAATTCCTAAAATGTTATTTTCCTTTAAGATACCACAAGTTTTTTTTCCTTACTGCAACAAACTAGGCCACCCCTCTATAACTTACAGCACAGTTAGATAATAACATTATTACAGGTCCCAAACAATGTAATTAAATAATTACATTATTACAGGTACCAAACAACCTTTGTACAGGAGGATGGCCCAACACAGGAGAAGTAACACCACAGGACCAGAGTCAGCAGTTTATCTTCATCTAAAGGAAAAGGACACTCATTTGAGGACATTAATGTTCACATTTTAGACAGAGAAGATAGGTGGTTTGAGAGAGGGGTCAAGGAGTCCATTTATGCCAACTTGGAAAATCCTTCCTTGAATAGAGGTGGGGGCCTCAGGCACAATCTCTCCCCCATCTTCCTCCCTGCTTTGTCTTCTGTGCCTAGGAAGATTAAGACCATTTCACAAGCTCAACAGCAGCATGGTGATCTTAACGATCCTCCTTTGGATGATAAAGGGACTTAGAAATAACATCTCAAAATAAGCATGACCTAGCCCCAGGTGCAAGGTCACACAGCCACCTAGAAACATATTTAAGGATTCCCTTACCAACTTTGCTCAGACTGAAGAAGCTCCTTGGATAAGGAGCGAAACGTTTCCACTGAGAAAATAGAAATCCAGTTGACACAATTCAAGCTACAGACAGTTCCACCTGGATGACTGAGAACCTTCATCGACATACAAGCCTAACTATGTAGAAAATCTCTTCTCTGAATCAGATCCAAACAGTGCTTGAGTTAGAGATTTCTGATAGAGCAGATTGGACTTACCAATGGAGAACAGGACCAGGTATTTGGTGAACAGCATTGCTAAACTAAGAGCATCCGAGGAAGGGCTGGCAATTTGTGTACCAGGTGGGTGGTACAAAGTGTTGATGGGGAGCCATCAAGGAAACGTTGGTGTGATGTGATTCACCTCTTAGGCTGACACAGTGGTGTGGATTCCACTGTCTGCATTTCACCACCTCCTGCTGAACTTTGTTCTTCACACCTTTAGACTAGAGTAGGGTTGCAGGATGGGTTAGTTCACTCAGTTAGTTTGGGGTCACAGTTCTTGCTTTTTGGCTCCTTTGCTTGGCAAGCAGACTTTACATACTATTCACTCATCATCATTTGAGCAGAATACTCAGTTACTCAGCATATGAAATGCTTTCCTTGCCCCTCCTGATCTTCCTTTTCCTTCTCTAAGGAGTGACGGGAAGTCTAAAGGTGTTGCTGTGCATAGACTGAGTTTAGATCAAACTTAAAATTATCTGAAGAGGTTGGAAGCTGAAGAGGAGTATAAGATGCTTGCCCATTGTGCTGGGATTCTTCTACTTGTCTTGCACAGTAAGTATTTTCAAAACTCAATCTTACTCAGATTCAAAACTTATTACTAGCTTTTCTATCATCAGTGAAAGGTTCCTTCAGATGAAGTTTTTCTGCATTAATCACTAGTGTTATTCAAGTGAGTCTTTTTCTTCTTCTCATCCAGTCTGTTTTTATTTACACACACATGCATACACAATACAAGGAGGAGGAGGTTATTAAATTGTGTCTATGACTTGTCACAATATTACTTCAGACAGGTTATCTCAATGATCAGTTCTAGCACATCCCTAAAATCAGCAAAATATAACTGACGGCTTTCAGTATTTTCTATCAGCAGAGCACAGCGTGTAGTCAACAAATTATTATCCCCACAATAACTTTAGAAACACAAAAGCATTAATTTGCAAAACAGACGGAGGAGTGTTTTTCAGGCAATATTTAAAGCTTTTTCTGACACACGCACACAGTTTTTAAATGACTTCCACAGAAATCCATTTTTTTCCCACAGCAAATAGTTTAACGCATGAGTTGATGTTGTTGTACAGTTTCTGTGTTGGATTTTAGATTGTTTTATTTCTATCCTGTTTATATTGGTTTGCATAATACCTTTAGTTCATGAATAAAACAAAACTCAAGAACTTCCCAAATAATAGCTCACCACATATCATGCATCTTTCCCCTAAGATATTGTAAGTTGTCTTTGTCTTATTCTTCCTAAGAATACTCTTGTGAAATATATATTCTGTGGGGCTTCTACACCGACAGTTTGTTGTATTTTTTTTGTTGTTGTTGTTCAGTCGTTTAGTCATGTCCGACTCTTCGTGACCCCATGGACCATAGCACACCAGGCCTTCCTGTCCTCCACTGTCACCCGGAGTTTACTCAAATCCATGTTTGTTACATCGGTGATGCTATCTAACCATCTCATCCTCTGCCGTCCCCTTCTCCTTCTGCCTTCACCAATCCTCTAATTGCCATGGTGATGGCTTTGGGGCTTGCACAGGAGGAAATTCATCTTAATGTGGACTACAAGGTGGAATGCATTGCACCAATGAGTGAAAAATGCATATGCACAAACAGTTTCTTTCTGCTTCATTTTGTAATAAAAAGTTCCTTGTTTTCTTGCCATAGCTGCCGATTCACGGGGGAACAAAGTAGAAACTATTGTGGTCCCTCTAGGAGGCACGGTAAATATCAGCTGCAAAATTTCAGCTGAAGCTTTAGCACGGACCATGACCTGGTACAAGGAAGGACACAACGAAAACCTGTGCAAGATTGATCAGAGTGAAGAGAACTTGAAAGGAGAAGAAAAGTGTTCCTCACACCTGTGTAATCTAATTATCAACAATGCACAAAGGAATGACTCTGGTGTGTATGCCTGTGTTGTAAGCCAGCAGGAGAATGTACTACTCATGAGCAGGACAAGAGTGATAATCACAGGTGAGAATTCAAGCAGATTTTAAGAGGTCTTATAAAAAGGTCACATTAAGCCTAGATCTGCTTCTATTCATGCCATTTCCACAGCTCCAATGGTTCCAGTGTTTCATCCCATTATTCTGGTGGGGGCATTTGGAGATGCAGTGACAGGGTTTTCTCTCTGCACTGATTTGAGTTAGGCTACAACACAGCCATAGTCATTAGTGGAAACTGGACATACTTCCATATGTCAGGGTCTTGGACTTGCACTAGGAAGACCCAGGTCCAGGTTCACCCTCAATGAGAGTAGTAACTCACTGAGTGACTTTGGGCCAGGTACTCTTCCCCAGCCCATCCTACCACACAAGGTTCTTATGAGGAAAAATGAGGAGAATGCTCTGTATGCCACCTTTAGCCTTGAAGGAGAGGCAGGATATAAATCAAATAAATAAATAAATACATAAATGATGTAATCAAGTGTAGCTGATAAAGATGATATATGATATGGCTGCTATAATTTGCTTTACTTGTGTTATCACCTCTCAAAATGTTTGTTTTGATCTGATTGCTACCCTACTTGTGAATTTTATGAATGCTGTGAGCTAACCTAATAATTCAATAATTATTACTATAGAAATAAATTTAATTCCGACTTTCTCCAATACAGATATGAATATATTTACAAATATAATCTCTTACTATTTATTAAACCATAGTAACAGTATTTCTATTAAAACAAACCATTTAATCACTAAAACCCAAAAACAAAATTCCATTTTTTTCTACATCAAGCAAGTAATCTAAAAGTGGTTGCCAAACAGATATAAATCCAGAAACAGAATGTTCTCTTATTAATGCTGTTAGTTTAGCCAGTTGAGCCAAATCCATTAATTTAACAATCCAATCTTCAACCATAGGTATTTGTGGATCTTTCCATCATTGTGCATATAAAAGTCTTGCAGCTGTAATCATGTATAAAAGCAAAACTCCATGTTGTTTCTCTAACTCCTTCTCCATCAAACCCAGAAGAAACAGTTCTGTTTTTTTATATATTAACTTTAAGAAACTTTTTAATAGTAATACATATTTGATCCCAGAACGTTTTAGCCTTCTCACAAGTCCACCAGAGATGATAAAAGTTTCCTTCACCCTGTAAACATTTCCAACAAACATTAGTTGCACCATTATATATTTTTGACAACTTATCAGGGGTTAAGTACCAACGATACATCATCTTGTAAAAATTCTCTTTTAAGTTATAATTCAAAGTGAATTTCAAACCTTTGTTCCACATATTTTCCCATTGCTCCAACTTAATATTATATCCGAAGTTCTTAGCCCATTTAACCATACATTCTTTAACCTGTTCATCTTCCAAATTCATCTGTAACAAGATTTTGTACATTTTAGTAATAACATGTTCAACATTTAAACAAAATTCCATTTCAAATTGAGTTATTTCATTAACAAATTTGTGATTTTTTTTATCCACTTTAAAGCATTCTGACAATTGTACATAGGTGAACAAATGACATGTAAAACCTTCCAACCCTAACATTTCCCTTGTTTTAAGTTTTGGTTCACCATCTTTAAAATTTAATAAGTCTTTATATTTTAACCAACTTATTCCACCTACATTTTCTCTTCTAACAAATGCTTCTTGAGGTGACAACCATAATGGTATATTAGGAGACAGTCTTACCTTATATTTATTCCAGATTCTCAGTATGACACTCCTAACAAAATTATTTTTAAAATCTTTGTTAACTTTAACTTTATCTTACCATAAATAGTCGTGCCACCCGAATCTTAATTTATGTCCTTCAAGCTGTAGTAATTTCTTATTCTCCAAAGTAATCCATTCCTTCATCCAAAGCAGACAGCAGGCACCAAAATACAATTTCAAATTAGGCAAACCCAAACCTCCTCGTTCTTTAGCATCTTGCAACAATTTATATTTAATTCTTGGTTTCTTGCCCTGCCAAATAAATTTCGAAATATCTCTCTGCCATTCTTTGAATGGTAAATCTGTCAACAAAATTGGTAAAGTCTGGAAATAAACAACATCCTAGGCAAAACATTCATCTTAATCACAGATATTCTTCCCATGAGAGATAATTGTAATTTCCCCCATCTTAGCAAATTTTTTTTTACATTGTTCCAAATTTTAACAGTTATTCTGAAACAACATACTATTCTTAGTTGACAGGATCACCCCCAAATATCTAACCTTTTTTTCAATCTTAAAACCCATCTTACCCATCAGTAGATCTTGATTGGCCAAGGTCATATTTTTAATTAACATTTTTGTTTCTGTTTATTTACTTTAAGACCTGCCAATGACCCAAATTCTTTCAATTTCTTCATCAGATGTTCCGCAGTATCCAAAGGGTCCTGTAATATCAAAACTAGATCATCAACAAAAGCTCTCACTTTAAACTCCTCTTGTTTAATCTTTAAGCCCTTTATTTGTTCATCTCTTCTAATACCTCTATTAAAAACTTCCAATATCAAAATAAAAAGCAGAGGTGACAGAGCGCATCCTTGTCTTATTCCTTTTTCTATATGATATGATTCAGTTAATTCATCATTCACAATAATATTTGCCTTTTGTGGTGTATAAATTGTCTTAATTCCTTGAATAAGATGTTCTCCAAAGTCCATAATTTCCAAAACTTTAAACATAAAACTCCAATTCAAGTTATCAAAGGCTTTTTCTGCATCTAAGAAGATAGGAGCCACTTGACATTCATTATGATATTGTAGATATTCTATAATGTCCAAAACCACTTTTACGTTGTCTTTTAACTGTCTTTTTGGTAAAAACCCACATTGGTCATAATGTATATGTTCTTGTAAAAAAAAATTCATTCTTTCCGCCAATACTGAAGCAAATATTTTATAATCATTATTCAACAATGAAATTGGTCTATAATTTTTAACTTGGGAGGGATCTTGTCCTTCCTTTGGTATAAGAGCAATATTAGCTTCTTTCCATGAGTCTGTGAGACTAGGCTGAAGCTGCCATAACCTAAAGATTAAGCAGGCAGGTAAGCAGAGAGGACAAAAAGCCAGGAATCTTGTCTATGAGATCCCTTTGGGGAGGTAGATAAGAAGGAAACAAAAGGAAAAATGTGTCACTTGAACCAGACAGAGGAAGATGGGCCTGAGCATATGGAAACCCCCACCCCAATCCCATCAACAGCTACCAGACTTGTAAATTAACAAGGCAAGAGTAGCTGCCAGTCTTGTGAATCAACAAAGCAGGGACTTTTGGGGATAAAAGGGGTCCCAAAGCCCGCCCACTCCTTGAGTCGTTCTTGGATCTAGACTTGGCAGCTTCTGTCCCTCTGGCTAGTGCCTGGCAGCCTAGTTGGAAGGATGTGGGTAAGTGTGGATGTGTGTGCATGCGTGTGAGAAAGAGCAAATGTACCTTGCAACCAGAAAAGTTTTGCTGTTACTTTAAATTCACTGGGTCTCTGTGTATTACAAAGAACCTGTTGTGCCTCATTGTTCGGTTGGAAGTGATGTGTGTGTCTGTCCCTAATTATTTCCCGGCTGTTGACCAGGGCTGTGTGTCTTGTCTGCTCAAGCCGCACCTATCTGGAAAACCCAGGTAGAAAGCAAGGGGGGCAGACAAGATCCGCTTGCCTCAACAGTCTGTGAGTGTGTGAGTGAGTGCCCATAAGCCGAACCGTGTGTAACAAGTCCGGCATTGAAGAACCCAACAAAATAGAGTTCATCAGTCTTTTAAAAGGTAAAAGAATCTGATCTTCAAAACATCCATAATATAATGCAGGTAAACCATCAGGTCCTGGTGCTTTCCCCAATTTTGTTCTTTTTATAGCTTCAACTATTTCAAAAGTAGTTATGGGACTATTCAATATTAGTTTCTGTGACTGTGTAAGTTTGGGTAAACCTTGTCTATTCAAATATTCATTTATCTTTTCCAAGGAGACTTTGTTTTTTGTACAAATTAGAAAAAAAAAACTATGAAATGCTTTTTTAATCTTTTCATTATCCAAAGATTCCACATCTCCTTCTTGAATTTTCAATATCATTTTCTTTTCTCTTTCTTTCCTTAATTTGTATGCTAACCATCTTCCTGGTTTATTAGCAAATTCAAAATATCTCTGTTTAACATATTTCAACTTACACACACAGATATATATATATATATATATATATATATATATATATATATATATATATACACACACATACACACACACACACACACACACACAGATTTTTAAAAAACGCAGAGACCAAAAAAGCAAATAATATAACTGTAATGAAAAATTAATATTTCCTTATTACTCCTCCCATACATTGATATGTTCAGCTGCTAGAAATCAGTCACCATTCCCTTGGTTAGCATAATCCAGGGCTCTAGCATCATAATTTTCTCTCCAGTCTTTACCCATGGACATTCTAGTGGCAATCAACAAAATACCACTAATTCTTTAGAGTGAGTATCTGCACTGGAGCCTAAAAATATATCCAGCAATGCAAGTTGTGGACACATATTGATTAATTGATTTATAACTTTACCAATCTACAAGAACACCTTAGACTACAAGGAGAAGTCATAGGATTTAGAAATGTTGTTGACAAAACTGAACATAAGTAATTCAAGAGATACAAAGCTAATAACCATTGTAATTTTCCATCTCTTCTAGAAACTTCAAAGCCAAATCTTTCTATCCTTGTGCCATCCTTCTTACAGGATGGACTTCTGGAGCATGATATCCCTCTGCTCTGCTTCCTTTTCAATGTTAACCCTATTTCAAATTTTGTCATTTGGAATATTAATGGGAAAATGTATCAGGATTGGATGGATGTTGACATGATACATGGGAAGGAAGCTTTCAACAGTTGGAGCTTGAAACTGATTCCTCCAGAGGAGTGGCACCCAGGAATGTCTTATGCTTGTTCATACCCAGGAAACAGAAGTGATCGTGCTGCAGTCTTCACAACAGGAAGTGTCCTCAAATAGGAAGCATCACAAGTACATCATGGCAAAATAGTAAAATCAATTGATCTATCCAGAAACTTATAATACAATCATCTCCAACCTGCTGTCCTCCATCAATGTTTATATGGATATTTGTGTATGCCCATGTGTTTAATTATATTGCAAATGTTCCAAATGCTTTTATATCTTGCATTTTACTTTTATGCTTATCAAATTATGCTTTATCAAAATGTATGTACATCACCTAAATATGTCTTTTGATATGGGATAAAAATTACATAAATAAAAAATGCATAACAAAAAATTGAGTGTAGAATTCATGTCAAGTACAGCTGGGAGAAAGATCTGTGGGATTCTAAAACCACAAACAGACTCATAAGAATTACTTGGTGAATTGAATGTGTAATCAAAGCTAAAAGGCATCATCTTATAAGAGTCATCCATTAACAGAAACATGCAGTTCTCATCTAAAAGCTAGGAAAATAGCCTTTTTGTCATTATATGCAAATATATGCCAGTTCCGTCAAGGTATTGACGGATAAAACTCGAACAAGGACAAAGATTAGTTTAATCCGTATAGCCCAAATCAAACCCTCCATGTCAATATAACATTGTGTGTTTTCTTTAAATGGTTTATAATTTGATCCATACCTAACCAAATCTGAGTTAGAGAAATGCTCAGATTTGCACTTGAAAACATATCTGGAGCACATCTCAGCACCAAGACTGAGACTTGAGCCTGGAATCTTTAGGATGCAATAAGAATCTGTCCAAGGACAGTTAAGACTGTTTTCCTTCTTCCCTTTCCACATGCAGGGTGAGGACATAAGAATCTTTTTGATTAGATCATGGAAGTGTACAGTCCCACAAACAAATGAACAAGCAAATCCTGTTCTGCAAGGACAGAGATAAGTTGAATGGGTATTTAGGAGAAAAAGTAGGGGACTTACTGTATCTCTCTCACAACACCTAGGGGCATTATGTACCTTAAGCACTTATCCTCTGTGACAAAAGAGAAGATGTGGACAGCCATATTCTTTTAGGACAGCTGGATCACTTAACATGGTGTTTGTCTATGCAGAGGTGCTGGGAACCTGAATCTGACTTAGAATGATAAATTTCTCCCAACTTGTGTTCAGAGGAACCTGAAACAGACTGACAATTAATATCCACTGCTGGTTTTCATCAAAAGGATTTCTGCCCTCTTGCTGGAGGTCTCTGGAGAGATGCTAGGAAATCTGAACCAAGCTGGAAGCTCCAAGCAAGATCCCTGAGTTTTAGCATCTATGAGTAAAATAATCCAAGGGAGAAAAAAGCCACAGAGACTCAAATGAATTGCCTTTTGGGGACAATATTTTAGAAATCAATACAATACAACAGATTTCAAACTAAGTTCCAGAAAAATCTAGGCATTCTGGTGGATCTTGGACCAATTTCTTTGACTGCTAAGGAGCAGAGATAAAGTATTTCCTCTTTGCATTTGATAGTTGGGAAGTCTAGAGTAAAGTAATTGTATGTGTTGTGTAGCAAGTCTTGTGAGGGGGAGCTTTGTCAAAGAGGATAATGTGTGATACCCACAGCGGACAATTCACTTTCCCGTACAGGTAATCCTCGCTTAACAACCACCATTGGGACTGGCAACTCTGTCGCTAAGCGCCGCGGTCGTTAAGCACAACATCATGTGACCCTGACTTATGATTTTACGTCCACCTTCTCTATTAACTCTGCTTGTCTCAAGCCAGTTGAGAAGCACACAAATGGTGATCACGTGACCACGGGACACTGCGACGGTTGTAAATGTGCACCGGTTGCAAAGTGCCCGAATGGCGATCATGTGCCTGTGGGATGCTGCGATGGTTGTAAATGCGAGGATTGGTCGCAAAGCTATTTTTTTTACATTGTTGTAACTTCAGTCATCAAATGAGGGAGTTGGTAAGCGAGGACTACCTGTATATCGCAGATGAGAGGCCATAGAGTCAGTGTTAGTTTGAGTTTGCAGCAGCACAGGTGATACAAAGGTGGCTGTTTGTGGAGCCACATGTACAGTAAATATGGGTGCTTGAAGGTGCTGACATTTTCCAGTGTCCCAGTTTGTTGCAATAAAAACATTTATCAGAGGCTTCCCCTTCAGCTTGACTCTGAGTCCTTCAAAACAGTGAACAACCCTTCAGTGGGAGTTGATTAAACCTTATTTGACAGCATTTTCTTTTAGATCAGCTTCACTATTTTAAGTATCCCCTTACTAAGATTTGATAGCTAACTGAGACTGGTCTTGCACCAAATGCAGTGGGTGAGTAGAACATTTCATGCTGTGACTCTAATTGCCAATGTACTTCAAGTATTATTTATTTATTTATTTATCATATTTATATCCCGCCCATCTCCCTCTCAAGGAGGGACACTGGGCGGTTCACAGTAAAATAGTTTAAAATCAATTAAAACCATAAATAATACCAATAATCATTAAAATGCATAGTTACAATCAGATCCAGACAATGGTAGGTCTTATCCCATGAGCTGGTAGGGCTGGTCGAGGGAGATCTAAGAAACCAGCCAACCCCAAGACTGGCTATTCCCCTCCCCTCCCCAGGCATGGTGACAAAACCAGGTCTTTAGGATTTTTCTAAAGTCCAGGAGAGAGGGGGCCAAGCTTATTTTTTGGGGGGGGGGAGAATGTTCCAGAGGGCGGGGGCTACTGCAGAGAAGGCACGCCTCCTGGACCCCGTCAGATGGAACTCTCTTACAGACGGGGCTCGTAGCATGCCCTCTCTGCATGACCGGGTGGGACGGGTTGATGTGATGGGGATGAGACGGTCCCTCAGGTAACCTGGTCCCATGCCATGTAGGGCTTTAAAGGTAATAACCAACACCTTGAATTGAATCCAGAAGCAAACTGGCAACCAATGTAGCTCGTGGAGCAGAGGTGTTATATGTGCTGATCTTGAAGCACCTAAAATCGCCTGCGCAGCCGCATTCTGGACCAGTTGAAGCTTCCGGACGCTCTTCAAGGGTAGCCCCATGTAGAGCACATTACAGTAGTCTATATGGGAGATGACCAGGGCATGAGTGACCGTTCGAAGGGCCTCTCGCTCCAGGAAAGGGCGTAACTGGCGCACAACACGAAGCTGCGCAAAGGCCCTTCTGGCTACGACTGCCACCTGCTCATCAAGCAGGAGTCATGAGTCCAAGAGGACCCCCAAGTTACACACCGTTATTAGTAAAGTATTAGTAAAGTTACACACTCAAGAATGTGTAAAGTCTTTAATCTCATTACAATAATAATTTCCTAAGATGCCAAGGAATATAACACCCAAACTATTTATTCATGACTTGCAAGGACAACATGAAATATGTGACTACTAGGAAGACAGGAAGAAACATAGCGCTCAGAGCTCTGGCCTAAATCCGGCCTCTGATGTGTGCAGCTTTAAGCAGTTGAAGCAAAGCCGGTTTCTGATGAACGAACACTTCCTTGTGGGTGTTGCAGAGTGCTGCTGAGGGCCATCAGAAAAACTGCAGTATGACACATTTATTAGTCTCTAAAATGCCACAAGACATGCGGTTGCTTAAGAAAGATCATCGAGGTGTCTCTCCTAGCTGAAACCAACCATAGGCATTTTGTAGATTTCCCAGGCCCTGGATCAAAAAGAAGTCCACCATTGCAGATTTGCAAACATCCATAGTAGACAAGGATGCTTTTCCACTTTGCTGGGTTCATTCTTACGACGTGGCAGTGTAAGTATTTATGCTCTCTTGCACAATGATTTATTTTCACTGAAGTTTGGGAGTCATCAAGGGGTACAGATAACATCAAACTGAATTATAAAAATGCCCCAAATGAGAACAATAGTATATAGCATTAATACAATGGAGATAAGATCCAAAAGTTGTCCATATATTAGTTCAGTAATTATAATCAACAAACAATTAAACCATATCTTGATATCCTGATGTCATATTCTTCCTTTGTTAAATATCAGAGATACTAATGAGTAGATTATTGATACTGGAATTTCTACCTGTAATAACACCTGCCTTTAAGTATTCTTCTTGGGGATTGTTGACGGATAATAATACGCAGTGTGAGTGTGGAGAGATACAGAATTCGGCCCACCTGCTGACCTGCCAATTATTACCAATAGCATGCACTGAAAATGATTTGTTCCTGGCCAATGATAAAGCTAAGAAGGTGGCGTCATATTGGCAGCTTAAGGTTTGATCTGGCTACGAAAGAAGAAGAAGTATTCTACTGCTTACTCTTATCTTGACTTGCTTTCTTGGATATTTATTCTAGCTTCTGAGAAGAGTACAAATATCTCACCATATTCAGATTGGATTGTGGAATCTCCTGGAAAAAGAGTGGCAATCAAGTGTAGCTTTCCAAGAGAGGAATCTCAGTTCCCAGCAATGTCATGCTACAAGGAAAGGGAAGACAAGCACCTTTATAAGATTTATGATTGCACCATAGGTGCAAAGTCAGAAGGAAAGTATTCATGTAGCACGGACAATCAGACCTACTATGCTCTAGTCATTAGCAATGTGAGCAGAAATGACTCTGTTATCTATCATTGCTTCACCCCTAAACCTGGGTATTATGAAATCTGTAATACGACTCAACTGATCATCACAAGTGAGTGTTCCAGAAGATTTTGACAAAGATTTTATGTAGGGTGACCATACGTCCCGTTTTGAACGGGACAGTCCCGTTATTTTAGCATTTTTCCACCGTCCCGTCGTTTTGATCAAAATCTCAATTTTGTCCCTTTTTTAAACCCGGTGGGAAGGAGGACAGGAAGACAGGAAGCAGGACTGGAGCCGGACTTGCCATTGGAGGCAGCCTGGAAGAGGCCCTATCAGCGCGGCAACTGGAAGCCCAGTTGCCATGTGCGATCCCAGCAGCAGAAGCAGCACCACAGTCCAGGTTCCTGCCTCCTTACCTGATCCTGAGATTGTCTGCCCAGCAGTGGTGAGGCCAGGGGAAGGTTGTGGAAACAGGGTGCACGTGTGTGTGTGTGTGTGTGTGCGCACGTGCGCAGATTACTTGCTCAGCGTAATTGCGCGTGCACACACACACACACACGCACCCCACACCCTCTTTCTCCAGCCTCCCTGCAACAGGTCCAGGTGCATTTGGTCATGGGGAGGCTGGAGAAAGAGCGTATGGGGTGCGTGTGTGTGTATGTGTGCGCATCTGATTGGGCTTGGCCGAGGGAGGAGAGTTGGCGGGCCGCTGAGCAGGAGAATCCGGCTGCACTCGGCTGCTTCAGCCACACCACTCCGAGCCAGCCGCGCTGAGGGGCTTCAGCCACACCACTCTGCCCCTTGCTGCCCACTGAAGCTCCCCAGGGTGGCCGCTCCTGCTTCTCACATACACACACTCACACACTCACAGGACAGACTGCCCTTGGCAGGAGCCAGCCGCGCTGAGGGGCTTCAGCCACACCACTCCGCCCCTTGCTGCCCGCTGAAGCTCCCCAGGGTGGCCGCTCCTGCTTCTCACATACACACACTCACACACTCACAGGACAGACTGCCCTTGGCAGGAGCCAGCCGCGCTGAGGGGCTTCAGCCACACCACTCCGCCCCTTGCTGCCGGCTGAAGCTCCCCAGGGTGGCCGCTCCTGCTTCTCACATACACACACTCACACACTCACAGGACAGACTGCCCTGGCAGGAGCCAGCCGCGCTGAGGAGCTTCAGCCACACCACTCCGCCCCTTGCTGCCCGCTGAAGCTCCCCAGGGTGGCCGCTCCTGCTTCTCACATACACACACTCACACACTCACAGGACAGACTGCCCTCGGCAGGAGCCAGCCGCGCTGAGGGGCTTCAGCCACACCACTCCGCCCCTTGCTGCCCGCTGAAGCTCCCCAGGGTGGCCGCTCCTGCTTCTCACATACACACACACACACACTCACAGGACAGACTGCCCTGGCAGGAGCTGACCATGCTGGGCGGCTTCAGCGGGTGGCGAGGGGCGGAGTGGTGTGGCTGAAGCCCCTCAGCGCGGCCGGCTCCTGCCGAGGGCAATCTGTCCTGTGAGTGTGTGAGTGTGTGTGTGTGCATCTAATCGGGGTTGGCCGAGGGAGGAGAGTTGTTGCCGCTACACATAACAATAACTACATTTATGTATACATATTTACATTTGATTTATAATATTCATTATCTAATATATTTCATATAACATATCTTTATTTTAAATTATTTTCCCTGTTTCCCTCTTCCCTTCTTCTTCCTCTAACCCTTTCTAACTACTTTATTTATATATATCTATTTCTAACCTTATCACTATTTTCTTTTTCTTCTCTTATGTTATATTACTGATTTCTTAAGTATTTATTTCAAATTCAATTTTTGACTTATACATCTTTACCATACAATACTTACGTACATTTCATTAAAATACCTCCAGTTTTCTTAACAAAAAATTGTGTAAATACTTTATTTACATTTTTATTCTTTCTTCTATATATATTCAAAAAGAATATAATATTAAGTAGAGATTAATAAACTATAAAAATAAAAATACAAACATAGGGGGGGCGGGGAAAAAAAAGAGATATAAGAAGAAAAATGTGTGTATGTGCATCTGATCGGGCTTGGCTGAGGGAGGAGAGTTGTTGGGCCGCTTCAGTTGTCGGAGCTTCAGCGGGCAGCAAGGGGCAGAGTGGTGTGGTTGAAGCAGCCGAGCACAGCCGGCTCCTCCTGCTTCTCCTGCTCTGCGGCGGTGGCAGCAGCAGCGACTCTCCTCCCTCCCTCAGCCAAGCCCGAGGGGGATGGGGCAGTGGTGGGCCTCCATCCCCTCCATCCCCACCCCTTGTTCCCCGGCCGATGACGGTGCTGTGTGCACAGTGTGTGTACTCCGGCCTCCCCCAAACACACCAGCTCTGATGCACCATTTACTGCTAGAAGAAAAAAAAAACCTTTAAAAATAAAGAAAAATTAAAATCCGAGCCAATCACGCTGATGGGGGCGGGGTTTGCAGGCGGGAGCCAATCGTGTGGGGCGGGGGCGGGGTTTGCAGGTGGGAGCCAATTGTGTGGACTGGGGGGCGGGGTTTGGAGGCCGGCATGGTGGCATAAGACCCTGTCCCGTTTTGCCATCCCAAATGTCCCGTTTTTGTCTGAAGGAAATATGGTCAGCCTAATTTTATGTCATGCCAGGATGAACTTTCTGCCCTACAAACTATACTAATCCAAAATTTTCCATTGGATGAGTAAGATTGCATTGTGCAGGAATCAAGTATTTCAATTGGGTGAAAAGCAATGTTTGTTTTACACATTAAAAAACCCATTGTGCATTATCTGTCATACAGTTTATCACATCCATTTAACTTTCTGAGTCTGCTATTGTTTCCTTAGGAAAACAGGCATTTTCTTTTAGAAAAAATGGCTTCCCCATTTCATCTCATCATCAATGGATGCCGTCTCTTCTCCTCCAATGGCATTTCCCCAAGTTTATTGTTTTGGAAATGTAAGTGATTTAGTCAACAGTGTACAGAGTTTTCCTACAATACTCTGCCTTGCCTTGTAAGTCAATTTCAAGTTTTTTTCCACATTAGTTTAGAAATACTCCTTCTTTCTTCTACCCCTCATTGTCTCCTTGCTCCACATTTACTAGTTTTACTATTACCACCCTACATATTAATCCAAAGTGTTTCCCTTTTATACTTCGATACTGGTCACCACAACTTTTTTTAAAATCAGGCAACTTGCTTTACTTCTTCATAACAATTTGGGATGTTTATTTTGATATATGCATGCATCACTTCTTCCCTCCCTGTGCATCTATTTACCATCTTCCTTTCTAAACATTTCAGTTCTGTCTTTCTGCTTCTAACTTATTGAAAAGGCAGGGCTGTCCTAGGACTTTCTGTAGCTTGTCCTGAATGGGAAAATTAACAGACAAGATGATACCTTCCCTGGGCTTCAAATGCACTTGCACCTTGAGCTTGTAAGTAGTAGGATTTTTTACAATGTAACCACACTTTTATGATTCTTTTCAGCTTTTTCTAGGCAAAGCTCTTCCATGTTTACACCTTCCATCTGGGAGGATGCACAAGTGACACCCAGTATCCCACTACTCTGCCTGTTTCAGGATGCAAATCCTGCTTGGGATAGTATCTCCTGGAATTTTGCTGGGGAAACATCTCAGGATGAGGATATTAAGACAACATACTGGCAAGGGCTTTTCAGCATTTGGAGCTTGAAGATGATTTCTTTGGCAAGATGGATCAATGGAACATCTTTTAGTTGTTCAAATCCAGACAATAGAAACATCACTGCTGCAGTTATTTAAAAAAGAGTGTCTGCAAACACAGGTATGATACAGCAGGGTTACGAATTTATTACGCTGACAACATCTTCATTTGGCAGCACTACCTTCCAGCTAAACTCTAACGGTACTATTTATAAAAGAGTTGGATTTTGAAGAGGGATCTGAGGAAGTAAAGAG